>CM066036.1:810123490-810728826 GCA_033557465.1 Ichthyophis bannanicus
TCTTTTTACCCAGTTTCAATTACAAAATACATCAATTAATTAAATTACATCCAAAAAAGTACTTTTAAGGTTTCTTATAATATATAATATATAAAACTACAACTACACAACACCAATTACATAGTTTCTGTACTTCCACATGAGCCTGGAAGATCGGGACCACCAATTCGATAACCTGAAGAAGAATTAAAGAACTTCATAAATAAAAATCTTCCATACATTCATTACAGAATTAGTAATCACTTATCTGCAAGGTCTCCAAACTCTAGTACATGTCGATGTCCAAACGGAACAGCTACTACACCGCCACGTCCAACAATCTTCTTTGTGGTTCTTTAATTCTTCTTCAGGTTATCGAATTGGTGGTCCCGATCTTCTAGGCTCATGTGGAAGTACAGACGCTATGTAATTGGTGTTGTGTAGTTGTAGTTTTATACATTATAAGAATCCTTAAAAGTACTTTTTTGGATGTAATTTAATTAATTGATGTATTTTGTAACTGAAATTGGGTAAAAAGAAGACTAATGACCTATGATATAAATGTCTGCTTTAACCCTATGGTGACTGATTTCACCACATGTAGGGGTAAGGCCATCCTGTAGTCTTTATTGCCTTATATAGTATGTATTGAAGTGTAGACGTTATTTAAAAACTCTTTTGAGTACAATTGGTGGTTATTGTGATTTACTAAGGGTCTTTTTGATTTAGATTGAGTTTACCCTTAGGCAGTTGTTCTGTATTATTAATTAGTTTTGCATATACCATGTCAGTCGTGAATCTCGCTCTTAAGCAAGGGTATGTGCAGTATGATCTCAGTCTCTCAAATTTACTGCTAGCATCCTGCCAAAGAGCGCCGCCTCCTTGAGTTTTTAAGGTATAACATGTATGGGCAATTTGTCAAGATGAGATTGGGAAACACGGGTCTGATTAAGAAGAATTTCCAGTGTACCAGATCATATGGCTTCCTTCTTGCCCCCTCCCATCAGGCCCTTTGTCGAGTAGTCTTGGAACTGTTGTTAAACAGTCAACATTTTCCCGAATTTTAGCCAGAGACCTCTATAGTTCATTTAAAAATCCTAGGCCTCACAATGGTTGTCGTCAGCAGTTTCTTTAACCCACGACTATTGAATTGGGAGGGACAGGCCCGAATAACGTGATATATTTGATGGTGATAAATTATTGTTACTTCGATGGACCTGACAGTGCCTGAAAGAATATTCAAAGACGGTAGCATTTTTTTCTCTCCCCATTGTATACGATCGAACAACTTTATTCCAGAGTTCCTTCAGCAGCCGTTTGGCATGTTGCTTTGTATAATGGAAAAAGCTTGATTCTTCACCAGTAGTATTTAAAATAGCTCAACTACTGTGTTTGGGCACAGGTGGGCTCTGTTTACCTTAGCATGGGCTTTGTCGAAGGCAGTTTTTGGAAGCAGATTCATTGGGGTTTTCTTTGACAAGAAGTGTGACGAACTACACCGTCGAGACTTTGATTTCTTATTTTTCATAGCTTTTTGGGTATCTTTGCAATTGTTCTTCATGCTGAAAGTGTAGAATTTGTTGTGAAGATCAGTGAAGCAAACTCTTTATGCATTTTGAATTGTATTTTTAGGCAGCAGAATGCAAACAGTGTACAAGGTTGTGAAGACTTTTACAAGATTCTGTATTTGCATCCTGATTCCTTATCACTGACTCTCTGTGTGACCTTAGGCAACTCGTTTCATCTCCCTGTACCTGAGTTCTAATCCCAGCTCTGTGTGACCATAGGTAAGTCACTTTCTTACTGTTCCTCAGCTCTAGTCACAGGCAGAGCTGGGATTGTCACTTCAGGTGAGTCACTTTATCTCCGTTTAGTTCTCTTATCTGACTTCAAGTACTATTCCTGTAGCATCTGATTAATCAGGATACCTCTCTATTAAGGACATTGGTTGTTCCCTCCACTGTCCTGCACTATCAATTGCTTCCTTCCTTCCTCACTGTTAGTAACATCCTTATATTGTGGGGAAAAAAAAGTGTGTCCTTGGCATACAGACCATCATTGTAGCACCAATCAAAGTTTTTGTGCGGTTTTCAGGAGGAAAGGGGGTAAAATAAGACACTGTAGAACTTCACATGAAAATTAAATATCTCAGAGTTTAGTGGTGATCTCTCAGCCTGACAATATGACAGATTATGAGAGCTTTACTGGGAGTAACCTGAAGTGCTATGACAGATGGGGCAGCTCAGGGGAGTGGTTAACAAGGCCAAGCAGAGAAACCGTTCCCTCTTATCGTGGGCCTTGGGCTACTGTACTGAGTCTCTGCTTCTAGAGATAAACCATCCACGGGTCCTTCCTTTCAGGGGAAATATGTCTGTTACTATCACGCATCTATGCTCCAAGAGCCATCACCACCATCAACGCCTTTGTACACTATGATGACTTACTGTTGCGTAAGCCATGCACTAGCGCAAAACAGCAGTCCAGATTATGCCCTGGGCAGAAATAAATAACCAACGGACAAGAATGAGACAGGTAAAGCAGGTGCACCTCCTGCCGTGGAGGACCTCATTAAGCATTCCAGGTAAAACGCTTACGTCCTTCACCTCCACTGCACTTAATGCAGGGTCTCTCAAGCTAGTAAAACATTTGCTTTTCAGATTGAAGGCCACTGACTGCATGGTTGAGATCCCCCCTGAGTGGGACGTCATCCGGACGCAGTGTTTGATAAATGAGTTAGCTGCCTTCTTTCAGCACTAGCAATTAAACACCACCAAGGGGGAGGAAAGCAGGTGCCTACAGGTGCTACTGAGCCTCGTGACAAAAGGGACACTGAGCAGTTCTAGTTTTATTCACCTTGTCATCTAGGGACTTTAGTCTTGCTTTAGAGAGATTGGAGCTACAATTCCATATATGCAGTGGGGTTGAAACCAGCGGTGACTCGGCTTAGTCATTTCTTAACGCTACAGTATTAAATGATGATACTGTGTAGTACTGATTCTATTCTGCATAGATGCTCTGTAAGGATCTATATTAAGAATATTTTATTTTGGAGCTATATCCCCTTGGGTGACAGTTCTCACTGACTGCCCCAGTGATAGAAACCTAGAACGTGATGGTAGAAAATGAAAATATGGCCGTTCCAGTGTAGTTCTGCAATACCTTCCTCTCACTCAAAGATCCCCTGGGCTTGTTCCAGGGAGTTTTGCTTCTTCATCACAGCGCGGCCATCACAATTGTGGGTATTAGCAGAGAGACACGGTCTACAGCTCCCCTTGGAGCCCTACCGCGTGCAGGAGCTCTTGATATCAATCAGTAGATGTCACTGCAGAGCAACAGCCAGGTTTCTATGCCCCGTTCCTGCAGCATTTCCGGTCGTATGAAACCGAGTCTAGGCCTCCTGTACTACAATGCACAGCGCTGCTGCTGGGTCAAGAGGCAAGCTAGGTATGCTTGCCTTAACGAAATCTAAAGCACAAGTCTTTACATGTAGTAGCTCAAAGCCAGAACAGCTCAGCCTGCATTTCCCTTGGCTCAGTAATGCTGCCCAGATTCAACAAACGCTGCGCTGTTCTGTTTTGCTGGACAGATTCTGGTGTTGACAGCCATAAAACGTACACTGGAGGAAGGGAGCTGGCAGTAAATGGGTGGAGGAATGGTTAATACCGTGGCCACCGCCTGCCCCTTGTGTTAGTGAGGTAACAGACATGCTGCGTTCATTGCTTCTGAGTGCCCTGTTACTTGCAGTTCCATGTTATCATTGACATGTAGCCACACGCCTTGGGGTACTGAATTGTTTGCAAGTCTGTCTGAGTTGTTCTCTTATCTTCCAGAGAGAAACAGAGTGAGGGAAATGACCTGAGTGGCAGGCAAGCTGCACCAGGGCCTTGTGGCTTGGAAGTGCAGTGTTTGATTGGGCAACTGGCCAGATGACAGATTACTTTAACATGCCCGTGGTTTCTGCAAAAGCTGCGAAGTAGAATGGATGGGAGAAACAAAATATTTCCTCCCTTCCCCTAGTAAAAGAGGAGCTCACCAACTGCTCTTGCGAGTGGTGTGACCATAGAGCTCCATGTCCAGGGGATGAGCTGAGCCACCCCTGGTCTTACTTCACGGCATGCAGGGAGATGTAGTCCTGTTGGGAAATCAGAACTAAACCTCAGTATATGCTGTGAAGGCAAACCCTGAGTTGGCCCAACTTGTCCACCTGAATATTTATTTAGACAGATTTGTATTCCACCTTATCCTTCAATCAAGGTGGTCACGCCACATCACAATTGGAGGGTTACATTTAACATTAGGGTATTTGTAAACATTTAGACAGAACAATTACTTAACACCATTTAGAGAGTACAATTGAGGGTAACATTTAACAAGAGGGTGTTTAATAACGTATATAATAATCTTGTATGTGTAGGTAGGATGTTTGCGTGCCTAGTTGGCGGAGGTGGTTGTGTTTCTGTTTGGGTATGGGCTGATGTCTAAATGTCCGTATGATTCTATAAATAAGTGTTTTGAGGTCTTTGCGGAATTCTGTCATGGGACCCTATGACCATATAACTTATGAGGAACCCTTAATTTCGTACCAGAAAGCCCTGCCCAGTTCAGTATTCCCTGTTCCTTTACAGCCGGTTCTGAGGAAGGTCAGAAGAAAGCATTTTATGTTCTCAGAGTAGTTCTGAGGTTCTGGATAGCCCCTGACTACAGCTCCTGGTTAGTTTCTAGTTGTTCCACTCTGTATGGCTTATTGATGTTCCTTGAGTTCATTGGACTCTCTTCTTGAGGGAGCCAAACTAGTCTTTTTTCATGTGTCTTTTCGTCTATCTATCCTCAGGGAGTCGTCATGTGTGGCCTCACTAGTTATTCTTTCCAACTGTTTTTTTTCCTCCGGGGACTACTATGCTCAGACTTACTCAGTACATGTTCTCCTCATCTTCTCACGCGGGAGCCATCATGTGCAATCTCTCCTCTTCTCTGGCTTTTTATTAAAGAGCTGCCAGGAATGGCTTGCAGTATAACATTGGCAACCATCAGCCCATGTCCCAGCTGAACTCGTAGAGGCCTGAGCAAGCCCCATACCAAGGCAGAGATTAGGGCAGCCAGGTCTAAAAACACATGGCGAACTCAGAAGCTTCTTCGAGACTGTGACCACAGCTTTTATTAAACAGGGAAGATACATGCTTATTGGCTGAAGTACCAATTTTGCAGTTAGCAGCCTTCCCAGCCCCAGCGTATGACCTCAAGGCTGCTGCTCATCGTGCAACCAGTCAAGGGCCCCCACCCCCTCCCCCCTGCCATGAAACAAAGATGCCCATCCACAAGCACACTCCCTAGCTAGCTTGTGCCGTTCAGTGTCTCAGGGTCCTCTTTGCTCTTTATCATAGCTGAAGCAGGCTACGGGGACAGGGAGCGCCCGTTTCCCCTTCCAGATGCACGAGTTAATGGGAAATGGAGGATTCTTGACAGAGGATCTATCCAATATTTGCAGGTTCTGGGGTATTTGGAGGTTCTGGGGCAAATTAACTAATCTTGTACTGGAGGAGAGGATCTGAGGAATCAAAGGCAGTGTGGGGCAGTGATATTCTTGGGAAAGACAGTGGGGAAACTAAGAGGAAGAATTCTGTGTACTATAGCTGCCAAATGTATCAAAGTCGGCATTTCATGATCAAGACAAAAAGATGGTACCCGGTCTCCAGCTTTACTGTTACTATCCATCCGCTAACAATCCCCTCTCTCTGTCTCGTTTTGTTCTGAAACGTCTGTAAACATTTAGCATTTGTGTGCTAATTGTACCTTTGAGGTATTTGATTGTGTCCTATCACTCTTCTCTATGTGTGCATGTGTGTGTGTGTGTGTATATTGGTCCATATCTTAGAGGGTTGAGGCTGGTAACCCTTTTCTGGGTAGCCTTTCCTCTGCTTAATTCAGGGGCATTACTATGAATACCACCATTTCTTTCTGATAATCACTGTCAGAAGCGCTCTGGTTTGGCACACTGTTCGACTGCTGTGGATTTGGCATCGTTAGGGCTCATGATTATGGGGCCAACTGTTTGTCATGGCTCGGAGTCTGACGTGGGCTTGGCTGTGCAGACTTCTCTTGGCTATCTGTGATGGCACGGTCGCAGTCCTGCAATTATGCATTGGACATTTCTTACTATTTTCTGGTCTGATTATGGCAATAAAGAAAAAAGAATGGCAAAGATGCTGGGGCAGTTTTATGCCAAATGTCTTACCGTCGGAACAGATGTGTTTGTGTGAGGGTTTTTTTTTTCTTCCTCTTGGAAATAAAATACATAATCAGAAGCAGTTATTGTGAGAAGCTGCAGGGATCTTGAAACTGAGCCTGTAACACCAACAAATCCCAGCCAGTCCCGGCAGTAGGAAGATAAATCCGAACTTCTGAAAATAGCAAGAATGTCGATCTCAGAGGCAGCTTAATGTAATTGTGTTGCTCTGTCCAGCTTCCATTAGTCGAAATGCTTAGTCCAGTGGCAGGGCGCCTCATTAATCCCATCAGGCCAGCTCAGCAGAGGAGACATTTAATCACTTCAGCATTAGATTGCAAAGGGGTTTCGAAGGCTGGCTCCTTGTGGCTAAATGAGGAAATTGAGCTCATTGGGCCCCTCTACACCCCCCAGCATGAAGTACTATAAATTAGTCATACAGGAGGATTACTTAAAAATATTTTATCTAGTCTGTTTGCCTCATTTTCTAAACCTTACATTGTCCTACGAGAGGGCACAGGGAGCCCTCTGGGTTGCTGTGGAAATTCCCTTGTCGAAATCCATCCCAAACCTCTGCCAGAATTACCACATGCTTCTGGTGCTCCATCCTCTGATATGAGGGTTACTGCAAGGACCATCCTTAAAATCAGTCCAAAGGGCAGTACTTCCTTAGTGCTCTATGTACAAATGTCTGCTTGCACAATATATTCTGCATATTCCCCCCCCCCTCCCCTTCTAGAAATGGTTTGAAATGAAAACTCGCTGTCCTTGTCATGGCGGCTACTAATTCTCCCATATGCCTCATCTCACTGGCTGTGGTGGTGGTGTTGGGCTTCTACTCTCTCCTTCCTGTCAATTTCAACCTCTCCTTCTGCCTCAGTCTCACTCCTTTCCCTCCTTTGAAGTCCACTCCATCCACTTTTTTTGCTCCACTACCTCTCCAGATAGCTATTTATCGACCCCCTGACAAGTCCATCTCTGACTCATGGCTTTCTGGACTCATCTTCACTCCTCCCTTATTCTCAGGGAATTTAACATTCATGTTGATAATACCTCTGACCCTTATGCTTTAAAGCTCCTCCCCCTTACTTCTTCATTCAACCTCCAGCTTTGCTCTACTGTCCCCATGCACCAACACGGCCACTGTCTCGACCTTGTCTTCTCTAATTGTTTAAATTCAAACTTCTGTATCTCCGTTCTTCCCTTATTTAACCATCACCTGCTAAGCTTCACTTTTCATCACCCCCGTCTCAGTCTCACCTAGTCTTCTCCAACTTCTTTAGAAATATTCATGCTATCGACCCATCAGCTCTCTCCACTAATGTCTCACCACCTCTTTCCTCCACTATGTCATCTGAGTCTATTGATGAGGCAGTAGCTTCCTATAACACTGAACTCTCCACTGCTCTGGTAGCTCTGCGCCTGTCACATCCTGTGAGGTGTACTGCACCCCAGCCCTGGCTGTCTTCCACTACCCACTATGTTCCTGTGCCTGCTCAGCTGAGTGCATTTGGCTTAAATCCTGCACCTTTGTTGGCTTTTTACACTCCAAATTCATTCTTGGCCATTGTAATCGCCAAGCAAGACTATTATGTCCACCTGACTAACTCTTGCCTCTGACCTTCGCCATCCTTTTACAACCCTCAACTCTCTCCTCAAGGTGCCTCTGCCCCCAAGACCTCCTTCCCTTTCTGCCCAGACTTTGGCCAATTATTTCCATGAGAAAGTCCACAAGATTATACTCCAAATCCACAAGAAATCAGCTCCATCCCCTCTTCAATACCAACTCTTCCCCTCAACCTCTGCCACCCTTTCTTCCTTTTCTAAGATCTGTGAGGAGGAAACCACACATCTTCTTTCCTCCTCCAAACTCACTACCTGCTCCTCTGATCCTATTCCCACCCGTCTCCTAAGTTCCATCTCCTCCATTGCCATCCCTTCCTTCTCCCATGTCCTCAACTATCGCTCTTCACTTCAACTGTTCCTGCAGCCTTCAAGTGTGCTATGATCACACCGCTCCTCATGAAACCCTCATAGACCCTTCACTCATCTTCTTCCCCTTCAATCCAGGCCCGAATCTCTGCCTACCTATCTGACATTGCTGCCTGGATGCCTCACTGCCATTAGAAATTGAACAGGGCCAAAACCGAGTTTCTTATTTTTCCCCCTAAGCCTCCTCCTCCTTTCTCAGTCTCTGTGGATAACACTCTACTACTCCCTGTTTCCTCGGCTCACAAACTTGGGGTCATCTTTGACTCCTCCCTCTCACTCTCCACACACATTCAATTGTTAGCTAAAACCTGTCCTTTCTTTCTCTGTAACGTCAGCAAAATTTGCCCCTTCCTTTCTGAACACAGTACTAAGACACTTATCTACTCTTCAGCCACCTTCCATCTCTAATGCAACCTCCCTCCTTGCTGGTTTCCCTCTGAATCATCTCTCTCCCCTTCAATCTGTTCAAAACTCAGCTGCATGGCTTAGGGTTGCCAACCTTTTCACCGAGAAAAACCCGACACCTGTGGCTCGCCATGCTCCAACCATTCTCCGCCCCTAGTCCCACCCCTGCCCCGCCCCCAGCCCCACCCACAAAAATTACCGAGGATTCAGTCACACCCCCCCTCAGTGCTGGTTCACTCACCCCCCTCCCCTCAGTGCTGGTTCACTCACTCACCCCCCCTGCTGACTCACTCACCCCCCTCCCCTGCTGGTTCACTCACTCACCCCCCTCCCCTGCTGGTTCACTCACACCACCCCTCCCCTCCCCTCCCTGCTGGTTCACTCACCCACCCCCTGTCACTCACTCACCCCCTCCCCTGCTTGTTCACTCACACCAACCCCCCTCCCCTGCTGGTTCACTCACACACCCCCCTCCACTGCTGGTTCACTCACCCACCCCCCTGTCACTTACTCACCCCTCCCGCTGGGTCACTCACTCACCCCCCTCCCCTGCTGGTTCACTCACACCAACCCCTCCCCTCCACTGCTGGTTCACTCACACCATCACCACCCCCCCCCTTGCTGGTACAACCACCCCATCACCCCCCCCCCTGCTGGTTCACTCACACCACCACCCCCCCCCCCTTGCTGGTTCACTCACACCACCCCCTCCCTTGCTGGTTCACTCACACCACCCCCCCCCCCCTTGCTGGTTCACTCACACAACCCCCCCCCTTGCTGGTTCAATAACAACCCCCCCTTGCTGGTTCCCTCACACCATCCCCCCCCCCCCTTGCTGGTTCACTCACACCATCACCCCCCCCCCCCCTTTGCCTAAGCCGCTGCTTCTGCTTTGTACAGAGCAGCGGCTGCAATACACTTACTTTGAAAACTAAAGACAAACTGTGTAAGGAGCCCTCCGGTCATCGCAGAGCCCGAGGAAGTGATGTCATGGGGGCGGGCTCCTCACAGGTTGTCTTTCCTTTTCAAATTAACTTTAGTTGCAATAAAGTTAATTTGAAAAGGAAAGACAACCTGTGAGGAGCCCGCCCCCATGACATCACTTCCTCGGGCTCTGCGATGACCGGAGGGCTCCTCACACAGTTTATCTTTAGTTTTCAATGTAAGTGTACTGCAGCCGCTGCTCTGTACAAAGCAGAAGCAGCGGCTGCACTGCTATGGGGAATTGTGTTCGCATTCGATCCGCGGACTTCGGCACAAAAGCCGGTTTTTTGCTCTGGCCGCTCCCGATCTTGCGGCCAGAGCAAAAAACCGGCTTTTCAATGGCCGGTTTTACATCTGTGCTGGCAGCCGGTCTGGCCATGGAAAAACCGGCCAGGCCGGCTGAAAACCGGCCAGTTGGCAACCCTAGCGTTGCTTCATCTCTGGCTCTTTTCAAATCCAGGCTGAAAACTCACCTCTTCGAGGCCACTTTTGGATCCTGATCCACTTAGTCTCCTATGTGTTTCCTTACCATTCCCCTAGATGTATCCCTGTCCTCAACTGCTGTGTCATCTGTCTTGACTAGATTGTAAGCTCTGATAAGTAGGGACCGTCTTTTACATGTATCTGTATAGCGCTGCGTATGCCTTGTAGTGCTATACAAATGTTCAATAGTAGTAGTAGTAGTCTTTTTATAGAAGATGCACCATTTTAGAGTTACGCAAGCAAAGGGACTTGCAGGCTTGTGGCCCTGTTTTAGCTCTAATTTCACCCCAGCCTTAAATCTGACCTCGAGATTAGAACTATGGAAGCTCTGTATCTCCAAAAAGACTTCGCTAGTAGCAAACTTTAGCAGGCTTGCTTAGGAAGATCACCTAGAGCAGAAAGATCCCTCTTCCTTATTATCCAATCCAGACGAATGGGTTATGCTCCCCAACCAGCAAGTAGAGGCAGACTAAACAGCCTACATTGCTATCCTCACTAGTCTATACTCTGGTGCAGCACACAGAAGCCAGTATGTCTGCCTCCAGCAGTTGGCAAAGTATGTGGACTGGTGCTGCAATGCAGATAGGCCTGTCTCCCTGGCCGAGATCAGTCTTCTGGCATCTGTGATTGAGAACTTTGGCTCGGTGTTTTCTTGGACTTTAGATACACCCATTGTCTCCTTGAGCCGACAGTCATCCTGTATTCTGCACTGTTCCCCACAGGTTCCAGCATTGGTGAGCTAGAGAGCAGACAGGAGGACCCCACGAGGCCCTTCTGAGAGAGGTTGGCAAGTCTGGTCTCAGACCCCTCTTTTCTCCCATTGTCCTATTTCTGCATGTTCTGTCACTGCTTCAATAAAGCAGCTTCAAATAATAAAAAGCACACACATACCCCTTTTCAGGTAGCTGGGCTTTCCCAGGCCTGTGTAGGCAACTGGGGAGACCCTTATCAGGTTTCTTCAGCCAGTCTGGCAGGAGATAGGATTCCCTTACTGACTGGGGTTCCTTTTTGCTGTGTTTTTTCTTTTTTTCATCTGTGCTTTTTTTTCTTTGCAATTTCTTTAACTGAGTTTGAACTCAGCAAGCCATACCCAGTGCATGGAGCTATACCGCTTGCAGTTCTTGTTGGGTGAGCTTTGTGGATGGCTCCTTTTGCCCTGAGTGCGGTGTGGAAACCTCAGGGCACATTTTTTCATCATTGTCAAAAGCCCCCCATGGGGTGCCTGGGCGCCAGTGGTGATTTTGCTGCCTTTGCTATGTCTCCCATGATTTTCCCACATGGTCCTGGCTGAAGGGGAAAGTGGTGATGAGGCCGCAGCCTCAAACCAGGAGGTTCCTGGAGGTCCTTTGGTGCCTTAGGGCCAGTTTTCAGGGGGCTTTAAGCAGCAGCTCCTGAAATAGCTCATGGGCTGATTTCAGTCTTTGGTAGCTGCCTGGCAACCCCTTTTGTGGAGTCTGAGGCCCCGACCTCTCCTACAGGGGACTCAGGGCCCATTCTCCCTCTAGTGGTAAGGAGATAAGTGTACCCCTCCTTTTTTTTTTTTTTTGCCTGTCCTTATGGAAGAGCGCTGGGAGAAGAGGATTCACTATTTCCTGTGGATGAAAGTCAGCAAAAGAGGAAGAGCTTTCCCTGGTGAAAGGAGAAGGTCAATTAGTGATTTGCCTTTTTCACAGGGAGGACCTGGCTATCCTTTTTCAGGATGCCATGTTGGCCTTTTGCATTGCAGACCCCCTCTGATACAGGTTTCTCAAGTGGACCATATCCTGGAGGGGTTGCATCGGCCCCCCTCTGGCTTTTTTCCCCTTTCTGAGCCCTTGCTAAAGCTCAGTATCTTCTAGTGGGAGGCACTGAAGCTGAGGCAGAGAAGCACTAATGTGCTGGCTCAACTGTATCCTCAGAGGAAAAAAGCCAGAGGGGGGCCGATGCAACCCCTCCAGGATATGGTCCACTTGAGAAACCTGTACCAGAGGGGGGTCTAAACCCAAGAAGGGTCATTCCTTTCATGGGTCGCAGCATTTGCTGGACTCAAAAAGGGACCTCCTCGGAAACTGATAAGCTCTCTCTCAATGAGGTCTGGCAGATCTTCTGAGGGACAAGCAGTTGGGGTTGTGTATCTCTGACTGTTTTGTTAGGAATAGACCCACATCATGTCAGACCAATAGATCCTTAAAGTCTTTGAAAAAGAGGTATGTTGGAGTTAACAGAGCATCTTCAGGACATTTTTGGAAGTCCTCTTGTGGCTTCCTGGCCAAAAGAGTGTCTCCTGTAGTTGCAGGTTATTATATATGTGCCCTCTGCATAGCAAGGTCAAGGGCAATGTTTAATTTATTTTGTGGTACAGAAGAAAGACAGGTCCTTCTGTCCCATTCTGGTTTTGAAGGTGATGAATGCCAAGCCCAAGAGTGCCCCATTTCTGCATGGAGACCCTCAGGTTGGTCATTGCGTGGATCTGGCAATGGGAGTTTCTAACCCCCTTGGACCTTTCAATCTGATAACCATCTAGGAGAATGTCAAGGTTAAGAACTTTTTCAGCAGCAAGAAGTATCCTTGACATTCTCCTGGATGGTCATCAGATTGAACACCGGCAGGTGAAATGCGATTGCGCTTGGATGCCCTTCTGCAAGAGGGACTGCTATATATTTTTCTCTTGTGACCCTTGGTGAGCAGACCTCTGTGCAGGATTTTGTCTCACCTGGGTTTGGTCATTCTGATGACACCAGACTGACATCTTAGGCCATGATATGTGGATCTTTGGAGCCTGTTGGTGGGGTCTCCTCTCTTGCTACCTCAGCAGAGGGAGATCACTGTGGTGATGGAGGACACTGAATACTTCTCATTTACAGCATGGCCCTTGAGAGGCGCAAACTGTCTAAGAAAAGTTATTCTGGGGAGGTAGTTGATAGAAGGCCCAGAGAGCTCCTACATCCCTGGGCCTATATTAGAATCTGGAGGGTCTTCAAGAGATGGTGTTCCTCTTAGGTCCTTGATGCCAGGAAGTGGCCATTTTATCTTAGTTTGGTTTAAACCAGGGTTTAGTTCTGAACTTTATCAAGGATCATCTGGTGGCCCTTTTTTTTACTACGAGGGTCAAGTTTAGGGTGTGTCCTTGGTAGTGCATGCTGATGTTTCCTACTTCCTTTCACAGTGGCTCTTCTCTCTGATGTTGAAGGCACTGAAGGACCCCTCTTTCAAGCCCCTTCAGACAGTCTCCCTCAAAGATTTGACTCTGAAGGTGGTTATTGCTTCTGCTAGATGGCTGCTCAAAATAGAGACCTTGTCCTGTAGGGAGCTCTTTCTAGACATCTTGTCAGCATCTGTTTCCCTGAGGATGCTACCATCCTCCTTTTCATCTTATTCATGCTGTGATCTTGCTCCCCCCTCCTTGGAGGAGGATCTTGATTCTGACCACTTGCTGCATCTGTTGGACATGAGGGTGTTAATGAAGTATCCGAGGACTTCTAATTCCTTCTGGCAGTCATACCATCTTTGTCCTTTTCAGTGGTCTGAGGAAGAGAGAGGCGGCCAAATCCTTGATTCCCCACTGGCTTAAGGAGGATGTTAGTTCAGCCTACCTCCTATGTGGAAAACGCATGTCAGAATGAGTCTGGGCTCATCCCACTAAGGCACAAGCCTCATCTTGGCCTGGGTCTGCCTTGGTGTCTCCTGGGCACCTTTATGAAGCTCTACAAGTTGCATGTCTGAGGTAGAGCAGATGCCACTTTTGGCAGAGCAGTTCTGTCCAGAGCCTAGCCTTCATCCTATCTTGGGTCTGGACTGCTTGGGTACAGCCTACTCATCTGGACTGCTCTTGGAGGATGAGAAGGGAGAAATTATACATTTCTGCTAATTTCCTTTCCTTGAAACCTGCTAGACTAGTTCAGGGTGTGCCCCGAGAAGACTACTGCTACAGATTTGGGAGCTCTACTGCCTTTTAATTGCATTATCCGGCATCCATGTCTGATGCAGAGTCAAGTGCTAAGAGGGTCAAAAAGTGTTTTTACAAAGTTGTTGTTAATATTTTTCTGAGTTTGGGGTTTTCAGTCTTACTTCTGAGGTGTTGCAGGAGGTGCTTATATTAGGGGGACACTTTCTTTTGAGACACTACTGACCTTATGTCACAACATGATGGTGTTTTCTATAATAGAGCACCTGATAAGAAGCTAAGGAGAAAAGAAAAGCCATGCGGAGTCTAACCAAGGTCCATCAAACCCAGCACCCTGTCTCTGTTAATAACCAATCTGAATTAGAAGTAATCAGCAGATCCCAAAAAGTAGATCTATTTCCCATAGTTCATGTCCAGAGATGAAGAATCTTCAAAATCTACCTAGCTAATAATCATATACTTTTCCTCCAGGAACTTTTCCAATCTTTCTTTTTTTTGTATTCTGCTATGTGGGTCACCTTGACCACATCCTCCAGTAACAGATTCCACAGTTTAATTATATGCGGCATAAAAAACAAACTTTCTATGATTTTTCATTCT
Organism: Ichthyophis bannanicus; assembly: GCA_033557465.1. Classification (NCBI taxonomy): domain Eukaryota; kingdom Metazoa; phylum Chordata; class Amphibia; order Gymnophiona; family Ichthyophiidae; genus Ichthyophis; species Ichthyophis bannanicus. The sequence goes on from CM066036.1 coordinate 810,138,040, forward strand.
GCTGTTCGTTAATATCATGGAGTGCCCTCTTGTTTTTGTGTTTGACAGGTTAAACAATTGTTCCTTATTTAACTGTTCTCCCAACTCAAACTGTTATATCCTCCTCCGTAGTCTTTTCTTCAAGCTGAAAAGCCCTAATCTATTTAGCCTCTCTTAAGGGAGATATTCTATCCCCTTTATCATTTTTGTAAGCTTCTTCTGCTGAACAGAATATACCCAGGCGGTATTACAGTTTTTTTATACAGACCAAAGCCCTTGTCTTGGTACATGGAGCATAAGGTTATCCTGTAGAGGACCACGCTTCTACCCATTTAGCGCTCTGAATCTTGTTAAGAACATAAGCTGCTGTTGATGTGCTGACCAGTCTTGATGAGGATTGTCTTGGGCTGTCTCTCCAACCTGCATGGTCCCCAACATAAGAACAGGAATAAAAGTGGGCAGGATGTTGCTTTCCCAGCAATCGCTGTAGAGTTGTGTCCCTGCGAAGGAAGAGGGAATAGGACGCTCGGTGGCTGACTCGCTGCTTTTGCCTGAGATGACGGGCCATTGCCATGAGGATCCTACTCTGGACTTTGAACACTATCAGACTGAGAGGAGTGGTTAGGCGATGCAAGAACCTGAAGGCTTGAGATGAAATCTGTGCCGAGACTGAAGAGAATATAAAACCAGAAATGGAAGAGATGTAGAGATGTGTTGCAGCTACTGATGGAACATACCCTGGAGAATGCCAGACAGCTAAAACGCAGAATCCAAGAGTCTGGGGGACAGGAAACCCCAGCCAGCACTTCCCCTTCTTTAAATCACCTTCTTGAGATGCTGTAGCTGGTGAAAAAGGAGCCCAAGGGCTGAGTATGGTGCAACAATCCTAGGAGGGAGGAGTGTAGGAGGGAGAAGTGTAGGAGGGAGGAGTAGCCTAGTGGTTGGGGCAAGGTACCACAGGCCAGAAGGTCAGTGGTTCAAATCCCACTAGAGGACAGCAACCTTGGGCCAGAAGGACTGGGGTTTCTAGTACCACAGGTGCCCCTTGTGGTCTTGGGCAAGCCACTTAACCCTCCATTGCCCATGTTCCCTGTAAGTATTAGTGTATGTGTCTCATATCCCCTCATGTTAAATGTATCCCCCAACCACTTTGACCCAGTGAAAAGCAGGATATAAATGCAGCTAAATAAATAAACAATCAAAACCAGTTGAACATTGAACTCCCTGAAGATTTTAAAACCTCAGGAAGCATCATTAAAGAAACTCAGGATTTCAAGTGGCTAAACCTATATATAGTGCTACAAAGAGCATGCAGCGCTATACTGATATACATAAGAAACAGTCCCTACCACGAGGAGCTTACAGTCTCTATAAAAGGTCATCTGCTGAGTGCAGTGATCTCTGAACAGGATAAATGGCTTACAAGATGCATGGCTGAAATATTTAGTTGGCATAATGCTAATCATTTTGATAGGAGAAATATGAACATAATGTAGAATTTGGCATAAATTCGTAGAATGGAGATATCCTCCCTAAGGAGGAGTGATTACAAATGTGATCTCTAGGTTTCCATAAATAAATACATTTCTTGAAACTCGCATTTGTCTTGTTTATGTCTCATGGCTGGACTGCAAGCCGCACAGATTAGACGTCCTCTTATATGTATTTCCGAGGTGTTGCATATCTCTTCTCAGTATAGAAATGTTAACTTTAAATGGTATGGGGGGAAATGGGAGAAAGAGAGAAGGGGCAAGGCTGGGGGACAGGAATATGGGGTGCCCTAGTCGAACCTTCATGTTTGCGCTCCTCCTATTCCCGCTGCCACACCTTCCTGGGACATGCAGCACCAATTATAACATCAGAACAGTAAAGAACATCTTTGGAGAAATGTGCTCTGAAAGGTCAGCTAGTTCCGCCCCCAATGCAAATGGGAAGTCTGCCTTGGAGGGGTGGGACCAGCTGGACTTACAGAGCACAGTGCCAGCATGCAGCAATTCAGGCTCTGTAAAGCATTTCTCACTAGTATTATTGCCATTGCCACTGTTGCAGGTTCCAGAGATGCGTGGCAGTGGTGATAATGACAGGAATGGGCTGCCCTCGGAGGTATGGTGCTCTAGGTAGCTGCCTGGTTGACCTAGTTGTAGCGCCAGCCCTGCTAGGATAGTAGGACATGGAACTCCTGAGAGAACGCACTGACACCCTTTCCTTCAGCCTCCCACTCATTCGCTGGTCAGATGATGAGCAAGAACTAGGAAGGGAATGAGGAACTAAGGACATGTGGTCTAGAACAGCATCTATGAAATACGCAAAGTTCTGGATTTCAAATACACGGACTATAGTGAAATGGGAAAGTACTTGAAGGAGTGGCTGGCGAAGTAGGAGGGAAAAGAAGGAGAAGGGCAACAGAATTTTATATAAGGAAAGTAAATAAAAGCAAGAGGAAGAGGAGGAAACCTCCCCCGCCTTACCATTGCCTCCCTCCTCCCCTCCCCCTTCCATATCCTCCCCACCTCCTCTTTGTATATAACACATTGTAGATAGCTTTGTATATAACACATTGTAGATAGCTCACCCTGTATATATTGCATCTTATAATCAAGCTACACCTTTGTTACACCTACACTCACACTACGATACAAACACTGCATGCTGACACCTCTGCACTTTGTTTTTTGATTTGTTTGAAGTGAAAACCGCTTTGATTTTAGGATAAAGCGCTATATAAATCCTTTTAAATAAATAAATAAATACACGATTTGCCAAGGAACTGGCTGTAAAAACAAATGCTAAAAAGACACTGTTAACAAAATACAGAAGATTTCAAGAAGAAGAACATAGAAAAGAAACCAGATAGAGCTGAAAGAAACAAAGAGGAAAATCAGAGTGGCAAAAGCATGGCAGAATTAAAAATGGCTAAAGACGTAAAGTGAGGTGACAAAGATGTTTATCAGGTACATTGAGGCTAGGAGGAAGGTCAGAGGTGGAACCGCAGAACTGAAAAGGTGCCGAGGACCGATATGTTGAGTAACGAGGAAAAAGTGGAAATGCTAAACAAATACTTCTGTTTGGTGTTCACAGAAGAAAATCTGGATGAGCACCGATGACTGAGAAAGGTACATATGGGAACAGAGTAGATGCGACGTCATTCATGGAAGAAAGTGTCTATGAACAACTTCCAAAACTGAAAGTGGGCAGAATCAAGAGGTGGATGAGATACATCGCAGGATACTAAGACAGATCCGAGAGGTTCTGGAGGGTCCACTAAGGGATGTACTGACTAGATCCTTGAAGACTGAGGAGGTTTCATAGGATCGGAGAAGGGCTGATATAGTTCCTCTTCATAAATGTGCTAAGAGAGAAGAGATGGGAAACTAGTGAGTCTTATCTTGGTGGTGACAACTATACTGCCAACTTTCTACAATCCAATTGCTTCTCCATGGTTTTACTAAAGGCAGATCTTGCCAAACAGATCCGGTTAATTCTCTGACTGGGTGATCCAAGAACTTTAGCAAGGGCAAGCACTGGATGTAGTCTAATTGGATTTCTGCAAAGTATTTCATACTATTGCACATAGGAGGAACATGAAGAAATGGAGCAGGCCTCGACTTAGGATCCAGAGTTGTGAACTGGATTAAAAATGGATTGTCTGACAGTTGACAGAAGGTTGTGGTAAATGGAAGTCAATCAGAAAGAAAGAAATGGTTAGCAATGGAGCGCCTCAGTGACAGATCCTGGGACATTAGTTCAATATCTTTACGAGCAGCATTGCTGATAGCTTAGAAGGAGAAGTTTGCCTTTGTGTGGATATCAAAGGTTTGCAATAAAGGACACATTCTGAAGGGCGTGCAAACTATGATAAGTAATCTACCAAAAATTAGAAGCATGATCTAATGCTTGGTAGTTAAGCTTTAATGTAAGTGCACAGACCAGGAGAGAGACCCCATGGTGATAGTGTTTGAGGTTCTCAAGTTGGCGAAACAGTATGAGAAACAGTGGCCAAAGCCTGAAGGATGCATAGAGAGGCCATAACTAGCAGAAAGGAGGAGGTGGTGGTGATATTGATGCTGTACAGGTCCTTGGTGAGATCTTACCCGAGTCCCATGTTCAGTTTTGGAGGCCGTATTTCACTATTATAAAGAAAATAGAATGCTCCAGAAGAAAATAATCAAAATGATATGGGGTTTGCACTAGAAGATGTGCAAGGTTTGATGACCTAAATATGGGAGATGTGATACACAAATGATGAAATACTTGAAAGGTGTCAGTGAAGAAATGGATCTTTTCCAAAGAAGGGGAAGCTCTAAACTACAGCACATGAAATGAGGCTTCAAGAAGGTAAATTTGAAAGTAACATCAGACAATAACTTTTTCCTGGAAAGGGTGGTAAATGCCTGGAATACTCTCCCAGCGGAGATGATGGGGCCTCAAACAGGGAACAAGCACAGAGGATCCCTAAATGGCGAGAGGATGGACTGGAGTCCCTGGGTTGAAAGCAGCGGTGTATGAAAGGCGGGGTGGTGGGAGTGGTCCTCACCAAGTAGAGGCTTTAAGGGGGTGAGAATGAAAGATGTATAAACCCGCAGTGATCTCAATGCCAAACTGAGAAGCTCCTTCCTATATCTACCTTCCTTCTTCGCCTTGTCATGCAGCGCCACTTTCCTGTTCGACCCTATTCCGAGGCGGAACCTTTTCGCATTGAGAAGCTCCTGAGTGACGTGCACACCCGGGATCGTGCTGTGGTCGCTGTTGGGTTGCTTCCAAGCAGGTAAAATACTGGGAGCCAGAGCTTGCCCTCTGGGTGTCAAGTACTGTATGCTAGGTATGCCACTGAGTCAAACAAAAGTTAAATGACATTTTGCACTTCATAAATTGCATATGGGGGCAGGGGGGGGGGGTTAAGCCTGTAGGCACCAGCACTCAGTGGCACTTACAACCCTAAAGAAAGTAGTGGTGGTGGGATAAGTGCACAGAGCGGCAGTTACCACCCTAAAGAGAGGCATGGGAAGGGGGATAACTGCACGGAGCAGCAGTTACAACCTTAAAACACAGTCACTTGCAGAGAAGACTGAAAGCCATTTTCTGCATCAGCTGACTTTTTTGAAAGAAGGCAGAAAATTCCTCCTTGAGTCCCAGACATAGCTTTATGCTTAATCACATCATATCAAATCCAGAAAACAAAGGAATGTCACTATGAAGAAACGATAGCAGGAAATAGCCAGGGAGAAGTACTAGATAACTGTTGCTGATGGTTTGGAATGAAATGTGTGTGTAAATACGGTAGTTTCGGTTCAGGTCACATTGTTTCACGGTTTAATGCGACATGACACATATTAGCCCCGAGCAAGGCGTGTGTGTGTAGCACAGAGTGTTTGTTTATTAAGGATCAGAAAACTTCTTTTGACAAATGTAGGGCACATTAGGACATCATAGGTTTGGATATTGGCCACACAAACAAAATATTTTGATGTTGGAATTTTGTTTTGGTTGCATTTACCTCCTTAATTGATGTTGAGGAATGCCGGGGTAAGTTCAAGCAACAGAATGGTTTTCAAACTCTTCCAGAACAATCTCGGATGCCGTTGGCTCATTAAGGGGGTAGTTAAAGTGTTATTTCACCTTAATGCACGTTAATTTACCCCAGCACGCATTGCGAAATGAGATGCAGAGCATGCAAACGCATGCAAAACGCCTCATTATGATGCAAATGGAGTAACACAGCATGAGCTGAACAGCACAGCAGCGTCGTTGCTGGAAAAATAATGCTTGCTCAAAGCTGGCCAGAGGCATTTCTTTCAGTTCTTTCGCTCTTTTATATGCTATGTTTGTAGCCTGCGATGAAAGGTGGTTAATTAAATAACTAATAAACATAAACCCTTTGTGGTACTACCACAAGACTACTGCAAGGGGTGGTGGGTGCCATGTTGAAGCTAGCGCTGGCCTGGACAGGATCAAGGGAGGGGGGTCGCTCCTGCCCAGGTCCTACTACACCACCAGGGATGATTAAAGGTAGGCCCGTGGAAGCCTTCAGGGGTTGGTGAGGGGAGAGAAAAACAAAACAAACTATGGATCCCCCGAACCTTGGACTTTTGTTGTAAAGCTCCAGGTAGCCAGGAGTATCGGGCCGTGGGTTAGCAGCATGGAATAATAACCAGTTTTAAACTGGAATTAACCGTGGTACTGGGTTACCGCAGGCTAGGGACTCCTGTGGGAAATTAAACTTGTGCTAAAATACAAGAGTTTACTGCAGCTTAGTAACTAACCCCATTAGTGTGACCTGCTGCCATACAGACTGATAAATAAAGCTTAATAAACTGTAAAAAAAAAAGAAATGCTCCCTTTTTATTGGGCTCGATATAATTGACTAGTTTTCAGGGGCTACACTCCTACCTTAAAAGTAAGGACATTTTATTTTATTCATACTTTTCCACTAGTATTTCAGGGCGAGTTACATTCAGATACTAGAGGTGCTTCTCTGTCCCCAGAGGGCTTATAATCTAGTTTATATCTGAGGCAATGGAGGGTTAAATTATTTGCCTAAAACCACAAGGAGCAATGGTGGAATTTGAACCAGGCTGCTGCTTTAACCACCAGACTAGAAAGAATACTTTTATTATTTTTCACTTTTAGTATTGTCAGACAGCTGCCTGGGTGAGAATCTTCACAGTCTTGACAAGTGCATATCTCTATATGATTTGCAAGGTATTGTGGGCAATGTAGTTCATTCACACCAGACACAGCTGCTGACAATAATTTAGTTGTGCTCTTGGGTAAAGCCAATAAGATATTTTATTTATGGGGTTATTTCTCCCAACACAGATATGCTTGGTAGCACATAAATTTGGTAACTTGCTTTCAGTGTTAACTTGGAAAAACAAAGTTAAAATCAGGAAAACAACAAATGAAAAGCCACAAAGCAAGAAACAAACTGTTCTTAACTTCTGATTACTTCCCACATAGATACAGAAGTGATTCTCTCCTAGCTCACAAGCAATTAGGTAAAGCTTAATTGCTAGCAGTTACCAGCTGAAACCCCTTAGCTGGCTTGCCTTCCACTGTGTTGGTCAAATCCTGCTTCAGGAGCTTTTCTGAGTAGATTAAAGAACAAATTTGTATTTCTTTGTGATGGTTGCTGTACTTTATAACAGAAAGTTACCAACGGAGTTTGGATAGAGAACAGTCCATATAAACAGGATCCTCATCTGCTATTATTCCCCCTTGTTCAACAAGCATGGGTTCAATATCATGGATTGGCACAGATGAATCTCTCAATGGAACATTTTCAGGAGAATACTTGTTTCCCTGCTGTCTTTCAAGGTTATAGCTAGGGCATAGATCAGTGTTCATACCTGAGCTTCCATTGCTGCTAGAGTTCCTCTCTATATAGCCTGGCCAGTATGTAGTCCAGTTCTTATGTCCAGCCTTCCAATCCAGATCCCTGGACACTGGATCTCTCTTCACATACCTTCTGGCACAGGTCTTAGGGTCCCTTCCACGTGCAGCCGTCTCCCTCACAGGTAGCCTCTGGTGATTCCTAGCTCTGCAGCACCATTCCTCTGGCTTTCCCCAGTCCAATGGTGTATGCTGGCCCTTGGAATACCTCCCAGTATACGTACTGCTTTGGACTCTTCTAGACCTATCAAAGGCTTTTCTCTTCCTTCTTCCAAAGGGTCTCTTTCCCTCTCTGTCCGTCCGGTTTGGCTTCTGCTTCTGATGATCCTTCAGATGAAACTGATGATCAAACTCAAGCTGATTCTCAGGATACTGAGGACAATTCTCTGGATATCCAAGGTGATCATGAAGATGGTCATCTGTAGAATAAACTCTACTCTTATTCTGCTTAGATGAGTGCTCCCCCCTAACACAGCGCAGCTGTGCTGAATCAGGCCCTGCCCTTTGAGATGAGTGCTTAGGGATTACCTCATAGCCCTCCTGATTGAACACACGTTTCGCCACTTCCTCTAATGGCTGTTGGAAACCTGGTGCATTCTGGGACTGGTAGTCTTTTATGGGAAAATTCTGTTTTCTTATTTCTACCAGAACTGACAGGTTGCTTGTTCAGAGTCACTTCACCTTTTCTATAGCTCCTTCCTGAGCTATGATAAGCTTCCTTATCACAGTATATTAAGGTATGTTTTAGTTGAATTATATTGTTTTGTGTTGATTTGTTAACTGGTTTGATTTTATTATGAATGTTTTAGTTGTTTCCCTCCCAGAAAAATGGATGGAGTGGGCTTATAAATACTTTAAATAAATAAAAGTGAATCAGAAAGAGCATTCAAATTGTAGTCTAGGGAGAGGAGAGTTGGTCCTGCTGGGGAGAGAGAGATCAGCTGCGATCGCTGAGTGAGAGCGTCTGACGTCACCATCCTGCCCTATAACAGTCTGGGCTGAACCGCGGGACTGTGGAGAGGAGAGTTGGTCCTGCTGGGGAGAGAGAGATCAGCTGCGATCGCTGGGTGAGAGCGTCTGACGTCACCATCCTGCCCTATAACAGTCTGGGCTGAACCGCGGGACTGTGGAGAGGAGAGTTGGTCCTGCTGGGGAGAGAGAGATCAGCTGTGATCGCTGAGTGAGAGCGTCTGACGTCACCATCCTGCCCTATAACAGTCTGGGCTGAACCGCGGGACTGTGGAGAGGAGAGTTGGTCCTGCTGGGGAGAGAGAGATCAGCTGCGATCGCTGGGTGAGAGCGTCTGACGTCACCATCCTGCCCTATAACAGTCTGGGCTGAACCGTGGGACTGTGGAGAGGAGAGTTGGTCCTGCTGGGGAGAGAGAGATCAGCTGTGATCGCTGAGTGAGAGCGTCTGACGTCACCATCCTGCCCTATAACAGTCTGGGCTGAACCGCGGGACTGTGGAGAGGAGAGTTGGTCCTGCTGGGGAGAGAGAGATCAGCTGCGATCGCTGAGTGAGAGCGTCTGACGTCACCATCCTGCCCTATAACAGTCTGGGCTGAACCGCGGGACGCGGTCGCGGCCGCGTCTTTGGGCGTGACCAAAGGGGCAGGCCACGCCCCTTTGGAGCCCCTTCGGAGACTTTCGGAGAGTTTCGGAGGGGTGTGAGGTGTGGACTTTAATATTCTTCAATGGGGAAACGTCGTAAGAAGAGCCTTCCAGCTGTATCGACCGTGAAGGCCCCCAAAAGCGAGGGCCCTATAGATAAACACCTAGTCAGGCGAACCCTGGAAGGTGGGAGTATGGAGTCGTCTGTTGCTGTGAGTACTTCCTCGTTGTCCACCTCTTCTCCGATTGGGGGTGTTACGCTACCCCACTTGCCACAGAATCTTGGCGGGATTGTAGACGGAGGTGAGAAGGGAGTTTCCCTTCAGGCCTCCGACCTGGTGTCTGGCTTAGTTTTGGGGGATACTATTCCTAGTGTTAAATTATTGCCGCTACCTAAAGTTGTTCAGGTACCTTCAGTGAAGGGGGGATCGGAAATTTCCTTGATCCCTTCTTCGGATATATCACTTAAAGATATTTGGACTATTGTGACTCGGACTGAAGTGAGTTTGACTGGAACTTTGGGGCAAATTGAAGAGTTCACTAAAGATGCTGTTGCTAAGTTTATAGATTATGATGAGCAATTAGGTGTGGTCGGGGAACGCCTGGGGCAATTAGAAACTAAAGTAAATACTGTTAGAGCTGTTTCTGTAGCCTCTGTAACGGATAGCTTGTATGTCCGTAGACAGTTGGAAAATTTTGAGAATTCAATGAGGTCTAAGAACCTGCGGTGTTTAAATTTTCCTATTACGCATTATTTATCTCCACTTATTCTCTTTTATAAATATCTGAAAGAGGTGTTGCTTTTTGAGCAACCTGAAACCTTTAAAATTGCAAATATTTACTATATACCTAAATTTTAAAAAAAGATGTCTAGTGAGAGAGATGATGTCGTAGGAGCTCAGGCGGTCTCTCCCCCTAGTTTAGAACTTTCTGATTTTTTGGAATCCTCTTCGGATAATATAACCGCTCGTGCTACTCTGGTGGTTACTTTTTATTCCGAGATGGATAAGAATTCTGTTATGAAAACGTATTTCTCTAAGAAACATGCTATTTTTTGTGGTTCTAGGGTCCTTCTTTTCCCGGATGTCTCAAAATCAACCCAGATGCGCCGGAAGGCCTTTCTGGTGTTGAAGGACCGTACACTTGCATTGGGAGCTACTTTTTTCCTTAAGTTCCCATGCAAGTGTATAGTTGGACATGCTGGGAAAAGCTATGGTTTTATGGAATCTGACCAGTTATTGGCCTATCTTAAAGCCCAGGAATCCCAGTCTGAGGTGACAAGTTAGTATTTAGGGTTTTAGAATTGATTTATCTCCTTTCCGTGGAAAATTGTTTTTCCTATATTGTTTTTTCATTTGATATGGCTTGAGTCTCTCTTCTCCCATGATGTGGACTTGTAGTTGCAGATATGTGTTATGTTGGGCCTTTGGGTCTTATGTTTTTCTTCTTGTTTTTCTGATATTACCTGTATTGTTCATTATGTACAATTTAAAATGTTCAATAAAAAAACAAACAAAAAAAAATTGTAGTCTAAAGGGAAAAAGCAGAGGCCATGATGTGAGGAGTTACAGGAAGCAACAGGTGATGGTTATTAATAGAATTTCATTTAATAAAAATTGTATAGACCACTACATACCCCATAATGAAACCCCAGCAGTGTACATAATTAAAATGAGCAAGTTACAAATCACTAAAAATTAAAAATATTCTACACTTAAAGCACTTGATTCAGGGCAGGGAAGGTGATAAGAGTTTTTGGTGCCCACTGCAACCTATAAAATAAATTGGCGCCCTCCTTCCTCATTAACCGATGATCCGTGACTGCACTCACAATGCTTTTATAATACCTTAGTTTTTAATGTTTCTTTCACTTGTTGCTTTTTTAGTTTTCTCATTTTTTAATTTTTCATGCATCATTTTTTGATTCTTTTTATTTTCCTTTTCTAAATTGTTATGTATGTTGGCCCCCTCCAAATGTGGGTGCCCCCTGCCATGTTTGCCTTGCTTACTGCGTTGCGTCTGCCCTAACCCAGGGTTCAATAAAACAAAACTGAAAAAAATAATGGGTATATTTACTAATGTTTTTTTTTTAATGCTGTCAAATCAGTGCTGACTCCAGGCGACCCAGCTGCCTCTGGGTTTTCTTGGCAGTGTATCACCGGAAGTAGATTGGCAGGCCTTTTCAAAAGGTTTTAGCATGCGTTAATTTAATTAACGTGCGTTAAGTGCCCACAGCCCTTTTAGCATGTTTTAACCTTTAGTAAACATGAACCTAAGTGTAACACTAATGAACTGAACACCAAAGAGGGGAGTTTTAGCAGGGATGTTCGAGTGCAATCTGGGACATCTAAGTCAGGGCTTCTGAAAAAAGCAAATGCAGATGTGATTTCATAAATATGGACGTGCCTGCAGGGGTATCTAGATAGATGTCTGCAGAACCATGCTTCAGAACCTTGACATCTAGGATAGCCTAATGGTCAGAGCAGTGAGTTCAGAATAGGCAGCCTGGGTTTAAATCCTGCTCCTGCCATTGACATTGTGCTGAATACTGGGGATGATGGAGTACTTTCTTCTCTACAGCCTCTAGATGTTTTTCAGCTAAAACAACACTTTTCAGATGCTTGTTCGTACCTTGAGCAGGTCTAATGTTAGATGTGACGTCAAACGTCCATGATGTTTCTGAGAATCTGGGAACGCCCCGGCCATGCCCCCGTTCAGACAGGGATGTCCCCAAAGCCAGCTTCTAAAATGGCTCTGGGGACAACTCTGTGCTTTGGATATCGCTAAGCCCATTTTCGGACATCCAAAGCACAAATAGGACTTCTAAAATGACTTCAAAGTGAATACAGTAAATAAAACCACTATAACATTTTATAATTTATCCACAGACTTTTCAAAGAGAAACATAGAAACATAGAAATATGACGACAGAAAAAGACCACATGGCCTATCTAGTCTGTCCTTCCATATCAACAACTACAACAGTCCACTTTTTACCTTTAGAGATCCTCTGTGTTGGTCTCATGCTTTTTTGAATTCAGTTACTGTCCTCATCTCTACCACCTCCACTGGGAGACTATTCCATGGATCCACTACTCTTTCAGTAAAGAAATATTTCCGCATTTCACTCCTGAATCTATCCCACTTCACCCTCATCCCATGTCCCCTCGTAGCAGAACTTGCTTTCAATTGAAAGAGACTCTCCCCCTGAACATTTATGCCATGGAGGTATTTAAACATCCAATCATATCACCTCTATCCTGCCTTTCCTTTAAGGTGTACATATTAAGATCCTTAAGTCTGTCCTCGTATGCTCTCGTATAATGAAAACCACTAACCATTTTAGTAGCCACCCTCTGCACCGACTCCATCCTGTTCACATCCTTTTGAAGGTGCGGTCTCCAGAATTGCATACTATACTCCAAATGAGGTCGCACCAAAGACTTATACAGAGGCACTATCACCTCCTTTTTTCTGCTAGCCATTCCTCTCCGTATGCACCCAAGCATCCTTCTAGCATTTGCTGTCGCCTTTTCTACCTGTTTAGCTACTTTAAGATCATCAGACACAACCACGCCTAGGTTCCGCTCTTCTTTAGTGGACAAAAGTACTTCACCCACTATACAATATTGCTCCCTTGGATTGCTGCAGCCCAAATGTATGACCTTACATTTTTTAACATTAAATCCCAGCTGCCAAATTCTAGACCATTCTTCAAGCTTAGCTAGATCCCTCCTCATGTTATCTACACCTTCCTGGGTCTCTACTCTATTGCAGATTTTGGTATCATCTGCAAAGAGGCAAACCTTACCCGACAGCCCTTCCGCTATATCACTAACAAAGATGTTAAAAAGAATCGGACCAAGGACAGATCCCTGGGGCACACCACTGGTAACGTTCTTCTCCTCAGAGTGAGCTCCATTTACTTGTACTCTTTGTCGCCTCCCACCCAACCAATTTCTAACCCAAGCAGTAACTTTAGGGTCCATACCTAGGGTGCGCAGTTTGTTGATAAGTCGCCTGTGAGGAACAGTGTCAAAGGCTTTACTGAAATCCAAATACACCACATCTAGGGCTCTCCTTTGGTCCAACTCCCTGGTCACCCAGTCAAAGAAATCAATCAGATTTGTCTGACAAGACCTGCCTCTGGTGAATCCATGCTGCCTCGGATCCTGTAATCCGCTGGACTCCAGAAACCTCACTATTTTCTCTTTCAGCAGCGTTTCCAATAATTTACTCACCACCGAAGTTAAACTAACCGGCCTGTAGTTTTCAACCACATCCTTACTTCCGCTTTTGTGTAAAGGCACCACATGAGCCTCTCTCCAGTCCTTTGGCACCACTCCCGACTCCAACGAGGCATTGAAAAGGTCAGTCAGTGGAGCTGCTAGAACGTCCCCAAGTTCCCTCAGTATTCTAGGGTGTATCCCATCCGGTCCCATCACTTTGTCTACTTTAAGTTGAGCTAATTTCTCACGAACACAGTCTTCTGCAAATTGTTCAAGATGTCCCTTGCTTCTGTTCCCATTTGTGGGTGTTTTCTGAGGTCCTGCTCCTGGTTCTTCATCTGTGAACACAGAACAGAAATATTTATTAAGCAATTCCGCTTTATCCTCATCAGCTTCTACATATTCCTCCCATTCACCCTTGAGTCTGACAATACCACTTTTGCCCTTCTTCTTCTCACTAACATATCTGAAAAATGTCTTATCCCCCCCCCCCCATTTTATTCCCCCCATTGGCTATTTCCTCCTCTTTTTAAATCTTTGCTTTCCTGACTGCTTTGCTAACTTCTCTTTTTTCCAAATATAGATGCCTGTCTTCCTCTCTCTGTGATCTCTTGTATTTCATGAAGGTCTCCCTCTTTTTCTTCACTTTTTCAGCTACTTCTTTCGAAAGCCATAGCGGTCTCCTTTTCCTTTTACCTTTATTTAGCATTTTAACAAAAAGGTTGGTTTCCCTTAAAATATCCCCTTTCAGTTTTGCCCACTGTTTTTCTACATCCCCCAGCTGTTCCCATCCCGCTAACGACTCCCTGAGGTATTGGCCCATCTTGGCAAAGTTAGTCTTCCTAAAGTCAAAGATTCTCACCTTGGAATGGATTCTAACAGCCCTAGTCCTAATACTGAACCACACCATCTGGTGATCACTGGATGCAAAATGATCTCCCACTATAACATCAGAAGCACTTTCACCATTGGTAAGCACCAAGTCCAGTATTGCCCCTTCACGTGTGGGGTCTGTTACCAATTGCCTGAATAGTTCTCTCTGTAGAGAATCCAGGATCTCTTTACTTCTAGATGATAATGCAGCAGGAATATGCCAATCAACATCTGGCATATTGAAATCCCCTATCAGTAGCTCTTCCCCTTTCCTAGCAATGCTGCATATGTCTTCAATTAACTCTCTGTCCACCTCTTCCTCTTGTGAGGGAGGTCTGTATATCATGCAATGCAAATACATTTCTTTTTCCCTTTTTCTAGTTTAACCCACAATGCCATCTCTCTCCCTTTTAAGCTCTGTAATTCCAAAGCTTTAATAGTATTTTTTACATATAGTGCCACTCCTCCTCCCCTTCTTCCTACCCTGTCCTTTCTGAATAAAGTATAGCTAGGTATAGTTACATCCCAGTCATGGTTTTCTGTGAACCATGTTTCTGTAACTGCCACAAAATCCAAGTCGGCCACTTCCACCAAAGCTTCAACATCAGGGATCTTATTTCCCATGCTACGGGCATTTATACACACTGCTTTCCATATGTTACCCCTGTTACCCATTTCCATAAAGGTATTTAATGTATCACTTACCTGGGGGCTTTCTTCACCCATCCCCAATGAATCTAGTTTAAAGCCCTCTTCAAGTAGATTAGCCAGTCTACTACTGAAGACGTGTCAAGCTTTCTTGGACAGATGGATACCATTTCTGCTCTGCAACCCTTGGAACAGCATCCAATGGTCTAGGAAACCAAAACGCTTTCAATGACACCATCCACGCAGCCATGCATTCATCTCCAGGATGCGAGCGTCTCTGCCTTGGCCTTTACCCTCAACAGGGAGGATTGAAGAGAACACCACCTGTGCACCTAACTGCTTCACCCTCTGTCCCAGAGCCATGAAGTCACTTTTGATATGCTCAGAGGGATACCTGGCAGTATCGTTTGTTCAGACATGGATTAGCAACATTGGGTAATAGTCAGTGGTCTTAATGAGTCTCAGCAAATTCTCCATAACATCTTGGATTTTGGCACCAGGCAGACAGCATACCTCTCTGGACATCAAGTCTGGTCGGCAGATGGACACCTCAGTACCCCTCAGAAGAGAGTCATCAGCTAGGTGTTTACTATTTTTGCAAAGCTCAAATAAACAGATTTGGCTTTAACGTCTTCTGATCAATAATTCCAGATTCATGGAATTGCTTCCAACAGTGTTTGTTCCCTAGAAGAAACTAGCTTCACATCTGTTGCTAAGGGAATAGTCAGTCCTCACTCTGAGCGCAGGGTTCACTGTAGTAAATATTGCCTTAACACTTGATTTGAAATAAGTTTGTCCAATACCATAGACTACCTTAAAAACTCATGTTATTGAAGTTGTAGGGCCCGATATTCGAATGTCTTTTACACGGTTTACAGTCTAGTAAACCGTGTAATTGCCTTAGACAGGGATAGTCAGTAGCGCTTACATGGTTAGCGCCATAAAATATCCCCATCTATGTCCCCTACACGATGCTGCGTTTTGGGGTGGAGCGGAGGCGGGGAATGGTGCTAACCAGGCAGCAGCAATATTGTATGCTGCCCGGTTAGCTATTGGCACCATATTTTTAAGGTGCTGATCGCTAACTAGGCAGTAGCCAATGTCACTTCTGCCTGGTTAGCCTCGGCAGCTTCTTGTCCCTGTGGCAATCACCGGATATTCAATGCAGTCGCCACGGCATTGAATATCTGGTTTAGAGGTCGGCGGGGAGGGCGATGTGCCTCATCGGCGCATAGTCCTTCAAAATGGCAGGCAGCTGAAAATCGGGCCTGTAGAGAATATAAGGTGAGGAATGAGAAGATGGGGCATTGTGATGGTTGTTTCTGGGAATATAGAGGACATGGAGCAGGATTTAATTTGTAGATAAAACGTAAGTAGGATCTTTTGAAAAACATGCTATGTGTCTAGCCCCGCTTCACCCTAACAAGTAACTGCAGAGAGGACAGCAGTGCAGGCTTTAGTGTCTGCAGGACATATTGGCGGGGAGGGGGAAGTACAAAAGGCTGCACTCTTCAGCACCCAATCAGCCACAGTCCCCTCCTCAGGGCTCCCTCCCCCAAACTCAGATATGCTCTAACATATGGTATTAAATCCAAACATGTATTCTACATTCATAGATTCTGCCCCCCCCCCCAACAATCTGTGCAGAGCAGAGCTATGACACTTCCCTATTAAAAGACAAAAATACACAAACATACAAGCTTACCATGCAAACCCACCCCCCTCCCCAAATTCCATTAATGGCAAAACCCTCTCAGCACCAGACATATTATAAATTAATATAAAAAGGTCATTCAGGACCACAAGTGGAGTGGAGTGGAAGAGTGGCCTAGTGGTTGGGGCACAGTACTTCAGGCCAGGAGGTCGGAGGTTCAAATCCCACTAGAGGACAGCAACCTTGGGCTAGAAGGACTGGGGTTTCTAGTCCCACAGGTGCTCCTTGTGGTCTTGGGCAAGCCACTTAACCCTCCATAGCCCATGTTCCCTGTAAAATAGTTATCTCCAAGTTATAATGCCCTGTTCAATGTAATTTCAGTTTGTTCAATGTAAACCCCACTGATGCAGAATAGCGCAGTATATAAGAGAATGTAAATAAATAAATAAGAGCAAATCTACTATGCCAACACTAACTTCCAAAGCCCACACAAGGACCTTACCTAGGAAAGGGCAGCAGGGATGCAACCAGGGCAGTTGCTTTGGGCCCCCAGTCCAGAGAGCCACAAACCTGGCTGAAGCTGATGGCAGCACATCTTTCTAATGGGCTTTAGGACCCTCTCCCAAATTTTTGCCCTGGGCTGGTCCCTAGCCATATCTAACACCAGTCTTGGTAGAGGTACATTCCCAAAAAAATGATATTTGTCTACCTTTGTTGTCTGGTCATTTTATTTTTCTAGTTGGGTTGGTTCTAGTTGGGTTTGGTTTCGGCTTAGCTCTGTCTTCTCTTAGATCTTTCTCCTATCCATTTGCTATGTCTTCTTTCTCCTCCTGTCTTCATGTCCTCCCTTACATCAGTCTCTTAACACCAGCGATGCCAAGGGTGGACCACCCCAAAGAGTGAGATTTACCACCCCAAAGAGTGAGATTAACCATCCCAAAGAATGATAATGAAGGTCAAAGAGTGAGAATTTGGAGATGGTACATATGAGGTATAAATCTAGACAGATTTAAGAGTTGTTTGCTTTACAAATGAAAATCAGCATAAAATGATATTTGCTTAAATTTTCCCTCCACTCAGTGGCTAAAAGTATGCACATAGGTTTTAGAGTAAGTGTACTTGTAGGGACAGGAAGAAGGGATATGGCAATAGCGGCAAGACACACAGTGAGGTATGGTCAGATTTCTTACTGCTGGGGGCCACTTGGCTTTTCTCCTCTTAGGCTTGCCTCTTATGAAAGCTGTGATCAGGATTAATGTACTGGCATTGAGGCTCTAATGAATGAGACAGAGCTCACAGAGTATAAGAGTGAGAAGGCCTTCAAATGAGTTTGACACGTCTAATGAGTGAGACTTTGCATCTAATCTTATTTTATTTTATTTATTTATTTAACATCTTTTATATCGCCTTTCAGAATTATCAAGATGGTTTACATTGAACATTACTGGAACTTACATAGAACAATAAATAATGGAACATAATTTAGGATTACATGGGAATCGTAAATTGTTTATAGCACATGCAATCTACGGGAAGGGAAAGATATGAACAATGGCATGATCATTTAGAATATTATCTAGATACTTGTTAGTGAGAGTTTGATGGCTGCATCATGGGAATTTGTGTTTGTTCCAAAGTATTCCTTGAAGATGTAAGTTTTAAGTCCTTTTCTGAAGTCTTTTACATCTTTTGTTGCTCTTAAATTGCTTGGGAGGGTGTTCCGTTAGGTGGGGCCATAGATGGAGAATGCTCACTGACACATTGCTTGTGTGCTGCTTGCCTTATGGTTTGGGATTTTTAGTAGGTTCCAGTTTTGTTGTCTTTTCAGTTTGCTGTGCAGTAAGTTCTGTATGAGAGTTTGTAAGCAGTCTGCGGTCAGATTGTTTATAGTCTTGTATGCATTCATAATTAACTTGTATTTTATGCGCGCTTGAATGGCAAGCCAGTATAAGTCTTTGAGGACTGGGGTGATGTGTTCATGGCTTGGTGTCCTTGAGATCATACAAGCTGCAGCATTTTGGGCTAGTTGTAGGCGGAGTAGTGCGTATTTTGGAAGTCCTTGAAGTATAGAATTACAGTAGTCCATGTGAGGAGTGATGATTGCTTGACAAACGGTTCGGAAGCGGATGGCATCTAATAGTGGTCGAAGGTTATGTAGTATCCTGATTTTGTGAGATGCTTTCTTAATATGAGTCTGGATGTTCAGTTTCCGATCTAGTGTCACCCCAAGGTATTTGACCTCAGTTTTTATGGGGACGTTAAAGTTGTTGTTCCGCTTTTTTGGGGTGAATATGAGGTGCTCTATTAATGATTAGAACTTCAGTTTTATTGTAGTTAATTGAGAGGCTGTGATCTTTTAGTCAGCGTGTCATTTCTTTGATGCATGAGTGTATGGAAGAGAATTCTGGATTTGTGGTCATGAAAGGGGCGTTTGACATAAGATTGTCTGCATAAATGTGGTTTTTTACCATATGCTTCCGGATGCTGCTGCAAATGGGTTGGATGTATAAGTTAAAGAGAAGGGCAGAGAGTATAGATCCTTTGGATAATCCTTGGAGTGGTATGTAGGGGTTGGATGCTTTGTTCTTTATCTTGACTTGCTGGGTACATTCGGATAGGGTAGGAACAGAACCATTTTAGAGGTGTGCCATTTATCCCAATGTCAGTCAGACATTCAATGAGTTTCTTATGGCTAATGGAGTTGAAGGCTGCTGTTACATTTAGAACTATGAGAATGCATCCCTGTTTTGACTTTTCTATTCCTTTGAGCAGGTTGTCTATTAGTGATATGAGGAGTGTTTCAACACTATGCCCAGTGTGCAGCGGCGGCCAAGAAAGCAAATAGAATGCTAGGTATCATAAGGAAAGGGATGGAGAATAAAACAAAGGATGTTATAATGCCTCTGTATCGCTCCATGGTACGACCGCACCTTGAATATTGTGTGCAATTCTGGTCACCGTATCTTAAAAAGGACATAGCGTTATTAGAAAAAGTACAGAGAAGAGCCACCAAATTGGTGAAGGGGATGGAAGGCTACTCCTATGAAGAGAGGCTAAGAAGGTTAGGGCTCTTTAGCCTGGAGAAGAGACGGCTGAGGGGTGATATGATAGAGGTCTATAAATTAATGAATGGAGTGGAACGGATAAACGTGGATCAATTGTTTACGCTATCAGAGTATAGAAAGACTAGGGGACATGTAATAAAGCTACAGGGTAAACTATTTAAGACAAATAAGAGAAAATATGTTTTCACTCAACGTGTAATCAAACTCTGGAATCTGTTACCGGAGGATGTAGTAAGGGCTGTTAGTATAGCTGGGTTTAAAAAAGGTTTGGACAAGTTCCTGGAGGAAAGGTCCATAAACCACTATTAAAAAGGGACCCAGGATATCAATGCTTGACCCAGTACAAGCATTGTGGAACCTGTGTCTTTTGGGGATATTGCTAGGTATGTATGACCTAGATTGGCCACTGTTGGAAACAGGATACTGGGCTTGATGGACCTCGGTCTGACCCAGTATGGCATGTCTTATGTTCTTATGTTCTTACTATGTTTCTGTCTGAACCCGTGTTATTGAGCATTGAGGGGGTTGTTTGTGTCTACAAAGTTTTGGAGTTGGAGCTAACGACTTTTTCTATTATTTTGACTAAGGAGGGGATGCTGGAGATATTCTATAGGATACAGGTTGGTTAATATCAGCTGTTGGACTTGTTAAATGGGCTGGATGGAAAAGGTTTTCAGGTTGCTTGGCATGCTTCCTTGAGTGAGTGATAGGTTTATTATTTTGAGAAAAGGTGGAGTTAGTTCTTTTCTGGTCATCTTAATCCATGGGTCGAGTGGGGACGTGGTGGTGTTTAACACTGATAGTATTTGATCAAGGCATTCACCTGAGATTATGTTGAAGGATGTCCACTTTTGATATGTTTGGAGCTGTTTTGAGGGTCATCTAATTTATTGCTATTGTGACATTGGTGTGAGGACATTTGCTTAGTAGGTATGCGGCGAATTCCTGTGGGTGTAAAAATGAGTCCTCCTGTATTGGTGGGGTTTGAGTGAATGATTTCGCTATTTAGGAATTTTAGGATGAGGTTGGTATGGCATTCTCTTTTCCTCATGTCGTATTCCTGTTTGCTTGTTTATTCTTTCTGGTATAATGGGTCTCTAGATCTTCTCAATCCTTGTTGTATTTGTCTTAACTTGTGCTTTTCTTCTTTTATATCTTTGGAGTACCAGGGTGTTCTGTTGGTCCGTGTGGAGGTCTTTTTTGGTGGTGCTAGTGCGAATGGTGTAATTGTTGTTACAGTTTTCTACTTGTTCTGTTATGTCCATTGAGGGTGAGTCTAGTAGTAATGTCGTGTGTTTGAGTAGAGCTTCTTTGTTGAATTCCCAAAATCTGTGTGTTCCTTGGTACTAGGTGTACCTTGTGCTGTTGCTGTAGTTTAGGGGTAGTTCAAAAGTGAGCATATGATGGTCAGACCAGGATATCATCATGACTTTGATGTTTTAGCGAGCATCTTTTTGGAAATGAATACGAGATCAAGAGTGTTTCCTGCATTGTGTGTGGGGCAGCTTGTGGTTTGTGATAGATCCATTGTGTCTGTGGCTTCTAGGAAGGATGTGACTTGGCTTGCGGTTGCTGAGTTTAGTTTAAGATTTCCTAGTATGATGAATGGTTTGCCCCTCACTGATTGTGAACTTGATAGTTCTATGAGTGAAGATAGGTCTTCCAATGTTGAACTGGGGAATCTATATGCCAAGCATATGGAGAGGTGCATATTTTGAATTACTAGTGAGTTCAGAGTATTATTTGCTAGGACTGTGGATACCTTAAAGTTGAGGTGTTTGCCTGTGAGGATGAATATCCCACCTTCACTTCTATTAAGTTGTGGGCAGTTGTGTAGATCCATAGTTGGGGTGGCGAGTTGGTTTGTTAGCCCATTGTCAGTTTCCATGGACCAGGACTCAATCACGCACATGATATCCAGATGGTGGTCATTGATGTAATCAGTGAGGAAGTGGATCTTACATGCAAAATGTGCATTCACTAGGCCACATTTAATTTGCTGAGTATGCTGTATGTGGGGCTGTTGTGGTGTTGGGTGTTGACAACACACCAAGAGCACTAACAAGAAGCTTTCGGCCCTTCAACAAGGATTTTATACTGACAAATACTCAACCACTCCTCAACAATACAACGCTCAACCTTGACGAGTCAATTGAAGCCTGGAACAACAGCCTCAAGTCCATTTCTCATTTACCACACAAGAAAACATATCAAAGAAAAGAAATTCCGCACCATGGTTCTCTCCTGAGCTGCGGTCTTCACTTATGCATTTAAGGAGACTCAAAAAACGCTGGAGACGAACACTGGCCAGTGATGACCACACAATCTACAATCTCTACTTAGCAGCTCACCGCGAAGCAATCAAAAACAAGAAGAAGCAATATCACACTGATACGCTTAAAAGATCATTGAACAAACCTCGTGATCTTTTCAACCTGGTAAAATCACTATCAAAGGAACCATCTTCAGAACAAAAGGAGGAGATCCACCCTCAAGATTTTGCTGATTACTTGCAATCTAAACTTATACAGATGGATGAGCTACTGAAAACAGATGTACAAGAAACAACCTGCCAAAACTCCTTGTCTACACTTATCACTCCTTCAGCTAAATTTATTGAAGACACAATCACCTCACTCAATACCACCACCGCTCAAACCGATCCCTGCCCAGCCTTCTGGATAAAGGACCTGCGAAGTACATTTAGCCCGTTCATTGCAAGAATCATGAACCTTTCATTTACAACCGGCTCCTTCCCATCTGCTCTAAAGCTCACATCCATTAGACCACTGCTAAAAAACCCCAAACTAGACCCAAAAAAGGCTGACTCTTACAGACCTATTGCCAGCATTCCCCTCCTAGCAAAAATCTTTGAGAAAGAGGTACAACGTCAAATTCAAGACCACATAGATTCCGCAGCCCCTCTTGACTATTTTCAACATGGCTTCAGAGAATATCATGGCGTCGAAACACTTATCACTACCCTCTTCAATAACATACTCGCCAGTATAGACAACATCCGTCAAGGCGTTGTGCTAATCTTCTTAGATATAGCAGCTGCATTTGATTCGGTAAATCATGATATACTCATTACACGGCTGAAGGAAAAAGCCATCAGTAGTTCAGCACTTGAATGGTGTAAATCTTACCTGAACACCAGAATGCAATATGTAAAAACTGCAACAGGAGAATCAAATCTCTTCCATCAGAAACAAGGCGTCCCACAAGGTTCATCTCTTTCATCTCTCATGTTTAACATATACATGCAGCCTATCTGCAATATCATCAGATCATTCAATGTTGAATGTATGATATACGCAGATGACATACTCCTTTATTTACCTTTTTCCACAATACAAATGGATTTACTGCCCATAATAAAGTGCTTTGATGCAGTCTCAGAGTGGCTTCTCTCACAAAACCTCCGCATCCAGCACAAGAAAACTGAGGTTCTCTTTGTTACAAGAGACCCCAACTTCATTCCACCATCACATATAAGTGTTAAGGGAGCTGATCTATCCACCAAAGAAACAATAAGATATCTCGGAGTCACGCTGGACCACCGACTAGATATGAAATCACACGTAGACAATATAGTAAGAGCTGTATACTTCAAGATACGCACACTTAGGCATTTACGCTCTTTACTGGACCCAGAGGATTTCAGAACCATCTTCCAAGCACTCATCTTGCCGCATTTTGATTTCGCCAATTCAATTCTACAAGGTCTCCCACAATCCACCCTAAGTTCTCTACAACTTGCTATGAACTCTGCTGCAAGGGTTCTACATGGAGCATCCAGAAATGATCATGTGACACCAATCCTCAAGCAGCTTCACTGGCTCCCAATACAAGCCAGGCTCATATTCAAAACGCTGATTCTCACGTACAAGGCCATCCATGGCTTGTCAGCCAATTCACTAACTGACCTCATACAAACTGTACCACCAATAAGATCCAGAAGACAATCATCACTAAACACTCTAACAATGCCAAAGGCCATAACAACTTGCAGCCGATCAACAGCGAGTAGAGCCTTCATGTTTTGTGCCCCAAAACTCTGGAACTCCCTACCACCTGACATACGTGCTTTAAGCGGTTTAACCCAGTTCAGAAGAGCCCTAAAATTTAACCTATTTATCAAATTTTACCCTACATAAATTTCAAAAGAATAGTCTTACCATAAACTTAACCACAATCTCCTCCTGACCCTTGCACTACTGCTATTTTATGTAAATAGTTTTTTTTCATGCTATCGAACTAATTGAATATTTATTCTATGTATAGTTCTCCCATGTTATCCAAGTTTATACTCCTGTTATATGTAATACCGAACAGCCTGTTGTTCTGGTCTTTGTGTTCATCTGTAAACCGCGCTGATTATAAATAGTGTGGTATATAAAAAACTGAAATAAATAAAAATAAAATAAATAAATAGTTGTGCTGATGTTTGTTAATCTTGGTTGTCTTCTATGTAATTGTGCATTTTGGTGCCATGGGTTGAGGTCTCTCTGTTTGTGCAGAATTGGTATTAATCCAGCTTGCATGGTGGTGGGATTGGATATTTTAATCAGAGCGAGGGAGAGTAAAATTATTATTCCTGTGGCTATCCACGACATATTACACTGGCGTGGTGGTTTGTCAGTGTTGGGGTAATTGAAGAGTCTGCACTTAGTTATGTAAGTATGAGGGCGTCGGGTGTTAGTGATGTGTATACCATTTGGCTCCTTGTACCTATTTAATGCTACCACTGCAGAGTTTTGCTAATGAGATTAGGTGGTTCCTCCAGCAGTGGTTGAAATATCAGATGATATGAAATATGTTAGTTACCTACCTTGGTGTTGTGTTTTCAATCCAGTGCATTCAAAGTGGGTCCTCATGTGGGCCACTCTTAAGGACCACGCCTAAGGGCCCTTTGGTAAAGTCCATCTCAGAGCAGTGTTGCTCTTAGAAGAGATGTGCCATGGAAGGGGCGGGGCTTACCGCCACAGCTGCAGATCCTAGATGCAAGGTGGTCTGCAGGTGTCTGGCATGCTCTGGAAGGCTCCGATGTGGCCGGGAGCTGGAGGAGAGAGACAGTATGCTCCTCTCTGGATAGGAAATTCCTTGGCTAGTTCATGTCAGATCTGCACACTGCTGGTTGAGTCATTACATCCAGGCAATACTGTACATTCACTATGATTCAAGAAGATGTGGACGTAGCAAAGAGTGTGGGGCCTGCTTTTAGACCATGCATACGCTGATATGGCTGTGCCAGGCCCCACCCCCTCTGACATATGACATTGGAAGAGATGAGATGTGGCAGAACCACCTCAGAACATGCATGGTCTAAAGGCAGGTCCTGCACTCCTGCTCTTTTCTGTGCCAGCATTGATACTGCAGGTAGTTACAGGTTCAATTGGGTTTTGGTACTGGCAGTTGGAGGAGATGAAAGGTGGAGGTGGAACATGGGAATGATCGTCGGTAGGCAGAAGACAAGCCTTTTATTGACTCGTTCTCTGTCCTGCCATCTGCTGGCCTCCTGTTTGCAAAATAGGCTGGTTGGTTGGCAACCCTAAAAGGAAGTGGAACTCTGGAGCCACCAAAGTGTTGGGCCAGGGGCAGGAGCAACAAGAGAAAGGTTGGATTAAGGAACAGAGTGACAGTTCTCTGCTCTACTCCAGGTTCACTCCTCCCCTCCTCTTTCCTGCAGGGCTCCCCCTTCTCCTCTTTCGTGCAGGGTTCCCCCCCCCCTCCTCTTTCCTACAGGGTTCACCTCTTCCCTCCTCTTTCCTGCAGGGCTCACCCCTTCCCCCCTCTTTCCTGCAGGGCTCAACCCTCCCCTCCTCTTTCCTGCAGGGCTCAACCCTTCCCCCCTCTTTCTTGCAGGGCTAACCCCTCCCCTCCTCTTTCCTGCAGGGTTCCCCCTCCTCTTTCCTGCAGGGTTCCCCCCTCCTCTTTCCTGCAGGGTTCCCCCCTCCTCTTTTCTGCAGGGTTCCCCCTCCTCTTTTCTGCAGGGTCCCCTCCTCTTTCCTGGAGGGCTCACCCCTTCCCTCCTCTTTCCTGCAGGGTTCACCCCTCCGCTCCTCTTTCCTGCAGGGTTCCCCCCTCCTCTTTCCTGCAGGGTTCACCCCTCCGCTCCTCTTTCCTGCAGGGTTCCCCCCTCCTCTTTCCTGCAGGGTCCCCTCCTCTTTCCTGCAGGGTTCCCTCCTCTTTTCTGCAGGGTTCCCCCTCCTCTTTCCTGCAGGGTCCCCTCCTCTTTCCTGCAGGGTTCCCCCCTCCCCTCCTCTTTCCTGCAGGGTTCCCCCACCTCTTTCCTGCAGGGTCCCCTCCTCTTTCCTGCAGGGTTCCCCCCTCCCCTCCTCTTTCCTGCAGGGTTCCCCCCTCCTCTTTCCTGCAGGGCTCACCCCTCCCCTCTTCTTTCCTGCATTTCCTGCATTATGTGTAGAGTTTAACAGCCCTGCTGCTCTGGTTCTGAAGTCCCAGAAAAAGGGGCTTAACTGCTTTCCCGGCTATTCCCCTTGAAATTATGCCTTGTCATGGTGTGAGGGGGGGGGGGGGGCGGCAGGCTGATAGGTTTTTTTTTTTTTACTGTGGGTGTAGGGGACATCGGGTAAAAAGTAATTAGAGGGGCAGAAGTCTAGTTATTACTGTGGATGTACAGGAGACTGCTGAGGAATGTGAAAACCAGCCAGCTGACAGTCTGTTTACAGTCAATGTAGTTATGGTCTATAGGCCAAAGAGACTTGTAGTCAACTAATGAAGTTGTTATCTCTTCCTGCCTAATCTGAGGCCGTATGTTTCTGTACATGAAAACAAACCTTCTTTTCTGTGGGCCATGTATTATGGAATCTATTAAAAAGGAAATGAGATTTGTGATTGACTGTCATTTAGGAAGAGCTGCAAGTGAGGTTTACCAGATGTCCCCGATCTGAGGGATTGTCTCCCGTTTTAGAGCTGTGTCCCCGATTCCCACCTGTTTGGCAGCCTTCTGTCCCCAATTCCAGCAATGGAGACAGAAGGGGTAGAAAAAACATGATTTTCAGTTTAGTGATTTGAATATATCAGGTTTTAAGATTTACTTTCATTATCTTTATATTTTACAGGGTACAGGGGAAATGCTTCACTTTCTCTGTCGATGCGTCTGCTTGGAAGTGAGATTGTTGCTGTCATTGGATGGATTGGGGGAGCCAGGATAATCATTCCTCTTCTCCCCTCCATTCATTGTTGCTTAAACCCCCCATCCCCACTTTAGATAAGTGTGCCAGATTTGCCTGTAAGAAATCTAGTAACCTTAGCTGCAAGACATAGCAGTTCATGATTGGGGTCCTTTTAAAAGGCTTAGTCACGATTTAAGACACTCTGAAGATATGCACGTGGACGTCAAAATCACATTGATGTTTCCAAAGCCATTTCACAAATGACATTTACAAACGTCTCCGGTTCAGGGACGTCCAAATAGGCAAGGGGGAGTGGTGGAGGCATGTTTGGGGAGGTGCAATGGATTCAAACATCTTTGTTTGATTTCGGGAACAGCAGGGATGTCTGTATTTAGACCTGCTACAGGAACAAACAGGCAGCAGGAAAGTGCTTGTTTTGGCCTTAAACCATCTAGACCAGTGGTTCTCAACCCAGTCCTCTGGGACCCTCAGTCCAGTCAGGTTTTCAGGGTAGCCACAATGAATGTGCATGAGATAGATCTGCATACAGTGGAAGCAGTACATGCAGATCTAGCTCATGCATATTCATTGTGGATATCCTGAAAACCTGACTGGCCTGGGGGTCCCAGAGGACTGGGTTGAGAACCACTGATCTAAAGTGACTAGTCTAAGATCACAAACACCCACACTGGAATTTGAACCCTGGCAGTCCTGCTCCCAACCCCCTACATTAACCATCATGTTATTAGACATCCATGTTCTGAGGTGCTATTCTGGGGCATCTATGTAGACGTCTCTATAGACATCCCAGGGCCGGATTTACTTTATTGACGCCCATGGGCAACAATTGTGGGGGCGTTTCTCCTCTCTCATTGGCTTTGGTGCCCCCCCCCCCAATCAGCTGTGCTCCGATGTCCTGCTTACCGATACAGCATGGACCAGAGCTGCCCAGGCCGTGTAGCGTCCTTTCCTTTCCTCTCACAGGACCTCTTGTTACTATAGAAACCCTGCAAGGTGGACAGGAGAAGGCAGGATGCTACAGCCCCGGGTTGAATTTAATGAATGAACTTGCTGTTGCCACTCGGAGACCACGTTGTGCCAGTAAGCAATGCCGAATGAGGCATAGCAGTTGAGACAATACTCTGGCGCCTATCAAAATTTGACTGCAAAGGCAGTTGCTTCCCTTGCCTATACCGAAATCTGAGTCTGAGACACCCATATCGGGCACGACCATATTTCTGAAATCGTGCCAGAAGTTGCACATGCCTGCTTTTCATTTTTTCAGCTATTCTGGCTTTGACGTCTCAGATCGCACTTGGACGTCCCATTGTAAAATGTGCCTTTTCCCCTCTATTGGTAGATGTAGCCAGTCTCTCACTAGAGGTGGATGATAGCCCCATTGATCCTATACAAAATAATTTGGGATGGCTAATGCTTTAAACAAGGAAAAAAAAGCAACAAAACAGTGTCCCAAAATATATGAAGGATCCTGGGAAATAGAGGAAGATAGAGCTCTAAGGCCTAAACTGGAGTAAAATGCAACAAAGGATCCAGAGCAGGGGTGTCCACCTCCAGCCCTGAGGGCCACAATGCAGCCTGGTTTTCAGGATGTCCATAATGAATATTCATGATATATTTTCATACAATGGGGCACTGCATGCAAATATATCCCATGAACGTTCATGAGGGACCTCCTGAAAACCAGGCTGCATTGTGGCCCTCTAGTACTGGAGGTGGACACTCCTGATCCTTGTGGGCAACAGCAGGTAGAAATAAAACACCTTTAGGTGATGATTCCTAAAATAACACTATATACAGTGCTTTAGATGAATGCACAAATAATACAGAAGTCAAGAGTAGAAATAAATGTGAAAGTCCTTGGTTCTGAAGCGCTCTTAACATTCTTCCTCTCCATTCTCCTCTCTAATGGTCCCTTTGTGGGTACCTTCCTCCTCCTCCAAAGCTGTTGCTGCTCCTGTAAGAGGCTGTAGTTTTATCTTCAGAGAGTTGGGCACCTACCTTAGGCACCTTCAGCGCAATAGTGCTTCGAACAATAAAATACAATTCCTTCAGCCCTTCTGCTTTGCAGAAGTGTATATCCTCTAGATTACTGATGCACAAGTTCAGTCCTTGATGGCTGCAAACAGGCCAGATTTTCAGGATATCCCAAATGAATTTGCATGAGGTAGATGTATGTACAAGAGTGTAAATAAAGTAGATGATAAATATATTTAGAACAAATTCTTTGAGTGATGCAGGGATGCACCCGGATAGCAGGTCCCTCTGAGAGCTCCGAGTTGTTCTTCTCCGTCCTTCTTCCCAGTAGATAGAAGACCCGTTACCGCTTCTCTTCTGTACCACCAAGTTGATCTGCCACTAGACTCTACAGTGACATTTTCTCGCTCCAGATCTCCATAAATCTACTTTTTCTTTTATCCCCTCTTGTTGCATGTGGTAATCTGCAGTCTGTTGCATGTGGCTGGTCTGGTCACAAAAGATGTAGTACTCCCTGACTGTGATAGCACCCACGTGGATAACTACAGCAACTCCTGCTCCCCGGAGTCCTTTCTGGAGTGTAAACACCGGCTTCTGCATGCTAGGTCCTTTTATAGTTGCTTCCAAGAGAGGGGAGTCCTTTTGCCCAATGACTACAGGCAAGTCCATCCTCCTTTATTTCTTATTGTAAGCTGGGATTAATTTAGGAGCAGGGAATCTAGAATGGTCCTCTCTAGGTAGACAGAGAGCACATTTTGATTCCCTGTTACATTTGGTTTTTAAGATATCGTTTTACTTTTTTGGATGAGTTTTTTTTTTATTGTACTGAAATTTCATTTTTTTGTTTATACATTTTATTTTTGGTCTGTTTGTGTATAAAAAGTTTGTTCATACTTGCATGTTGCCCTGAGCCTCAGCCAAGGAAAGTCTAGTCTTTCTAATCTGTTATATTTGTTTGAAAGTGTGACTAAACAGGTAAACAAAGGTGAACTGGCCGATATAGACCCGGTTCCAAAACATGCACATCTAGCCTATGGACACGTCTAAATTAAAAATGGGCCCCCTTTGAACCTAATTCCGCATCCACAGGTCTGTGCATGCCTGCAGATCGAGACTTGGGGAGGTAGACATGTTCGGCGTGGCACGTGAAAGCACTATTCAGTCAGACCATGCACATAGAGCCGTACTGAGCGTGAATCGCGCCCTATGTGACTTGCACATTGGGCGTGCCCCCCCCAGCCACTTTCTGTATGGCGGCGGGAGAGAAGAGGCATGCCCGATGTGCAAGTAGCCGGCGCGCTAAGCAGATCTGTCCCTCCCTGCTCTGATGCCGCGTCAGAGGAGGAAGGGACTAGACTTGCTTAGCGTGCCGCAAGAAGGCTTAAGGGATGCATTTCAGCAATCTGCCATTGCTTGCCGCTGCTGAGAGAAGAAAAAGTGGTGGCGACAGGCAACAGCAGACAGCTGAAATGCACCCCTTAAGCATTTACGCCCTGTGCGGCCGCGCCACTCGTACAGGGCTAGGTACAGTCCTGCATGCACACATCTAGGTGCGGATGAGGGTAAACATTGTGGATGTCCCTGCACCCACTGTATTCTGAAAAGTTACAAGTTTTGGATCATGCCCGTTCCCACAATCTACCCACGGACACCATGCCCTTCAGGGAAAATGTGCATCTCCTAAGCTGCTCATGACAGACAGTAGATTGCTGATGCACACTAGACATAAATACCAATGAGAAATGACAGCTGCTGCAACATAGACCATATACCGGTCCTCTACAGGCCCTGAAAAGTGCTAGGTAAGCCCAGTGCACCCCAATATGGTATAAGAGTATGTAAATATGAACATGGAGGGGGAGAAGAAATAATGGGCTACCTGAAGGGGATGGGAGATGTAGGGCTGTGAGGGAGGAGAAGGCAAAGGACGAGAGGGAGATAGATGCAGGACTGTGGACTTTGAGGAGGGGTAGGGAAGATGATGGACTGTTAGAGGGGGCAGGAATTGGAAAGGAAAGGGAGATATTCAGGCTATTGGGGGGATATGCTGGGCTGTGGAGGAGGGAGGGGAAAAGAGGAAAGAGATGCTGGGCTCAGGGGAGGAGGTAATGATGCTGGATGTAAGGGGGCAGGGAAGAGGAGGGGGGGGGGTGCTGAACTGTAGGGAATGAGAAGGGAAAGATGCTCTATTGTAGGTGGGAGACAACAGAGAAGGGAGAAAGTGAACATGGTGGAAACATGTGGCAGAGGTTAGCAAAGAGATGAGTGAGAGGTGGATGGAAAGTTGGGGAGGTAGTTAAAGGGGGCAGTCTGAGAATGGGTGGGATAAGAGACCAAAGAGACTGACAGGGAAGATGGGGAGTGGGAGACAGAAAAAGGTATACGAGGGCTGGGAAGAGAGTGAGTACAGAGGGTGTAAGTGAACATAAGAACATAAGAAATGCCTTACTGGGTCAGACCAAGATCCATCAAGCCCAGTATCCTGTTTCCAACAGTGGCCAATCCAGACCACAATTACCTGTCAGGTTCCCAAAGAGACACACAGGTTCCACAATGCTCGTCCCAGGGCAAGCAGTGGATTTCCCAAGTTCTCTTTAGTAATGTTTTTTGGGCCTTTCCTCCAGGAACTTGTCCAAACCTTTAAGCCCAGCTACCCAGCTACACTAACAGCTTTTACTACATCCTCCGGTAATGAATTTGAGATTTATTATGCGTTGAGTAAAAAAATATTTTCTCTTATTAGTCTTTAATGGGTTACCCTTTAGCTTCATTCTGTCTTTCTATATTCTGATGATATAAACAATCGATCTACGTTTACCCGTTCCACTCCATTCATTAATTCATAGACCTCTATCATATCTCCCCTCAGCCGTCTCTTTTCCAAGTTGAAGAGCCCTAACCTTTTTAAGCCTCTTCTCATAGGGGTATCCTTCCATCCCCTTTACCATTTTGTCACGCTTCTCTGTACCTTTTCTAATAACGCTATATCCTTTTTAAAATATGGCAACCAGAATTACAGACAATATTCAAGGTGTGTTTGCACCATGGAATGATACAGAGGCATTATAACATCCTTTGTTTTATTCTCCATTCCTTTCCTTATCATACCTAACATTCTATTTGCTTTCTTGGCCGCCGCTGCACACTGGACGAGGGTTCCAATGTATTATCCACGATGATACCTAAATCTTTTTCCTGGGTGGTGGTTTCTAAGGTGGTGCCTTACATCGTGTAACCATAATTTTGGTTGTTCTTTGCTAGGTGCGTAACTTTGCACTTGTCTGCATTGAATTTAGTCTGCCATTTGGACGTCCTCATGTAATTTTTCACAATCCACTTTGAATAATTATGTGCCATCTGAAGATTTGATCATCTCATTCGTTATTGCTATTTCCAGGTCATTTATGAATGAGTTAAAAAGCAGCGGGCCCAGCACAGATCCCTGGGGTACTCCACTATTCACCTTTCTCCATTGAGAACATTGGTCATTTAGCTCTACTCTGTTTTCTATCTTTTAACCAGTTCTTGTTCCACAATACTACACTGCCTCCAATTCCATGACTTTTTAATTTCACCAAGAGTCTTTCATGAGGAACCTTGTCAAAGGCTTTCTGAAAATCCAGGTACACTATATCAACTGGCTCACCTTTGTCTACCTGTTTATTCACACCTTCAAAAATATATAACAGATTATTAAGACAAGACTTTCCTTGGCTAAATTCATGTTGTCTTTCTCCCATTAAACCATGGCTATCTACATGTTCAGCAATTTCATTCTTTATAATGGTTTCTACCATTTTGCCCGGTACTGGCGTCAGGCTCACCGGTCTGTAGTTTCCTGGATCACCCCTGGGACCCTTTTTAAAAATTGGCATTACATTGGCCACTCTCCAATACTCAGGTGCTACAGATAATTTTAATGATAATTCACAGATTACTAATAGTAGGTCTGCAATCTAATATTTCAGTTCTTTCAAAACCCTTGGATGTATACCATCCGGTCCAGGTGATTTGTTACTCTTCAGTTTATCAAACACTTGTAATACATCCTTTTGTTTTTTATATTTCTTTCAATTCTTCCACTACATCACCTTTATATACTATTGCAGGCATGTGTAACTTCCCTACATCTTCTTTAGTAAAGCCCGAAGCAAACAATTCATTCGGTCTCTCTGCTATAGCCTTGTCCTCCCTTAGTGGAAGGAGGAGAGTGAATTGGTAAAAGACAGAAAGGAATAAAAGATGGCCAGGAAGAGGGGGAGATAGGTTGAGAAAGAGAAGAGAGAAGGAAATAGAAACTTGATAGATGAAAGGTAAAGAGAGGTTAAGAAATGGAGGGTGAGAAGGAGTGTGGAATTTGAACGGATTGGCAGAAAACAGAAATGGAGCAAAGAGGTGAAAGGAAAAAATAAATGCCAAAGAAG
Source organism: Ichthyophis bannanicus (assembly GCA_033557465.1). Classification (NCBI taxonomy): domain Eukaryota; kingdom Metazoa; phylum Chordata; class Amphibia; order Gymnophiona; family Ichthyophiidae; genus Ichthyophis; species Ichthyophis bannanicus. Next base: position 810,171,048 of record CM066036.1, read on the forward strand.
ATGTAAGAGAGGAATGGATGAAGACAGCAGGAGAGAGAAAAAATGGCAAATGGACAGCAGTGACTAGTATGTTAGGAAAAAAAACAAAGGAAAGCAGAAGAGAGATACTTGGTCCAACACAATTGGAAAAATAAAATGCCCAGACAAAAAAGGTAGTAAAAATATTTTATTTTGAATTAATTAATTGGAATTTGCCATCTTTGAGAAATGTGCATCTCTTCTATCTTTGCATTTTGCACAATACAAGGAGACGTGCATTTGTTTCTATTCTTCCAGTGTTGCACTTAAGGTTTTCAGTAAAATTTTTCCCTGCCTACGTCTGTTTCTAACTTGTGCTTCCTTGTTCAGTATCTGCTTCTGTGTTTTGCTTACGTGACCGAGGTGCGGTATTCTGTAGTTTGCCACAGTCTCTGAGCTTTTTGCAGTTCTTCATCATGTACCTGGCAGTTAGCCCTGGAGGGAGGTTGTGTAGAAATCTGGTAGCCTTTCTCTAACCCCAATGCACGCGTAAGTGGTGTTCAGACCCTTAAGTTATTATTGGGACAAAAGCAAAACTTGTGAAAGGATCCATTAGAACTCGTGGGGGTGGGGGGCAGCACAATAATCATTTGCACAGGGATGCAGAATATAGGTTTGGATTTAATATAGTATGGGGGGAGAATGTGTGTCTGCAGGATTAAAGAGGGGACTGTGATTCAGTGGGGTTGAATAGTGCAGACTCCTATATTCCCCCCAACCCAATGTGTCCAACAGGTGCTGAAGCTTGCGCTACTTCCATCACTGCAGTTATTTTGTAGGGTGGGAGAAAGGGCGGGGCAGGGGTGGGGCAAGCGGCGGGGCACAGGCATGATATGTGGTGGGTTTTTCTCTTTCAAAAAGTTGGCAACCCTAGAAAGTAGCTGTTAGACCACAAGTCCTTTAGGGATGAGGAAATGTTTTCTGTACATGAATGTAGCTCACCTTGAAGTATCAGTAAAATGGCCTGAGCTAAATTCACAGAAAGAAATGGTAGACTGTATGGATCCTTGTGGAACCCCACAGTTCAGTGCCCAAGATGATGATGTGATGTCATTGAACAGAGCTGACTGTGACACCACTATGCTTTTCCGTTAGCCATGTACATATGATATGGTGGTCCACAGTGTCAAATGTTGCTGAGAAATTGACCAGCACTAATATCGAGACAGATCATCTATCATGATTTCTATGGCGATCATCAAGCAGGGAGATAAGAACTATCTCTTTTCTATACCGAGGTCTGAAGCAGGATTCTTTTAGGCAGTTGTTGAGATGAATGCAGACTGTCTGTTATCTAAGTAGTCCTAGAAAAGGGATATTCTATTCTGGCTGTTAGTTTTCAAGCTTATCCTGGTCAAGGGAGTTATTATTTTCAGGAGAAGTACACCACAGTTCTTTATTGCTGTTGGCAGCTGCCCTTCTACACGGGGAGTTCACAGTTTTAATGTCCCCTTCAATGAGGCCTCTGAGAACCAGCTGCGCCATTTTTCCTGGTCAAGGGGGCAAGACATTAGCCATAGGCCTTTCAGGATTTCTTTAAGAGACTGCTTTGTTACATGGCAGAATGACTCCCTGATGGCTGTGAATGGGGGGTGGGGGGGGCAAGAAGTATTTTCTTCATTAGCTTGTATTAGACTCAGTGGAACTGCCTGTAGCTCTGTTGGAGACCTTAGATCTTGCTGGCAAACTCTACGCTGGTCATTTGTGACTGGGAAGGTCGATCCCTTTTTAGGGCTTGCAGTAGACTATACTATTCTGCATAGCTGCTTGGGTCAATGTGCAGCTTGTGCAATGCAATGAGAGAACGGTTTATTGGCAACTGTTATAGCTTGGTGGTGGTACATTGCCATGTGTTTCCTACTGTTGAGCTTGTCCTTGTTCAGACAAGGCTTATGCCCTTTCCTTAAGGATCCATAGTTCTGGGAGAATCAAGACAAGCATCTTGGTGGAGCTGATTTTACTACGGCCATTGCTAAGTTTGCATTCTATATGTCATCTTATTTATTTACATTCTCTTATATACTGCATCAGTGCGGTTTACATTGAACAAACTGAAATTACATTGAACAGGGCATTATAACTTGGAGATAACTATTTTACAGGGAACATGGGCTATGGAGGGTTAAGTGGCTTGCCCAAGACCACAAGGAGCACCTGTGGGACTAGAAACCCCAGTCCTTCCGGCCCAAGGTTGCTGTCCTCTAATGGGATTTGAACCCCTGACCTTCCAGCCTGAAGTACCTTGCCCCAACCACTAGACCACTCCTCCACTCCTGTTCTGGCATAGTTTCTTTTACGGTGTATCAATGTGATAAGGGTTGTAATGGGAGCAGCACTCTTTAAGAGGAAGTACGTTTCCTACAGCCCGCTGAAGTCCCTTTGAAATACAAGGGTCGTTTGGACCTTGCGCTTGCCCTTTCTAGGACAGATTTTTGCTGGCAATAGTGGATGTAGATTTGAAATTCCAGTCTGCACGTGTTGTGTTCCAACCCTGCCCTAGAGATGCCTACCTCTCACTCCAACGGAAAATGTTAATTTTCATCTTATTTTATTAGACTTTTTAATCACTTTTAGAAAAGATCAGTGATATAGAGCACTCATAATACAGGAACGTGGAACACCTGCATGTAGTTTTTAGGAAGTTTTTAGACAGACAGTTCACCTGGTTAAATGGCTTTGAACATCATCCTTTCTTGTGAAATTGTAGAGACACACCCTTCTTTATTTTACCTACCAGCTAAATTATCTAAACATATTTTTGCTCACACTGCTGATTTAGGAACGTTTCATTATTGACATAGATGATGCAGAAATATTTGGCACTGCAACTGTACCTCACCGTGGTTAGGCCCCTTCTGCCAGGCACACGTTGGACCTGAGGCACATCAAAATGGCAGGAGGACGCTTACGCTGTATCTGTTCTCTACTTCAGAGTGAAAAGAGTAGGAAAAAAATCTGAAATGAGGGAGCAAATCTTTGGAAAGGCAGCAGCCCCACTTTCTGAGGCCATGTATATAGCTGGTGTTTTCTGCGGTTTTACCTATCCAGAAAACATGGACATGAGTGACCTCTTTTCCAGAGAAGAGTGAGCTCTCGCTTGCCTCTTGGGTTATTAACAGGCAGGAAAGAAGAATACAGTGGAAATGGGATATTAGCCATGGTCTTCAGATGCTCTGATTGGAGTCTGGACTGGGAGATTAAGGAGTTAATCAGGCCTGTGTCTACCAGTCTGGGCAGTTGTACTGTTAGGCTTGAAACTTGAGTGGGATGCCCTGGCGAAAAGAGAAAGATTCTGTTTGAAATGTTAGTCCTTGTGGCTTGGCTTTTGGGTATCGTTATGTTTTAGTGTGTAAAATTAGAAAATGGATGAATCTATTTCCCCCTAAAATGGAACGGTTCATTTTACAGGGAGCCGCGTTTCCCATAGAACTGTGCTCCGCTTACCACTAGATCTACTTCTGGTTGAACTTAGGAATCCAAGTGCTGCACACCTACAGCCCACATAGGTGATAATTTTAGAAAAAGCTGCTTAGATTTATGCATGAACAAGACGGTAATCTAGGTATTTTAATCATACATGTACATAAATAAGCATTTACACACATTTGATGTGATTGCTGTTCTCAAAGTACGTGCGCACTTTCACTGTGGGTCGATAGCACCTACTTTTACTGTTGGGTGTGTTTGGGGGTGAAGTTTGGGCAGGGTGCGGACAGAGCTTGAGGTATGTGCATGAGTTATAAAACACTATAATTTATGCATGTTCTTGAAAAATCTGATTAAGCATTTACACCTGACGTTTGTGTATGTTTTCAATACATGTGCATACAGGGCCAGTGATAGACATGCAGGGGTCCAGGGCAGAAACTGATGAGAGGGCCCTAAAACCTGCCTGCAGACTCTGCCTCCTTCAGCTTGAAGAAGACTTGGGGGACCTGGGTAGTTGCCCTGTTTGCCATCCCGTAACACCAGCCCTGTGCACGTACCTGACTTTATCAAATAGGCATGAAATACATAAAATGCACATTAATCAAGTCATATCTTATAAAATTACGCTCGACCAGGATATTGAAAGTCATTTGAAACCAGAATGGAAACGGCAAATAAAGCTTGCTCTGCAATGATCGCCTACATACAGTTGGAAGATTTAGTAGAAGAGAGTGTGCATTGAAGCACACAAGAAGAAACAGGTTAGCAGCGTGAAAGGCAGCTGGGGTTCTTAGGTTTTTAGTATAAATTGGGGGGTAGGGAAGTCGATAGGTGAAGTGAAAATAATTTATGTAAGCTGCAGGCTGCCTTGGCTACTGTCCCCATCTATTGAGGAGTAATCTCCGACAGGTGGTCAAACTTGTGTGGCCAACAGCTGGAAAATCTCAGAAAGGGTAAGAAAATGTGATGGCATTTTGCCTATTTCTTTAGAATAGTAGAGGCCCCCCTGGTGTATCACACTAAAGTTGTTATTTGCACAATGTCATTATCTGTGTAGTGTGCTGTAGTCTCACATACAGACCACAAAGTGCAGTATAGGAGGGCAGTGGTCGTGAATTGGGCCCCAGAGTGGGGTGGGCCCTTGGCATCTGATTACAAGGAGCCTGGAGTAAATCAGTGCTGACTTTTCATGATCTCTTTCAAAGCATTCTTGGAGTTTCTCAATACAATAAAATCTTTTAAAAGTGGAATGTAGCCCAGGACAGGCTCTCTCCTGTTCCTTGTGATCAGGAGCCAAAAGGTCACAACATGAGGTGCCATGAGAAGCTATTGAAAGCCAAGGTAGGAAATTCACTGTTGCTGGCTACGTTACAGTCCAAGGTGTTGAGGGTTTATAATATTCAGCGTGCACACAAGCTGACTGCATTTTGCACGGAGTCTGTGGGGGTGAAATGGAGCCAGGCAGGTGAACAGTTTCATTGTTTCAGGAGAACTTCATATGTGCTTAACTAAGAACACACCTTTTTCTGGACTGTTTCACTAATGTAACATAACCGCACAACTAACGAGGACTGTCATTCCAACTTCCCGTCACCTCACCTCACCTTCCCATCCCCCTACCCTCCCATTTTAGCCCATGCTAATGCATTCATACCCCATTGTAATTCTCTCACTTACTTAGTTGCTCTCCCACCAGCACTAAGAGGATCCCAAGACATTGCAGACTTTCAGAAAAAACTTAAAACATACACAAACTTAAAACGTACCTTTTCCAGGATTACTTTCAAACCAATCTAAGATGACATTCAACCAATGCCTACGAACATCTAATACAATCAAATGTTCATCCCGCCATGGACAACCTCGCATGTACCTAAACTTCCCACATATACACACACCTCCAGTGTAAATAGTTATGTTTTAAGTGTCACTGTTCCTACTTTACAAGTTTTTGTAAGTTATTTAGTTTTCTTCTACGCAAACGAGATGCAAAGTACTCTGAACGTTACTGTTTCAATGTAAACCACTTTGATTTATAGAAAAGCGGTATAAAAATAAATGTAAAGAAATAAAATAAAGAAATACTTAGTTAACTTGTTTATACAGCTTGTTGTTATATGTTCCTTGTTCCATGTAAAGCACTATTGAGCTATGTTATATGTAAACTGCTTAGACTCATAGATACAGCAGTATAGAAAATTAGCTAAGTAGATAAATAATGTGTTACCCTTCCTCCTATGTGTCTCTCCTCTGTCACTCCTCTTTCCCTCTGTCCGTCCTCTTGTCATCTTAATGTCCCCGTCACGCTCTCCTCCCATCCATTGATCCTCTGTCACCCTTTCTTTGTCCTGCGCCTTCCTCGTCTCTTCCCGAGCATCCTTCCTGCTGATCTGACTTTTGGCAACCCCCAAGCTCTACAGATCTTTAACTTTCTCTTTTTTTCTCCACAGCCACCCAGTGCTGAAAGCCCCGAGAAGCATGTAGACACTAGCGTAAGTGAAAACCTCTCACTGTCCTGGCGTGTCTGGACCACCTCTTACATTCTCCGATATGCTGTTTATGTGGTACTGTGCAGATATGGCAACTGGTATCAACTGGTGCCCATGGCTTGGTAGAAAGTGGCATTTGATTGGCTCTGTGTCTTGCTCATTGCTTTTTGCTGCTGATCAAGACTTTGTTCCTGTTGCTCAGCACAGGCCTCTTCGGGTGACTGAATCTTCTATAAATTTAAGCTTTATCAGCCCAGCAGGGCCGGCCCGTCCATTGAGCAAGAATGTTTTTTGCACAGGGCCCCGCGTTTCAGGGGGCCCCGCGCAGAAAACATTCTACATTAGCACAAGTAGATTAAAAAAAACCCAAATCGGCTGCTGTTGCCGCTGCTGCTGTGGCAGCGGCAGAATCAAATGTCCCGCCACGGGACCCCGCCTGCCCGGCAGAGCCTCCCAGCAGCATCAGCTCCCGAGTCCCTCCCAATGCACGGGCTTTCAGAGCCGCGAAGGGAGAGCTTCTCTGACCTCTAGCGGCTCTGTTAATCCAGCCGGGGCTGATGGGAAATCCCATCAGCCCCGGCGAGATTAACAGAGCCGCGAGAAGAAAGGGAAACTCTTGTGGCTCTGAAAGCCCGCGCATTGGGAGGGACTCGGGAGCTGATGCTGCAGGGAGGCTCTGCCAGGCAGGCGGGGCCCCGCGGCGGGACATTTGATTCTGCCGCTGCCACGGCGGCAGCGGCAGCAGCAGCTGGTTTGTTTTTTTTAATGTATCAGGGCTGATGGGGGGAGGGGGGTTAGGACTGGTAATGGGCTATGGGGGGGCTAAGACTGGAAGTGGGCTGATGGGGGTTAGGACTGGAAATGGGCTGATGGGGGGTTAGGATGTAATGGGCTATGGGGGGCCAAGACTGGAAATGGGCTGATGGAGGGGGGTTAGGATGTAATGGGCTATGGGGGGGGGCTAAGACTGGAAATGGGCTGATGGGGGGTAGGACTGGTAATGGGCTATAGGGGGGCTAGGACTGGAAATGTGCTGATGGAGGGGTTAGGACTGGTAATGGGCTGTGGGTGTGCTAAGACTGGAAATGGGCTGATGGGGGGGTTAGGACTAGTAATGGGCTATCGGGGGGCTAGGACTGGAAATGGGCTATGGGGGGGCTAGGACTGGAAATGGGCTAATGGGGGGTTAGGACTGGAATATGCTGTGGGGAGGCTAAGACTGGAAATGGGCTGATGGGGGTTAGGACTGGTAATGAGCTATGGGGGGTGCTGACTGAAAATGGGGTGATGGGGGCTTAGGACTGGAAGTGGGCTGATGGGGGGCTTAGGACTGGTAATGGGCCATGGGGGGGTTAGGACTGGTAATGGGCTGGGGGGTGGCTAGGACTGGAAATGGGCTGAATGCAAGGAAGGCTTGAACTGCAAATAGCTGATGGGGACGGGGGCTTGGAATGGAAATGGGCTGTGTGGAAGAAGGGCTTGAACTACAAATAGCTGATGGGGAGGGGGGCTTGGAATGGAAATGGGCTGTAAGGGGAAGGAGCTAGGACTGGAAATGGGCTGAGTGAGGGGGGCTAGGATAGGACTGGAAATGGGCTGTTGGGGGGCTTGGATTGAAATGGACTTCTGGAGGGGCTAGAACTGGAAGTAGGCTCATGGGGGGCTTGGATTGGAAATGGGCTGAGTGGAGGGGAGCTAGGATTTGACATGGGCTGATGGTGGGGCTAGGAAAGGATTAGAAATGGGCTGATGGGGGGACTCGGATGGGGGAGCTAGGACTGGAAATAGGCTGATGCAGGGACTAGAAGGGAGTGGATGCTGGGTGGGGCTGGAACTAAAAGGAAGCTGATGTTGGGGAGGATTAGAATGGGATAGAGCTGGGAGAGTGAAATGGAGAGGGAAAAAATATTTTGTGTGGGAAGGAAGACAAATCTACAATTGGCTGGATATTGGGAGAGTAAGTGGGGATTGAGGATGGCGGGGTAAAATTTGAGTGGATGAAATAGGAATGAGGAAAGAGCAAAAGGAGAAAGATTAGTATGTTAAAGCAGATGTAGAGAGAGAATGGAAAAAAACTAGAGGAGTGAAGAAAGGACAAATGGACAGCAGACGATGGAGAGTTAGCAGAAGACACGAAGAAACCAGAAGAAAGTGGCTGGAGCAATTGCAACTGAAAAAAAATGCACAAGGTAGAAAAATGTCTCTCTATTGAATTTATTAACTGAAATATGCCAGCTCTGGGAAATGTGCATCATTAACGTCTGTGCTTTGTTTAGTACAAGAGGAAATTAATTTATAGTTTTATTTCTACAGTGTTGTTGGGCTTTTGGGGTTCCCAGTTTAATTATTGTCTTCCTGTTTCTACATTGTGATTTCTTGTTTGGTGATGGTCTGTGTTCTGCACGTGTAACTGAGCTGAGGTATTCTGTTTATGTAATTCGTATTTGACATTGCCACTTGTTCTCTTTCCCCAGTAGGTCATGTATTGTTGTTCTCTGAACTGTATTGGTTTAATATTTGTAATGTTGCTTTTTGATAGGTAGGGTCTTGTGCTTTGTGAATCCTGGTAGTGCTGTTAGGATATGGCGGGTTTGCTATGGGTTCTAAATGGGCAGTGTTTATAGTAGTTCCTAATGTGCCTGGCAGTTGGCACTGGATTATAGTAATGTAGAATTCTTTTAGTCTTTCTTTATCCATACACTCATTAAGAGACATGTTTACTAAAAGTTAGTGTATGGTAACATTATGCAAATATTTATGCAAATGAGGTCCCTTATGCAAATGAGGCCCCACACCGAGTCTCCGCACATGGCCCTGCACCCCCCTTTGGCCGCCCCTGCAGCCCAGTCTGCTGTTAAGCAATTAGACTGACAGTGAACCAGCACAGGGTTCCAAGTAGATTACTGAAATACCGTTAGCTTAAAAACAAATGCAATACACAACACTGTCTCATCTGGTAGCTGACTGCTTCTTCACAAGCTTGAGATCCTGCAAGATAGCAAACTACCAACATTATTATTGCACAGTGAGTCCGGAGTCAGGCTTCCAAGTTTGTATAGAAGGTACTAGGTAGTAACGGCAGAGGCAGAGGTGTAGGCCGGGGGAGGGGCTTGGCAGGCGGGGAATAGCTAGACAAAACCTCTTTACTGATTGGATTTTGCTCACGCCTTTTCTTAGAAGTTCAAGTTCCATTGAACGATGTATCCAACTCGGGTTTAAAATTTGTAAAGTATCACAATCTATTCAAATAGCAAAACCCCCTAAAGTGAGAAAAACAGAGATGAACAGGACCAATGACAGATGAAGAAACTCTAAACCCTAGCGTTTCTATACTTTCCTTAGACTGGTGCCAGATTCTAGACGCCTTGCTGCGCTCGTTGGACCCCACATCCCATGCAGATGTCTACGGTATTACTGACATATTGGGGGATCCTCCTTCCCCCGTGCTGTTGCTGATGAGGGGTGGAATTGGTGGGGTAGAGAGTTTCTCCATTTGGGAAGAAGCTGAGGGACAGATTAAAGCAGTGAAATGGGAGTTAATGAGGTAGCAGGATGGCGGATGTGCAGCAGATTGGGAGGTGCTTGGGGGGAGTATAGGCAAAGGGAGGAGGTGCTAGTTAGAAATGATATACATATGTGAGAAAAAAATCACTTTGGGGGTTTTATTCATGAAGTTTTCCCAATTACACGTATTTTTTCAGTTTCACACATTTATCTTACTAGAGAAATTTTAGCGCACACTAAATTGATTTAATTCTCACTAACCGACACATTAAAGCATGCTAAATTAATTACCGTGTTTAAATCAATTTAGTGTGCCTTAAAGCAAATGCATACTCTTGCAGGTTAGGGGAGTTAGTTCTGCGATGGCCCTTCAGCAAAATGGATGCCTTGTAACTTCAAGATCACAGGTTCGAGGCCTGCCTCTAACTGCGAGAAATGAATTCAGTATGGCTGTTTGGGAACATGACAGGGACTTGTGACCTGGACTGGCCACCATTGGAACCAGAATACTGGGCTCGATGGACCTTTGCTCTGACCCAGTATGGCATTTCTTATGTCTTAGTGAAGCAGAAGCTTATCTTTTGAAGGGGCAGAGGTAGTGAAGTCAGAGAGTTAATGACTTGAAAGGAATTTCTCTTTTGGGGAGTTTAAGAAGATGCTGGGAGAATGTAATGGGAGTGAAGTTAGAATAATAAAATGAAGAGTTTCTTTGAGGAGGTAGAGTTGGAGAGCTTCTCTTTTGGGGGATGTAGAGGAGAAGCTGAGATAGAGGGAGTTTTTAAAGATAGTGAAGCTAGAGAGTTACTGATTAAAGGTTCTCTCTTTTTTGATAGGTGCAGAAGAGATACAGGTAGTGAACTTGGTTTATCTAACTTGTTAACACTGTCTAGCTTGAGTGTGAAGCAGTGTACAAGACATCTAACAAAGTAAAACGTAAAACAAGAACAGAAAACTAAGTTGGTTTGAAGAATAGGATCAAAATGCTAATTTGCATAACCCAAATGGCAAGTATTTATGCTATAAAGAAACATATGGATAAATAAAAAAAAAAGATATGACAGAATTGATCCCTATGTCACCAGTATTCTGCACGTCCTGCCCCTGTACGGCCTGAGAGAATCTGGACGTGAAGCGGTAGCCCCCGATTCTGATCCCGCAGTGGCTAGATGCGCCCGCGGGATCAGTATCGGGTCTATTGGCCTGAACATGCAGGCCAGGCCCCGATTCTGTCAGGCCATATGCCCAGTAGATCCCCAGCTAGCCCAGCCAGACTCTTGAATGCAGCGGCGGTGGCATGACTCCATTCAGGAGCCGTGATCACCGGCCAACGGCAGAAAATGTGTTTCCTTGCAGCCTAATCCCCGATCGGGCCTTTCAAGGCCAGGGCCGGGCTGTGGGGAACCACCTGCACCCCCTCACCTTGTCCTTGGGGTCCTGCGCCACCATCCTCCACCATCCAGAGGGACCTATTCCATCTCTGGGGTGGAATAAGTCGCCATGTTTACTTTGCAGGCCCCGGACATATAGGGCTGACCTCTGACTCAGCCCTGTAAGTCCAGGGTCAGGCGCTGCCACTGCCGGCCCATGCACAGAGCTCCCCGCACAAATATGCTATACGTGAGGGGAGCTCTGTCCCCAGCAGCACGATCCAAGTGTCCAGCCCCGCTAAATGAGAATCAGAATGACCCCATAATAAACAAGAGATTACACATTTTTCCATATGAAAAAAAGACTTTTATAAAATCGCATGACACCGTCTGCATATAAAAAGTATGTTTGCTACTTTTATAGGATCAGCACGTGGGCATTCTTGGGAGCAGAGTGCGCATGTGTATTTGTGCTTCATCATTTATGTGCTTTTGAGGTGGGATCTGGGAGCCTGTTTCATGGGGGTGTTGCTTATAAAATCAAACCTAACAATAGCAGAGTAACCGACTTGTTCAAACAATTTGTCAGGCCAGCAGCTGGAAGATGTAGAGAATAAAAGCTGAAAAGGTAGATCACAACATACAGGTGGACTTCAACAAAAGGCAGAAAGCCGTGGCTACGGAAATTGGAGAAGTTCTGGTTTTGGAAGGTGGAAAAGCTGCCAAGGGGGTAATGTTAGGATGGTGGAAATTTTCTCTGTTTGAACGTATGCTGAAGTGGGACAGCTGGTTTCTCCCCTGCCCGTTGACTCATACGAAACTCTAAGATAAAATATGGAAAATGTTTTCAGTCTGAGTCTGCATTGATTTGACTGCAGTGGCTTTCCACAGTCTAAAGCAGAATTTTAGCATACAGTTGCGGTTCTGTCTTTGGCTGGCTGGTTGAGATGGTAGGCAGTGTCGTGTTAAGAGGCCTGAGAGCGTCACTTGTTGCGAGCAGCTGTCTGCATGGGCCTGGTTTTTTGAAAGGGTGCAAATTGTGTCGTGGGAGTACTCAGCCTCACCACTCCAGGAGCAGTTAACTCCTGCTCTATAAATCTGTTATTTAATCACATCAGCTGATAACTGCCTGACCCATCCTCGTGCTGGGAGGAACTGGGCTGGAGGATAGTGGGGGAGAAAGGCTCTTTGCAAATAGACAAAAGACACTCTCCTGGTTCTGGTGCTGACAACAGAGAGGGGGGAGCATTGCCAAGAGGCTGTGAAGAGGTTTCAAGCCTTTGTGGCCACAGCCGAGCACTAAGTGCCAGGCATCTTGTTCTCTAGATAAACACCATTCATTTTGGTCAGCCTGACACGGGGGCTTTAACTTGTGAGGTCTGTGGCACTAAGCTCGGGGCAAGGAAGTCTGAGATCAGTGGGAAGGGACGACTGCTGCAGAGAATCATGCCCTGGGGGTGGACAAGCAAGACCCTCACCCTCTCTAAGGTAAGGATTCTGTTATGACTGGGGCAGTGGCTATAATGGGAGGATGCAGGGAACAGGCTTTTACAGCACTCATGCAATTAACGTTGAAATACTGCAGTAGTGACATTTCCCTGAGGCTTCACAGTGCGCACTGAAGTGACGCTCCCGCGGTAAGACGCTTTGACAGGAACCTTCGTCCTCTGCCTATGCAGCACTAGTTATTATCTAGATCTCTCATGCATAGGCTTCTCTATGTACCAGACAGTGCCGGAGCCAAACCTAAGGCTTTGGGGGGCCCAGAGGTAATATGGGTGGGCACTAGGCTTGCACAGATCTGAGCGGCACTCATTCTACTCCGGTGCCTTGGAGTGCACTTGTTGATGGATATTCAGGTGCCCAGTCTGAAATATTAAATCAATGGCTGAACATATAATGTATATAGCACCATGTCCTGTCTGCCATTCAGCCCACAGAATAACATACAGGGTACAGTAGATAGCACACGCTAATGTTCACAACTGAAAAATGTCAAGTTATAATACACCAATCTCTCGTGGCTCGATGGACGTTTGGTCTGACCCCAGCATGTCACATCGTAGGCTGATAGAACGTTCCCACTTATTATCAATGATGCAAAAACAATATTCAGACTTTGATGTCTTCTCCGTTCAATGACAAATTCCTCACCTTGAAGTAAGAGAGAACTTTTATTTTATTTTTTATTTCGTATTTATCATTTTACAAATATTCCAAGTAGAAACACTTGACAGAAATAAGAGAAGAAGATTCATTCAAAAATCCACAGGAAAAAAGCAAATAGAAGAAGTACATGGTTCCTATTATCGACACTCCCCCCCCTCTCCCCATACCCTGCTCCCACCTCCAGCCCACCAAAAGAGAGGGGACCACAAAGGAGACAAACTAAACCATTACTAATAAGGAAACAAAGCGGTGCTTAACAAACAGCATAATTATGTGGGAGAGAAAGTGAACACCTCCGACCCGATGGGTCTAGCAGAATTTTCTAGCATTTCCAATCTAAAGTTCATATTTAAAGAGTCCTTAACAGATGAAGCCACAGGATTTTCCAGCAAGGTCACCTTAGACTGTAGTGTAGTTAAGACAGTCCGTAAAGAAGAAATCTCTTCTGCGTTCTTTTGGATTGCCAGAGAGTTAACTTGAAAGCACAACTTTAAAAACACTCAGCACCTGTGAAGTAACCCTACCGTTCCAAAACCACTAACTCCCAGGACTCTCACAGCAGCAACTCCACCTAGCAAGAGGTCGGAATACAAATATTACACCGGGTTCTGCAACGCTAATGTACTTTCTACTGGGAAAACATGAGCTGAAGTGCTGCAGATCCACACAAACTACGAACTAGCAGACTGCCACGTCTCCGTCACCTTCACCAAATACAGAATAGGGAACACAAAATAAAAGTAGAAATATGGAGACAAATGCTAAGGAACCAGGCGGCATCCCAAAGAAAGAGGAAAGCTGAAATGCACTTCCTCCTGTGCTATACAAAATCCGAAAGAAACCAGAGATGCACATTTCCGAAAACTGAAAAAGAAAAATCAAAGACTCCCATCAAGGAATAAGCACAAAAGAAAACTGCGTAATCCCGGGGAAAACAGGGGGATGAGTGCCGCAGCGAGAAAGCCCTTGAGCTTCTGGGGGCAGGTAGAGAGCAGGAGGGGTAAGATGGACGGCTGAGGTTCCCCAGCCCTGCACTCGCAGAATCCCCCACGTCAGTTACCCATAGAGCAAAAGCAGACCTTCACCAAATACAGAACATAGCTCGTCACATATGACAGACGTGTATGCAAAAACTGAGCCACTCCTGTACGCCGTGCAGAGCTTGAGAACTAGAAACAGACATGCATTTCCTTCTGAGCTAGGCTAAGCCCTAGTCGTCGTGGGGGAGTGGGAACTATAACATTACATAGCAACACCCCCATAATAATGCAGAGGCTCTGAAACCCCAACAGGCCCCAAAGCTCAGTCACCTCTTCCAGAACTGCGCAAGATACTGCGTTCCAGGAGGGAAAAGCGATGTGGCCCCTAATTCTGCCCACTGGAATCAGTACATCAGGATAAGGTTATAAGAAATCCAGGACTGGCCTTGAGTCTCCCGCCTGGAAATGGGTCATATGGCAGCTCTGTCCATGTGCTTTCCACCGGGCCACCCAGGCTGGCTGCAAAGATTTGTGTCACAGTGTACGTCTAGTCTCGTCCCTCCCCTCTCCCCCCCCCCCCCAAAAAAAAAGGTATATCACAGTTCTTTTTAGGGTCTGATTTGCTGTTTTCTCATTTTCTATGGGAATAGAAAGCTTAATAGAATGAGGTCCATAGTGTTCCACTGCACAGGGCCAACAGAAAGCAGCAGCCACACTCCAGACACCCTCAGTGGCCACACTCCAGACATCCTCAGTGGCCGCACTCCAGACATCCTCAGTGGCAACACTCCAGACACTCTCAGTGGCCGCACTCCAGACACCCTCAGTGACTGCACTCCAAACATCCTCAGTGGCCGCACTCCAGACATCCTCAGTGGCCGCACTCCAGACATCCTCAGTGGCCACACTCCAAACATCCTCAGTGGCCACACTCCAAACACTCTCAGTGGCCATACTCCAGACATCCTCAGTGGCCGCACTCCAGACATCCTCAGTGGCAACACTCCAGACACTCTCAGTGGCCGCACTCCAGACACCCTCAGTGACTGCACTCCAAACACCCTCAGTGGCCGCACTCCAGACATCCTCAGTGACTGCACTCCAGACACCCTCAGTGGCCGCACTCCAGACATCCTCAGTGGCAACACTCCAGACACTCTCAGTGGCAACACTCCAGACACCCTCAGTGGCCGCACTCCAGACACCCTCAGTGGCCGCACTCCAGACACCCTCAGTGACTGCACTCCAGACACCCTCAGTGGCAACACTCCAGAAACCCTCAGTGACTGCACTCCAGATGCCCTCAGTGGCCGCACTCCAGACACCCTCAGTGGCAACACTCCAGAAACCCTCAGTGACTGCACTCCAGACACCCTCAGTGACTGCACTCCAGACACCCTCAGTGGCCGCACTCCAGACACCCTCAGTGGCCGCACTCCAGACACCCTCAGTGGCAACACTCCAGAAACCCTCAGTGACTGCACTCCAGACACCCTCAGTGACTGCACACCAGACACCCTCATTGGCAACACTCCAGAAACCCTTAGTGACTGCACTCCAGACACCCTCAGTGACTGCACACCAGACACCCTCAGTGGCTGCACTCCAGACACCCTCAGTGGCAACACTCCAGACACCCTCAGTGGTCGCACTCCAGACACCCTCTGTGGCCGCACTCCAGACACTCTCAGTGACCATGGAAAGCTGCACCTGAGGCAACATATACTCTTAACTTCCCTTTTGGCTTCCCATATAACATTTAGTCTGGTTATTTGTGAAGCAAAAAATAAGACAAAACACCCCATCTCTTTCTCATCATCATGACCCCTCCCCCTGCTTCTCCCAGTTTCTCTGTCTTTCTCTCTCATCATGATGCCCACCTGCTTCCCCAGACGGTCTCTATTTATTTATTTAACCAGTTTTATATATCGCTTTATCATACAGTGAAGGCAGTTTACAATTAATACTGAACTGTAACAATTACAGTACAACACAATAAACCAGAAAGATGAAACTAAAGAGGGGAGGACTGGTGGATTGGGGGGGATGGGGGGTGGAGTAAAAAAACCTTTACTGTATAAGCTGGAGGGGGGAGAGGGGTTATCCAGCACTGTCCAACCCAGAGTAATTGGTGAATAGGTGTGTTTTTAGATTTTTTCGTAGCTCAGGTACAGTGATGAAGAAACGTGACGTGTTCAGGGAGTAAGTTCCAGATGTTGGGTGCAAAGAGGGAGAAGGCTCTTGTTGCATATTTGCTGAGTGCTTTTGGTTTTGATAGACAGGATAAGAAGGAGATTCTGATTGATGGATTTTTGTGATCTTGAGTCTGGAACTTTGCGTATTAAATGTCAAAGTTCATTTGAGAATTGGTTCTGCAGGAGTTTGAAGAGTGTAGTAACTACCTTGTATAGAATTATTTGTGTTTTGGGGAGCCAGTGGAGGGATTTTAATATGAGTGTGATTCGATCATATCTGGAAGAGCCAGTGATGATCCTGGCTGCAGTTTTCTGGACCATCTGAAGAGGTAAAGAGATTATTTGGAGAGGCCTTGGTAAAGTTTATTGCGATAATCCAAGTGTGGTGTAATGATGGCTTGGCATACTGATCTATAATCCGTTGAATCCAGTACTATGCGTAACTCATTTTATGCAGTGTTGCTGGTTTTGCTGATGTGGGAGAGCATGTTCGGGTTTTGGTCTATCGTGATGCCCAGGTATTTGACCTCAGTTTTGATATCTAGTTCTCTTTCATTGATTCTTAGTTTAGTTGTAGGGATGAAAGTGGTATTCCATGTTACGTGGAGAGCTTCGCATTTGTTGTAATTTACTGAGAGGTTGAGGGTTGCGAGGTAATGGGTCATGGTGTTGATGCATAAGATTCTGTCTGCGTAGTTGGGTTTTTTGTGGAGAAGGGCTAGTATATCATTATATCATCTGCATGACACTGCATGGAACTTCAGAAGGACACCAGAAATATTCCTTTTCACTGAACACTTTGGACAGACAGAATAATAACTTGCATCAGGCCACATTCTCTACCCTCACCACCCCAGTACCTAATCTTCCCTTACTGCAGACAGTAGAAGAAACATTTTACAGACAATGGCTTATGTCCTAAGTTGTTACCACTGTTATATTGCTGTTTTCTCTACCCTTGTTAATTGTTGCCACCAAATTTCCTATCCTGTTATAAATTTTTTATACAAGTTACAAAGTAAACCGCTTTGAAACTGTGATAAGGCAGAATAGAAATAAATAAATAAATATATATGGAAGAGGATGTTGTGTTTTCTTATAACTTCGAATAAGGGCTGACTATAGATGTTACAGTAATACAGACAGAATAGAGCAGACACTTGTGGTACCCTTTGTGGCTATTTGAGTGGGAGTGAGTTCTGAATTTAAAAAGCATGGGACAAACACAGAGGATCTCTAAAGGAAAAAAGGGGACTGTTGTAGTTGTTGATAAGGAAGGACAGACTAGATAGGCCATTTGGTCTTTTTCTGTCATCATGTTTCTATGTTTCTACTTTGACCTGTTGCTGATGGTCAGATAGGAAAGATTTGAACCATGACAAAGTCCTATAAAACGAGTTAAAGATATCAATGTGCTAATGAGAAAAGAAAATGAAGAGCATAGTGGGCCTGCTATTCAGTTGGGGCAACCAGCACTTTAACCTAATGCGTGGGTTCAGCAGCACAAGTCATTTATGTAGTACCGTTGAATATACACGCCGAAAGCAATGACCGCACTGGCACTAACCATTCGGATTTCGGCCTGCTATTCAGCTGAATGGATAGCTTCTGGGACTGCCTCCTCCCCCTTTGTACATGGATAGTATCTGGATAACTAGTATATTAAATGGTGTGATGAGATGCTTGCTCTGAATGGGGGATTTATTTTACACAGATATATATCTGTCGAGCATCATATATATTTTTATATTATACACACCTGCTGTCACTTACCCATCAGTACGATATAGACTTTCTGCCTCTTACCCATCAATATGTACCTTCGCCATCAGTCATTTTCCCAGACTGTATACTTCCTCCCGATTTAGCTCACATCTTCTTAGTGGTAAGTCAAGACGTGTTACAATCGGGTAGAGTAGCTCTTTCCAGTAAGGTTGTATCTGAGGCACTGGAGGGTGGGGCAACTTGTCCAAGGTCACGAAGAGTATTGGTGGGAGAAGCAGATTTGGATTGTGACTTTCCTGATTCTTAGCCCTCCTGCTCCAACCACTTCGCTTATCCACTGATCTGTCATCACCAATTATGCTGCCAATCTCCTAGTTCTGTAAGAAATACTTCTAAAGCCAAACTTCCCTTTATATGTTGTTGTTCTGTTACTGGTCTATAAAATATGGCCTGAGTGTTTTCAATCTCTGTGTTCTGCTTGCGGTCTGAGGGAGGCCGTTTCTGGCTCCAGTTGTTGGTTTCAACCTACAGTAGATGCATGGAACTTAATGGCAGGCGAGGACTGTAAGGGGCCTGTCTACTAAAGGGCGTTAGCTGCTACTGCTGAGCTAATGCAGAATTAACGGCCTGAGGTAGCAGCTAACCCGTGCAAAAAATCAGATATCACTGGCAATTTTCTGCTATATCTGATTTTCGCGTGGTGCAGGGGTGGGATTGGGACGATGAGTGGGGGTGGCTGCCAAAATCAGACCCGACTGCAGCGGCAGATAATGCCACCTCAAGAGGAGGTGTTATCTACCTGGGAGTCTGATAACATGGCAGTGCGGCTGCTGACAATCAGCTCTGGAGTCCAACAGCCGCAATCAGGCCTTCTCCCCCCCCCCCCGACAATATTGTCTGTGCACAGTGCTGTGATCCGTGGCACCAACAATATTGAAGAAAGTAGTACTGCCCCCCTGCAGTACCAGTTCCTCCTGCAGCACCAGTCCCCCCTAGGAGGGATCGGGACACCTCCCCCCCCCCCGAAGTAGAGAGTATCCTGGCTAGTCAGTCGGGCAAAGTCCCCCTCTTCCCCCCTCCCCCCTGATTCACTAGTCAAAGGATGGGAGGGCACCATGGCGCCTCTACCACCTCCCCAGTAAATAAAAGAAATCCCGGCTAGGCAGTTGGAAAAGGCAGGAGCTCCTGCAGCTCCCCTCCCCTTCCCCCCAATGGCCTATCTGACCTTTTCCTGGTGGTCCAGTGATCCTCTCTGCTCCTGCTCTGTCAGCCAGCCAATCTGAAATGGCCGCCATCACAAGGTGGTGCTCTCTAGCCTCATACAAGGAGACAATACCGCAACATCGTGGCCATCTTTCTTAGGGTCTATGAGAAGGTTGTTTTGATTACCAGGGAGGTAGGAGGGGAAGAGAGAGGGGCCAAAGGGCCCCCACACCCTTTGACTAGTGGATTGAGGAGGAAGGGTGAGGTGCTTAGTCCAACTGGCTAGCTGGGATACCCTTTACTTCAGGGGGATGCACCGATCCCCCCCTGGGCTGCTCCCGCTGTGGATCCGGGGCTGTCCACGGAGGATAGTGCTGCAAGGGAACAGCACTGCCTTCTTTAATATTGATAGTGCATGTGTCACAGCATCAACAGTATTGTCGAGGGGGGGAGGCCCGATCATGGATGCTGGGGGAGTATGGTAGCGATCGGGGCACAGTGTTACTGATCTATATCCTTAGCTCCACCTATTATTTATTTAAAAATATTTATATACTGCCTACTTGCAAAGTCCAAGGCAGACAACAAAAATACACAATAAAAAAATCACGACAACAAACAGTAATATATATTAAATTTCAAGAAAATTAAAAACCACCTGCAAAAAATGACTTCAGTCCTGCCACAGGGACTCTTGGGAGATGATGACTCATCTAGAGGCCATATTGGATTACAGCCTTGGCCTACATTTAAGATGGCCCAAACCTTCATAGTCAGGTTCTTTACTTATACAGGGATTTTACTTTATACCTTGAAACCTTAATTCTAGTTGGTGAGTAAACCCTTATCTGCTCACCTCAGCTGGTACCAAATGCCCCTGTATGTCACTCTTGGGAAGTTACAAATTACCCTTATTTCTGTATCCAGTTTTGGGAGCCCTCCCTGTGTCTTGTTTACACTGAGTGCTACTGCTTACCATTTCTATAGCGCTACTGTTGAGAAAAGGCAAACATAAACATAGCCATAGGCAGTACTGTATAAATACACTAAAGAATTAGTCCCTGTACTATGGAGCTTAAAGAAACGATGCAATGTGTGCCTTCAAGTCAATCCTGACTCCTGGTGACTGAGAAGCTCCTGGGTTTTCTTGGCAGTGTCACTGGAAGTAGATTGCCAGGCCTTTCTTCTGAGGCAATGGAGGGATAAGTGACTTGCCCAAGGCCACAAGGAGTGCTAGCGGGAATTGAACCCTGGTTGCTTGGTTACCGAGCCAGTGCTCGAAACGATGGTTACACTGCTCGCAATTATCACCAGATACTGTATGTGCCACACTTTCCGCTGCCTGATTGCACCTGTCCATCCCTTCATCTTTTGCTCTCTTGGTGTGTTGCCCTGAACTTGTTCAAACCTCTGTGCGTCCTGTGCTGTCACGGGGAAGGAGGAATCGGTCTGTGCTGACAGAGCTTCTTGTTGCGCGGGAGTCACTCACAGCCTGTTCATCTCTGGCCAGACTTGGCTGAGGCTTCTTCCAAGTGGTTTCCCTCCTTTCTTTGCAGATCTGATTAATGGCCTTGGAATGAGGTACTTTTATATTCCTCTCACTGCTAATTGCCTAATTAGTACTGTTTGGATTGTTGTGAATAGAGCTGCCTTTGGAAACATTCTGTAGTGCAATATGACCTTAACCCAGTGGCTGGAGTCAAAGGTAGCGTAAAGAGCACCCTATCTATCCTTTGCTGCTGGATACATTCATTTCACAGAAAGGGGTACGCTGAAAATTTTCCGCTTTGGTAAGAAGCCAGAATAAGGATTCTTCTGGCATTTTTAGACTAACGTTGGCAGTAAACTAGCTTAGATTCTCAGGCTTCGGCCCAACTTCATCAATGGACCATACCTCCCATTGCTTTTACAAAGACACTCATGGGAACAAGGCTGGAACCTCTGCTTGGATATCGTAAAGGTGATTGATAAAGAGAGTACTAGCGACACAGTTCACCATCATTACAGCACAGGATAGGGCATTATTTTATTTATTTATTTAGTTGTATTTTTCTACCACGTTTCACCAGGTCAGGGCGGTTTATCTTAACATCTGTATAATGTGTACTGATATAAACTCCAATGTAACTGCAGTCAGAGACTAACAAATCCATTCTATCCTTTAGCTGAAACAAATGTGTGCTGATAGCAATTATCCAGATTTGTGTGTAAGCACTCACTTCCGCGTTGCACATAAAAACATTTGTCATTTGTGGCTCTTCTTAGAGGGAGCAGAGTCAATCTTGGTTAGACCCTCCTGTGGCTGATGTACAGACACTCTGCACGTGTCCTCTCACGTCCCAAAACACAAGACGGAACCAGTGAATGTCTTTCCCAAAGCGGTAAAAGGAAATATTTACAGTCATCGGCACAGGGTCATTGCTTGAGCTGGCGGTGCACCAGATTTGCAGTTGTCATGTGGCTCATAAACAAATTAAACACATGCTAATTATTTAAAAAAAGGGGATGATGAGCTGCGTGAACCTCAGGGTCACATAGTTCTGAGAAAATTAACGGCAGGGGGCGGTGGAAAAGGGCTACCTTGCCACATCTCTTCAGCAACCTGCAAAGCTGCTCAGACGTTGACCTCCCATCCTCATGACCGAAAAGCAGACTTGCCTAGACCTTATCTCCATACCACCTATCTCTCCTCTTAACCATACTTCCTAGAACTACAAAAAGCTCATCAGACCGCCTCCCAGGACTTCCTCGATCCCCCGTACCCCACTGCAAGCATAAAAGAGGTCCTGGCTTACATTCTCACCATATGTAGATTAAAGCGTGACGCGCTGAGGCAGTACCATTTTGACAGCAATGGGTGAAACAGACAGATGCAAACAGCTCTCCTTTTGCCAGAGGAAAGGGGGAGGCTTGGGCTTTGGAAAGGTTGGTCTGGATCACTTTACTGCAGGCAGCACATGTTTTGTTTGTGACGTTCAAGGAGGTGGGGGTGGGGGTGGGGCAGGGTTGGATTTGGATTTAAATTCTCTTCCTTCCAAAAGGACAGCAGAAGGTCATTTATCTTCCAGGTACTGTAAGTAGTTTCCGTCCCCAGAGAGCTTACAATCTAGTTTGTACTTGAGACAATGCAAAGTGAAGTCACTTGGTCAAGGTCACAAGTGGAAGAAGCGGAATTTGAACACTGGCTTCCTTATTTCTCAGCCTGCTGCGGTAAGCACCAAGCTATTCCAAATGTCACAGGATACACAATACCCCTTCCAGACTCAAAAAATGAAAAATAATTAAAAAGACATTTGCTAAATACTTCAGGAAATGATGCAAACATTTGCAAAGCGCCGCAACACATCTGGTTATCAGCATATTACACCTAACAATATAAAGTTTGTTGAAAAATGCAAACAAAATATCCTAAAATGCTCCAAAGTCATAATACATTTTTTGTAACTTTTGTCATCTGCAGGCCACTCACTAGCTCTCGCCCTGCTAGCCTTGTCTGTAGTTACCTCTCCATCTCCCCATGCTCCAGGGCAACTCAGGGGTTTTGGGCAATCTAGGCAAATCTTCATCCTTGATCTCCTCACACCCAAGATTTTGGTAATTAAACTCATCACCTCTGTAACAGTAACGCAGAATCTCCACTAGCAGGCACTAGTGGAGAGAGGATGCAAAACCCAACAAAACCCCCACATCCCACACCTACAGTATATACAGGGCTGCAGGTATTGATGGGCCACTGATGTCATCAATGGGCTTCAAAGACTGAGTTATTGCGCGAGGCCTAGGGGGAGAGGAGACACCAGATTCGTTAGTCGCACAGGATACATTTCTGGCTTGGTACAGTCCTGAAAATATAGCAAACGTCCTATACCAGAACATTAACTCCCAGGACTCGGACACCAAAAATCCTGTTACAGCCGACAGTAGAATATCAGTACTCCTACTACAGATTTTCAGAACAGGTCGATCCAGTCTGCTACTACAACAGTGACTATTACTTAGCCGTTTCTACAGTGCTACTAGGTGTATGAAGCACTGTGCACGTACATGTAAGAGAGAGTCCCTGCTCTACAGAGCTTACAGTCTATCTAAGACAAACAGAACAAATAAGAGATCAGGGAGTCTCATTTATTATGGGAAATGATTAAAAACATTATGGGGGTCATTCTAACCCCCAAATAGCAGGATTGGACATCTGGATTGGATGTCCTGTCCCAGCAGCATATTCCGCACCTCTCAGCTCCCCGCATGCACAGAGGGCTTGTGCAGGGAGCATTGGATGGAGACAGAAGGGGGAGTGCTGGAGGCGAAGAGTGGGTGGAACGGGGGCAGGCCCATGAACCTGGATGTACAGGGCCTATTCAGGTCACGGCGAGGCCTGTACGTCCGGTGAGGTCAAGATGGATGGGGGACTTATCCCGGGGAGCAACCTCCCTGATACAGTAGCTGGCTAGGTTATTAGTACAGGAGAGAAACAGTCCTTAAGTCAGTTAAGCTTAATACGAGAGTAAGAGAAAGGACGTGTAGACAGCTGGCTAGAGCACAGGAGATCTAAGCCAGTAGGCCAGTGGAGAAGAGTGTTTGAAGGCATCTCAGTCACCAAGAACTAGAGCAAAGCTGCAATCATAGTTTTCGATTTCCCAAAGAAGGCGAGTGGGACCCAAAACCTGCATCCCAGCTCTAGCACGGAGTGGCCCGGTGCCGTAGTGTCAGCGGCCGGTGTCCCTGCTGCATAGTGAACACATTGCTGTATTTTGGCTGAAAGGAATTCCTGTTTTTCTCACTCTCTGGGGAGGAGAGTGATTTCTCCATTTTGTATCTGGATTTGAGATATGAAATTTAATTACTTGCCTTTCCCTCTAAAAATTATATTCCTATTCCCCCTCGCTCACCTAAACAAGGCATATTCACTGTGTCCTGACAACATGACAACAGAAATTGCAACCGCCAACTTGTTAATATGTATATAGGTAAATCAAGTGTAAATTTAGTAACCCAGCTGCTGTGATGTGTGTGTTTCCCCTTAATCAAAATGTATTTCCTGTTGATTTCTATACTGTACAGAACCATGTATGTATAGGTAACCGCTGATGATCGCTGGAAGTAGCGGTATACAAATGTACACTAAATAAAATAAATAAATAAATAAATAAAATTACAGTAGCTTTTCAATTTTTCTCTTAAAGTCCAGGTCACTTGATGCTCCTAGTGTTCAGACTAAGTATTGATCTATGAACTGTGTAGTGTAGATGAGTATTGAGGGTACATCTTACAGGGTCCACTGAAAGGAGTTTGTGCTGCCCACCTTGCGACCCTGAGCAGAAAGAAGCGGGTGGGGGGAGGGGGCTCGAACCAGAGCCCCAGAAGAATAAAGAAGAGAGTCTATTAAAGGGAAGCCTCGTCATGTCTAAGGACCTGAGGACGATCCAGGGATTCTTTAGGACTTCAACCCTTTCTTTTTCCTTTTGCTGTTTTGCCCAAGTTTTACTTCACATGTACCTAATTTGAGGAATCCACCAATAAAGGTGCTTTACTTAATGATGCTATTTGTTTCTCCGGGGTTTCAAGTTTCTTGTCTCTCCTGCTTATGCAGGACAGTTAACAATTAATGTTAACTGTCCTGCTAATTTAATTTCATGTTTCTCCAAATTTCTACGTGATACAGTCAATCTGAAATTGTATTTGTGTTCAGCTTGAAGGTGTTTATCATAATCACCAAAAATATTTCAGGAAGCAAACCTTTTGAACAAATTTGTTGTCCAGTGAAATCATTTATAAGATAATACCTTTTCCCCAACCCTAAATCCATCCCTGTTGCCACCCACCTTTTATGCTTCTAAAGTTAGGGGTTTAGGGAAATTTTGAGTATAAATTTAGGAACTCGATCCTAATAATTTTCTTTAAGAGGCTAGTTTAGGAGCACAAATCCTTTGACTGTATCAGACACGTTGTTTTTAACTTGGTGGTGTCTTCTCCCCACTGTGTACTAATGATAGTCTATTTATAGTCCATTCAGAAAAGTAGATCCCACATAAGTTCAGTTGGAAGTCTTCTAGGGGTAGGATGGTTCCAGCAAATAGCACCAAAAAATAAGTACATTCCTGTCTCCCCATATATGTTGCAACAGACTTCATTTACAACTGTTGCTGCCCCTCAACTTCACAATTAGAACATTTCCAGTTCTCTAGGACTGCTAATATTCCTCCCTCCCCTATCTTCCCACTCCCAGGAACACCATGTTGATAATTTCCTTATGTGAATGCACAAACAGTTCTCCATCCTCATAATCCTCCGATGACTCGTGTCCCCAGCGGTATCTTTTAGTAGACAAATCTCCGACCGGAGAATCCTGCCACTGCAGCCAGAGAGAAGTTCTACACATAAAAAACAGGGAGATAGGCTTTACCCAGCTCTCCAGTACCTTCTTCCCCTCTGCTAGAGAGCACACTCAAAGCCATGGGTCCAGATAGGGAAACATCCAAGAATACTGAGAGAACTTGGGGACATTCTAGCGGCTCCACTGTCTGACCTTTTCAATGCCGTTTTAGAGTTAGGAGTGTTGCCAGAGGACTGGAGAGAGGCACATGTGGTCCCTTTACACAAAAACGGATGTAAGGATGACATTGAGAACTACAGGCCGGTTAGTCTAACCTCTGTGATTAGTCGATTATTGGAAAGACTACTAAAGGAGAGAATAGTGAGGTTTCTGGAGTCTAATGGATTGCAGGATCTGAGGCAGCAGGGATTCACCAGAGGGCAGATCTTGTCAGACTAATCTGATATATTTCTTTGACTGGGCAACTAGGGAGTTGGACTGAGGGAGAGCCCTAGATGTAGTGTATTTAGATTTCAGTAAAGCCTGTGACATCATTCTGCACAGATGACTTATAAACAACCTGAGCACCCTGGGGATGGACCCTAAAGTTACTGATTGGGTTAGAAATTGGTTGAGTGGGAGGCAAAAAAGGGTACAGGTAAATGGAGCTCATTCTGAGGAGAAGGAGTTTACAGTGGTGTGCCGCAGGGATCTGTCCTTGGTCTGATTCTGTTTAACATCTTTGTTAGTGATATTACGAAAGGACTGTTGGGTAAGGTTTGCTTGTTTGCAAATGATACCAAAATCTGCAATAGAGTGACACACAGGAAGGAGTTGACAACACGAGGAGGGATCTAACTAAACTTGAAGAATGGTCTAGAACAGTGGTTCTCAACCTTTTTTGTACCGTGACCCCTTTTACCATTGGTCAGCTTGTGGTGACCCCCCAATGATAAAATCAAATGCATCTCTCTTCCTTTACCGTTAACGCATTCTTGCAGTAATCATTTGTTGAATTATTAATATATTATAAGCCTTTGCAATATGTTTTTATTTAGTGGGAGGGGGAGGAGCAGCAGGCCGGCACAAAAGGCTTCCCGCTGTCGGCGG
Source organism: Ichthyophis bannanicus (assembly GCA_033557465.1). Lineage (NCBI taxonomy): Eukaryota > Metazoa > Chordata > Amphibia > Gymnophiona > Ichthyophiidae > Ichthyophis > Ichthyophis bannanicus. The sequence continues at coordinate 810,197,550 of CM066036.1, forward strand.
GAAAACAGTAGAGCCATCTTCTTCCCCTGATCGGGGAGTGCAACGCCGCCAGGCCATCCGGCCCTCCTGAGAAGCACCTCCAGCCCAGTCGGGGCTGTGGGAGGGGGAGGAGCAGCAGGCCGGCACAAAAGGAAGCCGCTGCCAGGCGGGCCCGCGCCTGGTCGGGCCCGCGCCTGAGGGCCTCGCCAGAGGGCCCTTTGGCGTGGCCCTTAGGCGGGGCACCGTTACATAACCCCTCTAACAGCAAGCTGCCCTAACTCAACTAAAGCTCTGAATACACGTGATGCCCCGAATAACCTGCAATAAATCAACTCTGAGAACCCCTTCTACCCAGCGGAAAGCTGACAACGCCATAGCAGAGACTAACAGAAGGCACGATCTGCCCTGAAACAAAACTAATGCAAGAAAACATCAAACCCCGCAAAAGACTGTAAGTTAACTGATCTCTCCTATAACATAGTACCCTGATATGTATCCACAATAAGTAAAAGCACGATTAGTACGTATTCAAGGGCATCAAGCCTCAGTTCCAACTTTCTATTACTACTCCTAGATTAAAGGTTGAAACAAATCTCATGTTTTCACCAGATAGTCCCTCAGTGTTAAATGTTGCAGGGTAGTCCTTACAAAGCTACACTCTCAGTTTATTGCTCTGCTGTTACAATTTAACCGAGACATTGCAACAAATGTTTACATTGTTGCAAACAGACACTCTAAGATTCTTTGCTGTTCTACTTTTGACCTGAAACACACTGTAACTGTCTTAGTAAACTGTAAATTGCACTAATGCATTGAACTTCAAAAATGTTGCAAAACTTGTTGTAAACTTGTGTTGTAAACAGCCAACCAAACATCATTATGCTCTAATCGACCTAATGTATACTGTGAACCGATATACCACACTGTGAACCACATTGGTACCGTGATTTACTGTAATCTGCATATGAGAATCCAGTTACCACTTAATGTGGGTTAATATGAATACTGCCGAGCCAACGATACATTAAAATTAATTGCTCAGCCAGTTCATAGGCTCTAATAGAGCCAGCATCTCTCCCTACCAAGTTAGAGCCGGGTCTGGGCAGCAGTAAATATAGCAACCTCCCTCATAGTCCTACCCAATAGTTGCTCTAGGTCGCCTTCTTGTGCACCATTCGACAATACTCACCTGGTATCCATCCTCATTTCCCTAACACAATTCCCTCATCCTTACAAAGATGGGCCTCCTCATAACCATCATCCTTGGATGCTATATCATCCTCACTAACTGGTTCTCCTGCTCTCTAGCCTTAACCCCCTCCATCAAACAAATCCCAATACTGCAGAGCCACGGAAGGAGATGGTCTGGTACTTCCCACAGCAACTTACACTGGGATACACGCCCTCGCCACCCTCATCTCCTCCATATTCCCCTTCAACATCCCAACAGAAGCAAACAATCTGATAAAACTTACCCCAACAGCCTCAAATGTGCCCTCATCAATGCACGCTCCATCCGGAAGAAATGGCCAGCTGTCACTGACTTAATTTCCACTCATGACCTTGACATACTCTTGGTCACAGAGACATGGTTATCTGAGGAAGACAATGTCATAATCAACCAGCTCCTCCCCCCAAGTTTTACAATACATACCAGTCACAGGCAAGATAAAAGAGGTGGTGGTGTCCTCATCCTCACTAGATCAGACCTCCAGTTTCAGACGACGCACTCCACCAGCACAAGTCACATGGAAACCATTACCATCTCCAATAGACGCTGCTCAATCAGCTTGCTCTACAGAGCTCCCTCCACGTCACTGGATGAGCTCGCCTCTATCATCGAGCTTGCCTCCAACCCTCATTGCCCACATACCCCAATGTGGATCCTAGGTGACTTCAACCTACCAACTTTACAGGATAATCAAGCAGTTCCATTCCTAGAAGCCCTTGAGAACCTCGGCTTCACACAACTAGTGAAAGCCCCCACTCACACTAAAGGCAACACTCTAGATCTGATATTCGCCCCACAGTCATCCCTCAACACATCTCTCGATCCTATTACATCCATTACTCCTGTTCCCTGGTCTGATCACAAATTGATCATCCTCCAGATTCCTTCAAGCAAAACCCTCTCCAAAAGCTTCAAGACACCAGCTAACACAGCAAGACCAACCACTAGATCTTTTAAGCCATTTAACAAAGAGCTCATCCTTGCGGAAACTCAACAACTCATAAACACCACTACCACAAATCTTGAGGACCTAATCTCTCACTGCGTCCCCCAGCAAAAAAGCATTCAAGGAAAAGAGAGAACGCCCCCTGGTACACTGCAGACCTTAGAGAATCCCTCATCCTATTACGGAAACTTGAAAAATGTTGGCGTCGCTCCCATGCTATTGTGGACCTGACAGCATTCAATAGCCACCTAGTTGCTCACCGCAAGGCAATCTCTGAGTCAATGAAACGATACCACTCGGATACCTTGATGAGATCTCTCAATAAGCCACATGACCTTTTTGACCTTGTTAAGTCCCTATCTAAGGAACCATCCTCTGGGCCGCAAGTTGAAATACATCCTCAAGACTTTGCAGCCCACTTACAATCTAAGATGTGCCTTATTAACAGAACCACCACAACAACCACCACCCTTGGGCAGGTCACCCCTGGAGCTCTTTCTGCATTCTCTATTCCTTCTAAGAAAGGAATTGAAGACACTATTACAGCACTCAACATCACTACATCCCAGTCTGATCCATGCCCTGCCTTCTGGATCAAGGAGCTCCGCAGTCACTTCAGCTCAGTAATTGCCTCCATAATGAACCTCTCCTTCTCAACAGGATCATTCCCTTCAGCCCTTAAACACACTTCAATTAGACCCCTGTTGAAAAACTGCAAACTCGACCCCCTAAAGGTTGAGTCCTATAGACCTATCTCTAGCATACCTCTACTTGCTAAGATCATCGAAAAGGAGGTCCAACGTCAGTTACAGGACCATATTGACACTGCTGCTCCGCTAGACCCCTGCCAACATGGCTTCAGGGAATATCATGGAGTCGAAACTCTCCTCACCATACTCTTCAGCAAGATAATCACTGGCATAGATAACATCCGCCAAGGATTCGCCCTCATCTTTCTGGACATCGCAGCAGCGTTTGATTCAGTGAATCACGATCTCCTTTTAATGAAGCTAACTGAGAAGGGCATCACTGGAACAGCACTTGAATGGTGCAGGTCCTACTTATCCGGAAGATGGCAGCATGTACGCTCAGGAGGCAGAACTTCAGAACCCTTCCACCTAGATCAGGGAGTCCCTCAAGGTTCTTCACTCTCTGCCCTTTTATTTAACGTCTACATGCAACCAATATGTAAGATCATACGGTCATTTAATGTCGACTGCATGCTTTATGTCGATGATGTTCTACTTTACACCCCCATCTCCACTGACCATTTGGATCTCTCCCCTCTAATAAACTGTTTCAATGCAGTTTCTGACTGGCTGCTCTCCCAAAACCTCCGTATACAACATAAGAAAACTGAAGTTCTCTTTATCACAAGGAATCCCAACTTCATCCCACCCCAATCTATCAGAACTAAGGAGGCTGAACTGCAATCCAAACCCTCAATACGTTACCTAGGAGTCACTCTGGATCAACGCCTGGATATGAAGTCCCACATAGGAAACACAGTCAGAACAATATATTACAAGATCCGTTCCCTGAGACACCTACGCTCCATGCTAGAACCAAAAGACTTCAGGACTATCTACCAGGCACTGATAATACCCCACTTCGATTACGCCAATGTCATTCTCCAAGGTCTCCCTCAATCCACCTTAAACCCTTTACAGCTGGCTATGAATGCCGCAGCAAGGGTACTCCAGGGGGCCGCCAGGACTGACCATGTTACTCCTTTGCTGATTCAATTACATTGGCTACCCATTCAGGCCAGAATTACCTTCAAAACTCTACTTCTTACGTTCAAAGCTCTCAACAAGCTTTCCGCTCCTTCCTTATCTGACCTTATTCATACCACCACACCAAACAGAACAAGAAGATCCTCAGCCATCAACTCCTTAAAACTCCCAAAGGCCCTTACAAGCTGCTCTTCTTCCACAGCCAATAGAGCCTTTATCCTCTGTGCCCCTAGGTGCTGGAATACACTACCCCCTGGCATACGGGCTATCAACAGTGTATCACAATTCAGGAAAGCCCTCAAATTCCATCTCTTTAACAAACATCTTATAGAGCCATCGACACCCATTGACATCAGTGATTCCACCCAGCTATTCAGTTTCGTGGTTTCTCAATAACAGACATAGGATGAATCGCTTTGATTATTGAATATATTCTTAGCACCTGTTCCTAATAACTTGTATCCATGCAGTAGTGTTACATCTGTAAATAGACTGTAAATAGTTTCCCTTGTTATCCAAGTTCCTTCCCTTGTTATCTGTAATCTCATGCTTGTTATTGTACTGAGACTTTTTGTTCTATGTGAACCGCGCTGATGCCGAATAGTGCGGTATATAAGAGAATGTAAATAAATAAAATAAATAAATAAATAAAATGTACTTATTTAAACCACAATAATTAATCACAATAACAAGTAACAATATTTGATTTCAAAATTATGATGATTTTGTAGTCAAATCACTAATATGAAATAAAATTATTTTTTCTACCTTTGTTGTCTGACCAATTTATTCTCTGATCATGCTGGTCCCGATCTGAGGCTTCTGCTTTCCTGTCTTCTCTTAGCTCTCTTTCTGTGGTCTATGGTCCATCTGCCATTTCTTATCTCTTCTTTCATTTTCTTCGCTTCTTTCCATCAGCCTATTTCCAGTCCCAGTAACCCTCCCCAGTATCAGCCCCTTTTCAGTCCTCACTCCCAGTACCTTCCAATGTCAACTTGCATTCCCATGACTGCCACTGGTGTCCATTCCCTTCCAGTCCCCCTCCTTCCCCACTGACCAGTCCCTTCTAGTACAAATACCATGGCAGCCCCTCTCAGATCCACTCCCTTCCAGTTCCATTCTCCCATCCCCTTGTATCAGCCCATTTGTAGCCTTAGCCCCCAGTTTTCTTCCAGGGCCAGCAGCTCTATCCTCCCCTCCCCACAATCAACCCATTCCCAGTTGAAGCCCCCCAATCAGCCTATTACCAGTGCTAGCCTCCCCTAATCATCCCAATACCAGTCCTACTCCCCATCAGCTCATTACCAGTGCTAGTCCCCCCTCAACCCCATTACCAGTGCTAGCCTCCTCTAATCAGCTCATTTCCAGTCCTAACCTCCCCGATCAGCTCATTTCCAATGCTAGCCCCCCATCAGTCCATTACCAGTCCTACCTCCCTATCAGCACATTACCAGTCCCAAACCCCCCTTGATCAGTCCATTCCCAGTCCTAGCCTTCCCTAATCAACCCATTACCAGTCCTAGCACCCCCCTCCATCTGCCCATTATAATCCAAACCCGCACCATCTCTCCCCTCTGTCCAGCATTTATCCCCCCTGTCCTGTATGTCCCCCGTCTCTTCCCTTTGTCCATGTCAGCCCCCTCCCTCCATGTCAGCCACCCCTCCCTCCCCCCTCCATCTCTCCATGTCAGCCCTCCCCTCCCTCCCTTCCTCCATCCATGTCAGTCCCCCCTCTGTCCATGTCAGCCCCCTCCCTCCCTCAATGTCAGTCCCCCTCCCTCCCTCCTTCTCTCCATGTCAGCCCCCCTCTGTCCATGTCAGCCCCCCTCCCTCCCTCTCTCTCTCCATGTCAGCCCCCCTCTGTCCATGTCAGCCCCCCTCCCTCCCTCCATCCATCCCTCCCTCCCTCCCTGTCAGCCCCCTCCCTGTCAGCCCCCTCCTCTGTCCATGTCAGCCCCCTCCCTCTCTCCATCTATCCATCAATGTCAGCCCTCCCTCCCTCCCTCCATGTCAGCCCTCCCTTCCCTCCACCCATGTCAGCCCCCATCCCTCCATCCATCCCTCCATATCAGCCCCCTCCCTCCCTCCCTCATGTCAGCCCCATTGCAGGTTCCCTGCCCCCTCCTGCCCTCTCCCTGTCTGCCTGCTACTGCCCTGTTCTTCTGCAGCCACGGCTCCCTGTCTCTTAGGGAACCGCGGCTGTGCCTGTGAAGCCGGTGCAGAGCCTTCCCGTCTCTCGGTGGGCTCCGTGCAGCATTGTCCCGCCTCCAAAGGAAGTGGTAAACAACTTCCTTTGGAGGCAGGTCAATGCTGCACAGAGCACGTCGAGAGACTGGATGTCTCCGCAACGGTTTCGCAGGCACAGTCGCGGCTGCATTAGAAGGGAAGCGGTGAGTTTGCCACTGCCGAGAAGCGGACTCGGCAGCAGCAGCAACCTGTACGCTTTTTTTTTTTTAACGGCAGAGTGAGGCGACCCCCACTAACTCCTGTGGCGACCCCCATGGGGGTCACGACCCACAGGTTGAGAACCGCTGGTCTAGAATATGGCAGCTGAAATTTAATGCTAAAAAATACAGGGTCTTGCATTTAGGCTGCAAAAATCCAGAGGAGCTGTACAGTGTAGGGGGTGAGGTTCTTCTGTCCACAAAAGAAGAGCAGGACCTGGGCGTAATTGTGTCTGATGTTGTTAATCTTATTCATAAATTTTGGCCTGTTTTAGCTATTCATTCTTGTTTTCGCAAACCATTACAAATTGCCTATTCTCGCAAATCCAATCTACGTGATTTATTGATGAAGACTACGGCACCTCAGGACAGACCACCATCAGGACATGACAATGCGGGCCACTTTCCTTGTGGAGCTTGTTCTTTCTGCTCTAGCACTCTACCAGGTTTGATGTGGACAGATAGTCGTACTAATAAACATTATTATACCCGCTGGCATACTGACTGTACTACTGATTATGTAGTTTATCTTATCCTCTGTCCCTGCCGACTACCCTATATTGGAAGGACTTCACGAATTTGTAAGCATAGACTAGGGGAACATGCTTCCCGCTTACGTACACAATGTCTAAGCGCACCACTGGTAAAGCATTGCCTGGATTACTCGCATGTGTTTGAAGACCTTCGGTGGCGAATTCTGGATTTTGTGCCCCCTAATCCTAGGGGTGGCAACAGGACTCAGATCTTACAGAATTTGGAGCAGAAATGGATCTTTAGGTTACATTCTGTACAGCCAGAAGGCTTGAATCAGCAGGTGGACTGGCACACTATTTTTTAAGCCTTCTAGACAGGGAGTAGCAACCTGATTGGTGGTTTCTTTTCCCTGTTCTGATAGGTTGTTCATACGTATCACACCTGACAAACGCGCCCCTTTTAATTGGGAGCCTGGGTTCAATAAAAACCATTTGATTTTAGCTATCTGTTTAAGGCTAACGTCTTTATCAACAGCGATTTGACCTGAAGCAGGGGGTTTAAGGATATACTCCCGAAACGTGACACGTCGTGTATCTGACCTGCTGTTTATAGCCTACGTCAAAGCTAAGTACCAGCCATTTTTGAATAAGTGCTGTTTTTTAAAAAAGATTTTTCTAAGTGATTAAAAAGGACAGGCCACGGCGGTGGAAGGTAAAATTCCTTTCTACCTGGCTGGCCATTTCCGACAAAAGAATTTTTGAATATAATTGTGGTTTCTTTCACTGAGTTTTGTGATTTGGTGGTTCAATTGGAGCTCAGGGTGGAGGTTTTTGGTTACGTATAGATATTAAAGAGCAGAGCAGACAGGGAGGAGCCTTGGGGTACGCCCTGTTTCTGCTGAACGGGTTCAGATGTGGTGTTGTCAACACGGACTTGCTGCCATCTTCCTTCGAGGTAGGATTTGCACCAGTCCCATGCTCGGTCCTGGATTCCTTTCTCGTGAAGCCGCCTCAGGAGCCATGCGTGGTCTACGGAGTTGAACGCTGCCGCTATATCGAGGAAGATTAGCACGAAGCCTTTCTTGACGCTGTCTATGCCATTGATAAGTGTATTGGTTAATGTCGTTAGGAGAGTTTCTACACCATAGGCTTCTCTGAATCCATGTTGACAAGGGTCTAGTGGAGATGATGAATCGATATGCTGTTGAATCTGTCTCTGGGTCAACTTCTTGAGGATTTTAGCTAGAAATGGAATACTAGATATTGGTCGGTAAGAATCCTCTTTCTTTGGGTCCAGTTGGTTGTTTTTTAGTAGTGGACGAATGGATGTGTGCTTGAGGGCATCTGGGAAGACTCCGGTTGCAAAGGACAGCTTTGCGATGTTAGCTATGAAAGGGCTGAGTTCTGCGCGCATTGACCTGATCCAGTGAGCTGGGCATGGGTCAGTTGGCGCAGTCGTAGTGTTGATAGTGGCGATAATGTCATCAATGATCTTTGCTGAGGGAGGTGAGAGTTTGGTAATTGGGAACTGCACCTGGGACGTCTGGGAGGGTTCTTGCGATGATACAGTAGTTATTTTTATTGCTTTGGATTGAATGTAGTTTGCGTACGCCTGGGGCTGAATACATTCTTGCTGTGGTGGGGATGGTTGGTTGGTAAGGGATTTTACTAGGTTGAATAGTTCTCTTGGCTTATTTACTGAGTAGTTGAGGATCTCAGCATGGAATTCTTTCCTCTTGGCCCAAGTTAATTCACAATGGAGTTTCAGATATTCTAAATAGATGACTCGATCAGCGGTACCACGGGTACTTCTCCCTTTTCTCTCTAGTTTTCTGAGGTGGAGAAGTGAAGATCTTAGTTCGGGGGAGAACCATGGAGCAGATTGCTTTCTAGCGGCTTGGTTATCGGGTGTTGCATTTTTGTTGGAGGCAGGCTGTTGAGCATATGAGGAGAGGGTATCATTCCAGTTGGTGACCATTTCGTTGAGGTTGGCTGCTGGTCAGGCAAGCTTTGGGAGTGCATGGTTAATGATCATCTCTTTGTCAAGTTGCTTGAAGCGGGCAGCTCTTGAGATCTCCTTTGTGTTTGGGAGGTAGCTTGTGGTTTGTTGTGCTGGTATCTGAAATGTTATCAGGTTATGGTCTGACCAGGGAACAGGAGTGATGGAGAGCTCAATTTGGCTTCCACTCCCAAGGCTCCTTTGAAAGAGAGAAGACACAAGGCTTCTGCATGCAAGGCTCTTTTATAGTCCCTCCCATTTGGAGGAGGAGAGGGTCCTCCATCCCCCATTACCTCTTAGTTCAGGACATGGGCATGTTTGGAGCAAGGACTCTAGATTTTGTTCCCCTTTGTAGACATAGAAGGTACAGTTTGGTGATCCTGATACATATAAGAGGACAAAAGAAGGACCACACTGACCTACAGGAACAAGAACAAACCAAAACAGAGCGAGGTGGACACGGCCATGTTTCAACTATGCCTTCGTCAGGGGTAATACCTTCTGTGAAGATGATGATAAAACAAACCATTAAAATAAAGTAAAATACATGGCAACACACTTAAAAGAAATTGCTAATAAAAAAACCTAGGTAATTGAATCAAATTACAAGCCCGAGGGGAAAAAAAGGTTTTGCCTTCTTAAGATACATTAAAGTTATAGATTACCTTAATATTAGGGGTTAATGTGTTCCACAGTTGAGGTGCAACCATTGAGAAAATCCTAGCACAAGGATTTTCCATATATTTTTTGCAGTGGGCACAACAAACGTATCCTAAAGGCATGCCCTCACTGGACAATCAGTCTGATAAGGTTGCAGCAAAATTAATAACAAAATTATAAGCATTGAGCAGATAGTTCATGGATTGTCCTTTCCATCATCAGCATTAATAACTTGTACCTACTGCTACTACTATTAAACATTTTATAAAGTGCTACAAGGCATACATAGCGCTGTACAGACATATGTAAAGATGGTCCTTGCTCATTAGAGCTTGCAATCTAATTAAGACAGACAAGACTAAAGATAAAAATAAGTGGAAAAGCGAAGGGTGAGGAGACATAGGGCTCGATTCCATCTTGGATATCCATGCCCTCTTTAGGCCCGGTTTGAACCGTACACACAGAGGGAGTCGCGATTCTGATCCGAAGGGACACGTCTAGCCCCACGGGATCAGAATCACAAACAGGCATTTTATATGTAGGCTGGGACCCCAATTCCTTCCCCAGCTAACTCAGGGCTCTTCAGTGGAGCCGCGGTGCCATGGCGTCCGGTTGCCATGGCACCATGGCTCGATTTGAAGAGCCGTGATCCCTGGCCACTAGCTCTAGCAGTGATTTCCCTGCAGCCCGACCCACAATCTGGCCTCCTAAAGCCAGGATCGGGCTGTGGGGAATGTCCTCGGCCCCCCCCCACCCCATCTGTGCTCTGGGCCCGCTGATCCCTGGCAACTAGGGGAAGTTATTCCACCTTGGAGGTGAAATAACTTCCCTGTGCAAGTCGCTGGCCTCAGATGTACAGGGCCAACATTAGAATTTGCCCTGTATGTCTGGGGCCGACGACCGTCCACTGCCCACCCTAACGCCGCACCGCAACCCCCTTTCCTGCCCCGCTTAACTTCCCCGTACAAGACGCGGGGAAGATAGATGGGACTCGGAAAAGGCATGAATAGCTATTCATGCCTCTGAATAATCCCCATAAGGAATAAAAGTCAGGATCCAAAAGCAGCTTCAAAGAAGTGAACCTTCAGTATGGACTTGAAAAGGGGCAGAGATGAAGCCTGACGAAGACTCAGGGAGCCTGTTCCAGACATACCTAGTTTGATTTTGGATGTGTAAGATGATCATGTGGAGGAGTAGCCTAGTGGTTAGAACACTGGCTTGGTAACCAAGCAACCATGGTTCAATTCCCACTAGCACTCCTTGTGGCCTTGGGCAAGTCACTTAACACTCCATTCCCTTGGAAGAAAGGCCTAGCAATCTACTTCTGGTGACACTGCCAAGAAAACCCAGGCGCTTCTGGGTCACCAGGAGTCAGAACTGACTTGAAGGCACACATTGCAAGATGATCATGCCAAGAGATTTTATTTATTTCAGTGTTTTCTATACTGCTTCTTCCCAAGATCAGGGACGGTTTACAATGAACGAACAAATTACATAGCATGACATGAAAAGTTGAACATTAAACATTAAATACAACTATTTACTTATGCAATTATTTACAGGTTTTGCAGAATTACATTTTGCTTTTGTCTTGGAAATGGTTCCCATGGTATTTAAATGGTTCAGGTTGGAGTTGGATGTATGCTATTATTACCATCGTTTCTACCATAGTGTTTGATGAATAGTAGTGTTTTTATTTCCTTTCTAAATATTTGTAAGTTTTTGATGGATCATAACTTGTCAGGTAGGGCATTCCATAGAAAGGGTGCAACGTATGAGAATGCTCTGTTGCTTGTGACTTGTTTTGTTTTGCGGAAGGTCGGTGGGATTGATAGGGCGTTTTTAGGCATGTCCTCTTTTGGATCTTGTCAGTTTTGCGTGTAATTAATGTTGACAGGACTGAGGGTGCCAGGTGATTAGATAGGTTGAATGTTATCATTAATGTTTTATACTTTATTCTACTTGAGACTGGTAACCAGCGTAGATAGTGTAATAAGGGTGTAATGTGGTCTCTTAGTCGGGCTTTGCAGATGATTCTCGCTGTAACATTCTGTGCCATTTGGAGTTGATTCTGATTCTTTAGTCCGTGGAGTAGGCTATTGCAGAAGTCAAAATTTGGTGTGATTAGAGCTTGTACCACTGATCTGAAGTCGTGTTTGTCAAGAAGTGGTCTAAGGTGGTGTATGGTTCTGATTTGAAAAATATAGTTCTAGTGGTCTGTTTTATGTGTGATGTCATGGAGAGGGATTGATCAAGTATCACTCCAAGGTATTTTACCTCTTTTTTTTTTTTTCACTGGAAGCACAATATCTTGTAAGTGTTAGAGGGGGAGTGTTGGTTTTGTGTAATGTAGAGCACTTCAGTTTTCTTGAAGTTAATGCTCAGATTATGGGAATTTAGCCAGTTCTCTGCCTCTTTGTTACAAGCTGCCACTAGGTGATGAGTGGGGTTCATCATATCTAAGGGGAGATATAACATGATATCATATGCATAGATATGATATCCCACATTGAATTTTATGAAAAGCTTACAGATTGGTTGTAAATAACGATGAAGTAGGAGTACTGAGAGGGCAGATCCCTGTGGTATACCCTGCTCCTGTTTGAAGGTTGTGGATGTTCTTTGTCCAATTTGTACTCGTTGCATGTGGTTGGAGATGTATGATTTAAACCATTTGTAGGTTGTTCCCTTTCATTTCAGTTTGATCTAGTCTGGTGAGTAAGGAGTTGTGGTTGACATTGTCAAATGCGAGGCAATGTCCAGGAAAACAAGAATGAACGCCTGTTTGGCATTGTCCATGCCACATATGAGCATGTAAAAGAGAACTAGCAGGAATGATTCAATGCCGTGATTTGGGCAGAATCTGAATTGTTGGTCATCTAGCAGAGCATTTAAGGTCTATGTAGCCCTGGAGTTGAGTTTAGGCAACCTTCTCAATTATTGTAGCTACAAATGGTATACTCGCTACAGGTCTATAAGGACTAGGATCTTGTTTATCGAGTGTTTTGTTTTTTAGGATTGGTCGAATCATAGTGAGTTTGAGTTCCTTTTGCATGATTCCTTGGTCGAGGGATTGATTAACTATATGGAGTAGGTAGGAAGCTAGTTCAGTTTTGAATGCTTTAATCCAGGCTACTAGACAGGGTTCTAGGGAGGAAGTGGCGGTGTTAAGGTTGGTTATTGTGTTTAGTAGTTGTTTTCAGTCTATTAAGTGAAAGGTGTGCCAGGTGTGATGGTTTGAGGGGTGGGGGGTTAGGTTGGGAAGTGAGGTCTGTAGTGTTTTTTCTTTTTAGTCTGTGTGCATAATGGTCTGCTAGGATTTGGGGGTTTATGTTACTGTTGTTTGAATCATCTTGAGTTATTTTGGTTAGGGACTTGACAATTTCAAAGAGTTCTCTTGGGCGGTTGAGGGAATTAGTAAGAATTTTAGTGTGGCAGTCTTTTTTGCATTGTTAATTGCTTCTTTGTAATTGTTAAGGGTTGTCCAAATGGCTTCCCCTCTGGTAGATTCATGAACCAGCTGCTCCAAGAAGCAGTCATTTCTTTCATCTAGAAACTTTATCTCCCTAGCATGTCCTGCTATGATACTGACCCAGTCGATACTGGGGTAATTGAAATCATCCATTATTATTACTGTGTTGTAACTTTTCATAGCTTCCCTGATTTCTTTGAGAATTTCATCATCCATTTGCTCATTCTGGCCATGCGGTTGGTAATACACCCTCAATGCCATTGTCTTCCCATTTTTACATGGAATTCAAACCTTAGAGATTCTAATGTATATTTTGTTTCTGCTAATGTGCACCTACTCCTGCCATCTTACTGGGCAGACTAGATGGACCATACTGGTCTTTATCTGCCGTCATTTAGTATGTTACTATGTAGAGAAATTTATTTTCTGAAGTTTTAGTAGATCTCCATTTATGTTCATATTTCCTTGTTTCCTTTTTTAATTTTGCTAGGTCTTGGGTGAACTGTTTTTCCGATGTTCTTCGGGTTTTTCTTAACTGGGTATTGTTTGGGGTCGCTGCATTTTGTAATGTGGTTTTCCAGTTCATTATAATGTTATTTAAGTCTATTAGTGATGTATTTAGGTTGGGTAATATGTTTTTTATGAAGGTTTCCTTATCAAAGCTTCTGAATTGATTTTTGTGGGGTATTGTGTTTTGTGTTAAGGGGGGAAGGAGGGAGTGTAGGAGTGGTGAATTTAAGTAAGTAATGGTCAGACCATGGGACTTGTTTTGCTTGAGGGGTGAGTAGAGAGGGTGGTCTGTAGTTGATTTCAGGAGAAATACAAGGTCTAATGTGTTGCCTTTAGTATTAGTGGGCATATTTATTATCTGTTGATATCCCATATCAGCCATTGAGTCGAGGAATAAAGTTGTTTGCGTGTTATGGAATGAGGGCAGGTTAAAGTTGCCTAATATGATGTGGAGTTTTTTTAAGGTTGGATGAGCAGGCTAATTCTAGGACTGATGTTAGGTTTTCGTGGCTGGTTTTGGGGGGTCTGTAAAGGAGGCGTATAGCCAAATTTTAATTTTTGATTTTAATCATATCCATCCCATCTATGTTGCTATATATGCTTTGAGAAGCTTTAAGTTCAAGTTTGCTTATTATGAGGACACCCCCACCTCGTTTGGAGTCTCCAGGGCAGTTGAAGAGGTTGTAGCCATTTATATATAGTTGGTTTATTAGTACACTATCTGAATCAGTTAGCCAGGTTTCTGTATTACATAATATATCAGGTCTTTCATCCTTGATAAGATCTAAACTCACTGAAATTTTATTCCTGATGGACCTAGCATTAATTAGGATGAATTTAACCAGGATATGTGTGTCTGGTATGTTTTGGCCTTGGTTAGTGATTGTTGGGTTGATGTGGATTAGTCTTTGCTGGGTCCTATTATTTCCTGAGTAGAGACCCTTGGAGTATGCACTTCTATAGTAATGGTTTAGGTTGTGTCTGGTGCGGCTTTGAATGGTGGGCATGGGACAGGGCTGGATTGATTCTTCCTGAAGTGTGAATGTGTTTGATATTGTACGTTAGTAGTATCAAGTAGAGTGTGCAAGTTAAAGCTTTCCTGTACTCCATTATAGTGACATGTAGGGTATATGGTGAGTTGGATTGTTGGCTCAAGGTTGGATAGTGTGCTTAGTGCTATGTGGAGCTTTAGACAATGTGATACACAAGTATTAGGTACAGGTGGTAAATGGCAATATTCAGGATCATACAGAGATAGAAAATTATACAATTGCTATATAATGACAATGGAGAGCAGCCTGCCTATGACGATTCAATGCTAACGTCCTATAAAGCAGTGAGTATGCAAGAAAATATAATTTCATGTGAAGATTCAAATGATATACATGCTAGGAGGCACTGATTTCAAAGACTCGGGATATACCTATTATGATCCTAGCAGCAACATTCTACATAAGCTGCAACATATTTAAAGTAATATTTGGTAGACCCAAGAAAACAATATTACAAAAATGAAAATATGGGAAAATCAATGCCTGAATCACCATGCGAAATATGTCTGTGCCGAGGATGACATATTTTATAATCTACAATATGCACACAAACAGATTCTAGGAACAGAAGAAAGAACAATCAGAACATACTTGCCATTCCGTCCACAATCCGTAAAACAAAGCAAATAACCAGTAGCAGAGCCTTTACTTACACTGCTCCGACACTATGGAGCTCTCTGCCAGACACCGGCAGATCAATAAAAGACCTCCAGATATTCTGGAAAGAGCTAAAAACACTTCTCTTTGTTGAACACGTTAGCAACAGTGACTGATGCACAATTGTTCATCCTGTCTAGATGCAAGCCTTATCCACATGTTTATAGTTGTTGATATCCTCCTAATTGTCCAGAGGCACAACGATACATTGTATATAGTTGAATGTTTTTTTCTGTAACTGTACATAGTTATCTCACATTCTCTGTAAAATGGTTTGTTTAATGTAAACCACCCCTGATCTCTGGAAGGGGCGGTATAGAAAAACTGCTTAAATAAATAAATAAATCTGAACTACCTTTGGGATATGCTGCTGGGAATTTAAATATGAATCTAAAATAACTCACAAATATTTGACCATGGAGTTCACTGAACTAAAGCTATCCCTTAACTTAACTTTGAAAAGGGAGACTATGAGTAAATGAGGACAGTAGTAGTAATGAGGACAAAAGTTAAAGGAGCAGTTGCACATATAATAAAGACTTTTTCAAATACATTCGTAGTAAAAAAACCGTGAGTCATTTGGACCATTAGATGATAGAGGGGTAAAAGGGGCACTAAGAGGGGACAAGCTTATAGCCAAGAGAATGAATGAATTCTTTGTTTTGGTCTTTACTGAAGAAGATATAGGGAATTTACCCATGACTGAAATGGTATTTAAAGATGATGCATCAGAAGAATTGAAATAAATATTGATAAACCGGGAAGATGTATTACAACTATTTGATAAAGAGTAGCAAATCGTCTGGACCAGATGGTATATATCCAAGGGTGTTGAAAGAACAGAAATATGAGATTGCAGACCTACTATTAGTAATCTCTGAACTATCATTAAAATCCATCTGTAGCACCGGAAGATTGGCTAATGGCCAGTGTAATGCTAATTTTAAAAAGGATTCCAGGGGTGTTCAAGGAAACTACAGACCGGTGAGCCTGACGTCAGTACCGTGCAAAATGGTAGAAACCATTATAAAGAACCAAATACTAAACATGTAGATAGTCATTGTTTAATGGGAGAAAGTCAACATGGCTTTAACCAATGAAGGTCTTGTCTTACTAATCTGTTATATTTTTTTTTAAGATGTGAATAAACGGTAGACAAAGATGAGCTGGTCGATGTAGTGTATCTGGATTTTCAGAAAGCCTTTGACAAGGTCCCTCATGAGAGACTCGGTGAAATTAAAAAGTCATGGGGCAGTGTAGTACTGTGGATTAGGAACTGGTTAAAAGAAAGAAAGCAGAGGGTAGGGCTAAATGGCCAATTTTCCCAATGGAGAATGGTGAATAATAGAGTACCACAGGAATCTGTGCTGGGTCTGCTACTTTTTAACATGTTCGTAAATGACCTGGAAATGGGAATAATGAGTGGGGTAATCAAATTTGCAGATGATACAAAATTTTTCAAAGTTGTTAAAACCCAACAGGATTGTGAAAAATTGCAAGAGGACCTTGACAAGGGGACATGCAATGAAGTTACAGTGGAACCTGTTAGGACTAATAAGAGAAAATATTTTTTCACCGAACGTGTAATCAAACTCTGGAATTCATTACCGGAGGATATAGTAAAAGATGTTAGTATAGCTGGATTTAAAAAAAGGTTTGAAAAAGCTCCTGGAGAAAAGGTCCATAAACCATTATTAAAGAGGACCCGGGAAATCCACTGCTTGCCGCAAAACAAGCATTGTGGAACCTGTGTGTCTTTTTGGGAAACTGCTAGGTACTTGTGACTTGGATTGGCCACTGTTGGAAATGATACTGACCTTGATGGACCTTGGTCTGACACAGCATGGCATATCTTATGTTCTTATGTTATGTTCACTCAACTCTGTAGTAGAAATCGGAGCATCCATCTCATCCTGTGATACCACTTAAGCTTCTGTTCTCCTTAAATCTATTTTGTTTGCTTGCCAAACTGGCTGAATCAAATTCCATTTTCTCTTCAGGGTGTTGTCCTGCAGTTTCTCAAACGTTGATCTTCTTCATTCAAGAGGGAGGTGCAGATTGAGGCCAACCTATTCTTGCTCAGGTTTCAGCACTTCAGGCCTCCATAATCTTTTGACTGAGACCATAAGGTGATTTCGGTGGTAATGCCAGGTGATGATGGTTCACACTTCTCTTGTCAGTCCTTGAGGCCCCTCACCAGCTTCTCTTTCTGGCAGTGCCAAGGGTTGAGCCCTTTTCTGGGCTTTGGTTGCCTACCATGTCAGTGGCTCTACCTTCCACATGATAGACCTCTCAGGAGGGAGTTCCCAAGGGTGAATCCCCATTGCTATTGACTCCAAAGATTAATTACTTCATGAACCATTATCCAGGGGGCCATCCCCTCCCCCTCGTGGAGTCCAGGGTAAATGTGTCTACCCTTTCCTCAGCTTTTGCATCCCTTCACTCCCTGGAATGCTTTCAGGCTCTCTTCCATCAGCTGGGTCTGGATCACCACTAATAATGGCATTATCAGACCCTGCCAGTAAAATTAGGGCTTCAGTAACACCTCAACTACTTGCCTGCTATCGAGGTGTATTTTCAACAGAACAGGTAACTCTTCCAAGGGAACCTCTCTCCTTTCTTCCGGCCTCTCATCTGCTTTCCTCTCAGTAGACCTGGGCCCCAAGAAACAGGCCACACGCACCAGGGAGCTGGGCTCAGTTGTATTGCTTGAGGATAGAAAGGAAGTAGGCTCTGGAGGCTTGGTTCCTGCTTCAGCTCCAATCTATCAGTTCAAAGGAAGGTTATCACCTTCAACCTGTCTCTGGCTTTGCACTGCTTTGGGGGGAGGGGGGGGGATCTGTGCCCTCTCGGGCTCATGCAGTGACTGCTGGCAGGGGTAGCACTTAAGATGTAGTTCTATTGGTGCTTGCTGGGATCTTGAAGTAGTGGTATACCTCTCTCCCTCTCCACTATGTTGCATCTGTTGGGGAAGATCCAAACTCTCAAGACACGAGCATGACATGACTTTCCCAACCTCCAATGGTAGGCCATACTACCACTTGTATAAGTACTTGGTTTGGTCACCCAAACCAAAGTTATTGTGAGTATGCTCAGCAAGATTGCTTTAACCATTTGGGATATGCAAACCGTGGACAACTTCCAGACCACATTATGGTCTATGGTTTATTTAAACACTTGATATACCGCCTTTCTTGACAATCAAAGCAGTTTACAAAAACATCAGAAATACAATAAATAAAAACTGGAAAAGAACGCCCAAAATTTATTAGGATAGAAAGTAAGAAAGAGAGAGGAGGGAATTAGGAAAGGGGGATCCTAAACAGACCCAATCTTAAGATCAAAGGCCAGCTGGAAAAGATGAGTTTTGAGGGCAGCTTTAAATTTCGAAAAGGAAGATTCCATATGTAGTAAGGAAGGGAGGGAATTCCAGAGATAAGGAGCTAGAAAAAAGAATGCAGTGGGATGGGTACTTTCAAGATGAGCCTGAGAAGGAGGAGGAATGAACAAACAGAATGCACTGAACGTGGGACTCGAGATGATGCGTGGGACTCGAGATGATGCGTGGGACTCGAGATGATGCATGGGACTCGAGATGATGCATGGGACCAAGCTCAGGTATGCATTGCTTATGTGGTAGCATGCTATTACTACTCACCTCACACACTGTCATCCCAACAGGAGGGGCCATTCTTCTTCAGTGTAAAGCCTTTTGGGATTTTGCCTCTAGGCCCAAGTCATGGCAGCCATCTTGAATCTCCTAAACCCTCCAAATCTGCTGTAATTTGCTCTAAATGCTCCAAAGCTTCGAAATTCAGCCCAAGGCAAATTAACACATTTATTTATTTATTTAACAATTTTTATATACCGTCTTTCTACAAATCAAGACGGTTTACATAGAACATTTCGTGGCAGTATGTTTCAACTGTTTACATGGAACAAAGTAACAGGGTTACATAGGGATACTTTACATATCCTGTAAAGTGCAGAATTTCTTCACAAGACCTATGTTGAACATCATTTTATGTAAGGCCACCATGATACCTTTTACTTTTGTAGACCAAGGGCTGTTAATGTGAAGGAGAAGAATTTTTTCATGCTCTTGGGATGGGGGCTAGAGAGGATTCATTCAACTCCAGGGCCCTTTGATCAGTGGATTTCTCATGTCCCTCATCTAGTCTTCAGCAATTTTCATCAGTGAGCATAATGATCCCTAAAAAAAAGCAAATGTCCAGCCAGAGTTTGGATCTGCAAACAAAAGCAAATTTACTAAAATAATTATGCAGGTTCATCCCATAAAAGAGCATGTTATGTGATGATTTTTGAAAGATTTTCCAGATCTTCTGAGACCTCTCAGACTTTTTTCCTCTTTGGATGGATGCTTCTTCAGAGGCCTCAAACAGGTAGTCCCCCTCTATTCTCCCTTAGCCAGCTTCACCTTACTCCTCTGTACCTCTCCTATGGCCTTCTTTGGGGATCTGTAGGACACAGACCCCAAACTACCTTCACAGTGGCCACACTTTCATGTGCCCCAGCCTCCTGGCCCAAAGAACCAGCTCCTTGAGCCCATGCACTCCCTTCAGAGCCCCCAGCACTCCATAAGAAGGGTAGAAAGAGTAGGTATTTGCTCCTCCTCTACCAAGAGGTTTGTATTTAAAATTACACCATCATGACGTTTCCCATGTAATCCCCATAGAGTTAACTGGTTTACATAGTAAATCTCCTTCCACAGTGTATTCCTAGCAGACTTTTGACCACTGAGCTTCACAGACTCTTATTAAAGGAGAATTTAATAACCAAGTCACACACACTTAAACCAATGTTGGTTTGCAATCAGTCATTTCTAAATAACTTTCAAATCCAAACAATTATCTTTTCAAAAGTAAACTTACTACTTCTCAGCCTTAAAAAAAGCTCAGAATTCACAGTATACTGTTACAGAAGGACAGTCTCTTTATTCATCTTAAAAGCATTCTGTTCAATTTATTAACAGATGAAAATAACATTATGCATTACAGAAATTCTTTAATCCTTTTTGTATTCAACCACCCATCAGCTGTCTGAAAAGACATTTCCCATGGTCTCTAGTAAACCTTCCAACACATACCAAAAAGCCCCACCCTCATGGAATAAACCCATCCACCCACAAGCAAACATCACGATGCAACCAGAGTTATAAAATGTGAGTCATATTTCAAGAAATAGATGCAGGAAACATGACAGCATCATGGAAACACTGACCAGTCTACATGGGACACGATGTTCGAATGTAAATCTGTCTCTGCTCATATTTCTGGAAGTAAAAATAGCCATGCACATCGTCTGTCTGAAAATTGCTATCTCTTGCTGTGGCTGAGTATGTGACACCTTCCCCAATGCATGGAGGTGTTTCGGGGGTGGGGCGGGGGACTGTCACTGCATTTTTAACTCTGTACGTCTGTATTTTTCATGAAAAACATAGCCACGGGGAAATGTCTGTATGGACTCTACTCATGGCAAGTTTCAAAGTGAAAGTTTGCGTGCATTTCCAGCTTGAAATGAGGTACAAAATCCGTGGACACAAATATCAACCTCGGGTCCCTAGCAGGCTATAATGCTCATTTATAAACTGGTTTTATAGATTTGTCCAGATACCTTGGCACCAAAATATGTTTATCCATAAATGTTCAGATTCCAATATATCAACGCACCGGCATGAAAGGTGACGATAGTGACCTACTCGTAGATTTCGATTCAGGTATCTTGAGCGACAGCTGTCATATATCAACAACGTATTGAGATGGGTGAATTTCTTATCCTCTGCTATTTCCCAAACCTCATTCAGCAACATATGAAGTGAATATATTTTAAATCAGTATGATATACAAATCTTACATGAAGCTCATACCTGTTTCACCACTCAGTAATATCAGCATTCCCCTTCTGTGAGATAAAAGGGTTGTCAGTATTGAAAATCAATCCTTCACGCTTCTCACCATGTAAGTTTGCAATACCGGGGGCCGATGCCTTTGATCTGCTTCTTTAACACATCTTTTAAAGTCAAAGTAACTCTTTGTTAAGTCTAAGCTCTCAAGGTTTAGCAAGAACAAGATATGCATTCAATTGACTCTCCCATGTCTTGTATGACTATAAGGACAATATTCAAGGCCATTTTCATGTGTGTATGGGTTGTCTGAATATTGTCTTTCCTCCGCAGTATGCCTACTTTTGGCCACATTGAGGGGGAGAGTTTCCATGGGCATACTTAGGTTGTAGGAGAGAACTTGCATGTGTAGGTCGTATTTTGAAATTTGCACACAGAAATAAAGGGGCAAGTACCATGTGTCCTTTGTATCCATGGCAAGTTTCAGAGCAGAAGGGTGTACCCTTGCTTAGGAAATGAGTACATAGTCCATCTGTAAGAGGCACCTGCAATCTGT
This sequence comes from Ichthyophis bannanicus, assembly GCA_033557465.1. Taxonomy (NCBI): domain Eukaryota; kingdom Metazoa; phylum Chordata; class Amphibia; order Gymnophiona; family Ichthyophiidae; genus Ichthyophis; species Ichthyophis bannanicus. The sequence goes on from CM066036.1 coordinate 810,219,128, forward strand.
CCCCATGCAAGAAGTTTCAAATTTGCCCTCTATAAATCTTTCAGCGTGTAGAATGCTTTTGTATCAAGAGTCAGCAAATGGGTAAGTCTTCCAAACCTGTTAATAAATTTCAGATGAATCCTTGTATGTTGGCAACAAGGAGACTAGTATGGTTTCCCACCTCTTTCTTGATGTGCCTTTCGGGTTTACTCATCCTATTACTGTTCAGAGAAACTGAATGGTGAAGCTCACTCTGTGTTCTCACTCACTTATAGCATCGAGCAGTGGCATGGAAAGGCTTGATGATGTTACAGGAGGGAACAGCAAAGCTTAAGGCATCAAATTCCATTTTTACAAGATGGGAACTGGTAGAATGATTTCGCTGCGAAAACTCAAGGGAGCTTGATAGATGCTGCACGAATATCTTTGGCAGTAGCTTATAGAAATGATGTGTATGCACAGTAAATGTGGTGAGAGAGTTGTGGTTAATAGTCATTTTGATTGATTTTTGGATCAAGTAAGATCTGCTCGAGTGAAGTAGAGCAGATGAAAGCAGAGGGAATAACATCTGCACGACAGTAAAGAGAGGAACATGTGTAGAACAGGCTTCTCAAACAATCGCTGTGGAGTTTATCAAAGTGAAGCCATTTTGGCTTCAGAGAACTGTTTAAAAGGATTGAATAAATGTTATGTTAATACAAGATATGAGTGGAATAACAAAGGAAAACAGTAATGACATGTAATCATTAGGAATTATTAACTGGATTGTTTGGATTTCGGTGATTTAAACATTTCTCAAGGGAATTTTGACTTCCCTCTATTGAGATCTGTAGATTTTCTGCCATGTTACACAGACTTTTGAGTTCGGCAGCAGAAAAGTGAGAGTGTTGCCTACAGGAGGATGCACCTGAAGCTGCGGATCTCTGCCAATTACTGCTTATTGGGAGCTGGGTTTTATCCAGGGCTGATGCATTACCAGCTGTGGGTCTCTGTGGATTCTGCATTAGCAGTTGCAGGTCTCTAAATAATTCAGTAAAAGCTGTGGAGCTCACTGGGTGATACATAGAAACCTTTTTTAAGTATCGCAGAGGACACCCGCTTGGCTGTCCTTCACAGCCTGATGGTTGTGCCAGGTACAGGGGCAGTAATGGACCTTCCATGGGTACAATATGTGGCGGGTGTTGTACTTTTGAAATCTGCTGATTCCTTCTACATGAATCTGAACATTTGTATCTTTTGTATTTGTTTTAGGGTTCCACAAAATCTTCTAAAAGTGCTCAGTCACGAAGCAGACCTTCCAGGTAGAGTATGCTAACAGCGTGATAAAGTAGAGCCTTAGTCTAGTTGCAACACTGAACCCAAGAGCAGTTGTGGTTACGCCCAGTATCTTCAGCTCTCACTAAACTTGGGCACACCTTCGCAGTCTATAACTAAAGCTGCTTGAAGGTAAACATCATGACAGGCATTTTTGGGTCTATTATCTCCCCATACACCCCACAAGTCAAATTTGTTGCTGTCAAAGAGCTTTTAATATATATGTTGAGATCTCCCCCTGCTGTGGTCTTCTCATTTCAAAAGATGGTATTGATATGAACTGTTCAACTCATTTAATATAGCATCGTTGACATATAATGAGTGCTTCGCCCAAACGTAAACTGAACATGACATCTCAGAGATCTGCATTGGATGTACCGGAGGACATTGATGTTCAATTCTGAACGAAAATTGTCCCTGTACTGTAAGATCCTGCCGGAGCTCCCAGAACTCTGCATTAGATTCAGTAGAGAACTTTGTCTTCCTCATCGTCCCTCCAGTCCAGTCCAGATGCGTGGTTTATGCCCTATCACGAGTAGATGGAGACAGAACCACTGGTTTTGATGATGTCATCCTATAAGAGATGAGTGCAGAACTGCTCATGTCACCTTTTCTCAGTCTCCAGTAGATGGTGATAAGCTCCTGAGCAGGCTGCACTCCACTGTAGGACTTTGCATTTAAAAGAGGGAAAAGAAAGGAAAATTAGAGGAGAGATTGATGCTGCTCCACAGAGGGCCCAGTGCTGAGTGCAGCATTTGTGGGCTTAGGGGTGCAGAACCCTGTGGTCTGGGCGCTCTCCCACAGTTCTCCACCTCACACCCTGGGTAATTCATAGCCCTTTGGAGGGTACCCGAATCCTTTTCTCCAACTTCTGGGAGAAGGCTTGGGGTACAAATCCGCGGCTGAGGATGGCCCTTTAAGAGCTTTTGAAAAAAAAAAGAGAAGCGGCAGCCAGGCTCTTCCCTTTCTTTGCTGCTGTGGCATCAAGAGAGCACTGGCAGCACATTGGAGGGTACGATCAGCCGAGTGAGGTGAGAGGGGGGGCACAAGCTGTCATAGCAAGCATGGGGCTATGGCCGGCAAATGCCATCAGGCCACGCGGCCTATGGGAGCCATCGTGGACAGTTGTCAGAAGTGGGATTTTGCCGCAGCTGCGAGGTTGAGGGCCCCACCATGGAGAATTTCCTCTGGAGGAAGCAGCAGGGTACAATGGAGTCCCCTGCGATCCTGAGCAGTGATTTTGAGCAGCAGCCCTTTTCTCCATAGCTGCAGGGGCCTGTGGTTTTGGTGAGAAAAGCGGTCATGATCCCGACAACCAGGTCAGATGGAGAGGGATGTTCAGGACAGAAAGGTGGAAACGGTGTTGAAGCTTCTGCCATAGCCTTACAGGCATCAGTTTGTTGTTCCTATGTGGTTAAGGCATGCTTGCGATGGGCTCGGAGTTTGCCTGAGTCTGCTACGGAGCCTTCGCAGAGTCTTTCCAAAGTGGCTAAGTTAGAGTCGGCTTCAGCTTATCTGCAGATGCACTGTATGGTCCAGTAAGAGTCTCCGCTAAGAACATGGCATCCCTTGTGGCTCCGGAACTGGGTTGCAGACGTGGCTTCCAAGATCTGGCTCGGTAAGCTTCCCTTTAAGGGAAAGTTGCTGTTTGTTGAGGTATTGTAAAAGCTGGTGAAGGATCTCGGAGGTTGCCAGCGGACAGATATTTTATTTATTTAATGTCTTTTTATATACCGCGCTCTTTAGAATCAGTGCGGTTTACAGTTAACAACTTGTGCAGTGCAGGTAGAACCTACACTGGACTTACAATGAACAGGGGTTTCTAAACGGGACTGGCAGGGTAACTATGTACAGGCAAGCTGGCTGTCACAGGTGACGTGGTCAGCTCACAGCTATTTACAGATTGTTTAACCATATACAGATTGACTGGTCAGAGTATGTACACATTCCACCTGCAGAGTGTGTCGTGATCTAGAGAGTGGGGCTGCAATCGTGCAGGGTGGCTGCGCTGGGGATGTCGGCCTGGTTCCTGGGTGTGACTGGTTGTGAGATGTCATTTGAATCGGTATAGTGTTTAAGGAAAAGATGGTGCTTCAGTGCCTTCCTAAACAAGGCGAGGTCGGTGATGGCCCGAATGGCGTATGGAAGGGCGTTCCAGCATGTGAGTGCGTATAGCGCGAAGGCTCTGTTTCTTGTTGACTTTGAACATTTTGTAATCGCCTTCATGACTATCAGCGTATTAGCGGCAGCTGATCTCCTAGCTCTGTTGAGGGGGGTGGGCTGGATGAGGTCTGTGAGGGAGGTAGAGGAGCACTTGTTGATGGCTTTGAAGGTCATCAATAGCACTTTAAAGGAAAGTCTGCAGTGTACCGGCAGTATACTGGCAGTGTGGGGGGAAGTCTATGGCCCCTCCTAGGGGGCGTGTTAAAGATATTTGAAGATTCAGAGGCTCTCATTTTGGAACCTTTCACAGATCCCAGTATCCTCTGAAGGGCCAGCCCTTTTGAGGGGTCATGGAGGAGGAAGGGGCTATTGCGCTGGGGCCCCAGCAGGCTCCAAGAAGTCCCAATGAGGAGTTGCGGGCCCAGGTGGGGTTGGTTCCAGTAGAAGGTTGTCTGCAGACCTTTTACTCTACCTGGGTTAAGATTACATCAGAACAGTGGGTTCTAGAGGTCATTTGTGAAGGTTATGCACTCAAGTTGGCATGGCCTTTCTCAGACACCTTTAAGCATTCACCCTGCAAATCTCTGGCCAAGGCACAGGCAGCTGAAGACACGCTCAAGAGGCTGCTTCAACTTGGTGGTTGGTTCCCCCAGAAGAGCACATACTCATTCGGTATTGAATTTATTTTCTGGTTCCCAAGATTTGAAACGTGCCAATCAGGTTTTGAAGGTGCCACATATTTGCATGGAGACTTTGCACCGAGGACGTTTCTCCAGGGCCATGTCCCCATGAGGGGAGGGTCAGGACAGCTGTTATAGTTGGTGATTCAATCATTAGGAATGTAGATAGCTGGGTGGCTGGTGGACGTGAGGATCGCCTGGTAACATGCCTGCCTGGTGCGAAGGTAGCAGATCTCACGCACCGCCTAGATAGGATCATAGATAGTGCTGGGGGGGAGTCTGCTGTCTTGGTACATGTTGGTACCAATGACATAGGAAAATGTGGTAGGGAAGTTCTGGAGGCTAAATTTAAGCTTTTAGGTAGGAAGTTGAAATCCAGAACTTCCAGGATAGCGTTCTCCGAAATGCTTCCTGTTCCACGTGCAGGACCCAAAAGACAGGCAGAGCTCCGGAGTCTCAATGCGTGGATGAGACAATGGTGCAAGGATGAGGGTTTTGGATTTGTTAGGAACTGGGGAACATTCTGGGGAAAGGGGGGGCTCTTCCGAAGGGATGGGCTTCACCTTAATCAGGATGGGACCAGACTGCTGGCATTAACCTTTAAAAAAGAGATAGAGAAGCTTTTAAACTAGAAAATAGGGGAAAGCCGACAGTCACCCAGGAGCGCACGGTTCGGACAAAGGTATCCTTGAAGGATACTACCAAAAGCAGTGAGGTTCCAAAAGGGAGTATAGTAGCCCAAATGCCCTTGAGTAAGGAGCAGACAGAGCATAAAGATTCCCAATTACCCATGCCTACCAATAGCCAGATTAATATTAATAAAATGCAGTCTCTAAAATGCTTGTATGCCAATGCTAGAAGTCTAAACAATAAGATGGGAGAATTAGAATATATAGCATTAAATGAGAGGTTAGATATGATTGCACTCTCAGAGACATGGTGGAAGGAGGATAACCAGTGGGACACTGTGATACCTGGATACAAACTATATCGTAATGATAGAGCTGAACAAATTGGTGGAGGGGTTGCGCTCTATGTTAGAGAGGGCATTGAGTCAGAAAGGATTAAAGTTTTGCAGGGAACAAAATATGCTGTAGAATCTCTATGGATTGAAATTCCATTTATGAAGGGGAAGGTGATGGCAGTGGGAGTATACTATTGACCACCTGGCCAGAATGAACAAATGGATGATGAAATGCTCAAAGAAATCAAGGAAGCTAACAAAAGCCACAACAGAGTAGTAATAATGGGTGATTTCAATTACCCCGGTATCGACTGGGACAGTGTCACAGCAGGACAAGCTAAAGAGATAAAGTTTCTAGATGAAATAAATGACTGCTTCTTGGAGCAGCTGGTTCATGAACCGACCAGAGGGGAAGCCATACTGGACCTAGTCCTTAGTGGAACGCCAGATCTGGTGCAAGAAATAAGGGTGTTGGGACCACTTGGCAATAGTGATCATAGTATGATCATGTTTGATTTAATCAGTGGAGGACAGATAGTAAAGGAATCCACAGTACTACCTTTTAACTTTCAAAAGGGTGACTATGATAGAATGAGGAATATAGTTCGGAAAAAACTAAAAGGAGCGGTTCCAAAGGTTAAAGACTTACAGCAAGCTTGGGTGTTATTTAAAAATACTACCTCGAAGCCCAGACCAGCTGTATTCCACGCATTAAGAAAAGTGGAAGAAAGTCCAAAAAACTGCCAGCATGGTTTAAAGGTGAGGTCAGAGAGGCTGTTGCTGCCAAAAGAGCAACCTTCAGAAAATGGAAAAAAGAGCCAAATGATGAAAACTGGAAACAGCACAAGCACTGGCAAGTTAAATGCAAAGCATTGATAAGGCAGGCAAAGCGGGAATTTGAGAAGAAACTTGCTACGGAAGCAAAAACACGAAATAAAGACTTTTTCAAGTACATTCGTAGCAAAAGGCCTGTGAGAGAGTCAATTGGACCATTAGATGATAGAGGGGTAAAAGGGGCAGTAAGAGGAGACAAGGCTATAGCAGAGAGACTGAATGAATTCTTTGCTTCGGTCTTTACTGAGGAAGATGTAGGGGTGTTACCCAAGACTGAAGTGGTATTTAAAGGTGATACTGCAGAGGAATTGAGAGAAATATCGCTACACCGGGAAGATATATTACAACTATTTGATAAACTGAATAGTAGCAAATCACCTGGACCGGATGGTATACATCCCAGAGTGTTGAAAGAACTGAAATATGAGATTGCAGACCTGTTATTGGTAATCTGTGAACTTTCATTAAAATCATCTGTAATACCTGAAGATTGGAGGGTCGCCAACGTAACACCAATTTTTAAAAAGGGTTCCAGGGGTGACCCGGGAAATTACAGACCGGTGAGCCTGACGTCAGTACCAGGGAAAATGGTAGAAGCCATCATAAAGAACAAAATTACACAGCATGTAGATAGTCATGGCCTAATGGGAGACAGCCAACATGGCTTTAGACAAGGCAGATCTTGTCTTACTAATCTGATCTGTTTTTTTGAAGGTGTGCATAAACAGGTAGACAAAGGTGAGTCGGTTGATATAGTGTATCTGGACTTTCAGAAAGCTTTTGACAAGGTCCCCCATCAGAGACTTTTGGCGAAGCTAAAAAGTCATGGGATAGGAGGCAGTGTACTATTGTGGATTGGGAACTGGTTAAAAGATAGAAAGCAGAGGGTAGGGCTAAATGGCCAATATTCCCAATGGAAAAAGGTGAATAGTGGAGTACCCCAGGGATCTGTACTGGGTCCGCTACTTTTTGACATATTCATAAATGACCTGGAAAAGGGAATAACTAGTGAGGTAATCAAATTTGCAGATGACACAAAACTGTTTAAAGTTGTTAAAACCCAAGAGGATTGTGGAAAACTGCAGGAGGATCTGGATAAATTGGAAGACTGGGCATCCAAATGGCAGATGAAATTTAATGTGGACAAGTGCAAAGTTATGCACCTAGGAAAGAACAACCCACACTATAGTTACAAGATGCAAGGCTCCACATTAGAAACCACCACCCAGGAAAAAGATTTAGGAGTCATCGTGGATAACATGTTAAAACCCTCCGCCCAGTGTGCAGCGGCGGCCAAGAAAGCAAATAGAATGCTAGGTATCCTAAGGAAAGGGATGGAGAATAAAACAAAGGATATTATAATGCCTCTGTATCGCTCCATGGTACGACCGCACCTTGAATATTGTGTGCAATTCTGGTCACCGTATCTTAAAAAGGACATAGAGTTATTAGAAAAAGTACAGAGAAGAGCCACCAAATTGGTGAAGGGGATGGAAGGCTACTCCTATGAAGAGAGGCTAAAAAGGTTAGGGCTCTTTAACCTAGAAAAGAGGCGGCTGAGGGGAGATATGATAGAGGTGTATAAATTAATGAATGGAGTGGAACGGATAAACGTGGATAAATTGTTTACGCTATCAGAATATAGAAGGACTAGGGGGCATGTAATGAAGCTACAGGGTAAACTATTTAAGACAAATAGGAGAAAATATTTCTTCTCTCAACGTGTAATCAAACTCTGGAATCTGTTACCGGAGGATGTAGTAAGGGCTGTTAGTATAGCTGGGTTTAAAAAAGGTTTGGACAAGTTCCTGGAGGAAAGGTCCATAAACCACTATTAAAAAGGGACCCAGGATATCAATGCTTGGCCTAGTACAAGCACTGCAGAACCTGTGTCTTTTGGGGAAACTGCTAGGTACGTATGACCTAGATTGGCCACTGTTGGAAACAGGATACTGGGCTTGATGGACCTCGGTCTGACCCAGTATGGCATTTCTTATGTTCTTATGTTCTTATGTCATTGTGGCTGCGCCGAAAGATGAAGTTCTAATTTCTCTGGATCTTTCCAGGGCATATCTACATCTCTCATTTTGACCAGACCATCAGTGCTATTATGTTTTGCAGTTCCAACAGGGCATTTTCAGTTTCAAGCCCCGCTGTTTGGCCTTGCCACGGCACCTCGGGCTTTCACAAAGGTGATGGTGGTGGTGGTGGTGGTGGTGGCGGCGGCCGCTCTTTGACGCGAGGGAATATTGGTGCATTTCAACAAAGAACATATTCTTGCTGAAACCCATCCTCTCTTCAATGACACATCCCTCAACCTGGAAAACCTGATCGCCGCCTGGAATAGCAATCTCAGCACCATTGCACTGCAACCAAACCAGAGTAACAACCCAAAGAAAAGAAAACCCTCTCCTTGGTTCTCCCCGGAATTACGAGCTTCCCTCATACACCTAAGAAGACTGGAAAAATGGTGGCGTCGATCACGCTCTACGGAGGACCAGTCAGCTTACAAATTACATCTGTCTACACACAGAGAGTCAGTCATGGCTAAAATGAAACAATACCATACTGATACACTTAAAAGATCACTAAATAAACCACGTGATCTCTTCAATCTAGTCAAGACATTTTCGAAGGAACCTTCGTCTGAACAACCTGAACTCATTCACCCACAAGCTTTCGCTGATTATTTACAATCCAAGCTGCTGCAAACTGACAGCATCGCAACAATCCCTGCTCAAGACACCAGCTGCCTATCTAACCTATCCATGTTCTTCACACCATCTAAAAAACATGTTGAGAACACCATCGCTGCCCTCAACACAACTACTGCACAAACCGACCCCTGCCCAGCCTATTGGATTAAGGAGCTACGCTGTGATCTCAGCCCTCTCATCACTAAAATGATGAATTTATCCTTTATGTCTGGTTCCTTCCCATCAGCCCTCAAGAGAACCTCCATTAGACCCCTCTTGAAAAACCCTAAACTCGACCCACAAAAGGTTGAATCTTATAGACCCATAGCTAGTATACCACTTCTAGCCAAAATAATTGAAAAGGAAGCTCAAAGGCAAATACAGGACCACATAGACACCGCCTCCCCTCTAGACCAATGCCAGCATGGTTTCAGAGAGTTTCACGGGGTAGAAACCCTCCTTACCACCCTCTGCAACAACATTATCACAGGCATTGACAACATCCGCCAAGGCTTTGTTCTTATCTTCCTAGACATTGCCGCGGCCTTTGACTCTGTACATCACGATCTTTTAATAGGGCAGTTAAAAGAAAAGGGCATCAATGGCACTGCCCTCGATTGGTGCAGGTCATACCTAGAGCAGAGATGGCAGTATGTAACTTCAGGAGCGGCAACATCTACACCTTTCCATCAAAGTCAAGGCGTACCACAAGGGTCCTCCCTATCATCGCTCTTATTCAACATATATATACAGCCCGTCTGCAACATCATCAGGTCTTTCAAGGTCGAATGCTTGATATATGCAGACGACATCCTTCTGTACATGCCTTTCTCCACAGTTCATATGGATCTGTCCCCGCTAACCAAGTGTTTTGATGCTGTGTCTGAATGGCTTCAATCCCAGAACCTCCGTATTCAACACAAGAAAACTGAGGTTCTCTTCATCACTAGGGACCCACTCTTCACCCCCCCCCCCACCCCAGATAAAGGTGAAAGAAGCTGAGCTCCAAACAAAACCTTCAATTCGATACCTTGGGGTTACTTTGGACCAACGCCTTGATATGAAAATACACATAACCAACGTAGTCAGAGCGATCTACTTCAAGATCCGAACACTCCGTCACCTTCGCTCCCTACTTGATCCAGACGACTTCCGGACTATATTCCAAGCTTTAACCTTACCGCACCTAGACTACGCAAACTCCATTCTTCAAGGCCTCCCTCAGTCCACCTTAAACCTTTTACAACTTGCCATGAACACCGCTGCCAGAGTCCTCTACGGAGCATCAAGAAGGGACCACGTAACACCGATTCTAAAACAACTTCACTGGCTCCCCATCCATGGAAGACTGTTATTCAAGACCTTAGTACTCACTTTCAAGGCCATCAAGGGCATCACCTCCTCATCACTAATAGACATCATTCAGACCGTCCCACCTAACAGATCTAGGAGAACGACATCCACAAACGCGCTAATAATCCCTAAGACAGCAACAAAATGCACTCTAGCGACGTCTAACAGGGCTTTCAGCTTCTATGCCCCTAAGTGCTGGAACTCCTTACCACCTGAGATTCGGGCTGTCACCGATCTGACTCTATTCAGAAAAGCACTCAAATCTCACCTGTTCCCACAATATTACCATACTAGCCAACCACCGACCTGACCGACCATCCCCTTTTTGACCTCCTGTTCTACAAGACTCATATCAAACTTAGAATAATTCCGCTGTACACACATGTACATTCAGCATGTATATAGTTTCAGTTAACAATGTCCCCCATGTTTATCCAAGTTCTCGTACCTGTTCTATGTAAAGCTTGTTCTATGTAAAACCAAACAGCTTGTTGCTCTGGTCTTTTGTTATATTGTAAACCGCGCTGATGCTAAATAGAGCGGTATATAAGAGCCTGTAATAAATAAATAAATCTATAAAATAAATCCCTTCCTGGACAACTTTTTTTTAATTAGCTTTTGTCATAATACCAATCCAATAAAACATATAGGAAATGCTCTTTAGAGGAAAGGAACAGAACACCCAATTACAATTGCAGGAAAACCCGGATTAATATTCAGAATAAAGACAGTAAACAGTCCACATCAAGGGAAGACAAGGCACACAAAAAGCAATTACCAAACTTAAAGGAAACTCAGGAAGATCAAAGGGAAGACAAAACAAAAACCCTCCTAACTAAATCCCAGTAAGCTCATTCCTTTTCAGCTCCAGCAGATCCCGCAGCATGCTTATCCAAAAAAATTTCTCCAGATGCGAAGGATCACAAAAGAAAAAAGTATTACCTTGCAAGGTGACAATATACTTGCAGGGAAAACACAAAAAGAAAGTTGCGCCCATGCTCAAAACCAAGGCTAAGAATTGTTTGCTACGAAGTTGAGTGTTCCTGGAAACGTTAGGAAACACACTCGACTTCTCTCCACAAAAAGTTTCCTCTGAGTTTAAGAAAGACCTTCAAAACCCTGATCTTGTTAGCCTCTAAAAGAAAAGTTACTAGCAAAGTGGCTCTTTTAGATATACTATCTGTGGAATCCTCTAAGACTGGAGTTAAATTCTGTTGTCCAGTATTTGTTAGATGATAATACATCAATGTCCTCCACTCTTCCTGAAGCCTATTAGATAAAGAATAACATTTCTGCAACTGGATGGCATCAGTAATCAACTAAACCTCCTTGAAATTGTCTAATAGTATGGAAGCAGAGAGAAGACGGGTGATTGGAAAATTAAGAAATTGTAAATTATTTGCTCTAGAGGAGCTTTCATTTTATTTATATTCTCTTATATACTGTGCTATTCTGCATCAGTGGGGTTTACATTGAACAGGGCATTATAACTTGGAGATAACTATTTTACAGGGAACATGGGCTATGGAGGGTTAAGTGGCTTGCCCAAGACCACAAGGAGCACCTGTGGGACTAGAAACCCCAGTCCTTCTGGCCCAAGGTTGCTGTCCTCTAGTGGGATTTGAACCCCCAACCTTCTGGCCTGAAGTACCTTGCCCCAACTACTAGGCCACTCCTCCACTTGCTATTTTATAGTAAATAGCAAGGGAATTACATACAGAAGGTACACTGGTCTGCTGCAGAGACTGTAACTGACCTTCCACTCTAGAAATTGATTTACCCACAGTCAATAACTTAGGGGCTTGTTTACAAAGCCGCGGTAGCGTTTTCCGATCGTTATCGGAGCCACGGCCCCATTGATTTCAATGGGGCTGCGGCTCAGATAACAATCAGAAACCGCTACCGCGGCTTTGTAAACAAACCCCTTAGTGTTTACCTCCTGCAACTTTTAACATAGTAGCATAGTATATGACGATAGATAAAGATCAGTATGGTCCATCTAGTCTGCCCAGCAAGGCGACAAGAGTAGGTGCACTTGCTACTTCATGCAGGTCACCACTCCCCATGCCTTTGTTTAGGGGTGTACCCACCACTCCGCGTAGGTCACCCCTATTTGTTGAGATATAAGAGATAGTTATGTTTATTTTGATTTTATCCTGTTGCTATAAAGGGATCCATTGTGTCCCATACCATTTTGAATTCTGTCACCGTGTTTGCCCCCGCCACTTCCATCAGGAGGGCATTCCAAGCATCCACCACCCTTTCAGTGAAAAAGTATTTCCCGACATTACCTTTCAATTTACCCCATTGCAGCTTCGTGTTATGCCCTCTAGTTTTACAATTTCCCCATCTTTGGAAGAGGTTTGTTCAATAATACTCTTCAAGTATTTAAAGGTCTGAATCATATCTCCCCTGTCCCTCCTCTCCTCCAGTGTACATATTTAGTTCTTCAAGTCTCTTCTCATAAGTGTCTGTCTCTTGAGAGAAGAGCCAGAGTGAAGCAACAGTTATTGTAAGTTTCTTATCAATATTTGATCTAGCACATCATAAATCTTTCATAGTAATATCATTTGGTTGCATGAATACAGTCTCCCTATCCTGTTGCAGAACCATTGGCCTAGGAAGAGGACTAGGTGGAGGAGAAAGGAACATCAAATATAATAGTAGACGACAATTGAGGGTTATGGAATGGAGGAGGAGTCTGTTCTGACGAACTAATAGATGCTCCCTTGGAGGAGAGCTGCATACAGACACCAGCAGTAAAATGTTTATCAAGTGGACCAATCACTCTGTCTGCCGCTTACACAACAGGTTGAGGAAGAGAGGGTACTCTGTCCAGGTCATTTTGACTTTTCTTTGGGCAAGGAAGCATTCCACATCTTTGGTGTATGTTCGTGTCTGGTGAATGTTTGAGATTTGGTGCGATGTCCTGGCCTTTCTTCAGGTGGCTTTGGATAAAGAACAATAAGAAAAAACATGACAAACACTCTTACCACCCCTCCATAACTAGAAAAAGCTCCCAATTTGCCATCAACAGAGCTTTCTCCCTCTCTGCCCCGCAACTATGGAACTCCCTACCTCCTCATATTCGTCTTATTTCAGATTTGGCCCCTTTAGGCAAAGAAATTAAAACACATCTATTCCATCTTGCTTTTGACCATGTAACTTAAAACAGTACACAACAATCTCATGCTTAAGTTACTTTCAGACTGTAAATAGTTATCCTACTTTGGATGATCTCTTATGGATCACTTACTGTAAATAGTTATTTGTTTCCTTACTCATTTGTTCTTTGTAATTCTGTTACATGTTCTATATAATTTATATTTTATGTAAACTATTCTATGTATAATGTTGTTTTTCTTGTAAACCATGCTGATCATGAATAGTGCGGTATAAACCTAAATAAATAAATAAAATAATAAATAGATAAATAAAGGTCTTGCCTTAAATTCATTGTGTTTCAGGTGACGGCCTTAACCTGTTTTAGAGACTGAATTCAAGAAGTCTCTTTGGCTTCACATCTGGATACATTTTGTTTTTTGAGAGGCGTGAAACATGTTCGTCCACCGATGCAGCAGCCGTGGGACATGAACCTGGTTTTGTCAGCCTTATGGGGGCTCTGAACCTCTGCGATGAGCTTCCTTGAAAGATCTTACATTGACGGATGTCTTCTTTTTTTTTTAATAGCCATTTGCCCATTTGCTCAGGGTGTCGGAGCTCCGAGCTACAAGCTTTGTCATGTAGAGAGCCTTTCCTGTGGATTTCTAAGGAGAAGGTCCTCATTGGGCCAGTGCCTTCCTTCCACACAAGCGGTCACGCTGCCAGTGTTTTCCGCTTCAGAAAAGGATTCTGAATCTCAAAAGCTTCGACTGTTGAATATTCGGTGGGTTCTTCGACAGTATCTAAGGTGGACCCATGATTTTAGGAATTTGGATCACCTCTTTGTCCTCTTTGGGGGACCCAGTCAGGGGGAGGTGGCATCAAAGGCACTGATTGCGCACTAGCTGAATGAGGCTATTGCTTCCGCTTATCTGCTGCGGTATCGCTTGGTTCTGGAGGGGTTGTGGGCCCATTCTACCAGGGCTCAGGCAGTCTCGAGGGTGGAGTTTGGGCTAGTAACTCCAGTCTGTAAGGCGGTGACGTGGTCATCACTTCATTCCTTTATGCGGCATTACCACTTGGATGTTGAGATGCAAGGTGATGCGCAGTTCGGTGTGTGTGTTATAGGCTGGGCTTGCATGTCCCTTCCGTGGTTAAGTACTGCTCTGGCACATCCCACGCATTTGGGCTTTACTGGAGGGACAATAACGTGAAATTAGACCTTACCTGCTAATTTTCTTTCCTTGAGTCCCTCCAGTCCAGTCCAGAACCCACCCTGTCAGTTCTTTCTTGGCAAGCCGAGATGTGTAAGAATTTGGTATGTGCGGTTGTGCCTGTCCGGTGCTTTGGCTTCTGGTGTTCCCTGGTGCTTTCTTGTGGGGAGCCATCTCTTCAGATTCAGAGGGAGAATTTCTTCTCGGTCCTGTCTGAAGAGTATCTTTCCAATTCTGAGTATGATTAATGTACATAGTTGATTGCTTTGGTTCATAATTGGTGTAACATTTTAGTGGAGTCTGCTTTGTTAATCAAAATACTGGTAGGAGCAGTTCTGCACAGATCCTTATAGGATGACGACATAAAAAACAGCAGTTCTCAGTCTCCATCTGAGACCCACGCTTCTGGACTGGAGGGGACTCAAGGAAAGAAAATTGGCAGGTAAGGTTTAATTTCACCTTATCTGCTGCTAGATCTTGCAGGAACTCCCAGAGATCTGAATTAGATACTATGGAGGACATTGTCCTTGTCCTTTGAGATTCTTCAGGAACTTTCCGAGATCTGCATTAGATACAGTGGAGTACATTATCTCTTTTGTTGTCATATTTTGCAAAATCTCCTAGATACCTGCATTATTTACAATGATTACTCTTGAATTTCAGAGAATAATTTTGGAACCATTCTTCCCATTTACCGTGAACTCTGTGACTAGCAGCAGTGCCCAGAGCCTCCACTTATTGCTGGCTCATATCCACTTTGTGTAGGATTTCTACATAACAGCTGAAGCAACGAGTACGAGTATCCAAGCCAGGACTAAAACCTTTAGTTTGAAAGAATAACCAAAGGAGGGTCTTTGTCTGGTCAAGCAGAAGTGTATCTGGTACCTTGGATGTGTAGATGCTACATCCGGCTATGGCCAGACAGATGGAATGTGTATGCATGCATCCATCAGATGGTATGATAGACCTGCAGTGTCCTTCTTTCTGCAGGAGCTTGAGCCTTACCCCCACCATGGAGGACAGCTGCGAGTTGGACCTTCTCTACATCACTGAGAGAATCATTTCAGTCACCTTCTCAAGTACCACTGAGGAGCCCACCTTCCGCAGCAACCTCAAGGAGGTGGCTCAGATGCTGAAATCCAAACATGGTGACAATTACCTGGTAAGGACCTCCCATCAGTCTGTCTGTGGGGGTAATTTAAGAAACATTTCTGGCACATAAAAGGACTTTTCTAAAATTACCCCAAGGATTGTGCATGTCGAACTATGTATGGTGACTAGAAGGCACATACTTTAATGTGACCTGCATGTAGGTGGGTTCTGGGTTAGAGTTTGGACGAAGTGCAGCCAAAGTCATGATTTACGTGAATATTTTATGAAATATACATGTATACGGTATGGGACATTTGTAGCTTCAGTCCAACTGATTTCTGCTAGTCTACCCCTAGTATTTTAGGAAGACACATAGGTGCCTTAGTGCCTAGGTGAACTGTTATAAAACGATCCCCTGTAGAGCCAAGAGACCTGCCAGCAACCACTATGAGACACTGCGGGGTCACTGCCGAGAGACCTTTCGGTAATCGGTGGCAGACACTGCAGAGAGCTCACAGCAATCAGCAAATGACATGGTTTGAATTAGTTAGTACACTTTACAGTGCAGGAGAACGTATTAACACTGACTGATGATGCCATCTGCATGGTTCACTTTAGTTTGGTCTTGGTTATTCTCCTTTGTTAGGCTTAAGAGTACAGCAGTCACTTAAAAATCCTTCTCGGCTTCATCCAGATACTCTTTTCTCAAAATGTAACTGTTTGGTATGTGCGCTTCTAAGGAATTTCCCTATTTTTGTCTGTTCAAGCTTTTCAACCTGTCTGAACGGAGACATGACATCAGCAAACTCCACTCAAAGGTAAGTCACAGCACCCAGAACACACTCTAAGGGCTGCTAATACTCTGCTGACCCTGTCTGTGCTTTTACAGAAACCCCTGAGCAGTGGCTCTCTGTCTCTCTCTACTTAGTTTTTCCCCTAATCCTTTCTGCTTCTATTTCTTCTCTTTCTCTAGCTTATCTGTTCTCTGTGGCCTTGTATTAACTGTTTCATTGACTTTCTTCTTAGCTTTTTGTCGCTTTCCGTGACATAAAAGAATTACTATGAATCTGTGAAAGAACAGAGCATCTTGGGGGCACTAGAGAGCTCAGATCCCACATGGTTGCATAGGAGGAGTGCTCCTGTTCTTTGATTTTTGATAATCATTCTAGCACCCCTTTAACATAATTTTTGCAGGTGTCTTATGTTCGGTGGTGGATAATGTCAGGAACTTAAGTCTGTGAAATCTGAACCAGGACTTGTGATTGCATCCGGTATTAGACATTCCCAGCAAGACCCTCCGACTCCAAAATGAATGGCGATAGCAAAACCTGGCCTTGCAAACCTCGACTTAGTCTTGGAAGAGCTGATTACAGCACATACGATTTGTGAAATAAAATCTGGAGTGACAGAATTATCAGCTACGGTAATTCTTAGCAGTGGCTGGAGAAGATAAAGATACAGTCCATGCAAAATAACGAGGTTACTTACCTGTAACGGGGTTCTCCGTGGACAGCAGGATAAGTCAGTCACATATGAGTGACATCATCTGATGGCACCATGGACGGAATTGCTCTTCAACAGCTCAGAAGAATCTAGAAGACTCTTCTGAGCATGTGCCAGTCACCTCACCTCAGTGCTCCGCCCCATTTCCTCTTCAATCCGTTCTCCAGCTGTAGACTGGTTTATCCCATGGGGAAGGTGGGTGGGTTTGTGTGGCTGACTTATCCTACTGTCCAAGGAGAACCCCCGTTATAGGTAAGTAAACTCACTTTCTCTATAGATAAGCAGGATGCGTCAGCCACACATTGGTGACTTCCTAGCTGAGGGCTGTGAAGGGATGCTTCTCCTAGGAGTTTGTGATACTACTTCTGCAATTAAGCATTTATATAGCACTACAAGGTATACACAGTGCTGCACAGACACATATAGACAACAGTCTTTGCTCAGAAAGCTTACAAGCTAGTTAGGACAGACAGCACAATACAATACAAGAGGAATAAGGGGTTCAGGGAGAGGAGACACAAGGGAACAAGAGATTAGGATCCAAAAGCAGCCTCAGAGATAAACCTTTAGCATGGATTTGAAAAGGGAGAGAAGAGACTTGACATAAAGATGTTGTTGTTGTTGTTAAGTGCCGTTGAGTCGCAGTCGACTCATGGCGACCCTCTGGATAGCTATCCTAAATTGTATTCGGTCTTCAGTCAGGTGGCTCATTGTTGACAGACTGGTACCCAAAGCTGCTGTTATTGTATCGATCCATCTCATTGCTGGCCTTCCTCTTTTGCGTTGACCTTCTATCTTGCCAAGCATGATGTCTTTCTCTAATGATCTCTCTTTCCGCATGATGTGTCCAAAGTATGAAAGTCGAAGTCTCTTCATCTGAGCTTCTAAAGAAAGCTTAGGTTTGATCTCCTCTAGTAGTGACTGGTTTGTTCTTCGGGCAGTCCATGGTATACACAGTATTCGCCGCCAGCACCATAATTCAAAGGCATCAATTTTCTTCCTGTCTATCTTTTTCACTGTCCAGTTTTCACATCCATATGACGTTATTGAAAATACCATGGCTTGAACAAGTCGAATCTTTGTATGGAGAGAGACATCTCTGCTCTTGAGAATCTTATCTAGGTCTTTCATAGCCATTCTGCCAAGAGCAATGTGTCGTCTGATTTCTTGGCTGCTTGTTGCTTCTTTATTGATAGTTGATCCAAGTAGGTTAAAGTTGTTCACAATTTCAATTTCTTCTCCTTCAACGATGAACCTGTTGATTATGCCAGTTGTCATGATCTTTGTCTTCTTTACATTAAGGTGCAGGCCCATTTTGAGACTATGTTCTTTGATTGTGAGAAGCAAATGTTTCAGATCATCTTCACTTTCAGCCAGTAATGTGGTATCATCAGCATAGCGAAGGTTGTTGATGAGTCTTCCACCAATCTTCACACCTCTGTTGTCTTCATACAATCCTGCTTCTCTGATGATTTGTTCTGCATATCAAATTAAACAGGTAGGGGGAAAGTATGCAGCCTTGTCTTACACCTTTGCTTATTTTAAACCATTCTGTTTCTCCTTGTTCCGTTCGAACTGTTGCTTCTTGATCAATGTACAGATTGTGCAAGAGAACGATCAGGTGTTCTGGTATACCCATGCTTCTTAATGTGGCCCATAGTTTCTCATGGTTTACACAATCGATTTTGCAGGCAGTCTTTAAATTCCAGTAGTATATTCTCAAGGTCATATTTTGCTGCATTCATGAGTGGTTTGCTCTTTTTCAACTTTAGCTTGAGTTTGCATACTAGTAGTTGATGATCTGTACCACAATCAGCTCCAGGTTTTGTCTTTGTTGATGTACAGAGCTTTTCCATCGTTGACTTCCACAGATGTAGTCAATTCGATTTTTATACAATCCATTGGGTGAAGTCCATGTGTACAGTCGCTGCTTGTCTTGCTGGAAGGTGTTTGAGATGAATAGATTGTTGGTCTTGCAGAATTCTATCAGTCTTTCTCCAGCTTCATTTCTGTTGCCAAGTCCATATTTTCCAAATACTTTGCCTTCTTCTTTGTTGCCAACTTTTGCGTTCCAGTGACCCATGACTATCAGGCTATCCTGTTTGCATGTTCTGTCAATTTCAGCTTGTACTTGTTCATATAACTCTTCAATTTCATTCTCTTCTGCAACTGTTGTTGGGGCATATACTTGAATTATAGTTGTGTTGATAGACATTCCTCGTAGACGAATAGAGATTAAGCATTCACTGACTGCATTGTATTTCATTACAGTTCTTGCAAGTTTCTTCTTTATTATAAAAGCAACACCATTTCTTCTTTGTCTTTCATTTCCAGCATAGTAGACCATATGATCATCTGATGCAAAGTGCCCGATACCAGTCCATTTCAGTTCGCTGACACCCAACAGATCAAGTTGTACACGTTCCATTTCATTCTTGACCACCTCCAACTTCCCTTGGTTCATGCTTTGTATGTTCCATGTGTAAGACATCTTTACAGCTTCTGACCCTCATTTCATGCGCAGCTACATCAGCAGTCAGACGACCCGAGAGCTTTGATCCAACCACATCATAAATGCTGGCTTTACTCTGAAAAGTCTTCAGCTCTTCCCCAGTAGCTAGTTGAGTGCCTTCCGACCTGGGGTTCTCATCTTCCAGCACTATAGCACAATTTGTTTTGTTGTAACTATCCATTGGGGTTTCATGGCAAGATACAGAAGTAGATTGTCGGGCCTTTCTTCCGTGCAGTTTAAGTTTGGTGGTGTTGTCGTCGTCACAGAAATGTGATCCTCCGCCGTCAACACTATCCCATTCTGCTGCTGCCCAGATGGTTGGTTTGTCTTGGTCTGGCACCTCAGCTGAGACCTGTCCATCTTGGGAGACCCTGCCAGTAGTTAAACTACCGATAGTTTAGCTTTCAGCATCACTGATGCACACAAGCCCTCACAGCACGACAAGCTGCAAACCAAGTGAGAGGACATAAAGATACAGGAAGTTTATTCCAGGCATAAGGAGCAGCAAGGTGAAAAGATCGAAATCTGGAGTTTGCAGTAGAAGAAAGGGCATAGAGAGAAGAAGGCCAGAGGAGGAGCAGGGTTCACAAGGAGGAGTATAGGGAGAGAGAAGAAAGGAAAGGTAATGAGGGACAGTAGAGCGGAGGTTAGAAGGAGAAGTTTGAAATAGATACGGAAATGGAAGGGGAGCCATTGAAGTGATTTCAGAAGAGGAGTTATGTGAGTGTATCGGAGCTGGCAGAAGATGAGCCGCGCAGCAGAGTTCTGAATAGATTGAAGAGGAGAGAGATGACTCTGAGGGAGACCAACAAGGAGGAGGTTGCAGTAGTCAAGGCGGGAGGTAACTAAAGAGTGAACAAGAGTTTTGTTATGTGTTAGAGATGAAGGGACAAATTTTGTTAATGTTACAGAGAAAGAATAAACAGGTTTTAGAAATCTGTTGAATATGTGTGGAGAAGGAAAGGGAAGAGACAAAGATGACCCCAGGGTTGCGGGCTGAGGAAACAGGAAGAAGAAGAGTGTTGTCAACAGTGATAGAGAAAGGAGGAAAGGGAGAGGAGGGTGTTGGGGGAAAGATAAGAAGTTTGGTTTTAGCCATAAGAACATAAGATATGTCATGCTGGGTCAGACCAAGATCCATCAAGCCCAGTATCCTGTTTCCAACAGTGGCCAATCTAGGTCATAGGTACCTAGCAGTTTCCCCAGAAGAGACAGATTCCCCAGTGCTTGTATTGGGATAAGCAGTGGACTTCCCGAGTCCTCTTTAATAATGGTTTATGGTCCTTTCCTCCAGGAATTTGTCCAAACCTTTTTTAAACCCAGCTACACTAACAGCTTTTACTACATTCTCCGGTAACAAATTCCAGAGTTTGATTACACGTTGAGTGAAAAAATGTTTTCTCTTATTAGTCTTAAATAGTTTACCCTGTAGCCTGTTTAGCTACTTTAAGATCATCAGACACAACCACGCCTAGGTCCCGCTCTTCCTTAGTGGACTGAAGTACTTTACCCCCTATACTATATCGCTCCCTTGGATTGCTGCAGCCCAAATGCATGACCCTGCATTTTTTTAAATATTAAATCTCAGCTACCAAATTTTAGACTATTCTTCAAGCTTAGCTAGATGCCTCTTCATGTTATCTACACCTTCCTGGTGTCTACTCTGTTGCAAATTTTGGTATTGTCCGCAAAGAGGCAAACCTTACCTGACAGCCCTTCCGCAATATCATTAACAAAGATGTTAAAAAGAATTGAACCAAAGACAGATCCCTACGGCACTCTACTGGTAATCTTTCTCCTCAGAGTGGATTCCATTTACCTGTACACTTTGTCACCTCCCACTCAACCAATTTCTAACCCAAGCAGTAACTTTAGAGTCCATCCCTAGGATGCTCAGTTTCTTTAGAAGTCACCTGTGCAAAATGGTGTCAAAGGCTTTGCTGAAATCTAAGTACACCACATCTAGGGCTCTCGCTCGGTCCAACTCCCTGGTCACCCAGTCAAAGAAATCTATCAGATTTGTCTGACAAGACCTGCCTCTGGTGAATCCATGCTGTCTTTGATCCTGCAATCCATTGGACTCCAGAACACCTCAAAAACCTTTGCCACCTGACTCACTGACTTCTCTTTTGCCTCATCTATTGCTCCACTTCTCGGTGACACCCTTATTTCTTTGACACCTTCCTTCAAGTACCTCGGGGTCAACCTGGATAGAGTGCTTACTTTTCTTGATCACATTAGTACTGTGGTGAAATGCTCCTCCTTCACTCTACGTCAAATTAGAGCTATCCGCCCTTTCCTTTCCTCCTCAGTCCTTGTATCCCTAGTCTTATTCTGTCTGGACTATGGTAATGTTGTTTATGCAGGCCTCCCTAATTATCAACTCCACCGCCTTCAGACTGTCCAGAACACAGCTACTAGTCCATGCTTACAAGTTTGGCCAGATCACTCCTCTGTTTATCTGCTTCCACTGGTTACCTGTAAAATATCGTGTTCAGTTCAAGATCCTCACACTGGTCCATAAAACTCTGCATTCTGACATATGCTCCTAACTCTTCTCTTTTATTATTCTCCATGCCAGTCCGCAACTTCTGCTTTCCATTCATGGCAATCACCACTATCTTTCCCTTGCTTACTGCGCTCAGTACGAATCTACTCGCCACTCAGCTTTTTATTTCCTTGACCCTAGCTTATGGAATTTATTGCCAACCAACTTTCCCCTTGAACTATCCTATGTCAGATTTAAATCACTCCTCAAAGCCCACTTATTCCATCTGGCCTTCGACTTGGGACCTTGACGACGCAGGCTCCCGCCTCCCCCTTCCTTGCCCTGATTCTTTACCCTTCTATAACCCACCCCTCTTCTTCCCTCTTCTTCTGCTTTGTATGCCCTCTGTGTTTCTCCTCTTTTCTGTTTTTAATTGAAGTTCCTCCTTTTTCTGATTTTAATGGAGTTCTCTCCTCCTTTTAAAGTTTAATTACATACTGCTCTGCTGGCTCGGAGGACGGTATAGTCAACTTTAATAAACCATATCAGTAGCACTTCTCCTTTCATGGCAAAACTGCAAATGTCTTCAACTAAATCTCTGTCCACTTCTTGTGCCTGTGCAGGAGATCTGTATATCACACCAATGCAAATGGATTCACCACCCCTCCTTCTACTTTACCCACAGGAAGAGGCAATGTGAATGAAAGTAGGATAAGGAAGCCACTTGCATTGGTGTGATATACAGATCTCCTGCACAGGCAGATGAAGTGGACACTGGCATCCAATGTCACATTAAAGTTCTCCCCCATCAACAAAGCCCCTGAACCCTCCCCTCCAACCAGGACCCCATCTCATACCAAAAAAACCTTGCTCTTTATTGGGTCCATATATATTCAAGAAGGTCACCACCTGTCCTTGTACTTCCCCACAACCAACAAGAGCCTCCCATCCTTACCCCTCTCTACCCCCTGAAATGGAAAAGGCAGATTTCTCCTTATCAAGATAGCCACCCCGGCTTTTTTCTTATTACCCCCAAAAGCATTAAAAAACACTGTGAATACTCCTTACTGCAGAGTAGGCCTTCACTTTTCCTCACCAAATATATCTCTTGAATGAGCAGGATTTAAACCAAGTGCGTTCAGCAGAGCGGGTGCAGGAGCCTAGGTAGCGGGTATTTGAAGACAGCCAAGGCTGTAGTGAAGTGCGCCTCACAGGACGTGCTGTGAGAGGAGAAAGAGTATCCAGAGTAGAGGAGAAAGCGGTGTTATAGGAACCTATGGCCTCATCAAGAGATCTAGAGGAGAAAGTGGAAGAAAGTGGGAGAAGAGACAGTAAAGTGTTCAGCCCAGGAGGTAGAATGTGGTAGGATGAAACTGTCAGGTTAGTAGCACAGCGATGCTAACCTGTGCTTTGCACAAAAGACAGCTCACCATATTGAGTCCTAACTCAATGTAAGTGGCTGTTTGCTTAGCACATCTATAGCGGCCGACTACAGGGATTGGGCGCCAAGAGTGGAGTTAATGGATTCATGCGGAGAAGCGTAAGCAAGGGCATATTTATTGTTTATTGTTCGATGTAAACCGCACTGATGAGAAATAGCGCGGTATATAAGAATTGTTAAATAAATAAATAAATATTCCCTTTTTTTTTTTGTGGAACATTCCCATGACCACCACAAAATTTTCAGATAACACCCCCTGATAGTGAAAAGGGAGGTGCGTATTTTTATAGTTCTTGATTTCCGTGGGACGGTCAGCAACTGCCTCTTTACGGTCTGGTGCCTGGAGTCTCTCTGAAGGGAAAACTCCAAGGGAACGGGCTTTGTCTGTCCAAGCCCTTATTTTACACATTAAGTAGTCCTGTTATAGAACAAGTCACCCCAAAGTACTGTCAGCAGGACTTTCCTAATGTAATTTGAAGGAGCCCTGGAGGTTATTAAACACAAGTGGGAGGGAATATACATTCTTTTCTTTTTGTCAAACCTATTCGCGCATAGATTATTTTTTGATTCTAGTGGGCTCTTGGAGGGTTCTCATTAGTACTAAAATCCACTCCATCTTAATATCATATCACGCAGTGGTTTCAGTGATAATGTCATAGGGCCAACGGGACGTGCCAAAAAACCCTTCATGGTCTCTTAATTCACAGCTTTTGGTAGATAAAGAGGTGATGGATAAGCTCCAGGCTTATACTGACTTTCTTCCAAATGAATTCCTCTGATGAGCCGCCTCTGTTAATGGTTGGGAAGCTTTTAAGGCCTCTATATGAGGAAAGCTTATTAGTGTGGTGGCGAAGTAAAAGTCTAGAATAAAGCAAGGTTGCATCTCCGGAGACAGAATATATTAAAGCAATGAACTGCTTAACATGAGCTCACTTGAGGAAGCTGAAGTACGACTCTAACAAGGTGCCCGTGAGTGCACTGGGAAGGAGAGTTTTTGGGATATGGTGAGATATTGTGCAGAGCAGAATAACGGAGATAAAGGAGACGTATACTTCACGGGCTCAAAAGGGATGACACGCAGCTATCTACTTCCACTGAACACAAAATGCAGCAATTTAAATGATTTCTCTCTAACGTTCATATGTCTGTAATATCTGACCCCCCAGAGTGCTTAGAGGAAATTTTAGCCAGCATTCTGTATCCACACTGTGGGCTGAGGATAATCTGGTCTTCAGTAAAGGAGGTAGAAATGGCGATACTGACCCTGCTGCCCAAGTATACGTTAGAGATGGTTAAGGATCTTATCTTAAATCAGGGGTTCTCGATCCAGTCTTAGGTACACACCTGGCCAGTCGGATTTTCAGGATAAGAACAATGAACGGGCATGAGAGAGAAATGTCCATACAGCGGAGGCAGCACATGCAGGTCTCTCTCATGCGTACTCAGTGGGGTTATCCTGCAAACATGACTTGTTAGGTGTGCCCAAGGACTGGATTGAGAACCTCCGGCTTAAATTGGTCTCCCTTGCGCCTCTTGTGGTTAGGTAGCCTTACGTTGTTGATGCCAAGGATTCATTTTATCCTAAGCAAGCCCATATTTATGCATAGGCAACAGAAGCACTTGCCTCCCCGGTGCCAAGTTGGTGCCTCCTACCAAGAGCGCTAGTTGTTAATTGTCCCAACATAGCGGTGATAGAAAAATGAACTTGAGTCTTTCCTTCCTGACACAAACGCACCTCCTCCCCTTCACCTCCCCCGTTACTGGTGTCATTTTTTTCGATTTTTACCTGGCTTCCTGCAACATTGCCTGCTGCCTCCACGTCCATGTTTATGGACCATACAGACAGCGCTGGGAAAGCATGGGAGGCAGGGCCATAGCAAGGGCTGTGCGAGCGGTGCGGTCGCACAGGGCGCAAGCACAGAAAGGGGTGCTGATATCATTACTCAACTTCCAGGAAGCTCAAAAAGAGGGAGTTACTGCATGTGACTGGGGCAGAGGGGGCACCAGATTCGGTAGTCGCACAGGGCACGCCTCTAGTTTGGAACGGTCCTGACAGGAGGAGGCGGGGTGAATGCAGCTGTGCATGCACTGCAGTATTTAAATTTTAAACAATGCTGGTGTGATGTCATCAAAGAAAGAAAGTGTGGTTGCAGCAAAAGCCAATCACTTGGGCAAGTCGGGTCATGTAACTTGTTGGGTTGGGTTTTATTGCTGCATGACTGCCTG
Organism: Ichthyophis bannanicus; assembly: GCA_033557465.1. Taxonomy (NCBI): domain Eukaryota; kingdom Metazoa; phylum Chordata; class Amphibia; order Gymnophiona; family Ichthyophiidae; genus Ichthyophis; species Ichthyophis bannanicus. The sequence continues at coordinate 810,244,689 of CM066036.1, forward strand.
CCTGCCTTTCCCAAAGGAAGTCCTGCAGGGCTGCATTCCAGGCTTCCCTGTGTGTTAGCTATGTGCAGACAGAGAACGTCACTGACTGACTGAAACAGAAAAATTGCAGGTAAGTGGGTGGGGGGGGGGGCAGGAGGGGAGGATGAGGAAGGAAGAGAGACATAGATTGTTATGCAGGGGCGGCTCAAGTCAATCTGCTGCCTGCGGCGAAAGATGAGATGGCGCCCCCCCTCCCGTAGAGGTGGGCGGGGCTTTCTCAAAACTCCAATCAGGGACTGAACCAAACCAAAAAGCCAATTAGATTATATGGAGGACATGCAAGATGTTTGTATACCAAGGAACTAAAAGAGAGCGAGAACCACAGCACAATTTATAAAACTAAATTATAACTAATTTTTATTTTGTTGTTATAAACCGCTTTATGGTTCTTACTTTTTCTTTTTGGACATATATTTTGCATTCACAGAACCCCCTTCAACAGTGGGTGCAGAACAAAACCAGGACATTCACCCACAGAACTCAATATCTTTAAAAAAAATCTGATTCTGATCATCTCACTAACAACAACAACAGCGACAAACATTCTACAGTAAAAGGCATTTTGTGAACTAATACAAAACCCTACAACAAAGTCACTGAGTATCTATAGAGAGAATCTAACATACCATACCATACCATATCAGCACCAACTTCCAAAACTCACATAAGGATCTTTATGTACAAACTCCATGTTAACAGAACACCTGGCCTCAGTCACACACTCGGAACACAGACCATCATCAAGTACAGAATAAGTAACCACAATCTAAAGTAAAAATAAAAATATGTAGACCTAATTTAAACTGAAACCCCAAGAAGCCAGACTCCGCATGCAGTGCAACATCAGATAAATAAGATATGCAGTTCCCCCATACTGTGTAAAATATAAAGATAGCACAAAGTCCAATCACTAAAATGAAATAAAATTATTTTTTCTACCTTTGTTGTCTGACCATTTTATTCTCTGATCATGCTGGTCCCGATCTGAAGCTTCTGCTTTCCTGTCTTCTCTTAGCTCTCTTTCTGTGGTCTGTGGTCCATCTGCCATTTCTTATCTCTTTTGTTTTCTTCGCTTTCTTCCATCAGCCTATTTCCAGTCCTGGTAACCTTCCCCAGTATCAGCCCCTTTTCCATTCCTCCCCTCCCTGTACCTTCCAATGTCAACTGCCTTGCATTCCCAGGACTGCTTCTGGTCTCCATTCCCTTCCAGTCCCCCTCCTTCCCCACTGTCCAGCCCCTACTAGTCCAAATACTATCACAGGTATCAGCTCACTTCCACTCCCAGTGCCACTCCCCATCAGCTCCCTTCCCATCACCCTACCCTCTGTCCATCCCCCTTCCAGTGCCATCCCCACATGTCAACTCCCTTCCAGCTCCCTCCTTCCCCCTATGTCAGTTCCCTTTTTATCCCCATCTCCCCCCGTGTCAGCTTCCTTCCTGCCCCCACTTCCACCCCCCCCCCTTGTCAGCTCCTTTCCTTCCCCCTCCTTCCCCTGGCAAACCATCTCCAGCATCCATTCCCTTCCAGTCTCATTTTCCCATCCCCCTGCATCAGCCCATTTGTAGCCCTAGCCCCACATTTTCTTTCAGGGTCAGCAGCTTTCTACTACTACTGAGCATTTGTATAGCGCTACAAGTCGTACGCAGCGCTACACAGACATGTAAGAGACAATCCCTGCTCATCAGAGCTTAAAATCTAGTCAAGAGAGAAAACACAGAAGGTGTAGAAAGGGATAAAACAAGGGAGAAAGGAAAAGAAAAAGGAGATCAGGTGAGTCAAGATCTAAAAGCAGCAGCGAAGAGGTGAGTTTTCAGCCTGGATTTGAAGAGGGTCCGAGAAGGTGCCTGGCGTACAGACACAGGTAGTTTGTTCCAGGCATAAGGTGCAGCAAGGTGAAAGGAGCGAAGTCTGGAGTTAGCAATAGAAGAGAAGGGCACAGATACAAGCAGTTTGCTAGAAGAGCAGAGTTCCCGAGGGGGGTTGTAAGGAGAGATAAGAGAAGAAAGGTAGTGACGAGATTCAGAGTGAATGCATTTATAGGTCAGCAGGAGAAGTTTGAACTGGATGCGAAAACGGATAGGGAGTCAATGAAGTGACTTGAGAAAAGGAGTAATATGGGGATGAGGAGGCTGGCGGAAGATTAGCCGCGCAGCAGAGTGTTGAACAGATTGAAGGGGAGAGAGATGATTCAAAGGGAGACCAGCAAGGAGTAGGTTACAGTAGTCAAAATGGGAGATGATTAAGGAGTGGATAAGCATCTTAGTAGTGTATTTAGAAAGGAAAGGGCGGATTTTGCTGATGTTATAGAAAAAGAAACGGCAGGTCTTAGCTATCAGATGAATATGTGTGGAGAAGGAGAGAGAAGAGTCAGACAACCTAAAGATTGCGAGCCGAGGAAACAGGAAGGAGTACAGAGTTATACACAGAGACTGAGAAAGGAGGAAGAGGAGGGGAGGTTTTAGGGGGAAAGATAAGAAGTTCAGTCTTGGCCAGGTTCAATTTCAAGTGATGGTGAGACATCCAGGCAGCAGCAATTAAATCAGTGTCCACAGACCACAGTTGGACCCCTGTGTCCAATGAAAACCAGCACTCCGGTAGCCTGGACACAGAAGGGTCAGAGGGTAGGAGTTGCCTAAACCACGAAAAGATTACGGAGCACAGCCTGGCCGAAGACACTATCCCATTGGGACTCCCTTTCCAGGCAGTAATGGGCTGCGAAGGTATGGACTGAAGATCAGGTGGCGGCCTGGCAGATGTCCACCATAGGGACGGAGTGCAGATTTGCCACCGAGGATGCCATGGCCCTGACATGGTGCGCCGTGACACGGCCTTCCAGCGGGAGCCCTGCCTGCTCTTAGGTGAGGGTGATACAGTCCGCCATCCAGGTAGACAGTGTATGTTTGGTCACCGTGTCCACCAGATGACTGGGGTGGTATGAGATGAAAGGTCCACGCAGAGCTGCTCAGCTTGAGTACGTTGGATGTAGAAGGACAAGTCCCTCTTACAGTCCAGAGTGTGAAGGACCGTCTCACCCCTACTGGTGTGAGGTCTTGGAAAGAAGGTGGGAAGTACCACTTCCTGGTTGAGGTGGAACGACTATACCACCTTCGGAAGGAATTTAGTGTGCGTGCGAAGCACCACCCTGTTCTTGTAGATCCTAGTATAGGGTGCCTCTGTCACTAAGGCCTGAAGCTCACTAACACTGCAAGCAGAGATGAGTGTTACCAGGAATGCCACTTTCCACGAGAGGTATCGCAGGTGACAGGTAGCCAGAGGCTCAAAGGGTGGGCGAGTGAGCTTCCCCAATACCACATTGAGGTCCCACTTGGTTGCCAGAGGGCGAACCGGGGGCTTCTATGAGCAGACCCCTTAGGAAGCAGATCACCAGCGGCTGGACCGAGAGGGGTTTGCCATCCACCGGGTAGTGGTGTGCCGCCAGGGCACTGAAGTGCACCCTGATGGAGTTAGATTTAAGCCCGGAGTGCGGGAAGTGGAGAAGGTCCTGTAACACTGGGCAGGAGAATGGGTCAGTCCCATGCTCTGCACACCAAGATGAAAACCTGCGCCATTTGAGAGCATAAGCCTTCCTAGTGGAAGCCTTACGAGAGAGGCCAGCAGGATCTCCTCTACCTCACCCGAGAGGTTGAAAGGGGCTAGGGTCACCCTTTCAGCAGCCATGCCGTCAGTGACAGGGACCCCAAGTTGGGGTGAAGAAGAGATCCCCCCTCCTGAGACAGGAGCCCTGGAGAGTTCCCCAGTGGGAAGGGGATCTCCACCGATAGTCGGAGGAGTAGCAGGAACCACGGTTGCCTGGGCCATCGAGGAATTATAAGGATGAGCGAGGCCTTGTCGCGGAGGATCCTGAACAGGGTTTTGACAATCAGTGACACGGGAGGGAAGGCGTACATAAGGCTCTCCAATCACGAGATGAGGATCGCGTCTGCCGCCACCTTGGAGGGATGGGCCTGCCGGGAGCAGAAGCAGGGCAACTAGTATTGTCCGGGCTGGCAAACAGGTCCAACACGGGATCCCCCCAGAGCTGGAAGAGACAGTTGGCCACACTGGGATCCAGCTGCCACTCGTGCGGCTAGGGAACTCTGCTCAATCTGTCGGCCAGTAGGTTGTTCTGGCCTGGCAGGTATACTGTCCGCAGGAGTATACCCTGTCAGATTGCTTAGGAGCAAAGGACCACCACTTCTTGGCAGAGGGCACAAGACCCCGTGCCCCACTGTTTGTTCACACAGAACATTGCCACCTGGTTGTCAGTCTGGACCAGCATCAGCTGGTGACATAGGCAGTGGCAAAAAGCTTGGAGGGCTAAGTATACAGTCCATAGTTCCAGGAGGTTGATCTCCTCCCCTCCCCCCCACCAGCCCACTTCCAGTTCTAGCCCCCCGTCTTCTTCCAGTGCCAGCAACTCTCTCCTCCCCCATCAGCCCATTTCCAATTCCAGCCTATTTCCAGTCCTATCCCCCTTATCAGCTCACTCCAGTATTATCTCCCCAATCAGCCCATTTCCAGTCCTAACACCCCTGATCAGCCCATTTCCAGTTTAAACCCCCCCCCCCATTAGCCCATTGCCAGTCCTAACCCCACCTGATCAGCCAATTACCAGTCCTACCCCCCCCAATCAGACCATTTCCAGGGCTAACCCCCTCCCCCCAGCCCAGCCCTGCCCTGCTCAGCTCATTACCAATCCAAGCCCCCCTCCCTCTGGGAAGATCTCTGCATTTCCTAATTGGCGTTCTGGCTCACCTTTGCAGAGCTGTGGAAAGGAAAAGCGTTTCTCTTCTTTCCTGCGGCTCTGTTAAAGTTCAGCCCGCTGGCACTGAGGGTAATTGAGGCATTTCCTGTCTCACTCAGCTGCCCTATGGCCATGGGAAGGACAAAATGGAAAGAGCAGGAATTGGGGTGTCGTGGGGAGGAAGTGAGGAAGGAAGAGAGAAATGGATTGTTTTAGGGCAATAGAGGAGGACAGTCTCAAGAAGGGTTTCTGCCTCCCCCCTCCCCCATGACCAAGAGGGTGCTTAAAAATGTTGTGCCTATGGGAGCCAAAAGCTTAAATCTGGCCCTAATTCTAAGCATGTTGCCCATTCTCTACCAATCTGATTTTTATAGGACACTTGAATGCCATCTTGTGGCTCTTCTTTAGAGAAATAAAACCCTAAAATTGCCCTTAAGAACCTCAAATCATCAAAGGATTTAGCGAGGGTTTCATTTCCTGGTTTTTCCTTTACATCATAAGGCTTCTGTTCTCTGGGCAGACCTGTTGTGGTTTGACGTCTTATAAATTTAGTTGAGGAGACATTGCTCGCACCCATTCCTCCGGTATATATCGAGGGAATGTGCTTGCCGAAAAGTCTGAGGAATGTTCCAATGTTATATGATACACGTGGAGGCCAATTCGAAGTTGTGTGTCCCATGGCGTCCAGACTTCCAGATGGCCTGGGGACGCACCCGGTTCTGCTCCTGTGGACGTCAAGCCAACAACATGGCTAGTTCATCCAGACTCCCGAATGGAGCCGCAGTTCTATGGCATCTCATTGCCAGAGCACCGCAGCTGCATTCAGGAGCTACAGGAAATAAACGTCTTTCCCTGCAGCCCGACCCTCGATGCAGCCTTCCATGGCCAGGGCCAGGCTGCGGGGAATCCCTTGCGCTCCCTCACTTCTTTGACATTGCCTGGCTCCGGCAGCCCCCGACATCCAGGGCAACTTATTCCACCTCCGAAGTGGAATAAGTCTCCCGTCTGCATGGTTCACCCCAGATGTACAGGGACAACCTATGATTTGGCCCTGTACATCCGGAGTTGCATTCCCGCCCATCGCCTGCCCTCATTCCTCTTGGGCCCACCCCCTCTCCCCATGAACAGAACTCCCCGCACAAGTCGGCTATACATGCAGGGAGCTCTGTGGCCGCCAGTGCAATCCGGACATTTAGCGGATCTGGACATCCAGACCTGCTAAACAAGGATCAGAATGACTCCCATAGGGTCCTTCATCTTTGCAGGTGCTTTAGAAGGGATCAATGCAACCTTCATTATGGCATCATCCGCAAATGAAAATTAATAATGTGATAATTGGAAATTTTTGACAAAAATTTGGAGGAAATTTTCAAGGTATTTACCCAGTTTGCAGACCTGCTGCTCTGTGGGATATTAAGGGGCACTAGACAGTTAGTGGTGCTGCTGCGCTAAACGCCCCAATGCTAAGCCGGCGCTGAATATCCCCCGTAATATTTACTGAATTTATAAATTATAATGACAATTAACCATTGCTTTAAAGAAATATAAGAGAGTAAATGCAATAACAGATACATACAAAAAACGTCAAAGAAGATATTAAGAATCCTTACTTAAGTTAGTCTACAAAATAAAGTAGTCCAGAAAAGCTGGAGCTTAAGTAAGCAGAAAAATAAAAAGGAAAACTAGCGGCTGAAAAACTAAGGACAGTTTTCGACAATCATAATGCCAGACTCAGTCCTTACTAATTTGAATTGGGTGTTGATGTAGTTATTGTGGTGGACAGATATGCAGAAAGCTGAGAAGGATAATTAATTTGCTCAGTGGTCATTTTTGGTGGTCCACTATGCTTCAGACTCCAGAATGTGAGATGGCCGGGCCGGCAAGTGGAACAGTAGTTGGCAAAAAGTAAGACCTAAGTAAGACCTAAGTGTGATATTAAGAAGGACCATGCTTTCTTGTGATTTTAATTCATTTTTTGGGATTTGTGCTATACCATCCATCTTTCTAAGGTCTTTTTGCGCTGTAGTTGGTTTAGTTCACTTTTTTGTTAGGGTAAAATCTGACAATAAACAAATTTGAACCAAAAGGAGAGAGCAACTCGGAAAGGCTGGAGACAAGCAACCAAAACGGATTTGGATTTGCAGCAAAACTTAAACAGGTGAGAGGTGTTGCCATTTCCGTGGTTTTCCTGTGACTTTTCTGCCTGGTTGAGGGAAAAATGGGCAGGTTACTGGTTGCAGATTTTGGGCTTTGCCCACCACCACTTTTGGTAAGAAACTCAGCTCTGAGACAGTCACACCCCTTGGCTGCATCTCATTGTCAGATCCCAGAGCAACACATTCGGAACAAACCAATGTGATGTGGCTGAATGGGAGGGAGTGACTGCCTGACTCCACAACTCTGATTGGCAGGGTGGGTGAGGTTACACATGATGAACTGTCAGACCAGCCATTCAGGGGAGGGTGGGGGTCAAGTGTGGATTGCCAAAATGGGCTACGTTTTACTCCACATTGGGCTAGAAATTTTTAGTTCATCTGGCAATCTTGCAGGGGAGATATGATACAGACATTCAGATACATAATACATATTAATGCACAAACAGATATTTTCCAAAGAAGAAAAAAGGTCAGAAGTGGAACAGAGGTCACGATACGAAGCTCCAAGGTGGTAGACTAAGGAACAATATCAGGAAAGATTTGTTTGCAGAAAGGGTGCTGCATACCTTGAATAAACTACCGAAGAAAGTGGAGATAAAAATGGCAACAGAATTCAAAAGGGTGGAGGCTAAGCCCAAGAATTCCTTAATGGCAAGAAGATGGCAACGACATAATAGGATAACTTGCATGGAACAGTGGCTAAGCCCAAAACAGCAGTAAAATCATGCTAGCATACTTCCAAAAAGGCGTGGGTGGTCATCTGCATGAAGTAGCTGTTACAGCTTTAAACAGCTTGCTTGGTAGAGTAGATAGGCCATTCGGTTTTTATCTGCCTCCATTTATTGTGTTACTTTGACTTTTATTCACCTAATGTACAAATTTTGTTTACAGCATATGTAGAATGGTGCCCAGCACAATGTCTAGAGCCCCTCGAATCTTCCTCTAACTCTGTCGTCTCTATTCCTGTTTTCCGTGTGCTAGGTATTGGATTTTGGTTGGCCAGACCTCCACGCTCCTGCCCTGGAGAAGGTCTGCAGTATCTGCAAAGCCATGGACACCTGGCTAAATGTTGACCCACACAATGTGGTTGTCATTCACAATAAGGTGAGTATGGTCCCTGAGGTGGTGTTCAGCTGCTGGAATAGCATCTGGTATGGGAATTCGAGAAAGCATGGTACAGGGACAAGCACAGAGGATCTTGGGAGGGGGTGGGGAAGAGTGAGGGTAAAACTGAAATTAAATTGGTCAGCGGTGATGCAGCAGAAAAGAGGACAGACAGACTTAGCTGGGCCTGAGAATGCTGATCTGCCCTGAATTTCTATAGTGGACGCTTCCATTGCAGAAAACAGGGATCATTCCCTCTCACGTCAACCATTTTTCCCATTAAACGTAAGTATTATAAAATATGAATGGAGGTGATATTTGTGCAAAAATTATAATGTGGACAGTTTTCAGTCTGTGTATGCACTTTTTACCCCAGGTTTCAAAGCAAAGGTAGGCACAGAACACCTGCAGACATCTGCACTGAGGTTTTTGTTGCTAATGCTTTTATTGTAAATAAACCAGTCAATATTTAAAAGCACTTACTAACGCTTAAGTGTTTAAAAAAATATCCTATGCCATACGTACAGCACAATATGACTATTCTGCTATAGAGCGAGGAGGGCAGGGTTAGGGTCTTCGAGGGCAGGGCAGAAAATCCTTATAAATTATGGGCCTGATATTCTATTTATTTACTCAATTTATTTAACTGGTTTTGCAATACTATTTTTCTACCAGTCAAAGCAGTGTACAATAAATGAGGTGCAAAGGTAAAGTTACATCACGACATCGAGATTTTAACAATGGGCGTGTGAATAGGTGTGACAAAGCAGCGGTGTTCGAAAGGCACTTACATGGTTTATAGCCCTGTAAACTGTGTAAATGCCTTAAGCCCAGATTCAACGGCAATTACACGGTTAGTGTCATTGAATAGCCCCTCCTAACTCCTCTACGTGCCCCAGTGCTATCTGGTTAGCATTAGGGATGCCAGGAGCATTCGGGAGTTGATCGGAGGCGGGGGTACCATTAACCAGGTAGCAGCGATATCGCACTGCCACCTTGTTAGCGATTCGTGGCTTAAACTAGGCCAGCTTTTGGCTCACCTAGTTTTAGCCACGGATGCTAACCGGATAGCGGTACAATATTGCCGCTACCCAGTTAGGCTCTGCGGCGGTTTTCTGTGGACACCAAAACCGGCTATTCAATGCCATTGCGTGGAGCCCGATTCTGGTGGAGGCACATCTTGGCTGTCCAGATGGCCCCAAGCAAGATGGGCCTGTTTGGATCTGACTACGGACCATGGGAACATAACATTCCTGAGGTAGCCAGAATCAGGCCAGAGGACGGCCAGGCATGCCCCTGCTGCCTATGGGGATGTCCTGCGGGATATCCTACCCGCAGGTGCCCCTGACTCCGGCGTTCCCAGTTCCCCTTTTTTCCATCACCTGACACAAGGCTGGCCTACTGTGACCTGAATCGGGCGGCAGTTACCCCCTCGCACCTGGCCCCGGCCCCGATCGTGGCAAAAGTGCTGCTTTTTCTACCTTTAAAGTGGAATAAGCAGCGTGTCCCCACCGGCCCGTCAGCACTACAGGGCCATGACCTGAATCTTGCCTGTACGTGCTGCCATGCTGGCCCGCCCCTGCTCCACCCCGATCCCGCCCCCCACCGGCTCTCCCCGTCCTGATGCACAGGACATGTAGGGAGAGCCAGTGGGAGAATCAGGCCCCAATGGTTTGCGGGGCAGCACGTCCCGCCGGCACATGCAGCCCCGCAACCCGTGTTTTGGAATGGGGCCCATAGCCTACCTAGTTGAATATAGGACCCTATATGTATAGGTGCCAATATTGAGCTTCTAGGCCTATAGCTTATATGTTTGGCTTGGATGTTTCAAAACTATACTTAACTTGGGCCATTTGAGCAAAACATATAAGCTTATACATATAGCGCCGACATTTGGGGCCTTATAAGTATACCTTATATGTAGAGACCTAATATGCAGTGCTTCTGCTCATAAATAGACATATATGTATACATTATACTGATATAATCAGCAGAATTAGCTCTACATATAGTACCGCTGAATATAAGAATAGACATTTCTAATTATTTTTCAGAGCGCTATTTAAGTTATGCCCAGATACTCACTGCTGGGGCCATATCCGGCGAGCGGTACTGAATATCCGGTCTGGCTAGATAGAATTTTAGGTAGATGGTCAGTGGCGATATGCAGTTCTGGCCAGATAGCTAAATGGCTAAAGTCAGGACAGTCTTTTTTCTGTTATCTTTCGCAAAGAGAGATGCTTAGCACGCTCGAATCGGCATGAGATACATCTGAGCAAGATGTACCAGGAAGGATGGAGAGCAGGTCACCGAGCAGCAGGCTGGAACCAGGAGGACATGTCACAGAGGAACTCAGTTTTGCTATCACCCCCATGTGCCTTCATTAGTGAGCACTAGGGAAAAGGTGCGGCCAAGTTCGGAGATGCCTTTGGACGTACTGAGAACTGCCTATCTGACTGTGCTCTCTTGCTTTGCAGGGGAACCGAGGTCGGACTGGTGTGGTCATAGCAGCTTACATGCACTACAGTAACATTTCTGCCAGGTAGGTGCTGTGTAGTTTGTTTATTTATCGGTATTTATATACCACCTTTTCCTTAAATCAAGGTGGTTTACATTAAACTCAATTTTTGCCTTGAGAAACAAGGTTGTTTATATTAAACTCCATCACTGAACTCAACTATTTACATTGTAACAAGGTGTTTCTAATATTCTATAACGTGAAGACATCATTGTGTCATAACAGAATGTTTGTATAACTTATTTACAGTTTGTGGTTCTGTTGTATGATTGTGGACATTGTTCAACAGTCGTTGTCCAGGTCTGGTGTGATGTTGCCAAAATGTTCAATGAATAGGAATGGCTTCAGCAGCGTCATTCATGTATCTGATATTCTCCAGTAGGGAGTTCCATAGATTTGACGCGTATAGTGAAAAGGCTCTATTTGAAGTGCGCTGCTTTGGTTTGGAGAATTCCTTTGGCGTGTTTAAAGTGTTTTTATTGTTCGTTCTTGACGGGTGGTTTTCGGGGTGTATTTTTATTAGGTCTTGGAGTGGTTCAGCTGATTCATTCTGGAGTATTTTGAATATATTAGTGACAGCCTTGAATCTTGCATGACTCCGGATTGGGAGCCAGTGAAGTTGTGCCAAGATTGGTGTTGTGTTCACATTTGTTTCTTCTGGTGAGAATGCGGCAGCGGTCGTCTGTACCATCTGTAGTAAGTGGATTGTTGCTGGCAGACCTTGGTAAATTGAGTTACAAAAGTCCAATACTCGTGTGATTATGGCCTGTAGGACCATTCCGAAGTCACTGTAACTTAGGAGGGGCTTTAGACTCCGAATGATTTTCATTTTGTGGTGTCCTATTAATATGGGCTTGTAAGTTTAAGTTCTGATCGAAGATGACTCCTAGGTATTTAACTTACTTGTGACAGTGATGTATGTGTTCTTTGTAGCTATTGTGGAGGGATGGTTGAAGCCCTTGTTTCTTGTTGTTGTGAGTGCTTCCATTTTACTATAGTTTAAGCTGAGATTATGGGAGTTTAGCCAACCAGAGATTTCTGTGAGGCATCCAGTTATATTTGTGTAATTCGGGGTTTCAACATCAAACGTCATGTATATCATAATGTCATCGGCATAGATTTTGTGGTGAATGTTATGTTTCTGTATGGCTTCACAGAGTGGCTGGATGTATATGTTAAATATGATGGATGATAGTGTTGACCCCTGGGGGACTCCTTGTGATAGTGTGAATGGAGAGGCTGTGTCTCTCCCACATCTGACGTACTGTTGTCTAGTTATGTATGATTGGAACCATTTCAAAGTGTTATTGTAGAGACCGATTTCTTGTAGGCATTTTAGAAGTTCTTCTCCTGGAATATGTCTGCGTGGAAGTGTTTGTGATTTATCACTCAATGAGAGGATGTAGCAGCTCATATGTGTGTATGTACATAAGTATATGTGTATCTGCACAGTTGGGGGGGGGGGTGTATTTGTGTATCTGTGCATTACTTCTTACTGGTAAAAGCAAGGCCTTGGCCTTTGAGTGAATGTCATCAGAACTTTTAGGCGTAGATCTCATTACCTCCAACCATCAGATGGAGTTAAAATCTTTGGAAGTCATACTGTATGCAAGGTCATACTGTATGCCAGTCACACATAAGGCACAGTCTTTGGTAGTCACATACATAGTGGAGGTGACGTCTTCTTCTGCTCAGGTCTGACGTGTGTGTCTCTTATCCCACAGTGCGGATCAAGCCCTGGACAGATTTGCTATGAGAAGGTTCTATGAGGATAAAGTAATTCCAGTGGGTCAGCCGTCCCAGAAGAGGTCAGTACAGCTTCCTGCACTTACATCTTTAGGATGGGTTGGGCCCAGGTTTTCTTCTGGATTAGGGTGGGAAGGCCTTGGGGGGGGAGGGGCAGGGGGGAAGAGTAGCAGAGAAGGCGACTGCTCAGTTAAAGTGTAGCATATGGACTTCCTTGAGAGACGTCACAGCTAAGAATCTGCAACATAGCCGTGGTGATGGGAAAGAGTTGGGTGTTTGACTCTCAACCCTTTCCCAAGATTGTGACATCACTAGAGTAATGAAGCAGGAGATTAATTAAGATGAGAAGGAAATAATATTTCCCATGGACAAGCAGGATAAAATCCTCAGATATGGGTGACATCACCAACAGACCCGTTGTGCAGGAGCATTTCCCAGCTACTCCTAGAGGATTTTGGAAGCCTCACCACACATGCGCGTGTCCTCCCACCTGCCATCATTGTGCCACTTTTACCTCTGTTTTATTTTCGCCACGGAGCACACCGGATGCTGTTTTCAGTCCGTGCTGTTAAGTTACCGTTTGTGAGTTCTTAATATCTTTTTTTTCACTCATTTTTGAGTACTTTTCCCATTCCTGCCATCGCGTCCCTTTTAGTGTCCGTTAGACAGATTTTTCAGCTATTTAAAAATTTCCTTTGTTTTTGTTTTTTTTATATTGCTGTTTGCCCACTTAGCCTTCAGGTGATTTGACCATATCACTCATTTTTCACCATCAAGCCATTAGGTTTGCAGCAAATATTTTTCCAGCTAAATTGTCCCAAAAATTTACCAGCAGGTTTAAAAAGTGCAGCAGGTGCTCGAGGACCATATCCCTTATGGATATCCATGATTGATGCCTGCAGTGCCTGCGGCCCAGCCGTTAGCTAGCTTCTTGTGATTTGTGTTCACAGATGACAAAAAGCAGGCTTAAGGGTCATGAGAACCAGAGCAAACTAAGTTTTGGCACTGATAAATCTGGTCCATTGACCGGCATCAGCGGCATTCGTCTGAATGCTTCAGAGCTTGCACTGGACACCCAGTGGTCTGAATCTAACTCAGAGAAGTATTCCAAAGACATCTGAGTCAAAGGGAGAGGGCAGTGGTGTCTATGGGTGCCGGGGGGTGGGGGGGGAAGGAATGAGATTCACCTAGGGCATCTCATCTCCATGCGCCAGCCCTGAGTATTCGGGACCTGTTTTCGTTGCTTTTCAAGAAATTTGTATAGATTCCACTGTGAAGATGTGATCCAAATTGTGTGGGGATTGGGTGTAGACATGTCTGGGTTTCCTATGGCATGTGAGAAAGGACTCTCACACTAATGCACATCTTGTCGTGGGCTGCACTGTGGTGGCAGCCCCTCTCTGTTCACTTGGGGAATAACCCAGCCACTCCTGTGTGGTATCAGAGTGTCGGCTCTTGCAGACTGTCCATGATAACCTGTTGTCCTCTATTCCAGCTCACAATGTCTTCGGGTTTACTGGAGCAGCAAGTGGATTCCCCTCACCTAGCTATGACTCACAGAAAACCACAATTAATAAAGAGATGAGACCCTTCTACTCACTAACAGAGCCTCTACTTCCTTTCCTGCCAATAGATTTATGCTGTGCTCTCAAGGGGAACCAAAGAGAGCAAAAACTCCCGCACGGGAGTGAAGAAACAAACCTAGCAGGAGTGTCAAAGCACGTCAGAGTTCCAAACATCTTTATTAGAAACCAAATCCCCAACACGTTTTGGCTTGCGAGCTTTCTTCAGGGGGAAGAGCCTCAAAAGACAAACATAAACAGTAAATCAAAATAAAGAATTAAAAAAAAATAACATCAATTAAAAATAAAAAAAAACATCTATATATAATAAAACATCACATATCAACTATAACATGAGATAAAATAGCAAGAAAATGAAAACAATGATGTATACAATAAGGCAGAGATAGTGTACATTGTGACATAAATGTGCTAAAGGCATATACGAACTATCATGCATTCAAGAAAAACGTGATATTAAAACAATGTGCATCCTATTGTTATTGTGAAGACAAGAAGTAATCTATTGGAAACATGTAAATCAAAATATAGAAAAGACCCTTCTCCAATGCACTTACAAATAATTTAGTTCTAACCACAGAACAGAATAAACTAGCTTATGTTGCTGTTTGTTAAAGGTCAATCTTATGTCACAAGGTAGAACCTATGTAAAAATAAATAAAATCCAATCAGAATAGTTTAAAAGGGGCTAAAAACTTTATAATCTAAGAAAAGGTTGTATAAGAAGTACTTTTAAACAAAACCATCTGAGCTATTTAAAAAGCAAAGTGCTGCGTCTCAGGTCACTGCTGAAACAGCACTACAGAGACTTCGGCGTTCATTTAAAACAGGTGAAATTTCACGCCAAATGTTTGAGGTCAGAGTGCAACAGTGAACGGAGAATCAAATAAATATGTCTGCCTTATTGCATACATGTGATCATTGTTTTCATTTTCTTGCTATTTTATCTCACGGAGACCTTCTATTTTGATTTCAGCATCATCTGGGGTCACATGGCATTTTCAATCACTAAAATGGGGTCATATGGGATAAAAGTTTGAAAAGCACTGGTTGAGCATATTTGAAAAAAGTGCATATCTAAAAGGAACCACCAGGTGGTGCCATACACCTTCCCAGATTTTCAGATCCAGATAACTTTATTGGCATGACAAGTTCACGTGTGTTGTCAAAGTTGTACATTTAAGGGTTAGGCTAAAAAACAAAAAAGAAAGTTCAAAGAAAGACAGGAGTTGATAATTTACAAAGTAGTAATAACAGTATAATGAAATTATGTAGGGGAGTTTTAGAAGGGACGTCCAAGTGCAATCTGGAACATGTAAGCCAGAATGTCTGAAAAAAACCAGGCACATCCAGGTACAAACACAGTTTCACAAACACGGACTTGCCTGACATGGACGTCTGCAGGGACATCTACATACATAGATATCTGCAGAACCGTATTTCAGAACCTTGACATCTACCATAGCCTAATGGTTTGAGCAGCAGGCTAAGAATAGGCAGCCAGGGTTCATATCCCACTGCTGTAACCCTTATATATTTTGCCGGGAACTGGAGATCATAGAGTGCCTTTTTCTCTACACCCTCTGGATGTTTTTCAGCCGAAAGGAGCATTTTTCAGGCTCCTGGATGAGGTCTAAACTTAGGTATGAGGCTGTGCTGGACTTCCATGATGTTTGAGATCAGTTGTGGATGTCCAGATTCATGGGAACGGCATAACCATGCCTCTACCATGCCCCTATTCAGACGTGGATGTCTCTAGAAGCAGCTTGTAAAATGGCTCTGATGTCTCTATGCTGCTTTTGGATGTCCAAAGCACAACTAGGGCTTCTAAAATGACCCCCATTGTGCACAGAAAGGTCAATTGCCAGGTTCTGGTGGTGGTCCTCATTGTCTCTGGTCAGTCACATTTCTTGCCTCATGACAGGATATCACATATTTATTTAACAGTTTTTTTTAATACCACTTTATCATTTCAGTCAAAGTAGTTTACATTATAACTTAATATTGGTAATGTACATTAAACAGGGACATTGATAACATCTGTCCTAGGGTTCGGTCCTTGGCCCAGCACTGTTCAGTGTATTTGTGAGTGATATTGCTGAAGGACTGCATGGAAAAGTCTGTCTTTTTGCTGATGACATGAAAGTTTGCAACAGAGTGGACTCCCCTGAGGGAGTGGATGACATGAGCAAAGATCTACAAAAGCTGGAAGAATGGTCTAATGCTTGTCAGCTAAGATTTAATGTGAAGAAGTGCAGTGTAATGCACTTTGGGAAGCAGAAATCCAGGGGAAATGTACACAATAGGGGGTGAGAGGATGGTGTGCACAGACCAGGAGAAGGACTTTGGTGTGATTATTTATGAGGATCTCAAGGTGGCAAAACTGTGTGACAAGGCAGTGGCAAAAACCAGGAGGATGTTGGGTTGCATGCAAAGAGGAATTACCAGCAGAAAGGAGGAGATACTAATGCCACTGTATAAGTCACTGGTGAGGCCTCACTTGGAATACTGTGTTCCGTTATGGAGACCGTATCTTGCAAAGGATGTAAAAAGAATGGAAACTGTTCAGAGGAAGGCGAACAAAATTATTTGGAGCCTGTGTCAGAAGCCTTAAGAGAAGAGACTTGAAGACCTAAATATGTACACTCTGGAGGAGAGGAGGGATAGTGGAGATATGATTCAGACCTTTAAATACTTAAAGAGAAATAATGAACAAACAAACCTCTTCCAAAGACGGGGAAGCTGTAAACTAGAGGGCATAACATGAAGCTGCAAGGTGGTAAATTGAAAGGCAATGTCAGGAAATACTTTTTCACAGAAAGGGTGGTGGATGCTTGGAACGCCCTCCTGATGGAAGTGGTGGGGCAAACACAGTGACAGAATTCAAAATGGCATGGGACAGACACAGTGGATCCCTTTACAGCAACAGGATAAAATCAAAATAAACGGAACCATCTAATTTCTCAACAAATAGGGGTGTCCTACATGGAGCGGTGGGTTCACCCCTAAACAAAGACATGGGGAGGAATGGCCTGCATGGAGCAGCAGGTGCACCTACTCTTGCCATCTTACTGGGCAGACTAGATGGACCATACTGGTCTTTATCTGCCGTCATGTACTATGTTACTATGGATTCTTCTGAGGCAATGTAGGGTTAAGTGACTTGCCCAAGGCCATGAGGAGTGCTAGTGGGAACTGAACCTTGGTCTCTTGGTTTCCCATCCAGTGTTCTAAGCATTAGGCTCCTCCTCCACTCCATGTTTCTCAGAGGAAAGTGATCCTATAGGAAAGCGCGATGGCTTTGTCTGTACATAGGAAAGGATGCTCTAGCAGGTAGCGTTTCTGTGCATCAGACTTTACATCTAGTGAACCGCTGCCGCCTTTCAGCTGTAGTGCTTTTTTATTCACCTTTATTCTTAGGCATACTTTAGGGGAGGGGAACATGGTGGATGTGCCCTAAATGCTCCAGGTGCTGCTGCTGAATTGGTCCCCTTTACCCCATTGCCACTACGACCTCCATACCATTTACCCCTCCTAACTAAGTGGGCAAACTATGCATATACCGTTATCCCTGAACTGAGCTCTCCCTGTGATTCTGGAGCTATTTTTGTTCTGTCCTTTTACTGGTCCATCTAGAGGCTTCCCCTTTAGACATGCTGAAGACTCACCTCTTCACCAAATTCTTTGGGCTCGATGAGTCAGGATAAAGTCTATATCATCCCCCAACAACTAACAATCAGATGTACTTTTGACACCTTGAACACCATATTTGCATCCAGTTATACAGAGTTAACGCCCACCACAACCCATCCCTTGTTACCTACCCACCCCACCCATCCCAGTCCTATGCATGTTCACAGTTCCATACATAGATCTTCAGTTCAGTACTGTGTAAAACAGTTCTATGTAAAGCAGTTCCCCCTGCTTTATTTAAAACTGCATTTTTTTAAATTGAGACTTTTGAAATATACATTCCAGAAAACATAAGGAAAATCTCTCAATTAAAGAAAAACAATTTACAAATGAAAATCACACAAAGAAAAAACATTATTATCAAAAGGTATAGCCCCCATTATAGAGAATTTGTGCACCAGTAGCAGACAAAACAGAGAAAAATAGGAAATTACAGCTTATTAAAACAGATTTTTTAAAATCAGAAACAAAAAGTATTAGGTGAGCAGTGGAGTGGAGGAGTAGCTACCGGTTAGAGACCAGAGAAACCAGTGTTCAAATCCCACATCTCCCAGTAATGCTGTTTGTGATCTTCACCTTCTATTGCTTCAGATAGAAATCAATTTTATATTTCTAATTAGATTGTATTTACTTCCTGCTATATTTTTTTATTTTTATTCAGCTGTAATAAATAAGTTGCATAACACACTGCTTAAGATCGAGCACTAAATCTGAAGTACAGTTAAGAAGGTGTGTTAAAATAAAGCAAACTTTGAAGCAAACTTTACTTCCATTTTAACTTCGGTGGTTAGAGATGGAAATCTAGTTAAATTACTACCTCTAATCATTAAATTGGGGGCTCTGTGGTCTATTCTGAAGTGACCTGGGAATTCCAAGATAGGATTCTGAAATACTCCCCACCCCCCCCAACATCTGTCTACCAAGCCCCACCCCCCATCTACTAACATTGCTAGGGTAGGGAGGTATATGGGTCGGGAGTAGGTTACAGTAGGTTAGATGGGTGGGGGAATGGATTGGTTGGGTGTGGGGAGGTTGGGAGATTGATGGTACTGTGGGTGGGGGTTAGATATATAAGTGGATAGCTGGGGGATAGTTAGGTGGGTGAATGTTGGTAAGCGAGAGGGTGGGTGGAAGATTGGAGTCATGAAATCCAGTTGATAGAGTGTGGGGGATCTATGAATCTGACCCTTGGGGCAGGGAGTCATAAGTGTATTCATCCTCAATTTGAGATCTCAGGTCTTTAGTGGCTGTTTTTTAACTTCCACTTATTTCTATTGAGATCATTTGGAAATTAATATGTTACCTCGAGGGCTGAGATAAAGTTTCAGTGCTAAACTGGAAGTGAAGAGGCACACTAATTTTTAGTGTAATTTCCTACACTGGCAACAATTCAATATGGTGTTAATATGCTCTACTATGCAGCATGCTGTAAAATTAACTCTCTTTTCACTCACCAGTAACAGAGATGTACTTCCTCTTATACTAAAGAAAGCATAGCACAACAATGTAGGTAATGCACGTTCCCAAAGTTCAAATTCCAGTCACTAAAAACTAAAAATTAAAATGGGCTTTTGTCTTACTGTTTTTGTATGGACATTTTAGTTTTACAAATCACATTGATCCCAGTCTCTTTTTCCATCCACACAAACACTCACTCCCTGCGACCCCTACCCGCCCCCTGTCCACACTGCACCAGCAAACACACACAGAGCTCCTAAAGCAAGACTGGTCCTGCCACCAGGCACATTAGGCAGTCGTCTAAGGTGGCAGACTCTGGTGGGCACAACAATCTCTTCTTGCGTCTTCAATGCTGAGGTTCAGCCACTGCTTCGATGCCACAGTGGGCCTTAAAGCACCCATCAATAACTGGGCATCGGGGATATTGAGTCACTGCCCGGTTACCACCCCACGGCGAAAATCAGGCGCAGTAAAGGTCGGCCTAACTCTTGCTGCAGAATCTAACTCCTGCAACAAAGAGTCCACCGAAAGTATAAAAACCTATACTCTATAACTACTATATTTTTTTGTCGAAGCGAGCTGTAGGAGGGACGAGATGGAAGCTCAACCCACACCAGACAGCTAGCTGCTTTTTATCAATTAAGGTTCTCTTCCCCCAATTAAGTAAATACGAAAGAATCACACTTATCGTTTTATGATCAACATAATTTTTGCGATGAGCTTTCATCTCATCCCTCCTACAGCTCGCTTCGACAAAAAGAAATAGTAATTATAGAGTATAGGTTTTTATACTTTCGGTGGACTCTTTGTTGCAGTTGTGATTTTCGTTCACTGGATTTTCGTTTTTTTTTTGTTGCAGAATCTAACTTGGCAGCGGCTGAATTTTGCCGTTGCCCAGTTAGCTCCCTGACAATTTGACCAATCTGGATATTCAATGCTGGGACCCAGATACGGCCCCGGCATTGAATATGCGGGTTTAGAGTTCAGCGGCAGTGGCTAGTCAGGTTAGATCAGCTAGCCGCCACCTCTGAATATCAGGCTCTAAGATCCTAATCATCAGAGTGTCCAAGAGAAAATCAATAATAATAATATGACATGTCTTACCCATTGGAAACTTTGGGGGAGGGGGGATATTCAAAAGGGTTTATTAGCCAGTTAGCAGGACCTTCTAACTGGCTAAACCATAGTGATCCCACAAAGTGCAGGAAAGACATGACGGGCTGTGTTCAGATCGGGAGTGGTTCTGGGATCTATCTGGTTAGTGGATAACAATCATTCTGTCTGGGAAAAAAACAGATATTCAGAACCAGAAGCTGATGATGCTCCGGTATTGAATATCAGGTTATAATGAAAGTGGCGGTGACCAGGCGCATTAAAAGGTCCAACCACCGCTGCTGAATATCTGTCCCTTTGTAAACACTATAATAGTGCTACACCAGAAAAGAACAGGAATCACAGTCCTAAGCAAATTATGGAGAATGAAGTGTTATCATCACCTAGAGTATTCCTATAAAGAGCTGGATGCAAGAAAATAAGGGTAGAGGAGAAAAACACCAGGAAGGCATTGCCGATAGAGGTGAGAGTTCCCAGCCATGATTCTGTGAATAGTGTGGAGGGGGAGAAGATCCTTAAGTACCAAGAAATGCAGTCGGAGGCCAAACCCAAAGCATTCCCACAGGAATACTGCACTATAGGGTACAAAACCCAGAGCATTGCTAGGGGAGAATCTACCGAAAACTGAAGAGAGAAGAATATTGCCTCGGAAAGCGCCGCCAAAAGCAACCGATACATTTTTAAGATTCCGAATTTTGAAGATCTGGGTAAGGACGTACAGGAGTGATGCAATTTTAAAACTATTTAGGGCTTGTGTAGAAAAAGGAGAGAGAGAAAGAACAGACCTAGGTGGGAGCTCCCGGAGAAAAATATCACATATGCATAATAGTAACATAGTATATGACGGCAGATATAGACCAGCGTGGTCCATCTAGTCTGCCCCGTAAGGTGGCAAGAATGGCTGTAACTGCAGCTCAGTGCAGGCCTCAGAAAGGACCAAGAGAAGAAAAACTGGTGCAGAAAGGGAAAGAGGGGTCGGGAAGGAGCAACGGAAGAAAGTGAAGATCCAAAGAAGAGCAGAGTACTAGAAGGAAGACTGAGGTAGGAGATCTGGAAACAGAGGAGAGAGAGAGCAATGAAAGGCCAAGAAGTCAACTCAAGAAGAAGAAAGACAAGGGGAAGACCTGGAAGTGGAGGAATTAATAGTTGAATGGCTAGTCTGTGGAAAGAGATGATTATGCTGGATTCTAGGTGAGTGAAAAACTACCCAAGATGAATTTAATATCTTAACTGAAGCATATGATAAGTAAGTTGAATAAGGCCACATCCTCTATAAAGAGACCAGCTATTGATATCACAGCAATAAATTGAATCCAGGTGATGGGGGAGAAATAGAAGAATGGATTACTGGTAGAGAGCAGGCAGGAAGCCAGGGTTCAAATTCCACCGACTCTCTCCCTGTGGCCTTGGGCAAGTCACTTAACCCTCCACTGACTCAGATACAAACTTAGATTTCAAGCCCTTCAGTGACTGGGCAATACTTTCTATGTCGAACCGTAACTTGCCTTGAATTACTACTGGGAAGGTGTGAGCTAAGTAGAACCAAATAAATATGAGCAAATATTGTGCAGCCAGAATTATTACTGAGAAGCTTCTACAGATGAAAATACTGGGTCTGAAGAAAAAGAAAACTGTAACGATTCCACCTTGGAAACAAAATTCATTGAAGGAAACAGGTAACCCTGATAGACAGGTATCTAAAAGGATTAAGATCAAAGAAAATGAGAAAGTCCAAAACAACAAACTGAAACAAGCTGTATTACGGAAGATCTTAAATTCATAAAAAACTGGCATTGCGAAAGAGTGAATCTACAAGGCATTGCGAAAGAGCGAAAAAACACCAATTAAAGCTGAAAGAGAAATATTTTGGAGAAACTTATATGAGGACCCTCTAGAGCTCAATCAAGAAGAGAATTCTACCCTGCTTATGAGAGAATTTGGAAAAGGCACCATCAAACCTATGAAATGGCCTCACGACTAGAGCTACTATCATAGGCCTTCAGCATCAACAGTTCCAAATGCGTAAAAAGTGTTGAAATCTGAAAGCAGACATCTGTTTCCATCATTAAACTTGGATAAGGGTTCTGTTGAGTAGAAGGAATGAGCGAGAATCCACCAGCACTTACAGGGAAGGAGGCACCAACATTTGCAAAACAAGAGAAAAATCTCTTCCAACAAAATAGATTAGCAAACAAGGAAAACAAGTGGCAAATGGGCAATATAGTGGGAGATACAAAGTGTTCCTGCAGGATACTGTATCTTCTGTCATATTTGCTTTCAGTAAATGTGCTCAAGCCCCCACTTTCCCCCATGACAGCTCCCTTCCAGCCCCCACCTTCCACCATGGCAGGTCCCTTCCAGCCCCCACCTTCCCCCATGACATGTCCCTTCCAGCCCCCACCTTCCACCATGACAGCTCCCTTCCAGCCCCCACCTTCCACCATGTCAGGTCCCTTCCAGCCCCCACCTTCCACCATGTCAGATCCCTTCCAGCCACCCGCTTCCCCCCCCCCCCCCGTCAACTTCCTTCCTGCCACCTCTTCTCCCCCCCCTCCCGTCAGCCACCTTGCTGTCCACAACCCCCCCCCCCCAAACTCTGGGTCAGCTTCCTTCCAGCTTCTACCTACCCCCCCCCATGTCAGTCTCCTTTCAGCCCCCTCCTTCCCTCTGTGTCAGCTCCCTTCCAGCTCCCTCCTTCCTCTCCGTGTCAGCTCCCTTCCTGCCACCTTCTTCCCCCATTGTCAGTTCTCTTCTAGCTCCATCCATCCCACTTCTGTCAGCTCCCTTTCAGGCATCTCCTTCCACCCCATGTCATTCCAGACATCACCTTCCCCCCAGTATCGGCTCACTTCCAGCCCCCTCCTTCCCCCCACTGTCAGCTCCCTTCCTGCCCCCTCTTTCCCCCTGTGTCAGCTCCCTTCCTGCCACTTCTTCCCCCCCCCCCCGAGTCAGCTCCCTTCCTGCAACATCCTTCACCCTCAGTTAACTCCTTTCCAGCCACCACCTTTCTCCCCATGTCAGCTCCCTTCCACCCACCTCCTACCCTCTCTGTTAGCTCCCTTCGAGTTCCCACCTTCCCCACATCAGCTCCTTTCCAGCCTCCACTTTCTTCCATGTCAGATCCCTACCTACCATTTGTTACCCCCTGTCATCCCCCTTCCTGCCACTTCCTTTCCTCGTGTCAGCCCCCTACTTGACTGCAATCCCCCCAAGTCAGCTCCCTTCCAGTCCGTCCTTCCCCCCTCTCACAGCTCCCTTCCACCCCAGATCAGCTTGCTTCCAGCCCCCTCCTTCCACCCATGACAGCTCCCTTCCAGCCACTACATTTCCCCCAAGTCAGCTCCCCTTCCTGCCATCTCCTCCCCCCAAGTCAGCTCCCCTCCAGCCCCCTCCTTCTGCCTGTGTCCCTTCCAGCAATCTCCTCCCCCACCCCGGATCAGCTTCCTTCCAACCCTCTCCTTCCACTATGTCAGCTCCCTTCCAGCCATCTCTCCCCTCATCAGCTCCTCTTCAGCCCCCTCCTTCTGCCTGTGTCAGCTCCCCTTCCTGCCCCATCCTTCCCCCTTCTGTCAACTCCCTTCCAGGTATCTCCTCCCCGTGTCAGCTCTCTTCCTGCTCCCAACCCCCCCCCCCCAGGTCAGCCCTTTCCTGCTGCCACTTTCCCCCCATGTCAGCCCTCCTTTTGGCCATCTCATTCAGCTCCAATTCAGCTCCCTGCCAGTCTCCTCCTCCTCCCCTCTAACAGCTCCCTTCCAGCCATCTCCTCCCCCATCCCCATGTCAGCTCCCTTCTGGCCCCACCTTCCCCCGTGTCAGCTCCCTTCCAGCTCCCTTCTTCTCCCCACCATCAGATCCCTTCCTGCCACCTCCTTCCCCTGGCAGTTGTGACTCCTGCATCTTGCAGAACCGCGGCTGTGATAGCGATAATAATTTCAAACAAAAACAAAACCAGTGTGGAGCCTTCCAGCCTCTGCTATGAAACTCTTACTGCTGTGTCCCGGTCTCAAAAAAACGTTACGCTAGAGGGGGCGGGTCACAGTAGCAGCGGTTCCTTAGCAGAGGCTGGAAGGCTCCGCACCAGTTTTGCTTTTCTTATAAATTATTAGACCTATCGCAGCCATGGCTTTGTGAAATGCAGGAGCCGCGGCTGGACCAGAGGAGAGCGTGAGGCTGCGGGGGAGAGAAGGAGAGAGCTGAAAAGATGGTTTCATGCTCTGGCCGTGGGACAGAGCAAAAATACGGCTTTTCAACAGCCGGTTTTAGCTCTCTGCTGGCAGTCGACCTGGTCTTATAAAAACTGGCCACGCCGGCTGAATACCGGCCAGTTGGCAACCCTAGGTGTGCTGATCTGCAATTTAAGAAAGCCGTGAATAGCTGGCCGGTACCTGGATTATATGGATGACTGCAGTGCCATCAGGTGCCAGTGTGATAGGGCAGCCATACCTCAGCTGTGCCAGGCACTGGGAGACATGACTGATGTTATGCCAAAGTCCCCCAGATTATGCCATGAGGCCTACATCCTTCCCCAGTCCAGGATCTATGCAAGCTGTGAGAGTGGCAATAGGTCTGGAGGCTGGCTGCCTGAGTATTATGGCACAGGGATCTCCCCTCCCATGCCCACTGACCAGGGGAGCAGTGCCTCAAAGCAGGCTATGGGAAGGCAGATAGGGTTGCCCCACAGACAGCAAATGTATACAGACCAACATACGCCACAATGGGACAGGTATAGCTGCTGTGAGAAATGTCGGCACCCAGATATGTGGAAATCAGATGCCCTAGCCAGAAGGCCGTAATACTACTGCTACTGCAAATGATAACTTGTATAGCACTACAAGACGTACGCAGAGCTGCACAGACACACATACAAGATGGCCCCTGCTCAGCA
Organism: Ichthyophis bannanicus; assembly: GCA_033557465.1. Taxonomy (NCBI): domain Eukaryota; kingdom Metazoa; phylum Chordata; class Amphibia; order Gymnophiona; family Ichthyophiidae; genus Ichthyophis; species Ichthyophis bannanicus. Next base: position 810,269,728 of record CM066036.1, read on the forward strand.
GAGCTTACAATCTGGTCAAGACAGACAACACAGCAGCTGTGGACAGGATATATTTAGGGGGGAATGTTAAGGAAACACAAGAGAGCTTAGATGGCTCAGATCCAAAAGAGGCAACGAAAAGGTGAGCGCTTAGCCTGGATTATAGACTCAGATAGTTTGTTCTAGGCATAGAGAGTAGCAAAGTGAAAGGAACACAGTTTGGATTTGGCAGCAGAAGAGAAGGGCACAGATAGAAGCAATCTGACAGAAGAGCAGAGCTCCCGAGGAGAGGTGTAGGGAGAGATAAGAGAGGAACGGTAGTGTGGAGCAGCAGAATGAGTGCACTTATAGGTCATCGGCACGAAAAGGACACACATTTGTTGCACAGCAATATTATACATCCATTGGGGAACTGCAAGGTTACCTCCAGGTTTTGTGCACGTGGTGAGGGTCCGTCCTTAGCAATGGTAAAGCATGTTTATAGTGATGCACAAGGCAGGAATTATTGAGGCTGGTTCCTAATGCCACATACCATATGATGCAAGGCACGTCCTGACATACATGTTCATATTTACATTCTCTTATACCACATTAGGGTGCACTGGGATTACCTAGCAGTTTTCAGGGCCTGTAGAGGACTGGTATATGGTCTAGGTTGCAGCAGCCGTCGTTTCTCATTGGTATTTATGTCTAGTGTGCATCACCACACTACTGTCAGTGTGAAAAGCACGTTTTTCCCGAGGGGCAGGGTCCGAAACGTGCAACCTTTCAGAATACGGTCGGGGCAGGGATGTCTGAAACGTTTACCCATGTCCGATATTATTGACAGGGACATTATATCACATGGCCCGTGCCTGCACCTATGTGCAGGTCCCTTGCAGATGGGTGCATGGGCTGGCTGAATAGTGTTTTGCCCATGCCACACTGAACTCATTTACCTCTCAGATTCCGGACCCACGGGCACTTCTAGTCCCACGGATGCAGAATTAGATTCAAACAGATCTTGCTTTTAATTTAGACAAGAAAAATTAGAAAATTGCCCAAAATATTGCAAATACTGATATACACAATCCTAATATATCAAAATGTGATCAAAAAAATGTGATCAAAAACACGTAACCAAAATTTTTGAATTTTTTATATTTGGATATAGGTCTCAGAATGAATGGGGGAGGATAGCTACAGGCCACAGCAACTGAAAAGCCTGAGAAATTCCTGACCCCTTCCTTACATCAAGGACCTTTATAATCCAATTTTTTCTTCTAACTAAAAATGTCTTTTAGAACTTTAAATTATCAACAGCAGATTTAACAAAAATATGAGCTCTGCAAACTCTCTTCAGTAGATGACTACTAACTAATTATCTGTTGTTTTACTTATAACACATCAAGAGAGAGACTGTTGGTTTTTGAAAACAAGTCCAGGTTATTAACATCCCCTCTATAGTAGGAGAAAAGCCAGAGCGGTTTCACAACTCCCTGAATCCTTTCCGTCATAAATGACCTATGACATTTCAGGGCCGAGGCTATTGGCTTGAAAGAGTCCAAACGACTTATCTGTGATAAAGATGAAAAATCCAGCCAAGTCTCTCTATTCCCGACGCAGACTTCCAGCGCTGACGCGTTTCACCGCTTCCGCGGTTTCATCGGGGGAGATAGGATTCTCACGGCGTGTTATGCAGGTTTGTAAAAAATCTTTCAATAAACAGCTTGCAACATTGTATCCAGAGCCATGCGGCTCTGGATACAATGTTGCAAGCTGTTTATTGAAAGATTTTTTACAAACCTGCATAACACGCCGTGAGAATCCCATGCGGCTCTGGATACAATGTTGCAAGCTGTTTATTGAAAGATTTTTTACAAACCTGCATAACACGCCGTGAGAATCCCATGCGGCTCTGGATACAATGTTGCAAGCTGTTTATTGAAAGATTTTTTATAAACCTGTATAACACGCCGTGAGAATCCTATCTCCACCGATGAAATCGCGGAAGCGGTGAAACGCGTCAGCGCTGGAAGTCTGCGTCGGGAATAGAGAGACTTGGCTGGATTTTTCATCTTTATCACAGATAAGTCGTTTGGACTCTTTCAAGCCAATAGCCTCGGCCCTGAAATGTCATAGGTCATTTATGACGGAAAGGATTCAGGGAGTTGTGAAACCGCTCTGGCTTTTCTCCTACTATAGAGGGGATGTTAATAACCTGGACTTGTTTTCAAAAAACAAGTCTCTCTCTTGATGTGTTATAAGTAAAACAACAGATAATTAGTTACTAGTCATCTACTGAAGAGAGTTTGCAGAGCTCACATTTTTGTTAAATCTGCTGTTGATAATTTAAAGTTCTAAAAGACATTTTTAGTTAGAAGAAAAAATTGGATTATAAAGGTCCTTGATGTAAGGAAGGGGTCAGGAATTTCTCAGGCTTTTCAGTTGCTGTGGCCTATAGCCAGGGCCGGATTTACCTTGAGTGAGGCCCTACGCCAACAAAAATTGTGGGCCCCCAGCAGGGGCGGCCCAAGGGGGGTGCGGGGCCTCATTTGCATAAGGGGTCTCATTTGCATAAGGGGCCTCATTTGCATAAATATTTGCATAATGTTACCATATATATACTTTTAGTAAACGTGCCTCTTAATGAGTGTATGGATAAAGAAAGACTAAAAGATTTCTACATTACTATAATCCAGTGCCAACCGCCAGACACATTAGGAACTACTACAAACACTGCCCATTTAGAACCCATAGCAAACCCGCTGTATCCTGACAGCACTACCAGGACTCACAAAGCACCACACCATACCTATCAAAAGGCAACACTGCAAATATTAAACCAATACATTTCAGAGAATAACAATACATGACCTACTGGGGAAAGAACAGATTGCATGGCAAAAGCCAGCTCTGCAGGAAAAAGTGCTTTACAATTAAAGTTCGTATTAGGAGCAATTTCAGATTTATACTATACGTCTGAACACAAATCATAAGCAGTTTTCACAGACACTAAATTACAGAAAAAAAGGCAGCTAAGCATATTCCAGAAATTAAGCTATTCCAAACTCACACTGTAAAATTAGTCATGTGAATCAAAATAAGTAAAATGCCAGCTTACAATACAAACATACCAAACTGACAGCATTGGAACATGAAACACTCCAGTTTTTATGGACAGGACTTTGAACCAGCATCACGGGGTTTTTTTCTGGCATTTCAGAAACTATAATGCTACACATCCAGTAATTTGACTGTAAAAAGCTAAGAAATTATAATATTCAGCCTCAAAGAATAACACGAATAACTTTACTTAAAAATAATATCCAAGAAAGCAAGAAAGATTCACCTTACATTAAAGGGGGGGGGGGGGGGGAGTGTCCCGCATCTTGTTTAACATGCAATGGAGCCAAGTGAATATATCAGCTTGCCATTAAGGTTAAATGTAAAACAGCTGAAAATATTAGCATTTGTTTAGAATCGACACGTGTCTTCCTACATGTTCACTGAGGCCATCGATAGAAAACTTGTCAACTAGAATGTTTCCATTATTGACCCCCCCAGAGCAACGTCTAAAAGTGACCCATCTGATCATTCATCTCACCATTTACGTTTCACAGTAAAGTGAACATTTTTGAAACCATGTCCTTCAGTTTTAAATTAAGCTACCAGCCTTTATAGTGATGTATACCAAATTCAGCAAAAATGAGTTGTCACCAACTTAAAAAAAATCGTTAATGTTTCTTAGTATTACACAGCACTTGAGTAAGAGATTTTTTGCAACCGTTTCTCTTAAAGTTTTCAGCTGCTGTGCTCGTGCCCGTGCCCCCCCCTCCCCCCTCTCCCCTCCCCCCCCTCGAAGCCGAAGACCCGAAGAACCATGAGAAGAGAATGAGATGACAAGAGGAAGAAAAGGACCGCACCTACCGCTTCCGGTGTAGCTGAGCAGGCTGCCGGCATCGTGGAGGCTGAGGAGTTCGGCGCTGTCACTTTGGAGCGGAGGGGAAGGCTGACGCTGGCCGGAAGTGACGTCAGAAGGCTCCGGAAGTGAAGAGGAGCCGGGTAAGATGGCTGCCGCCATCGGAGGCAGCATGGAAATGGGAGCCCCATGTTCACTGCGGCGGGAGACGGAGGCCTGGGATGGCGCGTCTCCGGCCGAGCTTGCGACCTCGGCGTTTTCGCCGGGAACAAGTTACTCTTCTCCGCCGCCCGCCGGACTTTAAACTCTCTTCTAGAGAGCGAGGGATGGGGATGGGGACTCTTGTGGGCCCTTGCAAGCTGTGGGCCCTACGCCATGGCGTACATGGCGTATAGGTAAATCCGGCCCTGCCTGTAGCTATCCTCCCCCATTCATTCTGAGACCTATATCCAAATATAAAAAATTCAAAAATTATTGGTTACATGTTTTTGATCACATTTTTTTTATCACATTTTGATATATTAGGATTGTTTATATCAGTATTTGCAATATTTTGGGCAATTTTCTAATTTTTCTGGTTATATTTCTCTAAAAACCCTTAAATGATGGATTTGTTTAATTTAGACAAGTCTGCGGGCCAGACATGCATGTTATGGAATTGGGCTCCACATTTTCCCATTTGCAGTTAACATGTCGCAGGGCTATATCCTGGACCCATTTCTCTTCTCTCTTTAGACACGAGTTGAAGGTGAAAAAAGTCCTTCATGATCCTGGCCAGAGGCATGCTGTAAAGCTTAAATGTCTGCAAAGAGGGCTTCAGCACATCGGATTTAAAGTAAAGTAGCAGAAGCCATTTAATTAAATTAATTTACTAACATCATTTTTAATCTACTTTTGCAATAAAAGATGTAGAAAGTTCAGTATCATCATCAATTTGTATAATATACATAAAATCAATAATCTGTAAAACAGTCGTACAGGCACTGGATTTATTGATAGGTCTTCCAGTGACATATCCATTTTGGCCCAGTTTTAGAAATATGGATGCCCCCAAATGGATTATGCAGACATGGCTTCCTAGACATCCCAGCTGGCGTTTTCCAGAAGGAGGACATCTTTTTTTTTTTAATACTTTATTTAAATCCACCAGTAAATACAAGTATACAGAAACAGTGAACCAGGTCTCCACGAGGGGGGTACTCTTATCCCCTCCGGATGACCACAGAAAAAGTACAACAGGTGACTTTTATCATATTATACCCTCCCCCCCTCCCCCATCCCCCTCCCCTCCCCTCCCCCCCCTTCCCCCACACTCCCTCAGCAGCAAAAGGAAACTAGTACTGAATTGGAAGCACGATATATCCACCTCTCCTCCCCCTCATCCATTCAACTCCCCATTTGAAGAATTTCATTACGGCTACGCGCCCCTAATTGCTGAATATAGGGCTCCCAGGTTGACATAAACACCGTCCAGCGCTTGACACTGCCCCTCGCAAGCCAGCGCTCCAGCAACATCAAATGGTGGAAATTATTCCGCCATTCACTGAAGGTTGGCGGCTGGTTTTCCCTCCACAACCAGAGAATCGGCCCTTTACCCACCAGACAGGCCTTCCGCAAGAGCATTCGCTCCCCTGCCTTCGCAGGCACGGGGGCCGCCAGCTGATCCAAAACCACAAAGGAGCCAGAGCATCTAACCCGCTGCTGCAACAGCTGACTAAGAAATTCCCGTATCTTCGCTCAATAGGGCCGCAGTCTACGACAGCCCCACCACATATGCAGCAAAGTCGCCAAGTGAGCCGAACAACGAGGGCAGCTGCCATCCGTCCCCAACTGACTCCGAAAGGCCCGCCGTGGTGAAAAATGAGCTCGGGTCACACACTTAAATTGAATCTCCCTCCAACGGGCCCCCTGCGCCACTCGAACAATCCGTTTCAAAGCCTTGCTGACCATTCCCGGGGCCACCTCCCCTCCCAATTCAGCAGCCCAAGCCAACTCGACCCCCCGATAATCGGGAAGTACCCTATAACAATCCAACCAACTCTTCAGCTGCGAAATAGATGGGGGACTATCCTCCCCTATCCCAAAAAATTCCATAATCGTGGCCGAACGGTCAATGTGCAGCGCATCCCGCGGTAGTGAGGCCACGTAGTGAGCAACTTGCATATAGGCAAAACAGTGCCTAGTAGGTAACTCGTACTCGCGGCTCAGGGCCAAAAAGGATTTGCAGCATCCCGAGGGTTCGACGAGATGTCCCACCGTCCGAATACCGCGGGCCCCCCAGTCTCTAAACACCCTCGTGTCGGACCCCGGGAGGAACTGGGCATTCCCTTGAAGGGGTAACCAACTAGAAACACCCCAGGGCGCAGTCCAATACCTATTTAGCTGTTGCCAGGTGCGTCTAGCCGAGCCCACCAGGGCGCTCCTCTTAACCGCCTCCGGCAAATCACTATGTCGCCCATGCAAAACCCCCAACAAGGTCCACGGTGCCACTAAACACTCCTCCACAGCCCGAGGCGTATAGTCCTCTGTCCCACCTAACCAATCTCCTAAATGTCTCACTTGACACGCCAAAGCATACAGCTTTAAGTCAGGCAGCCCCATACCCCCATCTTTCCATTTCCCCAGTAGCCTATCCCACGGGATCCGAGCCCGCTGCCCTCTCCAAAGAAACCCCTTAAGAGAGACTTCCACACGACGCAAGTCCCGACGTAATAACCAAACAGGCAAAGTCTGCAACCAGTAAAGGATACGCGGTAATATAACCATCTGTACCGCCGCAAGTCTCCCAGACAAAGACAAAGGAAGATACTCCCAGGCCTGCAACTGTGTCGTCAAACGCCGCAATATGCGATCCAAATTGCGTCTATATAGCTCCTGGGGTTGACGAGGCATCACTATACCCAAGTAAACAAATTCCTCCACTGCCCACCGGAGGGGAAAAGTCTCCCCCCAGGACCCACGAAGTTGCCCTAGAATATCCAACGCTTCCAATTTATCATAATTAATGCGGAGACCCGCCAAGGCCCCAAATCGCCCAAATTCCTCTAAAAGACTCTGAAGAGAAGCTACTGGGGAAGTCACATGGACTAACAGATCATCTGCAAAAGCTGAAATTACAAACTCCTGCAATCCCATCTCCACACCCTTGATCATACCCGATTGAACAATTTTGCGAATCAAGGGGTCTAGGGAGAGAACAAATAACAGCGGGGAGAGGAGGCAACCCTGACGTGTACCCCTCTCCAAAGTGAACTCCTCCAAAAGCACTCCATTGCACAGAATCCCCGCCGTCGGCGTCAGATATAAACTCCGCACCATGTTACGAAAGACATCTCCGATGCCGTAGCATGGCAACAGCCCCCATAGATATTGCCAATTCACCCTATCAAATGCCTTTTCGGCATCGAAGCTGACCAGTAGCGAGGGTATCTGTCGAGCATGTACCCATTCCAAGGAGGCCAGGATTTTCCGGAGATTACGCACGGCGTATCGCCCCTTAACAAAGCCCACTTGTGCCTCATGAACTAAACTCCCCAATACTTCAGCCAACCTAAGAGCCAAAACTTTCGCCAGAACCTTTAAGTCAAAATTAATAAGGGAGATAGGCCGGTACGAGGCTGCTAACAGCGGGTCCTTACCCGGTTTGGGAATCAGAGTAATATAAGCATGGTTCTGCCCCCATCGAAAAGCCCCCCGGTCCCCCCTCACACTGAACACCTCTCGTAACACCGGACTGACACAATCACCCAGTATCTTGTAAAATTCCGCACTCATGCCGTCCGGTCCGGGAGCCTTACAACAACTAGCCACCGAAATAGCCGACTGTATCTCCTGGGAGGTAAGAGGCTGGTCCAACGCCCCCTTCTGCACCTCAGTAAGCCGCGGCAAATTCAAATCTCGCAGGTAGTCTGGCAGGAACGCACCTGGCCCCGCCTCACCTTTGTAGAGTGACTGAAAAACCCCCGAAAAACCCTGGCAATATCCCCATTCGCCTTGTGCACGGTGCCCTTGTCATCCCGGAGGCCTGCCACCATGGTAGAGCCCCGTCTGCCCCTCAGACAACGAGCCAACAATTTCCCAGGCTTATCGCCATAACAGTACAACCGATAGCGGTAATAAAGAATCGATTTCTTGGCTTTCTGATGCAACAGCTCATTGAGATCAACTTGGGTCTCCCAAAGCCTCCTCCTATTCTCAGCCGACGGTAGTTGGGCACACCGACGCCGAAGTTTAGTGACCTGTTGCTCCAGTGCCATGATGCGTTCCGCGAGTATCCAACGTTTTCGTGCGGCATAACCGATGATATCTCCCCTAAGAACCACTTTCGCCGTTTCCCAAATCAATTCAGGATCATCCTCGTGGACTCGGTGATCGCTCACAAATTCCGTCCACCGTTGACGGAGAAAATGACGGAACTGCGCATCATGGTACAACCCCAAGGGAAAACGCCAAATACGCGTCCGAGCAGTATCACCCCCCCCCCCCAGTTCAAATCCAGCCAGACCAAAGCGTGATCGGAGACCTCCAAGGGACCAATTTGAGCTGCCTCCGTATGAGCAAATAGCTCCCTTGATAGAAACAAATAACACAGGTACACTAAAAAAAATTTTTTTTAAACTGCCTCTAATGTTTCGATTGATTTTTACGTTTTTTGGTGCGCTGAATCCAAATCTGGTAACCAATTTGCTCCATCACGTACAGATTTTTTTGCTACATTGGGTTAGCAGTTTGAGGTGAACGTTTCAGATTGACTGCGATCGAGATAAAAGTTTCTTGGATGAATTCTTTATACTAATTGTTTAGTAGTTATTCAAATAAGAATAAAGAAAATTGTAACAAGGCAGCACATAAGAATAGAGTAATGTCAACAAAACACACTGTGATGGTAGCAAAATTGTCTGCACTTAAAACAGCCACATACATGTGCACAAACATTGAGCATATAAGAGCGAGGTTAGACACAAAGCAAAGCAAAGCAAAGAAATGTGCAAAAAATGTTGTACAGGTATGTATGTAAGAATAGAAAACGCAAACTGCACCATTGCAATACATGAAGACAAACACCCGATGGTGTGAAAATAAAATTCTAATAAATGAGATCCGACACTGTGGTAATAACTAGCAAATTTTTATTTCAAAGTTTAGTAAAAACACGATATTTGTCAACACAGTTTAGATTTTAAAGTCATTCTTGGGTCAATCAATCTCCTGGTGGGCCCGTTTCTTCTTCCCCCGAATGCTTCTCTTGGTGCGCTGCTTGGCGTATTTTTCATCTGGGGTTTCCCGCAGCAGCAACCAGCAGAAATCAGCCATCATAGTGGTGTTCCATCTTCCTTGGTACCTTCTCTCTGCGTCCTTGATGTCTGGTGAAACCTTTCACCTTGTTCTTCACTGTACGCCCCCAAGTTTTCGGGAAAGTAGTTCACATGGGAGTGCAAGAAATGGACTTTCAGGCTCATGTTACAGCCTTGTTCTTTGAAGGCATTGAGCATCCGGGCAACAATATCCTTATAGTTCTCATCCCGCCTGTTCCCCAAGAATTTGAGAACAACATCCTTGAAGGAATCCCAGGCTTCTTTTTCCTTCTCAGACATCGTTTCAGCGAATGCTCCATCTGAAATGAGTTTCCTTATATCAGGGCCAACAAACACTCCTTCCTTTAGCTTTGCTTCAGAAAGTTGGGGGAACTTTGAGCAAAGGTACCGAAAGCACTCACCATCTTTTGGAAGGGACTTGATGAATTGCTTAATGAGACCCAACTTAATGTGGAGAGGTGGTAATAGAATTTTATCACGAGGTACCAAGCTCTCATGAAGAACATTTTTCTCACCGGGTCTCAAATACTCCCGAATTGGCCAGTCTTTTTTCCCCCAGTGTAGGTCGCGGGCCCGGCTATCCCACAAGCAAAGGAAGCAGGGATATTTGGTGAAACCGGATTGCTGCCCTAATAGCATGGATAGAATTTTAAAGTCTCCACAAATCATCCACTTATGCTCATCATAACGAATCTTCTGAAGAATCAGGGCCAAATTCTCGTATATTTCTTGGAGAATAACAGAGTGAGCAATAGGAACTGAAGCGAATGTGTTGCCATTATGAAGAAGAACACCTTTTATGCTGTCTTTTGACGAATCAATGAACAGCCGCCATTCAGCAGGATCATACTTGAGTTTAAACTTTTCCATCACTCCGTATATATCGTTGCAAAATACCAAATCTTCCTCTTTGCTGAAATACTTCAAAAATTGTGTCTCGCGGTTGCGGTACCAATAAAAAGTTGTTCCTGGTGACAATAGATTTTTCTGTTTAAGCCGAGAAGCATCTTTTGGGAGTCCTAAATCCCGGACTAAATCATTCAATTCAGTTTGAGAGAAAAGTTCAGGTTTCGGATCTGGTTCAGTTTCAAACTCGGAAGTACTGGACTCATCGGGAAAAGCCATCTGATGAGTCTCATCATGATCAGAACCGTTCACACAAATATGATCCAAAGATTTTGGTGGTTCAGGCACAGGTACTTCGTTGCTATGAGGCATAGGCCTAATTGCTGAGGGAAGATTGGGGTAACTTATTACGTTCTTATTTTTTAAGTTGTATCCCTTCACAATGCAAGAGCAAAAATAGCAGTCACTGCTGTGATCTCTTTGTTCACGCCACATCATAGGTATTCCGAAACGAAATGCTTGTTTTTTACCTTTCATCCATAAGCGTAGATCTTCCTCACATGTCTTGCACACTTTGTGAGGAGCCCACGGTTTGTCTTGATCGCCTAACTTCAAACCGAAATAGGCGAAATATACTTTTTTAATAAATGCAGAAATGTTCCTCTGCCGCTTTTTCATGGTATATTCCCCACAAATAAAACAAAAACTGTCCGGAGAGTTGACGCAACCTCTGGCTCTGTGAGCCATCACAAATACACAGCACTGCAAACTACAACTGTAGTGAACCACTTCGGAATAAAGCTGGATTACGACTGAGCAAACAAAAGGTAATAATGAACTTGCAAGAAACTGAAATTTGACAGGAACATTCATGTCGCAACCACCGTGTTTGAGCGAGCGAACGAGGCGAGGCGAGGCGAACAGGAAAGAACATGCGCCAGCGCGAGTACTGGATTTAGCCCCCCGCCTCCCAATTGTCCTGTTAATGTATAAAATGAATACAAAACACTCTAAAATATCATGAGGGAGTGTTTCTAGTTAGTTAACCATTACAACCTCTATTTTGGGCCAAGAAAATAAACTGCAGTCGGCTAAAAAGAAATTATGTGAACATTCCTTATATGGGTAAGAAATCTAATTTTGCAAGAAAACGTGACGTGATGGAACATTTTGGCTATCTTTCCTGGATTCAGCACCCTAAAATCGATAGGAATCAGTTGCAAAACTGGAGGCAGTTTTTTGATAGTGTACCTGTGTAATCTATACGGGCACTGGTGCCATGGGCTCTGGATTGATGTGTGAAGTCTTTCTCCGAGGTATGCAACAGCCGCCACGGATCAATTACTCCCAGTTGCTTACAAAAGCGTTGTAGCAACCGAGAAGACAGCCCCCTCTCCCTTGTCCCCCCCCTCGAGACGTATCACACATTTAACCTTCCCCCACTATGAGATGCTTGTACAGTTCATTTAACCCTTTATATAGCTACATAAAGTGGTTTGTATATATTTATCATGTTTTTCCCTGTTAAAAATTGTTTTAATGTATACCCAAGTTATGATACCTCCGATGTACGCCCCCAAGTTTTCGGGAAAGTAGTTCACATGGGAGTGCAAGAAATGGACTTTCAGGCTCATGTTACAGCCTTGTTCTTTGAAGGCATTGAGCATCCGGGCAACAATATCCTTATAGTTCTCATCCCGCCTGTTCCCCAAGAATTTGAGAACAAGTTATGATACCTGTTTATTGTAAACACAAATCAGCAAGCTGAGATGTGTAGTTTAATGTTCACTGTAAACCGCGCTGATGTCAATAGCGCGGTATAAAAGAGACTTTAAATAAATAAAATAAAAATAATAAAATAATAAAATCTAGGCCTACATCCATAACCCCGTTAAAATCCCCCCCCCCCCCCCAGGATCAAGGGGCACTCGGGGAGCTGCTCCAGTCTGGAGGCCGACTTGCTATAAAAACCAAAATCAGCTACATTAGGTCCGTAAAGGGCCCCAAGAATCACCGGCTTCCCCTCTAACTGACCATAAATCAACAGAGACCTACCCACCTCATCCGCAATAACCGTCTCCGCCACAAAACGAATCCTCTTGTGAACCAAGATAACAACTCCCCCCCCCCCCCTTGTTTCCAGTAGCTGGGGATCCCCAGACCTGCCCCACCCAGGACCTACACAGCTTACTATGCTCTTCAGCCGACTGGTGGGTTTCCTGTATCAGGGCTATATCGCAGTTGTGTCGGGCCAGTGCTTGGAGTACTTTATATCTTTTAATGGGATTACCTAGTCCACAAACATTCCAGGTAATGACCCTCAGGTGGATGGGGCAGTGTCAAGGCTCTTCCAAAACGAAAAATCTAAGCGTACCGGAGGGGCTCCCCCAGCCTGGAGCCCCCCACTCACATCTTCCCTGGTAATTCTATGCTGCCAATTCTTAAACCCCGGAGTGTGAACCCTCCCACCCCTTATTACCTCCCCCCTCCCCCAACCCCCCCCCCCCACTCCCCTCCATCCCATCCAGTCCGTCCAGCAGGTCGGACACTTCCATTGGCATCGGGCCCACCCCGACACACTCACACTCACACTCGCCATAATCCCTGCCCCCCAGCTACCTAGGAGTTCTATTCACCCTCTACCGTCCCCTCAAGTCTTCCCCCATGCCTCTCTACCCATGAGTGATTCCACCCCCCTTCATTTGACATGCCAGCCCAGCTACACGCCCCTTCCTCCCCCTTTTCTGCCTTCCCGAGAAATTACATGGGCCATGACTCATGTAAAGAAAAGAAAAAAAAGAATTTGCACTTCCATAGTCCCCATCTCTCCAGCAACATTGTTACTAACAACAAATACAAATGTAACAGTTACTTTGTAGTTGTCCCAAACTGTAACTTAATTGAAACGCAACTTAGTAACTTGCCCACCTCCTAAGTGTCTCCTCCCACCCCCTACAAAATACAACCCAAGGCAGAGGCAAGAAAGTAACAAGCAAAAAGTGGAAAAGCTTAACAATTGTAAGGAAAAAACCCAGAGAGAAAGGAGCCCGGCAGCCTAGGCCCACAGCCCCTCTACACACGAGCTCCCATTACAAGTTACCCACTTTAGGGCCCATCCCCCGGGCGTCTGCCTTATGCGCAGACACCATTCCCCACTTTCAATCATTATCGTCCCCCCCTTGAAACAGCTCCCCAGAGGACCACTCCAACAGTACCACCAACCCAAACAAATTTAATATAAGTCCCAGGAGCCTCATGTCCACACTGCCGACACTCTCCTCGCAGGCCGCAGCACTGCTACTCCATCCATGGCTGACTGCACGCTGCTCCCCATCAGGATCCTGGTCTCATCCTTACCGCCGCGGGCCTCACGACCCAGCCACTGATGTCTCTGCCTGTTGTTCTAGCCAGGTGCGAGCCTCCTCCGGTGTCCCAAGGATTCTTGTCTGTCCTCGATGTTCCACTCTCAATTTCGCCGGGTAGAATAATGAGAAGCGAATCCCCTTGTTCGCTAGCTGGGCACAGATGGACGAAAAGGCTCTTCGTTGTTGGCTCACCAACAGAGAATAATCCTGAAAGACCAGGATGTGATCCGCTTCGTCAGCCTGCCTCCGACGAGCGCGGGCCGCTCTCAGCACCTTCTCCTTCTGGGTGTAGTCCAGAAAGGGGGCTATGACTGCACGCGGTCTCTGTGCTTGATCACGTCTCGGGCATAGTTTATGCACTCGTTCCAGCACGATAGAGCGCTCCCCTACATTGTCCAGGAGTCTTCCCATCCAGTCCAGAAGATATCGGGGTAATGCATTTTCTGCAACCGTCTCCGGGATGCCGATAAACCGCAAGTTTTTCCTGCGGCCCCTGTTTTCCAGATCCTCTAACTTTTCCCCTTGCTGCTTGACAAGGGTCTCCAGAGCTTGCACTCTAGCCGTTAGAGTGTGCTGAGCATCTTCCATGTCCGAGATCCTTGTCTCTGCATGTTCCATCCGCCCGGTAAAATCAGCGATGTTTTGTGCCACAGAGTCCAGCCGATCTCCGAGCTCATTGAAGCGCTCGTCCAGTGCCCGCACTACCGCGGCACTCACGTCAGCCACCATGCTGCTCTCGCCCTCAGATCCAGGGCTTCTCGTCGCTCCCTCAGCCATCTTTGGGTCAGGGCCTCGTGTTTTCTCCCGTTTGGATGTTTTTGTAGCCATCGGGGGTCTCTCGGCCCGCAGTGAAGGCACTACTGCACCCCCACCACTATCCCTGCTGCTTTTGGAGGTAGCCAGGGGCATTCGATCACGATCAGTTAGGATTTATAGCTGCTATTTGGGATGGGTACCCGGAGCTGATCTGCACGATGTCCGATCAGCTCAGTGCCATACCGGAAGTCCCAGGAGGACATCTTTATTCACTGATATTGCAGATACTCAGACATACAGTAGTACGTTAGTAATCTGTTTGGGACTTGCATTTGCATGCAGGTTTCTTTGCCCAGGAAATATTAACTGTGACGATGACAGTGCATTGTGCTCTTCCCCCATGAAATGAGCCTGTTTTTGCTCCTTATTCGTGGTCAAGAGCAGGTATAAGCATGGATGCCTCAACAACCAGGGCCAGACATTCTGGAATTGCACCACAATGTGCATCTTCGTTGCTTGGCCCAACCCATTCTTCCAGCACATTCTACTTGGACATCCTCGTGCTGGGAATGTCTATATGCCCGTTTTCTAAAATGGTTCCAGAGATGTCCTTGTGACTTGGACATCTGTATACCCATTTTCAGACATCCAAAACATGAATAGGGCTTCTAAAATAAACCCCTCAAAGTTTTATATACTGGATGGCAAGCTAATAATCTATCTGGCCATGAAATGCAGTACACCTAATGCAGGGTCTCTTCGAGCTTTCAATGACCCGCATTGTGCATATTCCTATTGTCAAATGGGTGGATTTGAAGCTTTTCTGCTCATGGACTTGAAGCTATTCTGCCTGTTATGCTCTGGTTTATTTGTTGGGTATTGATTTTGGTGACTAGTGTCTTATTTGGGTACTATTCTTGGGATCTCTCACAGAATGACAGTGAGGGTCACTTACCTGGCTAGAGAAGACAGTGTCCTGGCAGACGAGCAGAATCATGAGCTTCAACCTCAAAAACGGGCCCTGGACCAAGGCCTGGAGCATTTTTCAAGAGTAGGACACTCCTTCAGTAGATCTGTTCACTAATCCTCAGGACAGGCAACCACCTCAGTTCACCTCCAGGAGGGGGACACACAGCAAACAAACCTCAGATACCTTTCTCCTGTATTGGAGGAACGGTCTTCTGTATGTGTGTCCTCCAATATCTCTCATATTGAAAATGCTTCTGAAACTCAGAGATGACAAAAGGCACTATGATTCTTATAGTGGCCCAGACAACCATAGTTTCTTCTTTCCTTGAGTTCTCGGTGGAGGATCCTATTCGGCAGGGTGATTAGTCTATGCTGATCATTCAGGATCAAGGAACACTGTTGCATCCCAGCATCAAGTCCTTCTCTCTCACTGCTTGGATGTTGAGAAGCTGGCTCTGTCCTCGTTGGATATGACATTAGTGTTGCCAACGTCCATCCTTGAGCGATTCCACTAGGAGATCATATGGTTTCAAGTGGAAGAGGTTTGCTGCAGATCCTTTCACTTGTCCCACAAAACAAACTTGCTTTAATATCTTCTACATCTATCAGAGTCAGGTCTAAAACTCAACTCACATATCACTAGCATGTAGAAGGTAGGCCCATCTCTTCATTTTATGCAGGGCTTGCTTCTTATGAAGCCTCCCATCAAGCCGCCTGCAGTCTCATTGTACTTTAATGTGGTGCTAAGCTAGCTGATGAAAGCTCCTTTTGAGCCACCAGATACCTATACACTGAAGTACCTGACCTGGAAGGTCATATTTGTGGTGGCAATAACTTCAGCGCACAGAGTGTGTTAGCTCCAGGCTCTAATGCTAAGTTTTACAACAACAGGCTAAGTTCCTTCCAAGGTGGTATCAGACTTCCATCTTAATCTGTCAGTTGTGGTTTATGGTTTATTAAAATTTGCTATACTGACTTTCAAATTAAATCAAAGCGGTTTACATTAAAATGTAGTAAAAATAATAAAAAAAAGCAGAAAGGATGCAAGAGGAAAGGTAATTACAGCCATTCAAAAGGGAGAGTGACAAGGGAGGAGGAAAGATAGAGAGGGGAATTATCATATAAAGGGCAGGGCTAACCATCGGTGCGGGTCAAAGGCCTTCTGAAAGAGGTGGGTTTTTAAGGCTGACTTAAAACTGCCATAAGTAGGTACCAAACAGAGTTCATGAGGCAGGCTATTACAGTGGTATGGGTGCAGTCATCCTACCAATATTATTCCCCAGACCTCACATTTACAAACGGGAAAGTGCACTGCACATGTTAAACAGCAGGAGAGCTTTGGCCTCCTATTTGGAGGTTTAAAGCCCTTAAAGTCAACTCATCTTTTTGTCTCTTTTAAATCAAGCAAACTGGGGACTGCCATGAACAAACGCTCTAACCATTTGGCTATCGGAATGAATCTTCTTCGCTTGACGTTTGAGGGTCAAGTTACAGCTCATAATATCAGAGCCATGGCTACTTCAGTGGCCCACTTAGAAACATAGAAATATGACGACAGAAAAAGACCACATGGCCTATCTAGTCTGTCCTTCCATATCAACAACACTTAAGGTCAGCCTCCAGTTTGGAGATTTGCAAAGCTGTGCTGTGGACTTCTGCTCACACATTCACATCTCACTACTCTCTGGAAAGGTACTCCTGAGACCATTGCAGGCCCTAGACATGTGCGGGCATTTCACCTACACATGGCCCTGTACCAGGACTAAGAGGGAGCCGGTGAGACCCAAAGCCCAACTCACCAGCCCACCTCTTCACAGCTGCAGAAGCATTTTTCTTCACTCCTGTGGCTGTGCTAACTCTCAGCCGCCGGCACCACTGTGTTCTTAGAGGTTAAACAGGGGCACTTCCTGTCTTATGCAACAGACAGGAAGTGCCCCTGCTTCACTTCTAAGAACTCAGTGCTGCTGGTGGCTGCGACAGCACAGCCACAGGACTGAAGGAAAAGGCTCCTGTGGTTGTGTAAGCAATGCAACTGTGGGCCACAGGGAGGAGGAGGAAAGGGAGGCACTGGACCACAGAGAGATGGGAGGGGGAGTGGGCTAGGACTGGAGGAGGGACTAGGGCTGGGGGTGGACCACTGTGGAGGGGGGGACTTTAGCTAGAAGACAACTACTGCTGGGGGGCTAGGACTGGAATTGTGCTGATGCTGGGGGATTGGGGAACTGTAACTTGAAGGGAGATGATGCTGGGAGGGACTGGAATTAGAAGGAAGCTGATGCTGGGGGAGGACTGGAAGGGGGAGATGCTGCGGCTGAAAGGCTGAAAGGGGGCAAATGCTGGGGTCAGGATGGAGAAGAAAAGAGTCTGGGGGAGTGGGGGAGTGAGGATGGAGAGGGGGACAGATATTTTATGTGGAAAGGAAGAAACAAGATCATACAGAGGGAACAGTTGAGGAGGAGGGACATAAGAAGGAATGGGGTGCAAGAAGGGTTAAAGAATTTCGGAGAAGGAAGTGTGTGGGGAAGGGATGTAAGAGGCAGAAGAGTAGGTACTGGGGACAGAGAGATGGGAGAGAGCAGGGACTGGGACGTAGATGGAGACTTTAAAATTGAGTGGGAGAAAAGAAGAAGACAGATTCAAAGATTGGCTGGGTATTGGGAGAATAAGCAGGTACTCAGGGCCCAGGGCTGGCACAACTCACTGTGCATACAACTCCAGCATCAGGTAAAGATCGCAGAATCTTTCAGCATTATCCCCAGCTTTATCTTTATTCTCTGAGTCAGCACCTGTAGCATTCACTTCAAGTGCGCAGGGCCATCACTGGAAGCGAATGCTTTAGGCAGCACTGGCTGAGAATAAAACTATGTGATCTTTCTGCTGATGGCTCAGAGAAAGAAAGAAGATGCCGTGGATGGTGCCGCACAATACTTTTTCCTGGGAGGGGGACAGAGAGAGGGAGACAAAGAGAGATGGGATATGCTGGATCTCCCCACCCAGCCATGCACAAGATCAGTCTTGTTGTGCTTTCTGGAAGCCCAGTGATGACATTGTTGCCCTTCTCTACTTGTGCTCTGTGTGGCTACACCACTTGCACGAGATTTTAAGTTATGAGATTGAAGAGGTATGGGCAAGTCACTTAACCCTCCTTTGCCTCAGAAAAATCCAAGTTATCATTGTCCCTGTTTAATGTACATAAACCACTTTGACCTAAATGAAAAAGCGGTATAAAAAAACCTGATGAATAAATACAAAAAATAGAAGGGATATATTGCCCTGGGATGGGGAGAGCTAGGCGGAGGGAGAGAAGATACTAGGCCGGGAGGGAGATAGGAGAGGATGGAGTTGGGGAAGGGGATAGAAAGCTGATGCTCTATGGGGAGGGAGGGGAAAAAGGCTGGGGAGGTGGAAGAGAAAGCATGAGATGCTGGGCATTGTGAGTAATGCAGAACGGTGAGGGGATTGGGAGATGCTGAATTGAGGTGGTGAAAGAGAGAGGGGGAAACGGTGGGCATGTTGGAACTATGTGAGAGATGTCATGGGAAGTTGGCAAGGAGGATGATGATTACAGAGTGGTAATGGGGAGTCGGTGAAAGGGAGATAAGAGGTTAGCAAAGGAGTGAAGTGGGAAATGGGGGAGTTGGGCTGGAGGTTAGAAGTGTAGATGGAAAGTTGCTTGATGAAAAGTCAAAAGGGGATTGAGGACGGAGGGGAGAAATTTGAGTGGATGAATGTCTAAATAAAAATGGAGGAAAGAACAAAAAGTGAAAGATTAGTTATGTTATAAGTAAATGTAGAGAGAGAATAGAAAAAAACAGTAGAAGAGTGAAGAAAGGAGAAATGGACAGCAGACAATGGAGAATTAGCAGAAGACACACAAAACACAGAAGAACACAGTCACAATTGTGACTGAAAAATACCCCCCCCCCCCCAAAAAGGTAGAAAATAAATATTTTATTTTGAATTTATTAACTGGAATATGTCAGCTCTGAGAAATGTGCATCGCCGACGTCTCTGTGTTTTGTTCAGAGCAAGAGGAAATTAATTTCATAGGTTTATTTTTCCAGTGGTGTTGTACACTCCAAGTTTGTCTTTTGGGGTTCCCAGTTCAATTAGAGCCTCATTCCGATCGGGACATAAAGGCCCCTGTGCGCCCAATGGTAAAACTGTTCACTAAAGTTTTACAAAAGTCATGTTACTGAAATATAAATAGTCATTTCTTATCAATTTTTGTATGCTGAACACGAATATGACAGTGAAATTGCAAAGTTGGCTCTAGTTTTTTTTTGTAATCTACAAGAATTCATGTTTACATCACAAAATGCATGTCAATAGTAAATATAATAGGCCTTCGGTTAATACCTGTAAAAAAACAAGTCATAGACTACTTCTTAGATTTTTTTGCCTGTCTCTTGTACAGCTATTCGGAAGCTTCTCTGGGGAGTGTCCAGCAGTAGTCAGCCAGCATTGTAGTGGACCATTTTCCCTGGTATCTTTGCTCCATCGTTGCGATATTCTGGTGAAAACGTTTGTCCTCTTCATCACTAACCATACCACAGTTTTCAAGAAAGAAATCGAGATGGGAATCAAGGAAATGGATCTTTAGAGACATATTGCAGCCAAGTTTCTGATACTGCATCAGCATGTCTTCTACTAGTTCCTTATAGTTTTCTGCCCTAACATTCCCGAGAAAGTTTGACACTAGGCGAAAAGCATTCCATGTTTGTTTCGCATTACCCTGCAGCAAGTTGTTGAACCGGTCATCTTTGAAGAGCTCTCGAATCTGGGGACCCACAAAAACTCCCTCTTTAATCTTTGCTTCGCTGAGTCGAGGGAATTTTTCATGCAGGTATCGGAAAGCTGGCGAAGTGCGGTCCATGACTTTCACAAAGTTTTTCATCAAACTTTGTGAAAGCCATGAAGGGATGGTAGCAGGATCTTGTGAGCCTCCACCAGAGCTGGGTGCTGGATATTCTTCTCTCCAACCGTTACATTTTGTCTGCGATTCCATTCCTTCCGCAAGTAGTGCCAATCCCTTGCTCGGCTATCCCACTCACATAAGAAACACATATTTTATATATCCCTGCTGCAGTCCCATTAAAGGACAACTACCTTCAACTCACCACATATGTGCCAGCTGTACTTGTTATAGTTAATGGAAGTCAGTAGATGCTTTAAGTTATCGTATGTCTCTTTCATGTGGACCCCTAAACTAAAGAAGAGTGAAAAACATCCAAACAATATATGAGCGAGCGCAGAAAAATGTTTGTGTTGGAAGTGTTTTTGTCGGAAGACCAGCCATGATGTTAAAAGCCTCTCGAAGACGTTACTTCCATTTTACTCAATTTTATTAAGGTCCAATTAAATAAGCTCACGTCGGAGCCAAAAAAGTGAAGGTGAAAAAACACCACAACTTGGTGCCACCTACAAAACATAAATGTACTTATATAAATATGGATTTCAATTGTACAGCATTGTTTAGATCTACATCATTCTTTTGAGGATCTTACTTGGAGAGTGCTTGATAGAGTGCCTGAACACCTGAGGGGTGGAGATTGTGAACAATCACTTCAAACCTTAGAACAGAGATGGATTTTTACTTGGTCCACTGTTGAACCATTGGGACTTAATAAAGAGCTGGATTGGATTAGTATCCTCTAAAAAATTTTAAAATTTTTTTAAAATATATTTTTTCGGGGATTTGTGTTGGATACACATATTGGCTGTGGACATTTGCTTAGCGATCATTGGCTAAGTTTGCTATTTAATGTGCAATAGTGCAACGTCTTAGACCCCTTCTTGAACACCAAGACTTCCGAACTGTAATGCAAGCCATGACGCTCCCACATCTGGACTACTGCAACATAATCTACCATGGCTTTCCAGCCACACAGACCAACCCCCTCCGAACAGCTCTGAACACGACAGCAAGAATCATTCAGAGTGCAAAGAAAACCGACCGCATCACCCCAATTCTGAAAGACCTACACATACTTCCCCTCGAAGCAAGGTCAAAATACAAAGCCATCCTACTCACCCACAAAGCCATCCATCAAACACAGAACACCCAGCTTCGCACCCTACTGTCTCGTCCAGCCCACGGCAGAACTACCAGACAAACGTCCAGCAATTCCCTCACCATCCCTCACAAAAGAACCAAATGCTCGCAACGGACCTGCAATCGAGCCTTTGAACTTTATGCTCCATCACTATGGAACTCTCTACTGAGTTGTCTCAGAAACAATGCCGATCTACCATCTTTCAGAAAACAGCTGAAAACCATCCTGTTCCAAGAATACCTCAACATGACCCCCACCAAAAAGCACACTAACCTCTGATCTCGTCCGCCCTGAACCTCTGACTCAAAGCTACATTAACCTGCCCATGTCCAAAGTCTGTCCTATGTCAAAATCTTTAATGTTGCCTCCCCGGTGATGGCCCCGCCCTTACTTAATTTCCCCACCCTTTTGTGTAACGCCGCTTTGACCCGGTGAAAAGCGGGATACAAATACAGCTAAATAAATAAAATAAATAAATAATGGCTGAACCTTACTGCAATTTTCAGATCACTAATGAGCATGCGCTGGCGTCTCGGAGTGGTGGAGAGGCCGCATGGGTGCTTTTCTTTTTGGCAGTTCAATTAAGCGTTGAAGCAGGGCATGGAGTGTATATTTGCCCGAAACGCAGTGCTGTGTACTTTTGGATAACTGCTTTTTTTGGAAATTGTTCTTATTTGGAAGTTGCCACTTCTGTCCGTCTTTTGGAGATTTGGGAAGAACGTTATCTGCTGCTGTGTTCCGTTCCCTGTGAAATTCAACTGAGGGCTAACAGCGGTTCAGATAAGTGGAGTTTTTAAATTGAAATCCATATTTATATAAGTACATTTATGTTTTGTAGGTGGCACCAAGTTGTGGTGTTTTTTCACCTTCACTTTTTTGGCTCCGACGTGAGCTTATTTAATTGGACCTTAATAAAATTGAGTAAAATGGAAGTAACGGCTTCGAGAGGCTTTTAACCTCATGGCTGGTCTTCCGACAAAAACACTTCCAACACAAACATTTTTCTGCGCTCGCTCATATATTGTTTGGATGTTTTTCACTCTTCTTTAGTTTAGGGATTGTATGTGCTGAGTGATTGTTATTTCATGAATTTCTTTCATGTGGACGGCATGCGCTACTGGAATAGATGGAAGACAGTTTCCATTGTTCAAAAGCACAGCCTTCAGACTCAGTTTCGAAGAGTCTATAAATAGTCTGCAGTCTTGTGGGCTATGAGTGATTTTTAAGGCATTCATGAGGCCTTCAATATAGGAACAGAATACCAGATTACTTTCCTTTCTGAAGAAAGGCTCCAACTGCTGGTGACGCTTTCGATATGAAGTAATGTTGACATCTTCTTCTAGAAGATTCCATTGTTGGAATCTTGATCCTAGCAATTCTGCCTTGTTCTTGGATAAGTCCAAATCACGAACCAGGTCATTTAGTTCTTCCTGTGTTGTTCTGTGTGGAGTTGATATGCATCCCAGTGAAAATCTAGGTCACTGCATGCTGACGGACCAGGAAAAGAACAGGTTGGCTCACCCTTGTCCTCATCAGATGAATCAAGAGAATATTCTGATGGAGGTTCTGGAAGTCCCTCACCATGTGGAACTGATCTCAATGCAGACGGAATGTTTGGGTAGACTATGCTTGACTTCTTTTGCTTCATTATTCCGCTGAAAAGAGGAGGAATGAAGCAAAAGTAACAGTCATTTATGTGGTTGCTTGGCTCTCTCCACACCATGGGGACTGCAAATGGCATTGATGGTCTTTTACAATTCAACCACTGTGAAAGCTGTGTTGTACATATAACGCAGCATATACGCGGGGCCCAAGGCTTGTCTTGGTCACCAGTCTTGCATCCAAAGTAAAGATGATATGCCTTCTTCAGTTGAGAAGTGATACTTTTCTTCTGGTTGGCAATGTCACTTCCCCACAAATGTAGCAGAAATTGTCAACGGTATTAACGCACTTTCGCGGCATTATTGTTCTGTATTGTACCTAAATGGCTAAAATTATATGATTAATAAAAGTTACATGTAACAGTAGCTTAAACTGTCTCGCACACAGTCTGAAATATTTTAAATGCTCAACCTTTCCGACTGCGTATAGTACATTGCTGACGTCAAATGGCTTCAGCAGCCATCTGGCAGTAGTATTGCATTGCATCAGAAAATGATGCAATCAACTCTGGATGTTGTGTGCATGCTGGTATTATGCAATGTGATGCAATATTACATCATTCAAGGCTTATTTGGGATGTTGTTGATGTCCTACTGGATAAATTTACACGGTGAAACGTCAAAAATGAACTACATGCAATATCTTCAAAACGAGAGCCAATAAAATATTTTTAATGTTATATTCGTGTTCAGCTCACCAAGATACTACAGATTAGGGCCTTTTAAAGTCAGTAACAATTTCAATGTTGAGCAGTGATCGGACGCACAGGGGCAGATGTGATTCTGATCCCATGGGGCACATCTAGCCCTGCGGGATCAGAATTGTGACTAGGCCTGTACGTGCAGGCTGGGACCCGATTCCGGTCGGCCTGGAAATACAGACATCAGCCCTGCTAACTCAGTCAAGACTCCTGAATGGAACCGCGGTGCCATGGCATCCGTTTGCTATGGCACAATGGCTCCATTCAGGAGCCGCGATCTCTGGCCGCTGACCACTGCTTTAATTCCCCGCAGCTTGACCCCTGATCTGGCCTACCAAGGCCAGGGTCTGGCTGCAGGGAATCTCCTGCAGCCCCTCCTACCTCTTCAGCCACCCAGGTCTGCCATTTCCCACAGTCTAGGGGAACTTATTCTACCTCAGAGGTGAAATAAGTTCCCTGTTCATTCCGCCGGCCCCAGACATACAGGGCCGAATCCGAATCAGCCCTGTACATCTGGGGCCGCGGACTGCTCACTGCCCGCCCTAACTCTGCCTCCACCCTACCCCTTTCCCACCCCCGTCTAACATCCCTGTGCAAACACCCTGTATGTACGGGGAAGTTAGTTGGGTCGGCAGAGTGGTCTGAATAGCGGGGATGGACATCCCAATCGGATGTCCATCCCCGTTATTTGCAGCTCAGACTGACCCCGTTATTGTCTTCATATTTTTAAATCATGATCTCTTGTTCTATAGTCTGTCTGTTTTGCGTGTATGACAGGACTGTGCTATTCTGTTCGTCTAATTTCTGTGTAGTAGACACACTGGTTCTCTTTTCCCAGTAAGATGTATTGGCTTAATATTTGTAGTGCTACCTTTTTTTTTTTTTTTTTTTAAACGTTTATTTTCATTTTGCAACAAACAAAAGTAACAACACACCAAAAGAAACAAATACACACATACAATAAGGAAAACAACCCCAATTACCCCCCACCCCTATGCTTCTTCTCTAAGCTAGTAAGAGTCATCACAGAAGCGCTTACAAACAACAGTTATGGTACAGCAGATAAGCAGAAATAGCATTGATAATACAGGCTGATCCTGTGACAGAGATTAATACAAAATGAAACAGTCAAATGAGAGCATTTAGCAGTTGGAACATAATCATTGAATATCTTCCTTTTAAACAAGTAGTGAGGAGCTTGAGTGGAAGAAATTGATACACAAGGTAGTTGCTCATAATTACAGTAAAATGGACATGATTCCACCAATCATTGAGGTTCAGAGGGGAGCAATTTTCCAGTATTTCGTAATTAAGGAGATAGGAAATAGCAATGCCCAGTAAGAAAACTGAGAGGAAATGAGTAGGTCGAGTTAGGAAGAGAGGGGATCCCCGCAGCTAAGCGGCGTCCCACTATCTTCCAAAAGGGGGGTTCCGGCAGTTACAAAATAAAATGAATAAATAAACGACCCCAGACCCGACTCCAGTTATACTGTGGTGCGGGATTTTCATACATAACAGGAGATAATGAACCAATGGACACAGGGCATGTCTAGCATCCATTGCTCTGAGTGACCGTCCATTTGGTTAACCTGTCAGGCATATATGTCCACTTGGGATAGTAATGCTTTGAAGAGAAGAAAAGGGTTCGGGTCTAGATTGTGAGGGGTGAGGGGCTGAGAAAGAGATGAACTCTAGTTCGGAAGGGTGAAGCAGTCGCGAAATAACTACTAACGCGAAAAGTGTCATCAGAGCTGCAAGGGTATCAAAACTCTTGGGTGGACCACTCAGTCTAGGCGGTTGTCTATCTATCAAAGGAGCAAATACTTGGTGAAAATCACCGCCAAGTATTAAGGGAGTACTGATAGAGGCCAATGCCAACTGCGCCATGCTGGCATAATAGTAGGGTCATCCACATTCGGAGCATAATACCAATACACGTGAATTTACTATCCCCTGCCCCAAAGGGTGTACGGACCCATCTACCCTTCTTATCAAAGCTAGTAGCCTTAACAGTGGCTTGCAAAGACTTCTTATCCAAGATGGCTGCCCCGCACCGCTTAAAAACAGCGGGAGAGTAGGCAGCCACCATATGAGTCATAACCTCAAGTTTCAATGGTTCAACAGAGTCGAAATGGGTGTCCTGAAGAAACACTAACTCAGCATAATCATGATTAAAATAGCTAAGGATTGTCCTTCTTTGGAATGGACTATTGATGCCTTTTATAGTCAGTGATGAGAGATTACATAAAGCCATTCAAAATAGTTAAACAATCTGAGAAAGAAACATGATAGCGCACAGAGTTGCACAATGTCCCTCATAGTACCTGTATATGACTGCAGAAACGACATGATAGGAAGTAAACTAATGTAAACCATGAAGCGCCCCATATAACAAAATAAGCACCGAAGTGCCTTAGAGAAGAAGCAAAACCCCAGAAATTACTGGCGGCCTGATGTCTGCGGGGAGAAACCCCAGAGAAGGCCTAAATTGAAACATAAAACCTGTATAGCTGTACGTGCTCCGAAACTAACCAAGGAGCTCATCGTGGAAGGAAAGGAGACCGAGAAAGGTATATATAGAAAGAAAGAAAAGTCCAGGCAGTCTCTGTTTCAGGTAGCAATCACCGCATCGGGCCATTCAAAATGGCGGATAGTTCCGGCGGATTCCATCCAAGCTGTAGGATTAGCGCATCTGGTCTGCTTCTTTGGAAGCTAAAAATGTTGCCAGCAGATCAGGATCCTCGAAGGTACTAGTTTGGTTATGGAGAGTCACTCTGAGCTTCGCTGGATATAAGAGGCCGAAGCGAGCCTGTAACTGTTGAAGTCTAGGTCGAAAAGCAAGGAGTCTCTTCCGACGGTCAACTGTGGGCTTAGCCAAGTCAGGGAAGAAGGAGACTTTATGATTTTCAAACTCCAGATGACGATTCGCCCGGGCAGCATTTAGAATTTGCTCAACTTGCTGATATCTCAGTAAACGAAAAATGATGGGCCGGGGGGTCGTCCGATTGAGTGCCATGTTGGTAGGAGCACGATGCGCTCGGTCAATTTCGAGATCTCTGTGAAAAGTAATCTTCAGCAAGGAGGGAAGAGTTTTGACCAGAAATTCTCTCAGATCTCCTGCTTCCGCCCCCTCCGGTACACCAATGAGCCTTACATTGTTGCGACGGGCTCGATTATTGCTATCCTCTAACTCTTTTTGAAGATTCTGTATCTGACGCTCAGCCTCATCCAGTTTCACCAAGCGCACCACGTGCGAGTCGAGGACCCCCGCCATATTGTCCTGCCGTAATGAAAGACCTTCAAGTCGGTCCTGAAGTACACCAAAATCTTCTCGCATGGCTCGGAGCGCTTCACCGTTGGACTGCACCAGTTCCTTCACACCGCGTATTTCCTCCAAGATCTCCTGTTGCATTTCGGGGCTTTCCCGAAATGGCACCATCTTTTGTGGGGAAGGCAACTCTGTCTTGGAACGTTTTCCGTGTGAAGATGAGGGAGACCCGAAGTCTAAGCGCGCTGGTTTATGGGCCGCCATCTCCCCCGAGGCACCCCGGTAAGTTCGGAGCAAAATATTAAGTTTATGTAGGTATTAAGTCAGGATTCTGAGTAGGCCCCTCGGGAGCTTCAGCGCAAAGCGTCTAACCCGCTGGACATCAGGCTCCGCCCCCGATCTGTAGTGCTACCTTTTGATAAATAGGGTTAGGTGCTGAATGAGTCCTAGTAGTTCTGTTATGATATGGCGGGTTTGCTATGGGTTCTAAATAAGCAGCATTTTGTAGTAATGCACCTGGCAGTTGGCACTGGAGGATAGTAATGCAGAAATATAGTAGCCTTTCTTTATCTTCACTGTACATTGGTATACAGACTCTCATTAAGAGGCATGTTTACTAAAGGTTAACGCGCTTTCACAAACGTGAACATGTGCTAAGTGCAGCAGCAGCCATTTTATTTCTGTGGGCACGGTGGCACTTAACACACATTAATGTTTAGTAAACATGCCCCTAAGTCATTGTTAGGACAAAAAAGAGGTTTGTGAAGGTTTCCTTTGAAAGCTACTTAAAATTTTAGATGGACAGCATATACATCTTAAAATAAGATAAATTAGATTTATGCAAATGAGGCCCAGTGAATATGCAAATGATGTCCCACAGTGAGTCTCCGTACATAGCCCCGCATTACCCTTGGGCTGCCCCTGCCTGACAGAATATTAGGTGTTGCCAGACTGTTCTCCAGAATCTGTTTGTGGATTAGAATCAAACTCCCTCCCCTCTAGGCCCAGTTATTTCTTTTCTAGGCTCTCTCCTTAAAAAAAAAAAAAAAAAAAAGAATAAAATTGTACAAAAGGCTTGTGGCCAACAAAAAGATATTGTTCATGTCTATTCGTTGCAACACGTGCTATATATTATTCCCCTTTTTCTTTAAAGGCAGGTTGCATTTGTGGATTCCCATATGTGAGGACAATATCCTGCTTGTCCATGGAGAAAAAGGATTACTCATCTGTAACAGGTGTTCTCTATGGTCAACAGGATAAATCCTCACAAACTCTCCCACCTCCCCTCGGAGTTGTATTCTTCTTAGTTAAATACCAGACTGAGGCAGTCACGTGCAATGGCAGTGGGCGGGAAAGAGCAGGCTTGCATGGTGGAGCCCTTCCAACAGCTTCTAGAAGGAGCTGTAAAGCTGTTCCTTGCAGACTCCATCTGATGACATCACCTGTATGTGAGGATTTATCCTGCTGACCATAGAGAGCACCTGCTACAGGTGAGTAACTTTGTTTTCTCTTTGCTTCAATGCCTGGTGGTAGAACATTAACCCTTTTTGTCTCTCTTGCAGGTACATTCATTACTTCAGCGGCCTGCTCTCTGGCACCATCAAAATGAACAACAAGCCCCTGTTTCTTCATCACGTCATCATGCATGGGATCCCCAACTTTGAGTCTAAAGGAGGTAAAGTGCCTCCATGTCCCTTTTCTTCCAGAAACTATCAAGGAGGATGTAGGTTTATCTAAAAAAGATCGGTAACTCTTCCTGCACGATTAATTGTGCCTTGCCCAGCTGCTGTGCATGAGACCTTAGCGATGCCTACTTCCTCCTCATTTTGAGGCTGTTCTCTCAGCTTGGGGTCATTTCACTTGTTAGTTCTGTCCCCTTAGATTGCAGCACCTTTCCCTGAAGGGTCGAGGTCTCTCTGGTTTCCCCTCAGCGGGGCTTTCCCTTACTGGTAACCTTGAAGCACCCCTGTCAGATCACAGACAGAGAAATGAAAGTCCATTAAATTTAATTCAGGACATGTGGAGGCCAATTCCATAACATGCACGTCCAGGCCACAGACATGTCCAAATCAAAAATGGGCCTGATTCACCCCGATTCCGCAGCCGCAAGTATAGACGTGCCCACCATTCAGAAATTGAGGATATAGATGTTTCCGCCGCGGCACCAGCAAACCGATATGGAGAAATATGGGCCCCGCTGTTATGACGAGACAGGATATATGCAGCAAATGGCCGTGGACATCCCTGTGCTCACCGTATTTTGAAAAGATGGACGTTTCCGATCCTGCCCGTCTACCCCATTGGCCACGCCTCCTCTGTTAAAACGTGCATCTCCTAAGTTGCTCCTCTCACTGACAGTGTTGTGCTGATGCAAACTACACATGAATACCGAGGATACATAAATGTTGATGCAAACGAAACTGTATATACCAGTCTGTTGCATGCCCAGAAAACTGAAAAGTAATCTCAGTACACTCAAAAATGTAATAACAGCAAGCAGAACGTAATATGGTTTTCATGACATATCTTGCATCGAAACCTACATGGCCGTAGAAAAAATCCGTAGTTATTCTTTCATTGGTCATCTCTATACAAGCCTAAGTACGGACCCTTACCAACCTCACACAATATGGTGCTTGTTTCAGTGCTGTTTGCACTGTTGAATGCTCTTATTTTGAGGGTCTCTTATTATTGAAAGGGATATGTTTTGACATTTAGCTGTGGAGAACCTTTTGTGATTTTTTTTCTGCACCTGGTGATGCTACAGTCATCCGTATGGTCCAGGTACTCGTCAGGCATTCATGTCTCCCTGAATTGCAGATGAGCACACCAGATCCTCCCATGCAAACCTCAAAACACACACACACACACACACACACACACACACACACACACACTCACTCACTCTCAGATTATAGATATGATCTCTGGTTCTCACCCAAACAAGAATCCTTTCTCTACTCACTCACATACTATTCCTACGTCAGCAGTCCCATTGTTCAGGACGTAGGAATTATTAGGGTCCCCTAAATTATCTCCTTTAGCACAAACGGCAAATGTCAGCATGGCCAGAAGAATCACTATTGCTCTTCTTGATATTTGTTTCAGGGTAATTAATATGTAATGCCTCTTTAGCTCTCAAGATTCCCACCTCTAATTTCCGTTCTTTATAAATGCATCAGTAGTCCACAAGAATAGACTAGTCACCTTCTTTATACAAACACAGCAGAATATTTTCTAAATACTGACCTTATTCCATGTCTCCGGCAGGTGTACAGGAACATCTGTGGGGACCTCCCAAAACCCACACGGGTCTTTCCTGAATACACTTTGTCTCTCCTGCAAACCACGCCCCCTTTCCACCCCTCCCAGTCATATTTCGAGATCCCCGCTTTAGTGAGATAAATGTCTGTGGGGGGCTATGTAGCGGAATATGCTCATAGACGTTTTCGGGAGTTAAACGTCCCTGGTGCATGTAGAAAGCCTTACTTGCTTTCTGGAATGACCTCCTTAATGTTTATCCAGATGATGTTTAAAGTTTATGGAGGCAAATCCTATAGAGAAAAGTCTGAGAGTGACACGTACATATAGACAGGGAGTGAAAAGGTCTGTGGTTCTGAATCTGCAGGAATATCATTACCCCCTCACTGCTTCCTCAATCACTGCTTGAAACTGTGGCCACTGGCCAGTGTGTAGCAGAATTTGCATGCCCTAACTGTCAAGAGTTTCCTTGCCTTGTCCGTCTTTAGGTCACCAGGCTGTTCCTCACACAATCCTTCCTTCTCCATATTTCAGGTTGTCGTCCGTTCCTCCGAATCTACCAGGCCATGCAGCCCGTGTACACCTCCGGGATCTAGTATGTATCACTTCTTGGCTTTAAGCACATTTTTCTCTCTCATTTGGATGCTTTATTTTCCACGTCAGCTCTTCTGCTGCAGTGTTTATATTAAGAACAAGTGGGAGGCCCTCCAAATTATTTTCTTTCCTTTTTTTTTGCTTCTTCAGGTCTTTTTTTGTTAGTCTGCTTAGGTGCAAAGTTGCAGGTGCACTGGCGTGGAAATCCCCAAGTACGCTGCAGCTTCTTTTATGACAGGCAGAGGAAAAGTGGGAAAAGTCCATGGACAGCCTTGAAAATATCTTTCTGCATCCCTGCTCTGCTCCCCCAGAAGCACCCCCCTTTTATGCACCTGCTCTGAGGATCCTCCTGCAACACTTTTTAACTGTTCTGAGGAGGGCACCTTTTAGACATTGTTCTCCTGTATACTCAGCCTAATCATTTGTGTGTGTGTTGAGCTGCACAATACCCGATACTGTCCTACTTTCCCCAGGGTTGCAGTTCAGAACAGCTCCCTTCCTGTTCCCAGACCTCTGCTCCAGGTCTTGTAGACGGCTTCTGCTCATTCTGGGTTCATAGAAAGGAAGTGAAACCAGCAAGGTTGGCACTAGGTTAGAAGCAGCCCTCTTGGATACTTCAATGAGCATAATAATAATAATATAATGTTCTGAAAGAATTTTCTCACAAAAGAATCCAGCATCCTAGCATCTCTCCCTGGGGGCGCTGAAGAGTGAGATTTGGACCTCTTGGCCCTTTTGAGAACGGATTTGATGACCATGGAAGGTGCAATAGCTGTAGCCTTTCATAATCTGGGAGCCTTCTGGATTCTATACAGGCAACGTTTATCCAGATCCTGGTACAATCTCTGCACAAAATATTGATTCGGCTACTAGCGCATGCCCGATGCATTAGAATATATACATGTTTCCATGGCGATTGGTGCACCATTTTTGTTTGCGCACAGTTTTTCTGCATAATTTGTTTATTGCATCAGGTGTAAACATGTTTTTAATGCGTGCAATAGGAAGCTGTGCGCTGGACTTTAGTGCACTGCTGTAAAGCACGTTTATGACATCGGCCCCAGAGCACATCATATGAATGACACTTTTTGGGTCTCCTTTGTTGAACCTGTGCATACAAATTATTCTTTTCCAAATCCAGCATATCAAATTTGCATAGTTGCTTGTAATTATAAAAGCACTTTTTTGTGCAGTGATTAATTCTGGCTTTTATTTATTTTTCCCCTTTGATTTCTCTGTCTTTGGGGTGCATATGTGCTTTTGACCATATTTAACTGAAGTAGTATTGTGACAGGAAAGTGGACAAATGTATTTGGCTTCTTGCCTTTAGTCTAAGCCAACATCATGACCCAAGCCTGCTCAGTGGACTTCCTACACCCAGTTCCAGATGTTGATGATGTCAGGCGAGCGCATCTGCATTTTGGGAAAGTAGTTAAGAGTCTCAGAGGCTTATACAAATTGTAATAAAGATGATAACATGCTAGGTGGATTGAAACAAGGCATATCCAAAAGGTTGTGCAAAGACTTTTGAGATATGCAGGTCCTTGGAGTGGAGAAGTAGCCTAATGTTTAATGTAACAGCCTTATGCCCAAGAATATTGGGGTTTGATTCCCACTAGTACGCCTTATAGCTTTGGACGAGTCACTTTACCCTCCCTTGCCTCAGAAGAAAAGGCCTGGCAATCTACTTCTGGTTATACTTTGCCAAGAAAACCCAGGAGTCAGCACTGACGTGACACTTAAAAAAGATCCTGGATGCCAACTCTTATAAATGTTGGATGTGATTAATTTTTTTCACCATAATTGATAAATCTTTTGAATATACATCCATATTCCAAACTGGGGAAATGAATCCTTAATTTGGAATGGAGGAGTGTAGCCCAGTGGATCGGAGCAGTGGTCTGGTGACCAAGCGACCAGGCTTTGATTCCCACTAGCACTCCTTGTGGCCTTGGGCAAGTCACTTAAAGCTCCGTTGGCTGAGAAGAAAGGCCTGGCAATCTATTTCTGGTTATGCTGCCAAGAAAACCCAGGAGCTGCTGGGTCACCAGGAGTCAGCAGCGACTCAAAGGGTTATGTTTACTAATCTGTGGTAGTGGCTTCCATGTGATACCAGAGCCACAGCTCCGTTGAATTCCAATATTGCCCAGAATGGCCGATTAGTAAACATACCCCAAAGACACACATTGCATTTGCAATTCCTAAAAATCTATTTGCAAATGAAGTTCTTAATGTTCTGTTTGAAGCAGAATGTGAGGTCTCCAAGCTCACTTCCCAGGCAACAGCAACCTACAGTGTCTACAGCAGCTGGAAAATCATAGGAAGAGAAGCCCCCGGAGATCTGTGCCCAAACCTGCCTGAAAGGCTGAAAACCTGTGACAATTACTAAAGAATATCTGGAAACATTAAAACAAGCAGTGGGTGGGGGAGACTTTCTGTTTTCCTTGCTGGCACTTCCCCGATGACCACCGAGACTTTCTGTGATGGGACAGGGCCATTTTGACCAAGAGCTGCTTCAAATAAAGTGGCATTTTTGGTTCCTGAGTGTAAGAACACGAGGGATAGTAATGTGTGTAAATGAGATGAAAAGTATGCAGTACCAAAACCCCGAAATATTTCCTCCCACACCTACAGTATCAACCAATTACTTTCACCACAAATTCAAAAATATTATCACAAAAATAGAAGGAAAAAGAGGGAGGCCTGTAGTCCTTAATCCTATGAAATAAATCACTTGTTGATGGACATGGTAATGTAATTTTAATGACCCTCACAATTTAAACCAATTTCACTGCTTGTGAAAACAGATTAAGGGGGTTATTTTAGAAGCCCTATTTGTGTTTTGGATGTCCGAAAATGGGCATACAGTCATCCAAAGCACAGAGATGTCCCTGGAGCCATTTCAGAAAGTCATTTTAAAGACATCCCGGGCACAAGGACATCCAAGTCTGAATGGGGGCATGGTGTAGGCATGTCCAGGGCATTTCCAAGAACTTGAACGACCTCGCCTGATTTCAGAAACACCCTGCACGTAGGGCCGGCCCAACCACTAGGCAAACTAGGCAGTTGCCTAGGGCAGCGACTTCTGGAGGGTAGCAAAAGCAGTCCATTCAAATCTAAATAGTAGAGTTTGACAGCCAGAGGAATGTAAAGCCTAGGGCTCCAACACTTTGGACCAACTCAAGGGCCAGCGCTGCCTGCACATCCCGAGCCGTGGCAAAGTTTATACCTGTTCCTGGCATGAATAAGCATTGGAAAGTGTTCTTTTTGCCAGCAAAACATCCAGAGGTTATGGAGAGGGTGTCCACGTTGAGAAGATTTAACACTGATGGCAAATGAGGGCTCTTGTTTTTATTTTGTCACACCGATGAATGTCCCTGTATTCAAACTAGCATGTGATAGACATCCCCACTCAAAGCATTTGTAGCGGGGATGTCCATGTGCATTTTTTGAGTTTTTGTATAGCGTTTCTTGGGACCTTAAAAGTGTGATCATACCCCAGATGATGTATATAATCTGTTTTGTACAAGCATTGAAACTGGCTTAAATAGTTTAAAAAGAAAAAGATTTTCAGTAGTTTTTTTGTGAGGGTCGTTATAATTACATTGCCATGTCCATCAACCAGTGGTTTATTTCACAGGATTGATTAGGGATTGAGCCTCCCTCTTTTTCCTCCTATTTTTGTGATGATAATTTGTGGTGAAATTACTTGCTTAATAGGTGTAGGGTTTAATATTTTTGGTTGGGTATATTAGGATTAACCTCAGTTGTTGGTATCAGCCAATCGGAGAGCCCGCAGCCTTCCGCCCCCTTTGGCCATGGAATGAGAAGCCTGGGTATGAAGTAGCCTTGATGTTTCTTCTGTAACCCATCTTCCCAGTCTATTTACATGAGGGCTATCTTTGCTCTGACATCTGATTCTTGAGCATGACAGAAACTCTCAAAATAACTAGCAAAAATAAGGCCTAGATAAATCGGGGACTGTTTTATCAGCTGTTCCTCTGTCAGGGCAGATATAAGTCATATCACCAGTCAAGGCATTTCATTGGTCATAGGGGCAATGACCGGTGCTTATTTCTGCTCTTTTTCTTTCATGTTTGAGATCACTAATAACATTTCCTTTTGTCACCACTGTTATTTTTTTAGTGCAGCTCTGACTGTGTCGGTCCATTTCCCTAGAACTACCTCTTATCGTATTGTGTTGTGTTCATTGTCTGCATGATAGAAAAATGTTGTTGTTAAGTGCTGTCGAGTCGGAGTCAACTCATGGCGACCGTGTGGATAGCTATCCTAAATTGTGTTCGGTCTTCAGTCAGGTTGACAGACTGGTACCCGTAGATACTGTCATTGTATCGATCCATCTCATTGCTGGCCTTCCTCGTTTGCGTTGACCTTCTATCTTGCCAAGCATGATGTCTTTCTCTAATGATCTCTCTCTTCGCATGATGTGTCCAAAGTATAAGACATCTTTACAGCTTCTGACTCTCATTTCATGTGCAGCTACATCAGCAGTCAGACATCCCGAGGGCTTTGATCCAACCAGATCATAAATGCTGGCTTTACTCTGAAAAGTCTTCAGCTCTTCCCCAGTAGCTAGTTGAGTGCCTTCCTACCTGGGGGTCTCATCTTCCAGCACTATAG
This sequence comes from Ichthyophis bannanicus, assembly GCA_033557465.1. Taxonomy (NCBI): domain Eukaryota; kingdom Metazoa; phylum Chordata; class Amphibia; order Gymnophiona; family Ichthyophiidae; genus Ichthyophis; species Ichthyophis bannanicus. Next base: position 810,305,041 of record CM066036.1, read on the forward strand.
CACAATTTGTTTTGTTGTGACTATCCATTGGGTTTTCATGGCAAGATATCGAAGTAGATTGCCGGGCCTTTCTTCCGCACAGTTTAAGTTTGGTGTTGTTGCCGTTGTCACAGAAATGTGATCCTCCGCCGTCAACACTATCCCATTCTGCTGCTGACGAGATGGGTGGTTTGTCTTGGTCTGGCACCTCACCTGAGACCTGTCCATCTTGGGAGACCCTGCCAGTAGTTAAACTACCGATAGTTTAATTCTCAGCATCACTGATGCACACAAGCCCTCACAGCATGACAAGCTGCAAACCAAGTGAGGGGATAGAAAAATAAAACAGTTAATAATGACAACTGCAATCACCCCAGCTGGAAGGGTCATTATTTAGCAGGTTTTTTTATACAGCTTTATCATTTCAGTCAATGCTAATGGACTAGCTAGAGTACATTAAACAGGGACATTGATAACTTGGATTCTTCTGAGATAATGGAGGGTTGAGAGACTTGCCCAAGGCCACAAGGAGTGTTGGTGGGACTTGAACCCTGATTTCTTGGATCTCAAGCCAGTGCTCCAACCACAAGGCTGCTTCTCCATACCAGAGCATGTGATGGGGTTCAGTGTTGCAACGCACTTGCTGGTTAAAAAGAGGTTTCCGAGTGTGTTGTGTGTTGTGTGTGTGCACTTACACATGTGCATCCTCCAATCCTAATTGCTCCAGTCCTAGTTTTCTTTAGACTTCATCGTAAATGCTGGAGGCTATATGGGATGCATGAAAGCAGGACTGGAGCGGCCCAAGATGGGAATGGCATTAGCTGCTGGTACTGGTTTCCTCTTTGCTTTTTACACACCTGCTGACACTCTCCTTCTCTCTGCAGCAATGTGCAGGGTGACGGCCAGACGAGTATCTGCATCACCATTGAGCCAGGACTCCTCCTCAAGGGCGACATCCTGGTAAGTGCCATCACAATGACAGCGGCTTCCCTTTAAGAACATTTGGAGACACCAACTCTAGGATGCAGTTTCCTACAAGGCAGCTTGATTAACCCGCCCTCCCCCTTCTGGCTGTACCATAGTAGCCTTTGCACAGCTTCCACATTCCCACTATGGCCGGCTAACGCATGGGATGCACTAATCACGGAAGATATGTCAGCTGTAAGCTTAAACCTTAAACACAACCTGGAGTTTGGCCTCTCTTCCTGCAAACACCCGGGTGTGCTGAGAGCTGACAGTCATCCCTGTTTCTTTTCTCCTTGTATTTCCTATCACAAATTACTTTTCAAAAGGTTGAGTCTATAAAAGGGAGAGTAGAATTTTAATGTACATGTTAAAATAGAAGTCTGCCAGATGTATACTTTGTCAGCGTGGTTTCTTTGTTTTTTTTAATTTTATGGTTTATGGTTTATTAGGACTTTCTGTACTGTCCTTCCAACATCAGCATGGTTTACAGTATTTAAAAAAAATCATTAAAAAAAGGGAGAAAAGAACTCCAAGTGAAAAGGTGGAGCAGATAGAGGACAAGATCAGATGAGACACACAGACACACAGATCCACAAATATACTCTAGGAAACACATGCAGCTAGGGTTGCCAACTGGCCGGTTTTCAGCCACCTGGCCTGTTTTTCCACGGCCAGGCCGGCTGCCGGCGCAGAGGCAAAACCAGCCCTTTAAAAGCCGGTTTTTTTGCTCTGGCCGCAAGATCGGGAGCGGCCAGAGCAAAAAAAACGGCTTTTCTCCGCTTCAGAGGGAGCCGGGGAAGCCCGCGCGAGGCCCCGGCTCCCTCTGAACAGCCACCAGCGTGAAGAGCCTTTACCTTCACGCTGGTGGCTGTTCAGAGGGAGCCGGGGCCTCGCGCGGGCTTCCCCGGCTCCCTCTGAAGCCTCAGACAGCCGCGATGCTGGTCGGGGGGGGGGGGGGGGGTGCAAGGACTGCATTGGCTGTGATGGGGGGGACCGGGACGGGAAAAGGGCTAAGGGGGGGGGGCACTTGGACTGGATAAGGGCTAAGGGGGGGGGACCTGGACTGGAAAAGGGCTAAGGGGGGGGGACTTGGACTGGAAAAGGGCTAAAGGGGGGGGACTTGGACTGGAAAAGGGCTAAGGGGGGGACTTGGACTGGAAAAGGGCTAAGGGGGGGACTTGGACTGGAAATAGGCTGTGATGGGGGGGGGACCTGGACTGTAAAAGGGTTATGGGGGGGGACATGGACTGGAAATGGGTTGTGATGGGGGTGGAGGGGACCTGGACCAGAAAAGGGCTATGGGGGGGGGGGGGAAACTTGGACTGGAAATAGGCTGTGATGGGGGGGGGACCTGGACTGTAAAAGGGTTATGGGGGGGGACATGGACTGGAAATGGGTTGTGATGGGGGTGGAGGGGACCTGGACTGGAAATGGGCTATGGTGGAGGAAGGGGGATCTTGGACTGGAAATAGGCTGTGATTAGGGGGGCTAGGACTGCAAATGGGCTGTGATGGTGCGGGGGGACTCGGACTGCAAATGGGCTGTGATGGTGCGGGGGGACTCGGACTGCAAATGGGCTGTGATGGTGGGGGGGGGGCCTAGGACTGGAAATAGGCTGTGATGGGGGACTTGGACTGGAAATGGGCTGTGATTGGGGGGGGGGAGCTAGGACTGGAAATGGCCTGTGATGTGAGGGCTAGCACTGGAAATGGGCTGATGAAGAGCTGGAATAGGACTGGAAATGGGCTGATGTGGGGCATGGGAGAATGGGACTAGAAGGGAGTGGATGCTGGGTGGGCCTAGAACTATAAGGGAATTGATTTGGGGGGAGGACTAGAATGGATGGGGAATGAGAATGGAGAGGGGAAAAAATATTTTGTGTGGAAGAAAAGTCTATGATGGGCCGGTATTGGGAGAGTAAGAGGGGCTTGAGAATGGAAGGGTGAAATTTAAACGGATGATAAAGGAATAAGGAAAGAATTGGGGGAAAGAGCAAAAGGGAAACAATCAGTATGTTAAAGCAGAAATAGAGAGAGAATGGAAAACATCTAAAAGAGAAGAAAGGACAAATGGATAGCTCGCAGAAGACACGAAGAAACCAGAAGAAAGTGACTGGAGCAATTGCAACTGAAAAATAAAACGCCCAAACAGAAGGTAGAAAAATACTTTTTATTTTGAATTTATTAACTGGAATATGTCTGGTCTGGGAAGTGTGTATTGCTAACATCTTTGCGTTTTTGTTTAGTGCAAGAGGAAATTACTTTATAGTTTTATTTCTCCAGTGTTGTACATTTCATGTTTGGATTTTGGGGTTCCCAGTTTAATTATTATCTGACCAAGGAAGTTAGCCTACACGTATCCTCGGTAATTTTTGTGGGTGGGGCTGGGGGCGGGGCAGGGGTGGGACTAGGGGCGGAGAATGGGTGGAGCATGGCAAGCCACAGGTGTCGGGTTTTTCTCGGTGAAAAAGTTGGCAACCCTACATGCAGCAATGGCTAGGATTCAATGTTAAAGGCCTGTCTGAAAATGTGGATTTTCAAACCAGTCTTAAATTGACAGAACGAAAGTTCCTGGCGGAGGTCAGATGGGAGGGAGTTCCAGAGAGCGGGGAAGGGGGGGTGGTTATGATAGTAAAAGGCTGATTTGTCTGGTTGATTCATAGCAAGCTTTACAGACCGAAGAAAGATGATGGTTAGTAGGAACAGAGTGAAGAGACCGGGGATAATGAGGGGGGGGGGGCAGATAGGAGGGAATACCAGTGTCTAGGGCCCTATGTGTGATGGTCAGAATTTTCTAAAGGAAATGAAAAGTGACGGGAAGCCAGTGGTATTGAAGTAGCAGAGGGGCGGCTTGATCAAACCTGGAAGCATGTGCAGGGAGCCTGAAAGCAGTGATTTGAGCCGGTAATCAGGAAGGCCACCATCCAGTTTAGAAATAATTAGGTTAAGAATGAGTGTGGTCAATGAGGAGGAGTCACCGAAGGAGTGGAGGGAACAGATTTGATGCAGAGAGTAAAAAGAACTTTGAATAACAGAGCTGATTGTTCATAGAATGCGAGACCGGAATCGAGCACCACAACCCGATATCTGAAGGAAGGAGAAAACAGAAGAGCATCACAGTCCAGAGTGGGAGAAATAGTCAGAAGAGTCGTTTCTAGTGAACCCCGAAGCAGCAGTCTTAGAGATACTGAGCTTAAGTAGATTGTTCCTAACCCAAGAGGCAGGTGTTTATCGCGGTAACGTCGGGATGAGTGGGATGGGTGCGGTACGTAAGAAGGATGTTGCCCATGTAATAGCACGCAGTGATCCCAGTGTCCTGTATTATGGTGGTAAGAGGGGCAATGAAGATATTAAAGAGAAGTGGGGTGAGTACAGAGCCCTGGGGACACCACAGACAAGCGGATAGGCACTGGAAGTGGAAGAACCAGAGGTTACTGAGAAGGAACGTACATTTCACATTGGACTCACTACTTTCAACTGCAGATCCTAAGTACATAAATATCTAGCCCTGATTTTCCCCACTTTCCTCTGAGCTGGTTTCCTTCTCCTCTACTATACTGATAGATTTTCTTGCTGTATGGCAAGGTTACCAGCTGGCTTCTGTCATCATGGACGGGCTGAGCGAGTCCTGATTTTACCACATTGCATTTAGGGAAAAATTGGTACAACAAACTCATATGCAATATACAGCTGGGTAAGACCAGGACTGGCTCCATAGCTGCCAGGCTATCCAGTTCCCAGAGGGAGACCTTTTGGTAGATCCTGGTTTTGAACTTACATCCCAAAGCATTCTGGAATTTGTAGTTCCTGATTCTATCCATTGACATCAGTGCTGCAGTTTCCATATTCATCATGATGGGGATGTCAGACATCCAGGACTGGTCTGGAATCTCACTCCTGAATCTGGGTGTCTTGACAGCTCTGAGTGACCTAGAGCCAGCTGTTGACCCTCATTGTAATTTGCTCTTAGTTGCATAAAGTTGTTAGAGCAGATCTGAACAGATCCATTTCATTCTGTGGCGTCTCTCCCCACAGCCAAGTGAACAGGAGGCAGTGAATGCACTTCTTATAAAAAGGGATCTGTAGCTGTGAAAGAAACAAACACCGAGAGAAAAGTGTTCTAGAATATTGACTTTTTAGGATAAGACTTCTCTTTTACTCTCTATTCTTAGTGAAACCCATGAAGCAGTTGACAAGGATGATATTTCTCTGGCCATTTCTCTCGCGCCCTCCTCTGCATTCACCGTCCTTCGATGGTTCCATTCTTTTCTTTCTGAGCGTTCATATTCTGTAAGTTTCAGATTCTCCACCTCCACTCATTTTCCCCTCAATTGCGGTATTCTCCAGGGTTCTGTCCTAGCCCCCCTCCGTCAGCCATCCTCATCCAACAGCTTGGTATCTCCGCCTATTACTATGCGGATGATATATTATCTTTCACATGCATCCAACATCTCCCGACCTCATCACAGTGAATTCCTGCCTTTCCCAGGTAGCCCTCTGGCTAAGAAATAACCATCTGAAATGTAACGCCTCTAAAATTTTGACCACCTGGCTTACTGGTTCTACAACTGTCCTGCATCTTGCCCTGTTGCGTAATGGGGCACCCATCTCATGATGTCTTCTTTTAAGTACCTTGAGGTCATCCTTGATAATGCCTTAACTTTCCATAAACAAATTAGTGCTGTGGTGAGACGTTCCTTCCATGCTCTTCGTTCAATAAGATCCATCCGTTCATATCTTTCAGACTCAGCCCTAACTGCACTACTTCTAACCCTAGTTGTATCCCGTTTGATTACTGTAACATCATTTACGGCATTCTCCCTAACTACCAACTGAAGTGCCTACAAACTGTTCAGAACTGCCATAAGATTGCTACATCATGCTTCCAAATTTGACCATATTACAACTTTGTTTATCAACTCACTGATTACCCATTCAATACAGGATCCAAGATAAACCTCTCGCTTTAGTTTATAAGATATTGGATACTGGACAACCCCATCTTTCATCCCGCATCATCCTTCACACACCTTCACGTCTCTGACGTTCCATCCATGCTAATCACCTCTTCCCCTCCCACAATCCTCTGCCCAGTATGAGTCTACCCATCCCTCAGCCTTTTTCTTGGCCTAAGCCTATGTAATTCCTTACCCCCCCAATCCCCCCCCCAAACTCTGCCTGGAACTCTACTACCTGAGATTTAAATCGCTTCTTAAGACCCCCTTGTTCTGCCTAGCCTTTGACCCACTGCCCACAGCACCTCAGGATTCTGCTCCCCTCCCTCCAACTGATGACCTCCCACCTCCTGAGCTGTGCCTCACATCACCCCTCCTCCATGCCTCCTCTGCTGAGTTGTATGTAAACTCCATTTCCTCTATACTATGTTTTAATGGCGCTCCTTTCCCTTTATGATGCTCTGATGTTATGAAGGACGGTATAAGAACATTTTTAATAAACCATAAACCATATTTGTTATGAAGCAGGTATGTCATAAGGTGAGAAGCCGGGATACCAACCTGTTTTCTACTCTGCCAAGCTAGACAAAGAGCAAAAAGCTGGCACCCAGGTTTGCTAAAAGTGAAGGAAAGCGTGTCCTGTGTGGACAGGCTGCCTCCTCTGGGGCAGTTCTTTTTGGGAAGAGGGTAATAGGTGGCAGAAGATTAATCTAAGGCCACAGATGTCTGCTGTTCATAGAGGAATTTGAAATACAAGTCTAAACCAGCTATAGGCCTGGCGTAAGTGCTTGTGCCTAATTTAACGTGCTTTTTCAACCAGTTATGCCCCTATTTTATAAAGTGCGTGCGTACGTCACTTTATAAACTAGGCGCGGGATACGTGTGTTAAATCCAGCCGACTCTTATAAAATTACCCTCTAGATGTATAAAATATGCAGGCACCTTACAAATCTGCTCCTCCCCTGCCAAAATCATGTCCTAGGAACACTTCCATGCGGGGTATAACAGTACATGCTATCTCATCACTGTGCACACATATGTGCAGGGCAAGCTAATTAAAGGCCTTTTCCACATGTAAAACTGCTCTTATCCCCAGAAAAAGCTTTCTGAAATGACCCCCTTCTTGTATAATCACATCAGGTCTGCCACAGGACCCAGCTATCACAAAAGGCAGGCTATTGCCTGTTCCTTCTCTGTAAAATGAAAAAAACAAAGACTAACCAATATAGCATGGAAATAATATATTGAATTTAACAACTCAGACTTCTGACATCATTTGAGTCTGTAGACAGTCCATAAATAATGTGATTTTGGTTTGGCAAACTGAATATACCTTTGTGCATATTATAAAGGAGCTGTACCTGAGATTTTTCATTTTATGTTGGACTTTAGCTTTTGATGACTTGCTTACCCTATGCACCCAATAAGATAATTCTGAAGCAGGCTTTAAAAACATTCTCTCTGTAATATTTATTATTTGGTACATTAAATGGACATCAATTTTTTTGACCTGCAAATTTCATACTGTTCTTTTGGGTTTCTAGCTCGGTCAGAACCAGTCTTCAGATTTGGCACCATGAACTTTCATTCACAACTATCTGAGGAGCTTTCCCCTGTTTTATATCCACTCCCAGCTTATTTGGCTAAGGTATTGCAACTCCACTCCTCAGCTGCAGGCTGCCCATGAGAGCACCTTCCGGAACCCTGCATTCATGGGCTCTTCAATCCAGCCACTAGGTGTCGCTATTGCCTGAAGACTAATTTCATCTCCCCACCACTCTAGGGTTGTGAATGTTCCCTGTGTAGTATCTTCAGCCCTTGCCGACACAGGAAGCAGAAGACCTGAGCCAAAAATTGAACCCATCACTCTAGAGTGTCACCACTAAGCCACCAAACCAATCCTACAGATACATTTTAAGAGATTGCAAAATAGAATATGAGACATACCACCGAACTCTGTTAGGCCTCTGAATCCTGCGTTTCACAACATAGTCTTCAACTTGAAAACAATTTCTCAAGAAGTTACACATTTCACATTTATTTCATACAGCATTTTTGTCTGTCTAGTCTGCAAAGATATAGAGCAAAATCTCATTGTATTTAAACTATTATGTTTCAGAATTTTGTCTGCGTAACAAGCTGTGTGGTGTAATCCTATTTCTTTTTTTGCCCAAGTCCTCTCCCAGAGTCAGGTTAATTTTATAGTTATGCGCGGCAGTGGGCACTTATGGGCGTTCTTTAATAGTCACTCTTCTGTAAGTACGTGCGTCTGGCCAATTGCACCGAGGGTATATATAGGGCGCAGCACGAATTTACAAGCATAAGTTAAAAAATACTATCATTTCTCACATTCTGGGTATTTACACCAGCTATAAGGTTGGGTGGGATAAGTGCTCATGCCTGACATGTCTGCAGGTTTTCCACCACTTACCTCCCTATTTCATAAAGTACGTGAGTATTTTACTTATAAAATAGGCATGCGATAATGTTAAGCGCAGTTGAGTTGATATCAACTCATGTCGACCCTCTAGATCAGGGATCTCCAACTCCAGTCGTAGAGTGCCACAAACTAGTCAGATTTTCAGAATATGCATGAGATATATTTGCATATACTGAGATAAATTTGAATACAGTGAGGGCAGTACATGCAAATATATCTAATGTATATTCATTAGGGACATCCTGAAAACCATACTGGTTTGCGGCACTCCAGGACTGGAGTTGGAGACCCTTGTTCGAGATAGTTGTCCTAAAGTGCATTCGGTCTTCACTCAAGTGGTTAATTGTTGACAGACTGGCACCCATAGCTGCTGTTATTGTTTCGATCCATCTCATTGCCGGCCTTCCTCTTTTGCGCTGATCTTCTACTTTGCCAAGCATGATGTCTTTTCTCTAATGATCTTTCTCTTCATATGATGTGTCCAAAATATGAAATACATGCATGAAAAGGAGCGTAAGTTTAGATGTCCCTTATAAAATTACCCTTAAACTAAGAAGTACAATGGAAGATAGGTGCAGAGCCCAATCGTCTGGGGTTTTTCTCACCACCTTGACTCTTTTTCTCTGCAGCTGAACTGTTATCACAAGAAGTTCCGAAACCCAAACCGGGACGTTATCTTCCGTGTGCAATTCCACACCTGTGCCATCCATGACCTCGGCCTCATCTTTGAGAAGGAGGATCTGGATGGAGCATTTAAAGGTAAAGTAACTGCCTTCTCCTCTCAGCCAGGGTGATGGAACTTCACATCAATTGATTACCTTTCTCTATGAAAGCTGTTACAGGTGTCCCCAGTAAATATACAAGTGGCAGGCAACCAGACAGACATCTAGTAATGCCTCTATAATATTGTCTTGTTAACTCAGATTTTAGCATACTTGTGACTGTGTATTTTTAATGCAGTCAGAGCTCACAAACCACTTGCAACATAACCCTTGTGTCTTCTTTTGCAATGTGTTTGAACCCATTCCACATTGGTGGTAGATAATTCATTTGGTGGTTTCAAACCGGTTTTTAGCTAATCAGTGAGGAAAGAACAATGACACAGGAAAATTAAAATCCAAACAATGAAAACCAGCATACATTTGATAGCATGCCAAACCAAGAGCATTCCTACAGCAATATCACACTACAGGGTGCCACACCCAGAGCATTCCTACAGGAATATCACACTACAGCGTGTCACACCCAGAGCATTCCTACAGGAATATCATACTACAGTGTGCCACACCCAGAGCATTCCTACAGGAATATCACACTACAACGTGCCATACCCATTACATTCCTACAGGAATATTACACTACAACGTGTCACACCCAGAGCATTCCTACAGGAATATCATACTACAGTGTACCACACCCAGAGCATTCCTAAAGGAGTATCATACTACAGTATGCCAATCCAGAGCATTCCTACAGAAATATCATAGTACAGTGTGCCAATCCAGATCATTCCTATAGGAATATCACACTATAGCGTGCAACACCCAGAACATTCCTACAGGAATATCACACTACAGTGTGCCACACCCAGAGCATTCCTACAGGAATATCACACTACAGCATGCCATACCCAGAGCATTCCTACAGGAATATCACACTACAAACCCAGAACATTCCTACAGCAATATCACACTAAAACGTGTCATACCCAGAGCATTCCTACAGATATATCATACTACAGTGTGCCACACCCAGAGCATTCCTACAGGAATATCATGCTACAGTGTGCCAATCCAGAGCATTCCTACAGGAATATCATACTACAGTGTGCCAATCCTGAGCATTCCTACAGGAATATCATACTACAGTGTGTCACACCCAGAGCATTCCTACAGGAATATCACACTACAGTGTGCCACACCCAGAGCATTCCTACAGGAATATCATACCACGGTCACTGTTCCCTCTAAGCTGTGCGCGTGTGCGCGCGCACACACCTTGCCGAGCGAGCGCACATACTTTACAACAGAGCGCACAAAAATTATGGCTCTGATTCTGATAGAAAACACAGACGTCTTAAAATTTAAAAGTTATGAAAGTACAGTGTACAGTGTGCCAATCAAGAGCATTCCTATAGGAATATCACACTACAGCATGCAACACCCAGAGCATTCCTACAGGAATATCACACTACAGTGTGCTACGCCCAGAGCATTCCTACAGGAATATCACACTAAAAAATCAGAGCATTCCTACAGCAATATCACACTACAACGTGTCATACCCAGAGTATTCCTACAGGAATATCATACTACAGTGTGCCACACCCAGAGCTTTCCTACAGGAATATCATACTACAGTGTGCAAATCCAGAGCATTCCTACAGGAATATCATACTATAGTGTGCCAATCCAGAGCATTCCTATAGGAATATCACACTACAGCGTGCAATACCCCGAGCATTCCTACAGGAATATCATACTACAGTGTGCAAATCCAGAGCATTCCTACAGGAATATCATACTATAGTGTGCCACATCCAGAGCATTCCTACAGGAATATCATACTACGGTGTTCCAATTCAGAGTATTCCTAAAGGAATATCATACTACACTGCGCCAATACAGAGCATTCCTACAGCAATATCACACTACAGCATGCCACACCCAGAGCATTCCTACAGAAATATCACACTACAGCGTACCACACCCAGAGCATTCCTACAGGAATATCATACTACAGTGTGCCAAACCCAGAGCATTCCTACAGGAATATCATACTACGGTGTTCCAATTCAGAGTATTCCTAAAGGAATATCATACTACACTGCGCCAATCCAGAACATTCCTACAGCAATATCACACTACAGCGTGCCACACCCAGAGCATTCCTACAGAAATATCACACTACAGCGTACCACACCCAGAGCATTCCTAAAGGAATATCATACTACAGTGTGCCAAACCCAGAGCATTTCTACAACACTACAAAGCAGAGCATTCCTACAACAATATCACACTACAGTGTGCCAAACCCAGAGCATTCCTACAGAAATATCACACTACAGCGTACCACACCCAGAGCATTCCTACAGGAATATCATACTACAGTGTGCCAAACCCAGAGCGTTCCTAAAGGAATATCATACTACAGTGTGGCAATCCAGAACATTCCTACAGGATTATCATACTACAGTGTGCCACACCCAGAGCATTCCTACAGGAATATCACACTACAGAGTGCCACACCCATAGCATTCCTACAGGAATATCATACTACAGTGTGCCAATCCAGAGCATTCCTCCAGGAATATCACACTACAGCATGCCACACCCAGAGCATATCTACAGGAGTATCACACTACAAACCCAGAGCATTCCTACAGTAATATCACACAACTGAGTGCCACAGCCAGAACATTTCCACAGGAATATCACACTACAGCGTGACACAACCAGAGCATTCCTACAGGAATATCACACTACAGCGTGCCAAACCCAGAGCATTCCTACAGGAATATCATACTACAGTGTGCCAATCCTGAGCATTCCTACAGGAATATCACACTACAGTGTGCCACACCCAGAGCATTCCTACAGGAATATCATACCACGGTGTCCCAATTCAGAGCATTCCTACAGGAATATCATACCACGGTGTCCCAATTCAGAGCATTCCTACAGGAATATCACACTACAGCGTGCCACACCCAGAGCATTCCTACAGGAATATCATTGTACAGTGTGCCAATCCAGAGCATTCCTATAGGAATATCACACTACAGCATGCAACACCCAGAGCATTCCTACAGGAATATCACACTACAGTGTGCCACACCCAGAGCATTCCTACAGGAATATCACACTACAGCGTGCCACACCCAGAGCATTCCTACAGGAATATCATACTACAGTGTGCCAATCCAGAGCATTCCTACAGGAATATCATACTACAGTGTGCCAAAACAGAGCATTCCTACAGGAATATCAAGCTACAAACCATAGCATTCCTCCAGGAATATCACACTACAGCGTGCCACACCCAGAGCATTCCTACAGGAATATCACACTACAAACCCAGAGCATTCCTACAGTAATATCACACAACAGAGTGCCACACCCAGAACATTTCCACAGGAATATCACACTACAGCGTGACACAACCAGAGCATTCCTACAGGAATATCACACTACACTGTGCCAATCCATAGCATTGCTACATGAATATCACACCACACTGTGCCAATCCCAGAGCATTCCTACAGGAAAATCACATTACAGTGTACCAATCCAGAGCATTCCTTCAGGAATATCACACTACAGCGTGCCACACCCAGAGAATTCCTACAGGAATATCACACTACACTGTGCCACACCCAGAAAATTCCTACCGAAATATCACACCTCATTGTGCCAATCCCAGAGCATTCCTACAGGAATATCACACTACTGCGTGCTACACCCAGACCATTCCTACAGGAATATCACACTACACTATGCCACACCCAGAGCATTCATACAGGAATATCACACTACAACGTGCCACACCCAGAGCATTCCTAAAGGGATATCATACTATTCTCCAGGACCAAGCAGGAAGTCAGTCCTCACTTATGGGTGACGTCGCCGACGGAGCCCTCGCGGAGCAATTTCCCCAGCTTTCGCAGAAAGCCTTTGGGAATTGCAGCGTGCATGCCATCTTGCTCAGTCTTCTTTTTTCCGCGGAGCCCTACAGACGTGTCTGTTAACGCCTTTGATTTGTTTCCTTAAAACATTTTTTTCTCGGTTCGTGTGTTCCTCTTCCCGCCGGGCCTCGATATCCCTATTGGGCCCATTTACGTTTTGTTTTTTTTCCCAACTGGCGTTCCCACCACTTTTCCCTTCATCCCTGGCAGCGCGGTCTTTCGACCTTGCAGGGGCCATTTTCCCCCCGATGGCTGCCAGCGGTTTTAAAAAGTGTGATCGCTGTGTCAGGCTCATGTCTCTTACTGACATGCATGACTGCTGCCTCCGCTGCCTTGGGGCCGAGCATGACCCTATGAGCTGCGGCCCGTGCGGCAAGATGTCCTCAAAGGCGCTGCGGAGTCGGCAGTCGCAGAGGGAACGGATCTTCTCTGACTCCGCGCAGACCTCGTCAGAGGCCTCTACACCTCTTGGAAGCACCGGCGGGAGAAGCGGCCCGTGAGGGCAGAACCGGGCGGTGAGCCTGGTCCTTCTAGGGCCAGGTCGCTTAGCCCGGTCCGACAACCCGGGCACTCGGAGGAGGAGAGGCCTTCGAAGATTCCTTGTCTCGGAGTGGAGTCGCCTGGACACGTGAGTGATATAGTCCTCCTGGACTCCCCCACGGATGAGCCGACGTCGGGCCCGACGCCGTCGTGGCCCGAGTCGACAGCTGCTGGGTCCTCTGAGCTCGATCTCAGACTGACGACCTTGGAGCGCAGTATATCTGCCTTCATGGACCAGCAGCGGGCATGGATCACCGGCCTCGCCAGTGCATCTGCCCAGACCACCGGGACGCTGACGCTCGAGTCGACCCCGGAGGCCGAGCCGATCCTTGAGTCCATACGAGCTCGAGTCGATCCTTGACCTAGGTCTCCCTCGGCTTCCCGTTCGGGACCGAGGTCCTCGACGCCGGCCTCGGCGTCGGGGTGGAGGTCCCCGGGCCTCGCCCGCGCGGAGCCGCGCGATTCCTCCTCGGAGGAGTCGGGCTGGGACACGGAGGAGGACGAGTCACCCGGTTCTTTTCAGACTCGGTGCGTCCCCTCCGACTCGCCCGAGTCGGAGCCTCGGAGGCGGTCCCCCCCGGAGGATACCCGGTTCTCTGATTTCGTGAGGGATATGGCCAAGGCTTTGGCCTTCCCTGCAGATCCGGAGGAGGAGCCCCGAGCCGAAGAACTCGAGGCTCTCCAATACGACTTCCCCCCGAGGGAGGCCTTCACTGTACCGGTTCCCCCGATGCTGGAGCGGCTTCTCTTCCGCATGTGGGAGAGCCCAGCCTCGACGCCAGTGTTGAGCAAGCGGATCGATTCCATGTATCGAGTCCGCAAGAGCCCCGGGTTCCAGAAGGCGCAACTTCCACACCACTCCATGGTGGTGGAGTCGGCCATGCATCGACTTAAGAGTCAAAAGATGAACTCCTCGATGCCCCGGGGAAGGAGGCCCGGAGCCTGGATGCCCTCGGTAGGAAGTGCTTCCAGGGCTCTATGCTTGCATGTCGGGTCCAGACATATCAGCTGTACATGGGTATGTACCTCCGAGACCTGACGAAAGAACTTCAGGGTTTCTCTGCCGGTCTCTCCGAGGAACCCCTGCAGCGGTTCCAAGCCTTGTCCTCCAGGATTCGAGAGTGTTCGAAGTTCATTTCTCGAGCGGCCTATGATGGCTTCGAGGCCTCGGCTCGAGTAGCTGGAGCCGGCATCGGGGCTCGCCGCCAGGCTTGGCTTCAGTCCTCTGACCTCGAGCCCTGGGTGCAGGACAAGTTGGTCGATGTCCCCTGCAGAGGTGAAAGCCTCTTCGGCAAACCCATGGCCGAAAAGGCGGCGGAGCTCGAGTCGGAGACTCTCACCAGGACTCGCCTTTCTAGAAAGTCCTCTACCCCTTCACAGAAGAAGAAGGGCTCGGGGAAAAAGCCCTTTTACCCGAAGAAGGTGTTTGCTTATACGCATCACCAACCACAATACCCGGCCACAACCCCCCCTTCAGGGGCAGCGGCCTAGGGGACAGGGTAACGGATCCCAGAAGCAGAAAGCCCCCAAATCCGCCACGCAGGCCCCGGCCCAATAGGGCGGGGTTTTTTGACTATGCCAGCATAGCCCCTCCCCCTCAGGGGCCTTCGTCCGGTACGGGGGGTCGGCTGACCCACTTTGCTCACAGGTGGTCAGCCATAACATCCGAGGCCTGGGTATTGCAGGTAGTTCGAGAGGGCTACCTCCTGCATTTTCACCAGGTGCCTCCCACCTACTTCCCAGGGGAGCCTCCGAGACCCCCTCTGCACAGGGACTTACTCCTTCAGGAGCTGCAAAGTCTGCTTCAGGAACGGGCGGTGGAGCCCGTGCCCCAACATTTGTGGGGCCACGGGTTTTACTCGAGGTACTTCCTGGTTCCAAAGAGAACAGGAGGCCTCAGGCCCATTCTAGACCTACGCAACCTCAACAAGTTCCTGCAGCGGGAAAAGTTCAAGATGCTTACCCTTGGAACCCTGCTGCCCTACCTTCAGCGGGGAGATTGGCTATGCTCCTTGGATCTAAAGGATGCTTATACCCACATCCTTATTCAGCCGGACCACCGACAATACCTAAGGTTTGTGGTGGCGGGGAATCATTATCAGTACCGGGTACTGCCCTTTGGCCTGTCCTCCGCGCCCACGGTGTTCACGAAGTGCCTGGCGGTGGTAGCCGCCTTCCTAAGGCTTCAGGGCCTCTTCGTCTTCCCATACCTGGACGATTGGCTCATCCGGGCATCGTCTGCTCCAGGGGTCGCCCAAGCCACCCAGCGTACGGTGGCCCTGCTTCAGCACTTGGGCTTCGTCATAAACTTCGAGAAGTCCGCTTTGCTCCCCTCCCAGGACCTCGAGTTCATAGGGGCACGGCTGGACACTCGGCAGGCTCGTGCCTTCTTGCCTCTGGAAAGGACCAACAGGCTCACGGCTCTAGCCGGCAGGTTCAGCGGCAGGTCGCCGGCCTCGGCCAGACAGTTCCTGCAGCTACTCGGACACATGGCCTCCACGGTCCATGTCACTCCGAACGCCCGTCTACATATGCGGCCTGCTCAGTGGAGCCTTCGCACTCAGTGGCGTCAGGCCACAGGGAGGCTGTCGGACCTGATACAGATTTCCGACCGTCTGGTCTCCTCCCTGCACTGGTGGCTTCACCTGCCCAACCTAGTGCTCGGCATGCCTTTTCAGTCTCCCCCACCGTCCCGGGTGCTCACGACAGATGCCTCCCTCCTGGGATGGAGGGCGCACTGTCGAGGGACATGCACGCAGGGCCTTTGGACGCCTTGGGAGGCCGCCCAGCAGATAAACTTCCTGGAGCTCCGGGCGATCCGCCTAGCTCTGCGGGCCTTCTCTCACCTGACGTTCGGCCAGTCCGTACTGGTGCAGACGGACAATCAGGTTGCAATGTTCTACGTGAACAAACAGGGGTGCACGGGCTCCCTCCTTCTATGTCGGGAAGCCTGGAGGCTGTGCTCTTGGGCTGTCGATAACGACATCTTCCTCAAAGCGGTTTACCTGCCAGGGCAGGACAACTGCCTGGCGGACAAGCTGAGTCGGATGCTGCTACCGCATGAGTGGAAATTGAACCCCGAGGTGGTCCAGCAGATCTTCCGCCGGTGGGGCTCTCCCACTGTGGATCTTTTTGCCAGTCCCCTGAACAGGCAGCTCCCCAAATTCTGCTCCCGGCACTCCCATCCTTCGCGGGAGGCGCCGGATGCTTTCCTCATCCCGTGGTCCACGGGTCTGTTGTATGCATTCCCTCCTACGCCACTGGTGGCCCGGACATTGTTCAAAGTTGTCCAGGACAGGGCCTCCGTGATCCTGGTGGCGCCTCGGTGGCCGAGACAGCCGTGGTTCCCTCTACTACTACAGCTGGCGGTGGACACCCCTCTTCCTCTGGGGTTCCAGCCCGACCTCCTGACCCAGGATCGGGGCACTCTTCTGCACCCCAACCTCAGGGCCCTACACCTGACGGCCTGGCTGCTGAAAGGGTAGTCCTAGCTCCGCTACGGCTAGCCCCGGAGGTGGAAGCCGTCGTACGCCCTCAAATGGCGTCGCTTCTCGGTCTGGTGTTCTCAGCGATCTGAGGACCCCTTCGCCTGTTTAGTATCGGTGGTGCTGCAATATTTGCTTCACCTCTCCGATCTCGGTCTCAAGTTTTCCTCGACATCTCTGCCGCATTTGACAGCATAAACCATATAACAATGCTCAACAGACTTCAACAAATAGGAATTACATCCACTGTCTATAACTGGTTTAAATCCTACTTATCAAACAGAACCCAAACAGTAAGAATCCTTAACCAGACATCTAACACATTCAACCAAACACAAGGCCTCCCACAGGGATCCGCACTATCAGCACTTTTGTTTAACATTTACCTACAACCAGTCAGCAACATCTTTAAACGTCATGGCGTCCATTATCATATCTACGCCGACGATATAATGTTTTACCTCCCATTTAAAATCCCACACCCTCCACTACAACAAATAACAGAATGCTTTAAAGAACTAACAATATGGCTCAGCGATCAGAACCTACACATTAACTTCTCAAAAACTGATGTACTATATATTACTAAAAACCAAACATACACACCTCCAAGCACCATCACACTTGATAACCATGAGATCAACATAAAAAAAGAAATAAAATACCTAGGTGTGATACTTGACAATAAGCTTAACATGGATTCACATATAAAATATCTAACAAAAAACATACACTACAAACTTAAGACCTTGAGACAACTAAGACCTTTAATTCACTTACAAGACTTCATAACCATAATTCAAGCTATCATAACCCCACATTTTGAATTTGCAAATTTAATCCTTAATGGCATCACAAAGCAAAACATTAAAAAGATACAACTAACTCAGAACATAGCAGCAAGGATAATAATGAATATAAGCTCAATCCAACATATCACACCGACCTTGGCTGAACTCCATTGGCTACCTATTCACAGCAGAATAAAATACAAGATTCTACTAACTACATTTAAACTAATAAATAACCTAGCGCCATCAGTACTCAATACACTCATCAATGTAGAAATAGATAAAAGATCACAAAGGAGTAGAAACACAAACACTATCGCAGTACCAAAAGATTACACAAAAGCTAGAAAACAAACCAACATGAGAGCCTTCTCTCATTCAGCACCTATCCTCTGGAATAACCTTCCTGACAACATTCGCCTACTATCGGACATAAAGGAATTTAGAAAAAAACTGAAAACCCATTTATTCTCATTACACTACAACAAAGGAGCAGAAACTAGCCAGACTACACAAAGAGACACAGGTTAACTAGCAAATACAACCATTATATAACTACGTGCCTTCAAGATTAAATTAATGTTTACACCTACAAGCGATATATGATAATTGTAAATATCTACTATGTACATATGTTCTAATAGTTTAACGTTCTAATAATTTACTGTTTAAATATTATACTGTTACCTGTACCTAGTTCACCTGTTCTATGTTCTATGTAAAATGACTTGGTATGATACTACCCATACCATATAACATAATGTTCATTGTAAACCGCACTTGATACTTGTGAAAGAGCGGTATAGAAATAATTGTTAAATAAATAAATAAAAAATAAATAAATCCAACTCTGTCAGAGTCCACCTCAGTGCTCTCTCTGCACATCATTCTCCGGTCGAAGGCCGGCCTCTCTCCTCGCATCCCTTGGTGGTGCGTTTCCTCAGAGGCCTCCTTCTGCTTAAACCTCCGTTGCGCCCCCCAGCCCCTGACTGGGACCTCAATGTGGTTCTGCAAAGGCTTACCTGTCCGCCTTTTGAGCCCATGGCTACCTGCCCTCTCCGTTTTCTCTCCTGGAAAACTCTCTTCTTGGTGGCCCTCACTTCCGCGAGGCGTGTGAGTGAGCTACAAGCCCTAGTGTCGGAGCCTCCGTACACTAGGTTCTACAAGAATAGGGTGGTACTGCGGACCCACCCCAAGTTTCTTCCAAAGGTGGTCTCCCCCTTTCACATCAACCAGGAGGTGGTTCTTCCGACCTTCTTTCCCAGGCCGCACGCCAGCTGAGCAGAAACTGTGCTGCACACCCTGGACTGTAGAAGAGCCTTATCCTTCTACCTTGACCGTACGCGAGGGCATAGAAAGGCCGTCCAGCTTTTCGTATCTTTTGACCCCAATCGGTTGGGGGTACCTGTCTCTAAGCGTACTCTGTCCTCCTGGGTAGCCGACTGTATCGCCTAGACTTACGGGGCAGTCGGCCTCTTCTTGGAAAGTCGTGTCACGGCTCATCGGGTCAGGGCGAAGGCCGCGTCTGTGGCTCATCTCCGCTCTGTTCCATTGGCAGACATTTGCCGGGCCGCTACTTGGTCTTCAGGCCAGACCTTCGCGGCTCATTACTGCCTTGAAAGGGAGTCCTGCAGGGACAGCGCTTTCGGTCAGGCAGTTCTCCACAACCTCTTTGAGGTTTAGGCAACTCCTCCCTCCGGCCCTAGTGTTGGGCTACCGGCCGGATTCGTATTCAGAGAAGATTCCTTCCCTCTGTACTGTTGAGCTTGAGGGAGCTCTTTAGGTTTGAGGTCTCCGGTAGCCTTAAGCTTGGGAGTCCCATAAGTGAGGACTGACTTCCTGCTTGGTCCTGGAGAAAGAGTAGTTACTCACCTGTAACAGGTGTTCTCCAGGAGCAGCAGGAATCAGTCCTCACTACCCTCCCTCCTCCCCTTGGAGTTGCAGTCATTCCTATTGCATATTTTTGCAAACTTTTGCTGTCTTTCCGCTATGTCATCAGACTGAGCAAGATGGCATCCCTGGGCGGGAAGGGGACCGCGCATGCGCGCTGCAATTCCCAAAGGCTTTCTGCGAAAGCTGAGGAAATTGTTCCGCGAGGGCTCCGTCGGCGACGTCACCCATAAGTGAGGACTGATTCCTGCTGCTCCTGGAGAACACCTGTTACAGGTGAGTAACTACTCTCACTGTGCCAGTCCAAAGCATTCCTAGAGGAATATCATACTACAGCGTGCCACACCCAGAGCATTCCTACAGCATGCCACACCCAGAGTATTTCTACAGGAATATCACACTACACTGTGCCAGTCCAGAGCATTCATACAGGAATATCACACAGCAGCGTGCCACACCCAGAGCATTCCTACAGGAATACTGCACTGGAGTGGCCAAACCCAGAACATTAACAGGTGATCACTGCACAATAGTTTGTCAAGCCCAGAGCATTCACATTGGAAGACCACATTATAGTGTGCCAAACACAGAGTGTTACCATTGAATTGGTGTGTTATAATGTGCCACACGCAGAGCATTACTACATGAATATCACTCTACAGTGTGCCACACCCAGAACATTCCTACAGGAATATCATACTGCAGTGTGCCAAACCTAGAACATTCCTAAAGGAATATCACTCTACAGTGTGCCACACCCAGACCATTCCTACAGAAATATTATACTACAAACCCAGCGCATTCCTACAGCAATATTACAATACAGCATGTCACACCCAGAGCATTCCTACAGGAATATCACGCTACACAGTGCCACACCCAGAGCATTCCTACAATAATATCACACTACAGTGTGCCTCATCCAGACCATTCTTACAGGAATATCACCCTACAGTGTGCCACACCCAGAGCATTCCTACTGGAATATCACACTGCACTGTGCCAGTCCAGAGCATTCCTAGAGGAATATCACACTACAGCGTGCCACACCCAGAGCATTCCTTCAGGAATATCACACTATACTGTGCCACACCCAGAGCATTCCTACAGGAATATCATACTACAGTGTGCCACACCCAGAGCATTCCTACAGGAATATCATACTACAGTGTGCCACACCCAGAGCATTCCTAGAGGAATATCACACTACAGCGTGCCACACCCAGAGCATTCCTTCAGGAATATCACACTACAACGTGTCATACCCAGAGTATTCCTACAGGAATATCATACTACAGTGTGCCACACCCAGAGCATTCCTAAAGGAATATTTATTTATTTATTTATTTATTTATTTATTTAAAACTTTCTTATATACCGCCTCTTCCATAGATCAAAGGCGGTTTACATATAACAAGTGTAACAAGAACAGGTTTTACATAGAACAGATTTTTAAATTATTTACAAATCAACTTTTAAATAAAAAGCGGTTTACATATAACAAGTGTAACATGAACAGGTTTATATCATACTACAGTGTGCAAATCCAGAGCATTCCTACAGGAATATCATACTATAGTGTGCCAATCCAGAGCATTCCTATAGGAATATCACACTACAGCGTGCAATACCCCGAGCATTCCTACAGGAATATCACACTACAGTGTGCCACATCCAGAGCATTCCTACAGGAATATCATACTACGGTGTTCCAATTCAGAGTATTCCTAAAGGAATATCATACTACACTGCGCCAATCCAGAGCATTCCTACAGCAATATCACACTACAGCGTGCCACACCCAGAGCATTCCTACAGAAATATCACACTACAGCGTACCACACCCAGAGCATTCCTACAGGAATATCATACTACAGTGTGCCAAACCCAGAGCATTCCTACAACACTACAAAGCAGAGCATTCCTACAACAATATCACACTACAGTGTGCCAAACCCAGAGCATTTCTACAGAAATATCACACTACAGCGTACCACACCCAGAGCATTCCTACAGGAATATCATACTACAGTGTGCCAAACCCAGAGCGTTCCTAAAGGAATATCATACTACAGTGTGGCAATCCAGAACATTCCTACAGGATTATCATACTACAGTGTGCCACACCCAGAGCATTCCTACAGGAATATCACACTACAGAGTGCCACACCCATAGCATTCCTACAGGAATATCATACTACAGTGTGCCAATCCAGAGCATTCCTCCAGGAATATCACACTACAGCATGCCACACCCAGAGCATATCTACAGGAATATCACACTACAAACCCAGAGCATACCTACAGTAATATCACACAACTGAGTGCCACAGCCAGAACATTTCCACAGGAATATCACACTACAGCGTGACACAACCAGAGCATTCCTACAGGAATATCACACTACAGCGTGCCAAACCCTGAGCATTCCTACAGGAATATCACACTACAGTGTGCCACACCCAGAGCATTCCTACAGGAATATCATACCACGGTGTCCCAATTCAGAGCATTCCTACAGGAATATCATACCACGGTGTCCCAATTCAGAGCATTCCTACAGGAATATCACACTACAGTGTGCCACACCCAGAGCATTCCTATAGGAATAAAACACTACAAACCAGAGCATTCCTACAACAATATCACACTACAGCGTACCACACCCAGAGCATTCCTACAGGAATATCATTGTACAGTGTGCCAATCGAGAGCATTCCTATAGGAATATCACACTACAGCATGCAACACCCAGAGCATTCCTACAGGAATATCACACTACAGTGTGCCACACCCAGAGCATTCCTACAGGAATATCACACTACAGCGTGCCACACCCAGAGCATTCCTACAGGAATATCATACTACAGTGTGCCAATCCAGAGCATTCCTACAGGAATATCACACTACAGCGTGTCAAACCCAGAGCATTCCTACAGGAATATCATACTACAGCATGCCAATCCAGAGCATTCCTACAGGAATATCATACTACAGTGTGCCAAAACAGAGCATTCCTACAGGAATATCAAGCTACAAACCAGAGCATTCCTCCAGGAATATCACACTACAGCGTGCCACACCCAGAGCATTCCTACAGGAATATCACACTACAAACCCAGAGCATTCCTACAGTAATATCACACAACAGAGTGCCACACCCAGAACATTTCCACAGGAATATCACACTACAGCGTGACACAACCAGAGCATTCCTACAGGAATATCACACTACAGCGTGCCAAACCCAGAGCATTCCTATAGGAATATCACACTACAGTGTACCACACCCAGAGCATTCCTACAGGAATATCACACTACAGCGTGTCACACCCAGAGCATTCCTACAGGAATATCATACTACGGTGTCCCAATTCAGAGCATTCCTACAGGAATATCATACTACACTGTGCCAATTCAGAGCATTCCTACAGGAATATCACACTACAAACCCAGAGCATTCCTATAGGAACATCACACAACAGAGTGCCACACCCAGAACATTTCTACAGGAATATCATACTACAGCGTGCCACACCCAGATCATTCCTACAGAAATACTGCACTGGAGTGGCCAAACCCAGAACATTAACAAGTTATCGCTGCACCATAGTTTGTCAAGCCCAGGGCATTCACATGGGAATACCACATTATAGTTTACCAAACAGAGTGTTACCATTGAAATGGCATGTTATAGTGTGCCACACCCAGAGCATTCCTACAGGAATATCACTCTACAGTGTGCCACACCCAGAACATTACTACAGGAATATCATACTACAAATCCAGCGCATTCCTACAGGGATATCACACTACAGCATGTCACACCCAGAGCATACCTACAGGAATATCACGCTATAGTGTGCCTCACCAAGAACATTCCTATTGGATTATCATACTACAGTGTTTCACACCCAGAACATTCCTACAGGAATATCACACTATACTGTGCCAATCCATAGCATTCCTACAGGAATATCACACAACAGCATGCCACGCCCAGAGCATTCCTACAGTAATATAGCACCACATTGTGCCAATCCAGGAGCATTACTACAGGAATATCACACTACAGCATACCAACCCAGAGCATTCCTTCAGGAATATTACACTGCACTGTGCCGTTCCAGAGCATTCCTACAGGAATATCACACAACAGAGTGCCACACCCAGAACATTTCCACAGGAATATCACACTACAGCGTGACACAACCAGAGCATTCCTACAGGAATATCACACTACAGCGTGCCAAACCCTGAGCATTCCTACAGGAATATCACACTACAGTGTGCCACACCCAGAGCATTCCTACAGGAATATCATACCACGGTGTCCCAATTCAGAGCATTCCTACAGGAATATCACACTACAGTGTGCCACACCCAGAGCATTCCTATAGGAATAAAACACTACAAACCAGAGCATTCCTACAACAATATCACACTACAGCGTACCACACCCAGAGCATTCCTACAGGAATATCATTGTACAGTGTGCCAATCGAGAGCATTCCTATAGGAATATCACACTACAGCATGCAACACCCAGAGCATTCCTACAGGAATATCACACTACAGTGTGCCACACCCAGAGCATTCCTACAGGAATATCACACTACAGCGTGCCACACCCAGAGCATTCCTACAGGAATATCATACTACAGTGTGCCAATCCAGAGCATTCCTACAGGAATATCACACTACAGCGTGTCACACCCAGAGCATTACTACAGGAATATCATACTACAGCATGCCAATCCAGAGCATTCCTACAGGAATATCATACTACAGTGTGCCAAAACAGAGCATTCCTACAGGAATATCAAGCTACAAACCAGAGCATTCCTCCAGGAATATCACACTACAGCGTGCCACACCCAGAGCATTCCTACAGGAATATCACACTACAAACCCAGAGCATTCCTACAGTAATATCACACAACAGAGTGCCACACCCAGAACATTTCCACAGGAATATCACACTACAGCGTGACACAACCAGAGCATTCCTACAGGAATATCACACTACAGCGTGCCAAACCCAGAGCATTCCTATAGGAATATCACACTACAGTGTACCACACCCAGAGCATTCCTACAGGAATATCACACTACAGCGTGTCACACCCAGAGCATTCCTACAGGAATATCATACTACGGTGTCCCAATTCAGAGCATTCCTACAGGAATATCATACTACACTGTGCCAATTCAGAGCATTCCTACAGGAATATCACACTACAAACCCAGAGCATTCCTATAGGAACATCACACAACAGAGTGCCACACCCAGAACATTTCTACAGGAATATCATACTACAGCGTGCCACACCCAGATCATTCCTACAGAAATACTGCACTGGAGTGGCCAAACCCAGAACATTAACAAGTTATCGCTGCACCATAGTTTGTCAAGCCCAGGGCATTCACATGGGAATACCACATTATAGTTTACCAAACAGAGTGTTACCATTGAAATGGCATGTTATAGTGTGCCACACCCAGAGCATTCCTACAGGAATATCACTCTACAGTGTGCCAGACCCAGAACATTACTACAGGAATATCATACTACAAATCCAGCGCATTCCTACAGGGATATCACACTACAGCATGTCACACCCAGAGCATACCTACAGGAATATCACGCTATAGTGTGCCTCACCAAGAACATTCCTATTGGATTATCATACTACAGTGTTTCACACCCAGAACATTCCTACAGGAATATCACACTATACTGTGCCAATCCATAGCATTCCTACAGGAATATCACACAACAGCATGCCACGCCCAGAGCATTCCTACAGTAATATAGCACCACATTGTGCCAATCCAGGAGCATTACTACAGGAATATCACACTACAGCATACCAACCCAGAGCATTCCTTCAGGAATATTACACTGCACTGTGCCGTTCCAGAGCATTCCTACAGGAATATCACACAACAGAGTGCCACACCCAGAACATTTCCACAGGAATATTACACTACAGCATGACACAACCAGAGCATTCCTACAGGAATATCACACTACAGCATGCCAAACCCAGAGCATTCCTATAGGAATATCACACTACAGTGTACCACACCCAGAGCATTCCTACAGGAATATCACACTACAGTGTGCCACACCCAGATCATTCCCACAGGAATATCAGAGTACACTGTGCCACACCCACAGCATGCCAATCCAGAGCATTCCTACAGGAACATCATACTACAGTGTGCCAAAACAGAGCATTCCTACAGGAATATCACACTACAAACCCAGAGCATTCCTACAGTAATATCACACAACAGAGTGCCACACCCAGAACATTTCCACAGGAATATCACACTACAACGTGACACAACCAGAGCATTCCTACAGGAATATCACACTACAGCGTGCCAAACCCAGAGCATTCCTATAGGAATATCACACTACAGTGTACCACACCCAGAGCATTCCTACAGGAATATCACACTACAGCGTGTCACACCCAGAGCATTCCTACAGGAATATCATACTACGGTGTCCCAATTCAGAGCATTCCTACAGGAATATCATACTACACTGTGCCAATTCAGAGCATTCCTACAGGAATATCACACTACAAACCCAGAGCATTCCTATAGGAACATCACACAACAGAGTGCCACACCCAGAACATTTGTACAGGAATATCATACAGTGGAGGAGTAGCCTAGTGGTTAGAACACTGGCTTGGTACCCAAGCAACCAGGGTTCAATTCCCACTAGCACTCCTTGTGGCCTTGGGCAGGTCACTTAACCCTCCATTGCCTCGGAAGAAAGGCCTGGCAATCTACTTCCGGTGATACTGCCAAGAAAACCCAGGAGCTTCTGGGTCGCCAGGAGTCAGGACTGACTCGAAGGCACACATTGCATTGCATCATACTACAGCGTGCCACACCCAGATCATTCCTACAGAAATACTGCACTGGAGTGGCCAAACCCAGAACATTAACAAGTTATCGCTGCACCATAGTTTGTCAAGCCCAGGGCATTCACATGGGAATACCACATTATAGTTTACCAAACAGAGTGTTACCTTTGAAATGGCATGTTATAGTGTGCCACACCCAGAGCATTCCTACAGGAATATCACTCTACAGCCGGGGTCTCAAACACGCGGCCCGCAACCGAACTTTGTGCGGCCCGCGACGGAGGAAAAAAAAAAAACACAAACCCTGTCTTCTGCTGCTGCTGCTGCCGCCGTGGTAGCAGCACAATCAGCTGTTCGCGGTCCCTTCTCCTCAGCCCGGAAGAGCCCCGAGTCTGCTCCTTTAGCGGCGGGCTTTTCAAGATGCAAAGAGAATATTTCCCTCTCGCGCGGCTTGTCAAGCCGCGCGAGAGGAAAATACTCTCTTCGCGGCTTGAAAAGCTCACCGCTAAAGGAGCAGACTCGGGGCTCTTCCGGGCATAGGAGAAGGGACCGCGAACAGCTGATTGTGCTGCTACCACGGCGGCGGCGGCAGCAGCAGCAGCAGCAGCAGCAGCAGCAGACAGGGTTTTGTTTTTAGTTTATTTACTTGGCCTGATTGGGGGGGGGGGGGGGTTAGGACTGGAAATGGGCAGATGGGGTTAGGACTGGAGGTGGTCTGATTGGGGGGGGGCTAAGACTAAAAATGGGGTTATGGGGGGGGCTAAGAATGAAAATGGGGTGATGGGAGGGTTAGGACTGGAAGTGGGCTGTTGGGGGGCTTAGGAATGGTAATGGGCTATGGGGGGGCGAGGACTGGAAATGGGCAGATGGGGTTAGGACTGGAGGTGGTCTGATTGGGGGGGGCTAAGACTAAAAATGGGGTGATGGGGGGGCTAAGAATGAAAATGGGGTGATGGGAGGGTTAGGACTGGAAGTGGGCTGTTGGGGGGCTTAGGAATGGTAATGGGCTATGGGGGGGCGAGGACTGGAAATGGGCAGATGGGGTTAGGACTGGAGGTGGTCTGATTGGGGGGGGCTAAGACTGAAAATGGGGTTATGGGGGGGCTAAGAATGAAAATGGGGTGATGGGAGGGTTAGGACTGGAAGTGGGCTGTTGGGGGCTTAGGACTGGTAATGGGCTATGGGGGGGCTAGAACTGGTAATGGACTGGGGGGGTTGCTAGGACTGGAAATGGGCTGAGTAGAAGGGGGGGGCTTGAACTGCAAATAACTGATGGGGACGGGGTTTTGGAATGGAAATGGGCTGAGTGGAAGGGGGCTTGGAATGGAAATGGGCTGATGGGGAGGGGGGCTTGGAATGGAAATGGGCTGATGGGGAGGGGGCTTAGAAAGGAAATGGGCTGTGAGGGGAGGGAGCTAGGACTGGAAATGGGCTTAGTTGGGGGGAGCAAGGACAGGAAATGGGCTGATGGTGGGGCTAGAATAGGACTGGAATGGGCTGATGATGCGGGGACTAGAAGGGAGCAGATGCTGGGTGGGGCTGAAACTACAAGGGAGCTGATGTTGGGGGAGGATTAGAATGGGATAGGGCTGGGAGAGTAAAATGGAGAGGGGAAAAAATATTTTGTGTGGGAGGGAAGAAAAATCTACAATTGGCCAGGTACTGGGTGAGTAAGTGTGGATTGAGAATGGAGGGGTAAAATTTGAGTGGATGAAATAGGAATGAGGAAAGAGCAAAAGGAAAAAGATTAGTATGTTAAAGCAGATGCAGAGAGAGAAAGGAAAAAAAACTAGAAGAGAGAAGAAAGTACAAATGGACAGCAGACCATGGAGAGTTAGCAGAAGACACCAAGAAACCAGAAGAAAGTGGCTGGCACAATTGCAACTGAAAAAAAAAATGCACAAAAGGTAGAAAAATATCTCTTTATTTTGAATTAACTGGAATATGTCAGCTCTGGGAAATGTGCATCATTAACGTCTGTGCTTTATTTAATACAAGAGGAAATTAATTTATAGTTTTATTTCTACAGTGTTGTTGTACATTCCAAGTTTGGCTTTTGGGGTTCCCAGTTTAATTATTGTCTTCCTGTTTCTAAATTTTGATTCCTTGTTTGGTGATGGTGTATGTTCTGCATGTGTAACTGAGCTGAGGTATTCTGTTTATGTAATTCCTATTTGACATTGCCACTTGTTCTCTTTCCCCAGTAGGTCATGTATTGTTATTCTCTGAAATGTATTGGTTTAATATTTGCAGTGTTGCCTTTTGATAGTTAGGGTATGGTGCTTTGTGAGTCCTGGTAGTGCTGTTACGATACGGTGGGTTTGCTATGGGTTCTAAATGGGTAGTGTTTGTAGTAGTTCCTAATGTGCCTGGCGGTTGGCACTGGATTATAGTAATGTAGAAATCTTTTAGTCTTTCTTTATCCATACGCTCATTAAGAGGCATGTTTACTAAAAGTTAGTTTATGGTAACATTATGCAAATATTTATGCAAATGAGGTCCCTTATGCAAATTAGGCCTGCGTCTTGTGCGGCCCCCGGGTTACTTTACAAGTCCTCATTTGGCCCTCAAAGCAATTTGAGTTTGAGACCCCTGCTCTACAGTGTGCCACACCCAGAACATTACTACAGGAATATCATACTACAAATCCAGCGCATTCCTACAGGGATATCACACAACAGCATGTCACACCCAGAGCATACCTACAGGAATATCACACTATACTGTGCCAATCCATAGCATTCCTACAGGAATATCACACAACAGCATGCCACGCCCAGAGCATTCCTACAGTAATATAGTACCACATTGTGCCAATCCAGGAGCATTACTACAGGAATATCACACTACAGCATACCAACCCAGAGCATTCCTTCAGGAATATTACACTGCACTGTGCCGTTCCAGAGCATTCCTACAGGAATATCACACAACAGCGTGCCACACCCAAAGCAGTCCTATAGGAATATCACACTACACAGTGCCACACCCAGAAAATTCCTACAGGAATATCACAGTACACTTTGCTAATCCATAGCGTTTCTACAGGAGTATCACACTACAGCGTGCCACGCCCAGAACATTCCTACAGGAATATCACACCACACTGTGCCAGTCCAGATCATTCCTACCAGAATATCAGACTACAGCGTGCCACACCCAGAGGATTCCTACAGGAATACTGCACTTGAGTGGCCAAACCCAGAACATTAACAGGTTATCGCTGGACCATAGTTTGTCAAGCCCAGGGTATTCACATGGGAATACCACATTATAGTGTGCCAAACAGAGTGTTACCATTGAAATGGCATGTTATAGTGTGCCATACCCAGAGCATTCCTACAGGAATATTACGCTATAGTGTGCCACACCCAGAGCATTCCTACAGGAATATCACGCTACAGTGTGCCACATCCAGAGCATTCCTACTGGAATATCATACTACAATCTACCACATCCAGAACATTCCTACAGGAATATCACACTACACTGTGCCAATCCATAGCATTGCTACATGAATATCACACCACACTGTGCCAATCCCAGAGCATTCCTACAGGAAAATCACACTACAGTGTACCAATCCAGAGCATTCCTACAGGAATATCACACTACAGCGTGCCACACTCATAGCATTCCTACAGGAATATCACACTACACTGTCCCAATCCAGAGAATTCCTTCAGGAATATCACACTACAGCGTGCCACACCCAGAGAATTCCTACAGGAATATCACACTACACTGTGCCACACCCAGAAAATTCCTACCGAAATATCACACCACATTGTGCCAATCCCAGAGCATTCCTACAGGAATATCACACTACTGCGTGCTACACCCAGAGCATTCCTACAGGAATATCACACTACACTATGCCACACCCAGGTCATTCATACAGGAATATCACACTACAACGTGCCACACCCAGAGCATTCCTAAAGGGATATCATACTAAACTGTGCCAGTCCAGAGCATTCCTAGAGGAATATCATACTACAGCAATGCACACCGAAAACATTCCTACAGCATGCCAGACCCAGAGTTTTTCTACAGGAATATCACACTACACTGTGCCAGTCCAGAGCATTCATACAGGAATATCACACAGCAGCGTGCCACACCCAGAGCATTCCTACAGCATGCCACACCAAGAGCATTTCTACAGGACTATCACACTACATTGTGACAGTCCAAAGCATTCCTACAGGAATATCACACTACAGCGTGCCACACCCAGAGCATTCCTACAGGAATACTGCACTGGAGTGGCCAAACCCAGAGCATTCCTACAGGAATACTGCACTGGAGTGGCCAAACCCAGAACATTAACAGGTGATCATTGCACAATAGTTTGTCAAGCCCAGAGCATTCACATTGGAATACCAAATTATAGTGTGCCAAACACAGAGTGTTACCATTGAATTGGCGTGTTATAATGTGCCACACACAGAGCATTACTACATGAATATCACTCTACAGTGTGCCACACCCAGAACATTCCTACAGGAATATCATACTGCAGTGTGCCAAACCTAGAACATTCTTAAAGGAATATCACTCTACAGTGTGCCACACCCAGACCATTCCTACAGAAATATTATTTATTTTATTTATTTATTTATTTAACATTTTTTATATACCGCACTATTCATCATCAGTGCGGTTTACATTGAAACAACAATATACCTGCCAATACATGACTGATCTAGGTTTACAGATAACAGGGAAGATAAACTGGGTGTGAACTGGGGATAACTATCTACATAATTATGCATAATTATATATACTTTGAATATGTTACATCAAGATTCGAATTTGACAAGAATACAGAATACAAGAATACAGTGTTTTCACATTTTGATCCTTTATATTATACTACAAACCCAGCGCATTCCTACAGCAATATTACAATACAGCATGTCACACCCAGAGCATTCCTACAGGAATATCACGCTACACAGTGCCACACCCAGAGCATTCCTACAATAATATCACACTACAGTGTGCCTCATCCAGACCATTCTTACAGGAATATCACCCTACAGTGTGCCACACCCAGAGCATTCCTACTGGAATATCACACTGCACTGTGCCAGTCCAGAGCATTCCTAGAGGAATATCACACTACAGCGTGCCACACCCAGAGCATTCCTTCAGGAATATCACACTATACTGTGCCACACCCAGAGCATTCCTACAGGAATATCACACTACACTGTGCCACACCCAGAGCATTCCTACAGAAATATCACACTACACTGTGCCAGTCCATACTATTACTACAGGAATATCATACTACAGCGTGCCACACCCAGAGCATTCCTACAGGAATACTGCACTGGAGTGGCCAAACACAGAACATTAACAGATGATCGCTGCACCATAGTTTGTCAAGTCCAGAGCATTCACATGGGAATACCACATTATAGTGTGCCAAACAGAGCATTCCTACAGGAATATTATACTACAAACCCAGCGTTTTCCTACAGGAATATCAAAATACAGCATGTCACAACCAGAGCATTCTTACAGGAGTATCACACAACACTGGTTCTAGTCCAGAGCATTCCTACAGGAATATCACACTACACTGTGTCACACCCAGAGCATTCCTACAGGAATATCACTCTACAGTGTTTCACACCCAAAACATTCCTATAGGAATATCACACTACACTGTGGCAATCCATAGCATTCCTACAGGACTATCACACAACAGCATGCCACACCCAGAGCATTCCCACAGGAATATTACACTGCACTGTGCCACACCCAGAGCATTCCTACAGGAATATCACACTACACTGTGCCAGTCCAGAGCATTCCTACAGGAATATCACACTACAGGCTACCACACCCAGAGCATTACTACAGGAATATCACACTACACTGTGCCAGTCCAGAGTATTCCTACTACAATATCACACTACAGTGTGCCACACCCAGAACATTCCTAGGGGAATACTGCACTGGAGTGGCCAAAACCAGAACATTAACTGGTGATCGCTGCACCATAGTTTGTCAAGCCCAGAGCATTCACATGGGAATACCACATTATAGTGTGCCAAACAGTGTTACCATTGAAATGGCATGCCACACCCAGAGCATTCATAAAGGAATATCCCACCACACTGTGACAATCCCAGAGCATTCCTACTGCAATATCACACTACAGTGTACCAATCCAGAGCATTCCTACAGGAATTTCACACTACAGCATATCACACCAGAGCATTCACACAGGAATATTACACTGCACTGTGCCAATCCAGAGCATTCCTACAGGAATATCACACTACAGCGTGCCACATCCAGAGCATTCCTACAGGACTACTGCACTGGAGTGGCCAAACCCAAAACATTAACAGGTTATCACTGCACCATAGTTTGTCAATCCCAGGGCATTCACATGGGAATACCACATTATAGTGTGCCAAACACATTGTTACCAGTGAAATGGCATGTTATAGTGTGCCAAACCCAGAGCATTCCTACAGGAATATTGTACTACAGTGTGCTGCACCCAGAGCATTCTTACAGGAATATCACACAACAGCATGCCGCACCCAGAGTATTCCTACAGGAATATCATACTACAGTGTGCCACACCCAGAGCATTCCTACAGGAATACCACACTACAATGTGCCACACCCAGAGCATTCCTACAGGAATATTACACTACAGCGTGCCACACCCAGAGCATTCCTACAGGAATATCACACTACACAGTGCCACACCCAGAAACGTCCTACCGGAATATCACACTACACTTTGCTAATCCATAGCATTCCTATAGGAGTATCACACTACAGCGTGCCACACCCAGAACATTCCTTCAGGAATATCACACCACACTGTGCCAGTCCATAGCATTCCTACGGGTATATCATACTACAGCGTGCCACACCCAGATCATTCCTACAGGAATACTGCACTGGAGTGGCCAATCCGAGAACATTAACAGGTAATCGCTGGACCATAGTTTTTCAAGCCCAGGGCATTCACATGGGAATACCACATTATAGTTTACCAAACAGAGTGTTACCATTGAATTGGCATGTTATAGTGTGCCACACCCAGAGCATTCCTACAGGAATATCACTCTACAGTGTGCCACACCCAGAACATTACTACAGGAATATCATACTACAAACCCAGCGCATTCCTACAGGGATATCACACTACAGCATGTCACACCCAGAGCATTCCTACAGGAATATCACGCTATAGTGTGCCTCAACTAGAACATTCCTACTGGAATATCATACTACAGTGTTTCACACCCAGAACATTCCTACTGGAATATCACACTATACTGTGCCAATCCATAGCATTCCTACAGGAATATCACACAACAGCATGCCTCACCCAGAGCATTCCTACAGTAATATAGCACCACACTGTGCCAATCCCAGAGTATTACTACAGCAATATCACATTACAGTGTACCAATCCAGAGCATTCCTACAGGAATATCACACTACAGCATACCACACCCAGAGCATTCCTTCAGGAATATTACACTGCACTGTGCCAATCCAGAGCATTCCTACAGGAATATCACACAACAGCGTGCCACACCCAAAGCATTCCTACAGGAATATCACAGTACACTTTGCTAATCCATAGCGTTTCTAGAGGAGTATCACACTACAGCGTGCCACGCCCAGAACATTCCTACAGGAATATCAGACTACAGTGTGCCACACCCAGAGCATTCCTACAGGAATGCAGCACTGGAGTGGCCAAACCCAGAACATTAACAGGTTATCGCTGGACCATAGTTTGTCAAGCCCAGGGCATTCACATCGGAATACCACATTATAGTGTGCCAAACAGAGTGTTACCTTTGACATGGCATGTTATAGTGTGCCACACCCAGAGCATTCCTACAGGAATATCACTCTACAGTGTGCCACACCCAGAACATTACTACAGGAATATCATACTACAAACCCAGCGCATTCCTACAGGGATATCACACAACAGCATGTCACACCCAGAGCATTCCTACAGGAATATCACGCTATAGTGTGCCACACCCAGAGCATTCCTACTGGAATATCATACTACAGTGTTTCAAACCCAGAACATTCCTACAGGAATATCACACTACAGTGTTTCACACCCAGAACATTCCTACTGGAATATCACACTACACTGTGCCAATCCATAGCATTCCTATAGGAATATCACACAACAGCATGCCACACCCAGAGCATTCCTACAGGAATATCACTCTACAGTGTGCCACACCCAGAACATTACTACAGGAATATCATACTACAAACCCAGCGCATTCCTACAGGGATATCACACAACAGCATGTCACACCCAGAGCATTCCTACAGGAATATCACGCTATAGTGTGCCACACCCAGAGCATTCCTACTGGAATATCATACTACAGTGTTTCAAACCCAGAACATTCCTACAGGAATATCACATTACAGTGTACCAATCCAGAGCATTCCTACAGGAATATCACACTACAGCATACCACAGCCAGAGCATTCCTACAGGAATATCACACTACAGCGTGCCACACCCAGACAATTCCTACAGGAATATCATGGTACACTTTGCTAATCCATAGCGATTCTACAGGAGTATCACACTACAGCATGCCACGCCCAGAGCATTCCTACAGGAATATCACACCACACTGTGCCAGTCCTGAGCATTCCTACAGGAATATCAGACTACAGCGTGCCACACCCAGAGGATTCCTACAGGAATACTGCACTGGAGTGGCCAAACCAAATTAACAGGTTATCGCTGCACCATATTTTGTCAAGCCCAGGGCATTCAAATGGGAATACCACATTATAGTGTTCCAAACACGGAGTGTTATCAGTGAAATGGCATGTTATAGTTTGCCACACCCAGAGCATTCCAACAGGAATATCATACTACAGTGTGTCAAACCAAGAGCATTCATACAGGAAAATCACACTACACTGTGCCAGTCCACAGCCTTCCTACAGGAATATCACACTACAGCGTGCCACACCCAGAATATTCCTACTGGAATGTCATGCTACAGTGTGCCACACCCAGAGCATTCCTACTGGATCATCATGCTACACTGTGCCAGTCCAGAGCATTCCTACAGGAATATCACTCTACAGCGTGCCACACGCAGAGCAATCCTACAGGAATATCACGCTACACTGTGCCACACCCAGAGCATTCCTACAATAATATCACACTACAGTGTGCCACACCCAGAGCATTTCTACTGGATTATCATACTACAATGTGTCACAGGAATATCACACTACAGCGTGCCACACCCAGAGCATTCCTACAGGAAATCACACTACACAGTACCACAGCCAGAAAATTCCTACAGGAATATCACACTACACTTTGCTAATCCAAAGCATTCCTACAGTAATATCACACTACAGCGTGCCACACCCAGAACATTCCTACAGGAATATCGCACTACACAGTGCCACAGCCAGAAAGTTCCTACAGGAATATCACACTACACTTTGCTAATCCATGGCATTCCTACAGGAGTATCACACTACAGCGTGCCACACCCAGAGCATTCCTACAGGAATACTGCACTGCAGTGGCCAAACCCAGAACATTAACATGTGATCGCTGCACCATAGTGTGCCAAACAGAGAGTGTTGCCATTGAAATGGCATGTTTTAGTTTGCCACATCCAGAGCATTCCTACAGGAATATTATACTACAAACCCAGCGCATTCCTACAGGAATATCATAATACAGCATGTCACACCAGGAGCATTCCTAAAGGAGTATCACACTACACTGTGGCAGTCCAGAGCATTCCTACAGGAATATCACACTACACTGTGCCAGTCCAGGGCATTCCTACATTAATATCACACTACAGCGTGCCACACCCAGAGCATTCCTACAGGAATGTTATACTACAAACCCAGCGCATTCCTACAGGAATATCACAATACAGCATCTCACACCAGGAGCATTCCTACAGGAATATCACACTACACTGTGCCAGTCCAGAGCATTCCTATAGGATATCACACTACAGCGTACCACACCCAGAGCAGTCCTACAGGAATATCACATTACAGCATGCCACACCCAGAGCATTCCTACAGGTGATCGATGCACCATAGTTTTTCAAGCCCAGAGCATTCACATGGAAATACCACATTATAGTGTGCCAAACACAGAGTGTTACCATTGAAATGACATGTTATAGTGTGCCACACCCAGAGCATTCCTACAGGAATATCACTCTACAGTGTGCCACAACCCAGAACATTCCTACAGGAATATCATACTACAAACCCAGTGCATTCCTACAGGAATATTACACTACAGCATGTCACACCCAGAGTATTCCTACAGGAATATCACGCTATAGTGTTTCACACCCGAATCATTCCTACAGGAATATCACACTACACTGTGCCAATCCATAGCATTCCTACAGGAATATCACATTACACTGTGCCAGTCCAGAGCATTCCTACAGGAATATCACACTATAGTGTGCCACACCCAGAGCATTCCTACAGGAATATCGCACTACACTGTGCCAGTCTAGAGCATTCCTACAGGAATATCACACTACAGCGTGCCACAGCCAGAGCAGTCCTACAGGAATATCACACTACATCGTGCCACACCCACAGCATTCCTACTGGAATATCACATGACAGCATGCCACACCCAGAGCATTCCTACAGGAATACTGCACTGGAGTGGCCAAACCCATAACATTAACTGGTGATCGCTGCACCATAGTTTTTCAAGCCCAGAGCATTCACATGGAAATACCACATTATAGTGTTACCATTGAAATGACATGTTATAGTGTGGCACACCCAGAGCATTCCTTCAGGAATATCAATCTACAGTGTGCCACACCCAGAACATTCCTACAGGAATGTCATACTACAAACCCAGCACATTCCTTCACGAATATCACACTACAGCATGTCACACCCAGAGTATTCCTACAGGAATATCACACTACACTGTGCTAATCCATAGCATTCCTACAGGAGTATCACACTACAGCGTGCCACACCCAGAACATTCCTACAGGAATATAACACCACACTGTGCCAGTCCATAGTATTCCTACAGAAATATCATACTACAGCATGCCAAACACAGAACATTGGGGCGGAGCCTGATGTCCAGCGGGTAGGACGCTTTGCGTTGAAGCTCCGGAGAGGCCTACTTAGAATCCTGACTTAATACCTATACAAACTTACTATTTTGCTCCGAGCTGACCGGGGTACCTCGGGGGGGATGGCGGCCCACAAACCAGCGCACTTGGACTTCGGGTCTCCTTCTTTTCTCACGGAAAACGTTCCAAAACAGAGGTGTCCTCTCCACAGAAGATGGTCCCATTTCGTGAAAACCCCGCAATGCACCTGGAGATTTTGGAGGAAATCCGCGGCGTGAAGGAATTGGTGCAGTCCAATGGAGAAGCGCTTCGAGCCATGCGAGAAGACTTTGGAGTGCTCCAGGACCGACTTGAAAGTCTTTCATTACGGCAGGACAATATGGCGGGGGTCCTCGACTCGCACGAGGCGCGCTTGGGCAAACTGGATAAGGCTGAGCGCCAGATACAGAATCTTCAAAAGGAGTTAGAAGATAGTAATAATCGAGCCCGTCGCAACAATGTGAGGCTCCTCGGAATACCGGAGGGGGTGGAAGCAGGAGATATAAGAGAATTCTTGCTCAAAACTCTTCCCTCCTTGCTAAAGATCACTTTTCACAGAGAACTGGAAATCGATCGAGCACATCGTGTTCCTGCCCACATGGCGCCCAACCGTACGACCCCCCGGCCTATTATTTTTAGCTTGCTACGCTATCAACAAGTGGAACAAATTTTACATGTTGCCCGAGCGAATCATCATTTGGAATTTGAAGGCCGTAAGATCTCCTTTTTTCCTGATTTGGCAAAGCCTACCGCTGACCGTCGGAAGAAACTCCTTGCTTTTCGCCCTCGACTTCAACAGCTACAGGCTCGCTTTGGCCTGTTGTATCCGGCAAAGCTCCGAGTGACTCTCCACAACCAAACCAGGACGTTCGAAGATCCTGATCTACTATCAACCTTTTTAGACTCCAAAGAAGCAGAGCAGATGCGCTAATCCCGAATCTTGGACTCTTATCTGCCGGCTCTATCCGCCATTTTGAAGGGCCCGATGTGGCGGTCATAGCCAAGCACAGAAATAGCCTGGACTTTCTATCTTTCTCCATATGACTTTTGTTCTTTTGGTCTCCTATCCCTTCATGATATGTGCCTCGGTCGGATTCGGAGCACGTACAGTCCTACAGTTATGTGTTTTTTTTCAATTTCGGCCTTCTCTGGGGTTTCTCCCCGCAGACACATGGTCGCCAGTAATTTTGGGGTTTTGCTTCTCCTCTACCGTACTGCGGTTTTCTTTGTTAATGTGGGGCGCTTCATTGTATTGTATTAGCTTATTTTCTGTGTCATGTGTACAGCTAGATACAGTCAGTTTGAGGGACATAGTGAAATTATGTGTGCTATCATGCTCAGAATCTTAAATTTCCTGTATGGCCTTATGTAAAATCTTATCATTCACCGTCAACGGCATTAATGGTCCACTCCAAGGAGGGTGGATGGGCCTGTGTGTACCTAGAGGTTGGAGATAGTGAATTCACGTGTATTTGCATTATGCCCCGGATGTGGACAACCCTGCTTACTATGCAAGTTTTGCGCAGTTGGCCTTGGCCTCTCCTAGTGCTCCATTGATACTTGGTGGGGATTTTACTCAGTGTTCCCTCGATCTGATCTTCTCAAACACGGTCCTCGTTGGTTGGAGGCTCCAGTACCGAGTTGACCTGTGTGGCTAGATATAGAGGTGGGCCTTTGCAACCGATTCCTCTTACCTTTCTCCCTGGTATGACTCTCCCATTAGACTCCCACTATCCACCAATGCTTTTAGACACTTTAGGTGCCTTTAATACTCTTATGTAATTTTTAGACTCCTGACTCTGGTCAGTGCAACTTCAGCATTGCCTTCGGAGCACTAGAATACTCCCGCCATTGGCATTCCCTACATAAGATTGATCGGAGACTCTCCGATCTCTCGATAGTTTACCGGGTGTAGCATCTAATTTTATTAAATCTTATGTAATGCTATCCCTAGAGATACCCCTATAGCGCAGAAGGTGTGGGAGAGAGAACCACATGTGACTTTGACCTCGGAGCAATGGAGCCTTATCCGGAGTAGAGGGACATGGGTTCCCGATCCGCCTCATTCACTCAGAACCTCCTCTTTCTAGCCCACCGGTGTTTTATCCCACTCCTCACAGATTAGATAAATGGAACACTACTCAGGGCACTGGTTGCTGGACACGTCCTGCGGCCACTGGTTCATTGCTTCATGTTATGCCTGAATATCCCGCACTACAGTATCACTGGCGTCGGGTCTGGGGTCGTATTTTGTCTATCTTGCACTCTAAGGAGCCCCTTTCTTGGAGGATAGTGGGACTTCGCCTAGTTGCGGGGATCCCCTCTCTCCCAAAACTGGCTTATCTCCTTTCGAACTTTATGCTTGGCATTGCTATCTCCCTAATTAAGTAATACTGAACACTAGCTCCCACTTGAGCCCCAATGACTGGTGGAATCATGTCTGTCCTTGCAGTAAATATGAACAAATGCCTCGACTGTTTCGCTTCCTCCATTCAGACTCCTTTTCATTGGTCTCAATGGATGATGCTCAATGACTATGTACATTTTGCTAAATGCTCTCATCTGACTGTCTAACTTTGTATATGTCTCTGTTCCATGATCATGCTGTATTGTAGATACTCTTTTGACTGTTTGATGTATAATCACTGTTAATTGGAAGCGCTCACATCCTGATATAATCGGGTAGAGAAGAAGCATTGGGGTGGGGGGTAATGGGTTTACTTTTCCTTATTGTATACTTGTTTTGTCTCTGTTGTTTCTTTTGTTTGTTGCAAAATGAAAATAAATGTTTAAAAAAAAAAAAAAAACACAGAACATTAACAGGTGATCGCTGCACCATAGTTTTTCAAGCCCACAGCATTCACATGGAAATACCACATTATAGTGTGCGAAACACAGAGTGTTACCATTGAAATGACGTGTTATAGTGTGCCACTCCCAGAGCATTCCTACAGGAATATCACTCTACAGTGTGCCACACCCAGAACATTCCTACAGGAATGTCATACTACAAACCCAGCACATTCCTTCACGAATATCACACTACAGCATGTCACACCCAGAGTATTCCTACAGGAATATCACGCTATAGTGTTTCACACCCAGAACATTCCTACAGTAATATCACACTACACTGTGCCAATCCATAGCATTCCTACAGGAATATCATACTACAGCATGCCAGACCCAGAGCATTCCTACAGGAATATCACACTACACTTTGCCAGTGCAGAGCATTCCTACAGGAATATCACACTAAAGCGTGCCACACCCAGAACATTCCTACAGGAATTTCACACTTCCACGTGCCACACCCAGAGCATTCCTACAGGTATATCACACTACACTGTGCCAGTCCAGTGCAGTCCTACAGGAATATCACACTACATCGTGCCACACCCAGAGCATTCACATGGGAATGCCACATTATAGTGTTACCATTGAAATAGCATGCTATAGTGTGCCACACCCATAACATTCCTACAGGAATATCATACTACAAATCCAGCGCATTCCTACAGGAATATCACAGTACAGCATGTCACACCCAGAGCATTCCTACAGGAATATCACGCTATAGTGTGCCACACCCAGATCATTCCTACTGGAATATCATACTAGTGTTTCACACCCAGAGCATTCCTACAGGAATATCGCACCACACTGTGCCATTCCCAGAGCATTCCTACAGGAATATCACAGTACAGCATGTCACACCCAGAGCATTCCTACAGGAGTATCACACTACACTGTGCCACACCCAGAGCATTCCTACAGGAATATCACACTACACTGTGCCAGTCCAGCGCATTCCTACAGGAATATCACACTACATTGTGCCAGTCCAGCGCATTCCTACAGGTATATCATACGACAGCATGCCACACCCAGAGCATTCCTACAGGAATAATGCACTGGAGTGGCCAAACCCAGAACATTAACTAGTGATCGCTGCACCATAGTTTGTCAATCCCAGAGCATTCACATGGGAATACCACATTATAGTGTGCCAAACACAGTGTTACCATTGAAATTGCATGTTATAGTGTGCCACACCGAGAGCATTCCTACAGGAATATCACTGTACAGTGTGCCACACCCGGAGCATTCCTACAGGAATATCGTACTGCAGTGTGCCAATCCAGAGCATTCCTAGAGGAATATCACACTACAGCGTGCCACACCCAGAGCATTCCTGCAAGAATATCACAGTACACTTTGCTAATCCATAGCATTCCTACTGGAATATCAGACTACAGCGTGCCAAAGCCAGAAAATTCCTACAGGAATATCACACTACACTGTGCTAATCCATAGTATTCCTACAGAAATATCATACTTCAACTTGCCACACCCAGAGCATTCCTACAGGAATATCACTCTACAGTGTGCTACACCCAGGGCGTTCCTGTAGAAATATTATACTACAAACCCAGCGCATTCCTAGAGGAATATCACACTACAGCATGTCACACCCAGAGCATTCCTACAGGAGTATCACACTACACTGTGCCAATCCAGAGCATTCCTACAGGAATATCACACTACACTGTGCCAGTCCAGAGCATTCCTACAGGAATATCACACTACACTGTGCCAGTCCAGCGCATTCCTACAGGTATATCACATGACAGCATGCCACACCCAGAGCATTTCTACAGGAATATCACACTACAGCATGCCACACCCAGAGCATTCCTACAGGAATAATGCACTGGAGTGGCCAAACCCAGAACATTAACTGGTGATCGCTGCACCATAGTTTGTCAAGCCTAGAGCATTCACATGGGAATAGCACATTATAGTGTGCCAAACAGTGTTACCATTGAAATTGCATGTTCTAGTATGCCACACCTAGAGCATTCCTAAGCAATATCACTCTACAGTGTGCCACACACAGAACATTCCTACAGGAATATCATACTACAAACCCAGCGCATTCCTACAGGAATATCACACTACAGCATGTCACACCCAAAGCATTCCTACAGGAATATCACACTATAGTATGCCACACGCAGAGTATTCCTACTGGAATATCATACTACAGTGTTTCACAGTCAGAACATTCCTACAGCAATATCACACTACAGTGTGCGAATCCCAGAGCATTCCTACAGGAATATCACACTACAGTGTACAAATCCAGAGCATTCCTACAGGAATATCACACTATACATAGCACACCCAGAGTATTCCTACAGGAATATCACACTACAGCGTGCCACACCCAGTACATTCCTACAGGAATATCACACTACACTGTGCCAGTCCAGAGCATTCCTACAGAAATATCACCCTACATTGTGCCACACCCAGAGCATTCCTACACTAATATCAGACTACACTGTGCCACACCCTGAGCATTCCTACAGGAATATCACACCACACTGTGCCAATCCCATAGCATTCCTACAGGAATATCACACTACAGCGTGCCACACCGAGAGCATTCCTACAGGAATATCATACTACAGCGTGCCACACCCAGAGCATTAAGAACATAAGATATGCCATACTGGGTCAGACCAAGGTCCATCAAGACCAGTATTCTGTTTCCAACAGTGGCCAATCTAGGTCATATGTACCTAGCAGTTTCCCCAAGGGACACAGGTTCCACAATGCTTGTATTGGGTCAAGCATTGATTTCCTGGGTCCCTTCTTAATAATGGTTTATGGACCTTTCCTCCAGGAACTTGTCCAAACCTTTTTTAAACCCAGCTACACTAACAGCCACTACACTACATCCTCCGGTAACAAATTCCAGAGTTTGATTACACGTTGAGTGAAAAAATATTTTCTTTTATTAGTCTTAAATAGTTTACCCTGTAGCTTCATTGCATGTCCCCTAGTCTTTCTATATTCTGATAAGGTAAACAATTGATCTACGTTGACCCGTTCCACTCCGTTCATTAATTTATAGACTTCTATCATATCTCCCCTCAGCCGTCTCTTTTCCAGGTTAAAGAGCCCTAACCTTTTTAGCCTTTCTTCATAGGAATATCCTTTCATCCCCTTTACGATTTTGGTGGCACTTCTCTGAACCTTTTCCAAAATCACTATATCCTTTTTAAGATACGGCGACCAGAATTGCACACAATATTCAAGGTGCGGTCTCACCATGGAACGATATAGAGGCATTATAATATCCTTTGTTTTATTTTCCATTCCTTTCCTTTTCATACCTAGCATTCTCTTTGCTCTCTTGGCCACCGCTGCACACTGGGCCAAGGGTTTTAACATGGTATCCACAATGACGCCTAAATCTTTTTCCTGAGTGGTGGTTCCTAA
Organism: Ichthyophis bannanicus; assembly: GCA_033557465.1. Lineage (NCBI taxonomy): Eukaryota > Metazoa > Chordata > Amphibia > Gymnophiona > Ichthyophiidae > Ichthyophis > Ichthyophis bannanicus. The sequence goes on from CM066036.1 coordinate 810,349,143, forward strand.
TGTGGAACCTTGCATCGTGTAACCATAGTTTGGGTTGTTCTTCCCTAGGTGCATAACCTTGCACTTGTCCACATTAAATTTCATCTGCCATTTTGATGCCCAGTCTTCCAATTTATCAAGATCCTCTTGCAACTTTCCACAATCCTCTTGGGTTTTAACAACTTTAAATAGTTTTGTGTCATCTGCAAATTTGATAACCTCACTCGATTTTCCACTTTCCAGGTCATTTATGAATATGTCAAAAAGCAGCGGACCCAGCACAGATCCCTGGGGTACACCACTATTCACCTTTCTCCATTGGGAAAATTGGCCATTTAGCCCTACCCTCTGCTTTCTATCTTTTAACCAGTTCCTGATCCACAATAGTACACTGCCTCCTATCCCATGACTCTTTAGTTTTGCCAAAAGTCTCTGATGAGGGACCTTGTCAAAGGCTTTCTGAAAGTCCAGATACACAATATCAACCGACTCACCTTTGTCCACCTGATTATTCACTCCTTCAAAAAAACATAACAGATTAGTAAGACAAGATCTTCCTTGTCTAAAGCCATGTTGGCTGTCTCCCATTAGGTCATGACTATCTACATGCTGAGTAATTTTATTCTTTATGATGGTTTCTACCATTTTTCCCGGTACTGATGTCAGGCTCACTGGTCTGTAGGTTCCCGGATCACCCCTGGAACCCTTTTTAAAAATTGTTGTTACATTGGCGATCCTCCAATCTTCAGGTATTAGAGATGATTTTAATGATAGTTCACAGATTACTAATAGCAGGTCTGCAATCTCATATTTCAGTTCTTTCAACACCCTTGGATGTATACCATCCGGCCCAGGTGATTTGCTACTCTTCAGTTTATCTAATAGTTGTAATACATCTTCCTGATTTATCGATATTTCCTTCAATTCTTCCGCTCCTTTAAATACCACTTCAGTCATGGGTAACATCCCTACATCTTCCTCAGTAAAGACTGAAGCAAAGAATTCATTCAGTCTCTCCGCTATCGCCTTGTCGCCTCTTAGTGCTCCTTTAACCCCTTTATCATCTAATGGACCAGCTGACTCTCTCACAGGTTTTTTGCTACAAATGTACTTGAAAAGGTCTTTACTTTGCGTTTTTGCTTCCGCAGCAAGCTTCTTCTCAAATTCTCCCTTTGCCTGCCTTATCAATGCCTTGCATTTGACTTGCCAGTGCTTGTGCTGTTTCCAGGTTTCGTCATTTGGCTCTTTTTTCCATTTCCTGAAAGATGCTTTTTTTGCAACAACAGCCTCTCTGACCTCACCTTTAAACCATGCTGGCAGTTTTTTGGACTTCCTTCCACTATTCTTAAAGTGTGGAATACAGCTGGTCTGGGCTTCCAAGATAGTATTTTTCAACAACAGCCAAGCCTGATGTACGTCTTTAACCTTTGGAACTGCTCCTTTTAGTTTTTTCTTAACTGTTTTCCTCATTTTATCATAGTCTCCCTTTCGAAAGTTAAAAGGTAGTACTGTGGATTTCCTTACTATCCCTCCTCCACTAATTAAATCAAGGGCGATCATGCTATGATCACTGTTGCCAAGTGGCCCCAACAACCTTATCTCTTGCACTAGATCTGGTGTTCCACTAAGGACTAGGTCTAATATGGCTTCCCCTCTGGTCGGTTCATGAACCAGCTGCTCCAAGAAGCAGTCATTTATTTAATCTAGGAACTTTATCTCCCTAGCATGTCCTGACGTGACACTGACCCAGTCAATACCGGGGTAGTTGAAATTACCCATTATTATTACTGCGCTGTAACTTTTGTTAGCTTCCTTGATTTCTTTGAGCATTTCATCATCCATTTGGTCATTCTGGCCAGGTGCTCGATAGTACACCCCCACTGCCATTGCCTTCCCCCTTTTACATGGAATTTCAATCCATATAGATTCTACAGCAGATTTTGCTTCCTGCAAAACTTTAATCCTTTCTGACTCAATGCCCTCTCTAACATAGAGAGCAACCCCTCCACCAATTTGATCAGCTCTATCATTTCGATATAGTTTGTACCCAGGTATCACAGTGTCCCACTGGTTGTCCTCCTTCCACCATGTCTCTGATATTCCAATCATATCTAACCTTTCATTTAGTGCTATATATTCTAACTCTCCCATCTAATTTTTTGGACTTCTAGCATTTGCATACAAGCATTTTAGAGAATGTATTTTATTCATATTAATTTGGCTATTGTTAGACATGGGTAAATTGGGATCTTTAAGCTCTGTCTGCTCCATACTTGAGGGCATTTGGGCTACTTTACTCTTTTGTGGAACCTCTCTGCTTTTGGTAGTATCCTTCACAGATACATTCTTCCGAACCATCCGCTCTTGGGCGACTGTCGGCTTTCCCCTAATATCTAGTTTAAAAGCTGCTCTATCTCCTTTTTAAAGGTTAATGCCAGCAGCCTGGTTCCATTCCGGTTAAGGTGAAGCCCATCCCTTCGGAAGACCCCATCCTTTCCCCAGAATGTTCCCCAGTTCCTAACAAATCCAAAACCCTCATCTCTGTACCATTGTCTCATCCACGCATTGAGTTTCCGGAGCTCTGCCTGCCTTTTGGGTCCTGCGCGTGGAACAGGAAGCATTTAGGAGAATGCTACCCTGGATGTTCTGGATTTCAACTTCCTACCTAAAAGCCTAAATTTAGCCTCCAGAACCTCCCTACCACATTTTCCTATGTCATTGGTACCGACATGTACCAAGACAGCAGACTCCTCCCCAGCACTATCTAAGACCTTATCTAGGTGGCGCGGGAGGTCTGCTACCTTCGCACCAGGCAGGCATGTTACCAGGCGATCCTCACTTCCACCAGCCACCCAGCTATCTACATGCCTAATGATCGAATCACCAACTATAACGGCTGTCCTAACCCTTCCCTCATGGGCACACGGCCCTGGAGAAACGTCCTCGGTGCGAGAGGGTTTTACATCACCTGGAGGACAGGTCCTAGTTACAGGATCACTTCCTGTCACACCAGGGTGATGCTCTCCTGTCACGTGACCTCTCTCCTCCATGGCAACAGGGATGCTGCCAGACTGGAGGTGGGACTTCAGGACTATATCCCTGTAGGTCTCGTCTATGTACCTCTCTGTCTGTCTTATGCTTTCCAAGTCTGCTACTTTAGCCTCTAGAGAACGGACTCGTTCCCTGAGAGCAAAGAGCTCCTTGCACCTAGTGCACACTTAAGACCTCTCACCAACTGGGAGAAAATCATACATGTGACACTCAATGCAAAAGACTGGAAAGCCCGCATCCCGCTGCTGGACTGCTGTCTGCATCTTAGTTTTAAGTTTGTGTTTAGATCTAAGTTCTTTACTTACTAAGGGTTGCTATGGATATTTATACTAATAAAACTGTACCTAATACTTGTAATATACCTTGTTCACCTGAAGCTTAACTAATCTCAGGTCCTTAGTGTATGACTGATTTGGGTAATGAGCTTCACCTGAGAGCACCTCCTGTCTTTTAAGATGTGTAAGTACCTATAAAACTATGATTATCCCAGGGGTGGTTGGGTGTGGGGAGGGAGGGAGGGAAATAACACTTATTAAAAGAGGGCTGCTACACAGTACCCTGTCTTGTGCTGCTGAGGTAAGCTATATTCAGATTTGATTAAAATTATAGCTCTTAGCTGCTGCTAGGCTCTAACTTCTTATGAAATGTAAACTACAAGCTCTCTGCTGGGTTCTAAATTTAACCAGAAAGCTCTCTTCTGTGTTTTAAATTTAAGCTAAAAGTACTTTGCTGATGCTAGTCCCTGAGTGACTATTCAGTTTAGACTACAAGCTCTCTTCTGGGTTCCAAATGTAACCAGAAAGCTCTCTTCTGTGTTTTATGTTTAAACTAAAAGTACTTTGCTGTTACTAGGCCCTGAGTGACTATTAAATTTAAACTACAAGCTCTCTGCAGGGTATGAAATGTAACCAGAAAGTTCTCCTCTGTGTTTTAAATTTAAACTTAAACTGCTGCTACTAGGCCCTGACTGATTTAACAAAAAATAGTGGGTTCACAGATTAATTAGCTTTAATACAAAGAATTCCTTTTAGAAAATTACCAGAAGTATATACTCACAGTTGCAGATCTCTCTCCAGAAGTAACAGTCCCTTTTTCTAGTCCTTCAAGACCTGTGATATTCCTACAGGAATATCACACTACACTGTGCCAGTCCAGATCATTCCTACAGGAATATCACACTACATTGTGCCACACCCAGAGCATTCCTACAGGAATATCACACTACAGTGTGCCACACCCAGAGCATTCCTACAGGAATATCACACTACCCAGTGCCACACCCAGAGCATTTCTACAGGAATATCACACTACAGTGTGCCACACCCAGAGCATTCCTACAGGAATATCACACTACACTGTGCCAGTCCAGAGCATTCCTACAGGAATATAATACTACAGCGTACCACACCCAGAGCATTCCTACAGGAATATCACACTACAGCGTGCCACACCCAAAGCATTCGTACAGGAATTCTGCACTGGAGTGGCCAAACCCAGAACATTAACAGGTGATCGCTGCTCCATAGTTTGTCAAGCCCAGAGTATTCACATGGGAATACCACATTATAGTGTGCCAAACACAGTGTTACCAGTGAAATTGCATGTTATAGTGTGCCACACCCAGAGCATTCCTACAGGAATATCGTACTGCAGTGTGCCAATCCAGAGCATTCCTACAGGAATATCATACTACAGCGTGCCACACCAAGAGCATTCCTACAGGAATTCTGCACTGGAGTGGCCAAACCCAGAACATTAACAGGTGATCGCTGCACCATAGTTTGTCAAGCCCAGAGCATTCACATGGGAATACCACATTATAGTGTGCCAAACAGATTGTTACCAGTGAAATGGCATGTTTTAGTGTGCCACACCCAGAGTATCCCACAGGAGTACTAACCTATAGCATGCATTACCAGTGGACAACACTGTACAGTGCTAAGCCTAAGGTATTACCTTGAGAATATCTCATTATGTGCACCAAAACCAGTTCTTACCAGGGAAATACTGCAGTATGGTGTGATAAACAGGGAACATTGCTTGGGAACTACCACACCGGAGTGTGCCAGACCCAGAGCATTCCAAAGAATTCTCCACTACAGAGCCAGTGTGTTACCAGGGGAATTCCAGACTTTAGTGTTCAAAACCCAGAGCATTCCAAAGAATACTCCACCATAGAGCCAGTGTGTTACCAGGGGAATACCAGACTTTAGTGTTCAAAACCCAGAGCATTCCAAAGAATACTCCACCATAGAGCCAGTGTGTTACCAGGGGAATACCAGACTTTAGTGTTCAAAACCCAGAGCATTCCAAAGAATTCTCCACTACAGAGCCAGTGTGTTACCAGGGGAATACCAGACTTTAGTGTTCAAAACCCAGAGCATTCCAAAGAATACTCCACTATAGAGCCAGTGTGTTACCAAGGGAATACCAGACTTTAGTGTTCAAAACCCAGAGCATTCCAAAGAATACTCCACCATAGAGCCAGTGTGTTACCAAGGGAATACCAGAACTTATTGTGCAAAACCTAGTGTCCCAATTGGAATACTTCATTAGAGGCTACCAAATCTAGTGTGCTACCAGGGGATTACTCTGCTATAGTGTGCCAAACCCCGAGCATTATCAGGGGAATTTTGCACTATAGAGGATTTGCTTGGGAATACTGCACTATAGTGCACTAAGCAGGGCATTTCCAGGAGAATACAACACTAAGGCTTGCCAAACCATGATTATTCCCATGGAAATACCCCACTATAGTGTGCCAGACTGAAGATTGTTACTAGGGGAGTACTTCAGTATAGTGTGCCAAGCTTAGAGCATTTCCAAAGGAATACTACACAGTACTGCACCAGACCCTGAGTATTCTCACATTCTAAGGGCAGTTTTCAAAATACCTGCATTGTCCCAAAGTCCATGGGTGCATCCACGTATTTGGACTCTTGAGTACTTATAGCCATGAGGATTCAGTGTGAAAATATTCCCCTGGAAAGTTCCAAGGAGAGACAGAATGCGACCTCTGGTCTTATCAAGCCTCTCCCCATTAGGTTTTTCTTGTTTAGAACTGTGTGTCTCTCTTCATTTGCTATCAACCAAGAATCCCCTGTGCCTGTTTCAACCCTTCTTGAACTCGGTTCCTGTTTTTGCCTGTCCTATTCTAGGCACCCACAGCCCTTTATAGATGGTTCCCAGCTCACGGCCTTTCCCCTTCATGTGAGCACCAGTGTTTGTCACACAGCATATGTTGGCTTGACATGTTTATTATGGTCAGTCGGTATCAGTTACCTTCTAACAAGAAAAATACAGCATCCCTTGACGGTTACATGACATTTAAACAAGAGCCGGAAAATGCACCTAATTTAATTTCTTTACTTTTGCACTAGCAATAGCAGCTCAGATTTCTCCAATTGCTATATTAAGCTTCAAAAGAGGACTAAATAGTGAGAGAGAAAAGCCAGGGTGGGAAGTGGTGGAATGTGGAGGGCTTGGGGTAGGATTTCCTTGCAGAATAAAGAGAGATGTACTGAAGGGACATCTTGTGACATTTCAGTGCACATCCTGCAGTATCCCACGAATGCCCAGAAGCAGGGCCGGACTTCCCAGTAGGTAAACTAGGTAACCTGCCTCCTGATGTCTGTCCTATCAGCAGGAATGCGGATTCTGCATAGTTCCATCATCACTTTGTGACAGCCAGCAAATGCAACGTCAAGGAGAGAACCCTGGGCCTACTGCATTGTGCGATTTTGAAGCAACGTTTCCCCCTTCCCTTCCCCCCTCCCCCCCCCCCCCCTGCTGGCCATAATTTTGGAATTGAATGCTCTTTTGCCCCTCCCATCCCCCATAGCCAGGGGATCAGCCGGGTATTCCAAAGTTTATGGGCGGCCAGAGGGTTAAAAAAGCCCCTTCCTAGAAACCAGCGAGGTTGGTACAAATAGATTGGTGACTAGGTACAGTCTGGCATGGGCAAATGAACCTGGTTGGTCAGTTTGTAGGCAGTGGCTTCTTAGATTAATGCAGGGTTTAGGGATAGCATTGGGAGTGAAGGGAGTGGCTGATGGCTGTTAGATGTGTAAAATTTATTACTGAACTGCATGGGAGGGCGAGAATAACTGGGCAAACTCGGAGAGTCAGCTGCCCATTTCTGTCATCATTTACAATGGAGGTCAATGTGCAAAATCTGTTGAACAGATAAGAAAAACTTACAGAAACAAGCAAAGTAGTCAGGAAATCAAAGATACTAAAAGAAGAAGAAGAAATAGCCAATGCAATAAAATGCTGGGATAAGACTTTTTTCAGATATGTTAGTGAGAAGAGGAAGGGCAAAAGTGGTATTGTCAGACTCAAGGGTGAAGGGGAGGAATATGTAGAAGCTGATGAGGATAAAGTGGAATTGCTTAACAAATATTTTTGTTCTGTGTTCATAGATGACGGGTCAGGAGCAGGACCTCAGAAAACACCCACAGATAAGAACAGAAGTGACAGGGATCTTAAATGATTTTCAGAAGACTGTGTTCTGGAGGAGCTAGCTAAACTAAAAGTAGACAAAACAAGTTCCTTCAGTATTCTTATTTATTTTATTTATTTATTTACATTCTCTTATATACCGCGCTATTCTGCATCAGTGTGGTTTACATTGAACAAACTGAAATTACATTGAACAGGGCATTATAACTTGGAGATAACTATTTTACAGGAAACATGGGCTATGGAGGGTTAAGTGGCTTGCCCAAGACCACAAGGAGCACCTGTGGGACTAGAAACCCCAGTCCTTCCGGCCCAAGGTTGCTGTCCTCTAGTGGGATTTGAACCCCTGACCTTCCGGCCTGAAGTACCTTGCCCCAACCACTAGGCCACTCCTCCACTCCACTCTTGGATGTAGTCCATCCAGTCCCATCTACGGTTGCCAACTGGCTCCAGATGCGCCCGACAGGCTTGATCCAGGTTTACCCCACTGCAAGCAGGGACATGTAGTTCTGATTTTTCCATTGCATTCCATAAGAAAAGCAAGTCTATATGTCCCTGCATGCAATGGAGTAAACCTAGGACTGGATTAAGACTGTAGGGCGCATCTGGAGTCAGTTGGCAACCCTAGATGGGACTGGATGGACTACATCCAAGAATACTGAAGGAACTTGGGGACATTCTAGATGCTCCACTGACTGACCTTTTCAATGCCTCTTTGGAGTCGGGAGTGGTGCCAGAGGACTGGAGAGAGGCTCATGTGGTGCCTTTACACAAAAGTGGAAGTAAGGATGTGGTTGAAAACTACAGGCTGGTTAGTTTAACTTCGGTGGTGAGTAAATTATTGGAAAGGCTGCTGAAAGAGAAAATAGTGAGGTTTCTGGAGTCCAGCATATTACAGGACCCGAGGCAGCATGGATTCACCAGAGGCGGGTCTTGTCAGAGAAATCGGTTTGATTTCTTTGACTGGGTGACCAGGGAGTTGGACCAAGGGAGAGCCCTAGATGTGGTGTATTTATATCTCAGTAAAGCCTTTGACACTGTTTCGCACAGGTGACTTATAAACAAACTGAGCACCCTAGGGATGGACCCTAAAGTTACTGATTGGGTTAGAAATTGGTTGAGGGGGAGGCGACAAAGGGTACAGGTAAAAGGAGCTCACTCTGAGGAGAAGGATGTTACCAGTGGTGTGCCCCAGGCATCTGTCCTTGGTCTGATTATTTTTAACATCTTTGTTAGTGATATTGCGGAAGGGCTGTTGGGTAAGGTTTGCCTCTTTGCTGATACCCAAATCTTCAATAGAGTAGATACCCAGGAAGGAGTAGATAATATGAGGAGGGATCTAGCTAAGCTTGAAGAATACGCATAGTCTATAATTTGGCAACTGAGATTTAATGCTAAAAAATGCAGGTCATGCAGTTGGGCTGCAAAAATCCAAAGGAGCGGTACAGTGTAGGGGGTGAGGTACTTCTGTCCATGAAAGAAGAGTGGGAAGTGGGTGTGATTGTGTCTGACAATCTTAAAGTAGCTAAACACGTAGAAAAGGCAACAGCAAAAGCTAGAAGGATGTTTGGGTGCATAGGGAGAGGAATGACCAGCAGAAGAAAGGAGGTGATAATTCCTCTGTATAAATATTTGGTGCAGCCTCATTTGGAGTTTTGTGTGCTTTTCTGGAGATCGCACCTTCATAAGGATATAAGCAGGTTGGAGTTTGGCTACTAAAATGGTTAATGGTCTTTGTTATAAAGCATGTGAGAACAGACTGAAGGTTCTTAATATGTATACTTTTGAGGAAAGGCAGGATAGAGGAGATATGACGGAGATGTTTAAATATCTCCATGACGTAAATGCACAGGAGGAGAGCCTCTTTTGATTGAAAGCAAGCTCTGCTATGAGGGGCATAGGATGAGGGTGAAAGGGAATAGACTCAGGAGTATTATGCGGAAATATTTCTTTACGGAAAGAGTGGTGGATCTGTGGAATAGTCTCCCAGTGGAGGTGGTAGAGATGAGGACAGTAACTGAATTAAAAAATGCATGGGACAAACACAGAGGATCTCTAAAGGAAAGTAGGGGACTATTGTAGTAGTTGATAAGGAAGGACAGACTAGGTAGGCCATGTGGTCTTTTTCTGCCGTCATATTTCCATATTTTTAACTTTGCCTGGTTATCATTATCCAGATATTTGGCTGAACCTATCCTGGTAAAAGTGTGACTGTCTGGCTAAAACTAGTTGATCAAAACATGACCAGCTAGGGTAGAGTAGTAGCCTAATGGTGAAGCAGTAGGGCTAACATCTAGGGAAGCCAGGTTCAAATCCCACTGTTGCTCCTTGTAATCTTGGGAAAGTAACTTGACCCTCCATTTCCCTAGGTACAAACGTCAGGGATCTTTTACTAAAGTATGTTAGGTTTAGGCATCTAACGTGCATTTTACGCTAAACTCAACATGCGTTAGGTGCAACTGCTCTGCAGTAAGGTGGTTATTTTAGAAGCCCTATTTATGCTTTGGACATCTGAAAATGGGCTGAGAGACATCCAAAGCATGGAGATGTCTTCAGGGACATTTTAGGAAGTCAGGTCTGTGGATGTCCCCAGTGCGAGGATGTCCACGTCTGAATGGGGGCATGATGGAGGCGTGGCCTGGACGTTCCCCAAACCTGGATGTCGCTGCCTGATCTCAGAAACATCCTGGATGTCTGGAGTCACATCTAAGGTTATATCAGTGCAACTATTAGGCAAACTACGCAACTGCCTAGTGTGCCAATGATCTGGGGACAGCCCATTGCCACCACTGCTGGCCCTCTCCAGGATCTGGTCTCAAAGAGCCATGCAGTAGGAAGTGAGCATTGGACCTAAAGCTAAAGCACTGTGGGGCCGTTGAGACCGTAGTCTGGAATATTATTCTGGGGACATCTGTATAGACACCCCCACAGATGTTTGGATGTCCCAGATTGCACTTGGATGTCATATGTAAAATGACAGTTTAAGTGTTGGGGGTGTGGTCAGCACGTGTCCAGCAGTTACCATGCAGTCAGGCCCCTTAGTGCACATTTGGACACTTGTGAATTATAGCGCATGGACTTAAATTCCACATAGTGAAGAGGTGTTAGGTGCTCCCACGTTACCTGTAACATCGAGAGCACATGATATGTCCCCCCTCTCTCCCTCCCCCCGGTGATAACTACAATGAGATCACCACGCCCACTCTTCACCCCTAATCCACCCATTCACCATCCTAACATGCAATTAGCAATCAGCATGTGAATTGGGCATGCTCCCATGGTAACAGTTACTGCGGTCCCTTGCGCACAGTTACCACGCGTGAAAATACACATTAACTGCTTAGCACACTTTAGTAAAGGGGAGGCCGCTTTATGAGTCTTCTGGGAATAGGAAGATACCTCCTATATGTGAATGCAGCTCACTTTGAATTTCTAAGAAAGGTGTGAGCTTAATCCAATTCCTTAGAAATGTTACTATAAGAGCAATGGCGGACACGAGTCAGCAGGAGGGAAGAGTCTTTCTACGGACTCCGCTAAGGACCCCTAGGGTGTCTGCTGTTAATGGCAGGCATAAGCACACACTGTCTACAACAGGGCCCATGGGAATAACATAGGCTCTGTGCCAAATAGTCTGCCCTAACTCTTAATAAATGATCCCCTTAGTAGTGTGGCTGTGTGTAGGCGTTAGGAGGGGTGGGGAGGAAGGAGATCAGATGATTGGGTTTTATTTTTGTTTTGCCTGGGTGGGGAAAGGGTATATTGGATTTGATTTTTGTGTTGCTTGCTAACAGTGTGCCAGGAGGGAGGTAGAGGGCAATTGAGTCTTTGATGGGTTTTAGTTCTGTGTTGAATATACATCGGGAGAGAGCTGGGTGGGGGGACATCGGGTCTGATTTGTTTTTATGTTGATATGTTTGGAGAAAAGGAGATTGCATCTCAGAGCAGGTTTCATTAAAATGCTTGCTGGAAGGGTGGGGGGGGGGTCTTTTTGTGGTATTTGGCTCAGTGGAGCTACCCAAGCTGGTTGTAAAACAGAGGTGAGACCGATTTAGGTCTGTTGTTGTTATGTTCAGATTCATCCTGACATTTTCAGCTCCATCTTACAGCCTGTGCTGCTATTCCCTCCGTGGAAATGCCGTAATGATATCTTGTGATTTCCTGCAATAGCAGAAGCACGCAATCCTGAGGATAAAAGGCTGTGCACGCATTCGGGAAGGTGCTTGCATGTTTTTGAGTGAAGCTGTTGCTCTCTGTGTGTTTTTATCTGAGATTGTGAGGAAGCCTGTAAGGCCGACAGCCATAGTAGAAAATAGAACTCCAAAATGGATGTGAGATGAAAAAAGTGATAAAATCGGAAAGGAAGTGTGCAGAAACGGAGGCAACAACAAAGCTGGCAATGAGTGAGCCCAAAATCAAAAATGCACAGCAAGAGGACCCTGCTGTACATGTGGGGAAAACTGTGCGGCACCAAGTCTCCAGATTCCCTGCAGCAGCGTCAACACGTCCACGTGGAAGCGTGGCTTTCCCACTTCTGTTTGTAGTGCCAAAACGTCCACAGATATCTGGGCCACGTTACAGTATAAAACAGGGTTCTTTTGGAAGCTCTAGCTGCATCTTCTACGTGGAAATCTGGCATTTATGTAAGGAAATGGCATCCAGGTGTAAATGACAATTTTATAAAGGCTTACATTTATACACGGATGTCCATAATGCATACAGATTGTAAGAGGCATGTTCGGGGCCTGGTTAAGGCCTGGGCTAAGCTGGTTACATAGAGAATGTACATATATAACCAAATTTGTCCACGCTGTGACTTCCAGCTTCTGTCTGGCACGTATAGGTTTCAGTCCTCCTTAATCCTTCATTGTTTATTTCTCTCTCCAAAATGAAATGAATTAAAGATGGCGGTTTCTGTAGTTAAACACAGCATTTAAACTTGCACATCTACAAAATGCTAATTTATACCTGAAAGCTGCAAAATACAAACTTACATGTGCACATTTCTGAGTTGCCTTTGTTAATTTTTTTCTATATATAGAATTGTAAAATGCCCTCTCCAGCTCTACGTGTAATTTTAGAAAAGGCTCCGCGTTTGCCACATTTCTGTACCTAATGAGCTTGATGTGTCAATTCCAATCTCCACATACTGTCTAAGATTTGCCTTTATATATATTACTACTACTACTGAGCATTTGTATAGCGCTACAAGACATATGCAGCGCTGCACAGACACATGTAAGAGACGGTCCCTGCTCTTTAGAGCTTACAATCTAGTCAAGACAGACAACACAGGATACGTCTAGGGGGAATGGTCAGGAAACACAAAGGAGGTCAGGTGAGTCAAGATCCGAAAGCGACAGCGTAGAGGTGAGTTTTCAGCCTGGATTTGAAAGGGGCCAGAGAAGACGCCTGACGTACAGACTCAGGTAGTTTGTTCCAGGCGTAAGGAGCATATATATATGTCCTGCCAGTTCAGTAGAGAACCCACAATTTGTTTTTTTCACATGTTGAAGGAGGACATAAGGAACGAGGGATTAAGGAGACTGACTCCCTTAATCCGTCATGGTTAGCCTTGGTTGAAACAAGTACCTTTCTGAAAACTACGTCATGCTTCTTAGCTGCTGTAAAACCCAGTGTGGAAAGTTTTTGCCATATGCGTGGTTTCTCTTGGGACGATAGGGAAGACGTGTAGATTTTGGGCTGCTTGCGTGGTATGGATCTCCATGTATAAATAGTAACTTCCTAAAATCATATTTACATGTAAGTGTTGCTTCAGAGTGCGGAGAAAGCTAGTGATTAAAACTAATAGCCTGTGACCAATGAGACTCTGGTTCAAATCCCACTGACCCTACTTGTGGCCTTGGGCAAGTCTCTTAACCCTCCATTGCCTCAGGTACAAACTTAGTTTATAAGCCCTCTGGCGACAGGGAAAAGTCTACTGTACCTGAATGTAATGCATCCTAGGTGTGAACTAAATAATAATATTTAGATGTCTCTGCATTGTCAGGGGCCTTTACAGCTAAATTTCCTCCCTAAACCTTCTTTTGGGACCTGACTGTAAAGAAGGGACATTCCCAATCAGCAACGTGACCATGTTATTGCAGTCTAATTATTGTTACTTTTCTTTGTAGATGACCGCTTCCCAGCCTACGGCAAAGTGGAGTTCGTTTTCTCCTATGGTCCTGAGAAGATCCAAGGTTTGTCCACCTCTTCTACCGCCTGCTTGATCTCTGGCGTCTGGTATATACTGCAGTAGCGTTCACACACCGCTAAATGGCAAATCAAGCATGCTCACTCCCAGTTAATCTAATTTTAACTTTGGTCCTCGAAGATGCCAATGCTTGAAAGGGGCAGTTTTGAAACTGCAAGCGCTGGTGCAAAGGTCATGCGTAGTTCTGCTTTCCCTTGGAAGATTGCCAGAGGTAAGATGTAGCTGCAGACGCTTGCCCCCGCTTTCTTCTGCCGAAGTGCACGTGAACATCTGAAAATGGCATCTACGGTTTGCTCTCTGACCTGAACACCCCTGAGAATGCCTCCTTTTAAGGCAGCTAAAATTACAAGCTGCACTACAGGAGGGCAGCTTTGAGATGACTGATTTACCTGGGTAAATGGCCTTGAAAATTGTTCTCAAAGTATACAAAAACTCCTCACCCTTGCTAACTATGCATATTATGGATTTAGTAAATGGGTGTGGAGGGGGGGAAGTGTGTCACAATCAGGGCTGGCCCAACCATGAAACAAACTAGGTGGTCGCCTAGGGCGGAAGCTTCTTAAGGGGGGGGGGGGGAGTGGCAAAGAGCAGGGCATTCAAAGCTAAACAATAGATTCTGACAGTCAGGAAGTGAAAAGGTTTGTCTAGGGCACCGACACCTTGAACCAACTGGTGTCGGCCCTGTTGCAATACTGATTGTCATGAGAGCCCGGCATGAATCCAGCAGAGCAGGCTCTTGTGCAGAAGTCACATTGATGCACATAACTCATAATTGCAGCATGGACCATCGAAGGGCAGATTTCATCAGAACTCTATGCAGATATCACTGCGATAAATGCAAAGAATGAAGACAACATGGGCAGCTGAAGAATGATTTGGGAAAGGAAATATTTTATAATGGTGTACAAGCAAAATGCTGTTATCCTGAGATAAAAACAATTCATAAATATATAAAAGATCATGATAAAAGATCTGCTAAATCAGGCTAGTGGCCCACTGGATGCACTGCAATGCTGAGGACAGGAGATAGCGGGCGCTCACATGCTCTGAAGGAGGAAGTTGCAGCCATTACCTAACAGTGACACCTAATGGCCAGACTGAGAATGCACGTTATTGACTTGGAACTGCAGTGTACAGATTGTCACTGCAATGTATTGGGAGTGTGTATATCAAAGAGGGTAAAACGTCCCCAGGTAACTGTGCATGAAATGGCATGGTGCCAAGTCTCATCTTTTGTTCTGATTGAACTGGAAACGCTAAGGCAAGAGGAAATTGCCAGGTTCTGCAGAATAAACAATCCAGCCCTCTATTCTAGAGAAGTGTTTATAAAATTTAGACTGAATCAGGAGAGGGGAATCTAACCACAAAAGCAGAAGATCAAATCCCCAAGTCTCAATAATGCTGGGTCTCTTGAATGCCATGATTGTCAGCAGCTGCTCCCAGACACTCGGGTCTGGTGCAAGGGTTAGAGATGCCCTAGGCTAGCCTTTAATCCTGCCGCCCCTCTCCGGGACCTGAAATGGCATTTAAACCACAAACTCAGCGCTTACCCAAACTCTCTTGCTCTCTATGACCTGCCGCTTCCGGCCCCTTTCTTTGTGGTCCTCACATTTACTTCACTAACTGCTTGGCAGACATGGGGGCACACCAATCCTACGAGCTTTGTATTCCGTCTTTCTTAGGAGTTCATGGATTTTTAAAATATCAGGGTTCTCTTGGTGGTGACCGGCCATAAGCGACAAGGTCCTTGGCACTTGACACTCTCACACACTCCCTTCTCAAATAAATGAATCCAGGCCAGAAATTATGTTCTAAACCAAGAGCTTACTTAAACGTTAGGGGCACTGGGAAAGCAATGACAACAATTGGCATGAGCAGTGAACAAGGCTATTTTCCTGTCCTTTTGGTTAGGGTGTTTTAAACCCCATTCCTTCCCTTTTCTATGAACCATAATTCTGAGCAACTGGTTTCTTCCACATTCAGTGTACCATCTTTTATTTATTTTTATTTATTTTATTTACATTCTCTTATATACCGCGCTATTCTGCATCAGTGCAGTTTACATTGAACAAACTGAAATTACATTGAACAGGGCATTATAACTTGGAGATAACTATTTTACAGGGAACATGGGCTATGGAGGGTTAAGTGGCTTGATCCTGTGATGATGCAGTTTCCCGAGTGCTGCTCCACTTGAGCCCTGGCTTCTGTGACCTAGAAGGGTGGGTGCAGATACACTCCTGAAACCACTTACTAGGCTGAGATGATCTCTGCCTCTTGCCAATGGCTCCAGGCCTGTCAGACACTCCTCTTGTCATGGTGGCTGGGTGCATATATTCCTTGTATGAGTACTGAATGTTAGAGTGCCAGGGGCCAAAGACTGTCTTTGGGAGTCTCTTTTATACTAAGTGGGATTTTCTCACTCATCGGAGTCTCCTCCCAGTGTGACATGTTTGTTTGTTAGAGTATTTAATATACCACCTTTCCAAAAATAACCCCCTCTGTTCTGGAAAATGCTAGACCTTTCTCGCTATACTTCTTGCAATATTTAAAAGGGAAGGTGCCATTGATTTTAGTGCAGCATCCAATTAGTCTCTAGAAAAAGTTTTGTCTTTTCCTGAAAATATGCATGAGGAAAAGGATTTTGCAAACTGTACAGCTCGTTATGTCAGTTGCATTACTATGTATGATTTCTGAGCCTGGATTCTGCTTTTAGGCTGACCGGGGTTCACAGTCTTTCTTACCACCACCACCCCCCCCCCCCCCAGCTCCTTCTGAGAGAGACACTGAGCCGTCGGTGCCACTCAGTGGCCGATTTAGAGTGCATGTGGACTGGGTTCTCAAAGACGTCACAGTCTATGGCCACTGGCCAAGGCCTTAGATCGCAATGTCACTCAGAGAGGACGATCCAGTCCTGAGTTTGCCCAGTTGCATGCTGTAGTTTTCTTAAGAAATTGAGCAAAACCAGAACTGGATTGGCCTATAGACGTTGACCTGGGTGAGGGGCAATCCAAAGAGGGAAGGGGCTGCAAAGATTACAAAATGGGGGAAAACCTCAGGTAGTTGCAAATGAAGACTGATGTGACCATAGCCCAACGGAGACCAGTTCCAATTTAGCTGGAAATATAACAAACTGCCTGGCCCAAGAAAAAAAGCAGGAAGTATTTTCAGAAACGCCACATAACCATTTTATCCTCAGAATGGAAATAAACTAGATATGTCAAAGAAATTCTGTGGCGTTGACCCTTGTGCCAGGAGGTCCATTGTCAGTTCTGACCTTTGCAATCTGCTTTGCTTGGGCTTATATGCTAGTTTTAGTAAAGCATTACCTGCACTCGCGTGCATTATTACTACACAGGTCCTATTGCATAAAATAGGCTCTGCATTAATGCATCTCAGCACTTGCTAATGCGATAGCACATTTAGTAAATAATAAGATGATTTCAGTAGTGGTGCTGCTGCTCTCAGACTGATTTTGTCTCTGTGTCATAGGGATGGAACACCTGGAGAATGGACCCTGCGTCTCTGTGGATTACAACACCTCTGACCCCCTCATCCGCTGGGACTCTTACGACACCTTCAATGCCCACCAGGAAGACAGCTTAGATGGTATGTGAGTGCCAAGGGAGATTTCATTTTCTCTGAGTCTTCATAGCTGCCAACTTATCCAATTCCACTAGGAAGATTTTAGGCTAGTCCTGGATTTCTGTCAGCCTGTACAGATGCATTATGGGGCTGACAGCACAAATTTCAATGATGGACTACAAATTCTAGATGATATTGGGGCTGGAAGCTGAAAACGGACTGGCCTACAATCTCCCTGCTGGGGACTGGGTAGCTGTTGTGGCAGCTGTGAGTCTACCACTGGCCAGTTCTGGTGGGAGGAGAAGCCACATTCAGCCAATCTCAAGCTTGGATGTTTCTGAGGTTGATTGCTAGCAGTAGCCCTCATAGTAGGGCAGCAACAATCTGTTCCACTTTCCTCGATAAGGGACAGGGGTTTCTTCTTTTATCCCCTGCAGATGTGAAATGAGCATGTTTATAGTTAAGGATCCATAGTAACATACTAACTCTTTTAAACCAGATTTGGATTTTGCTGCCCACGACCCCCTATAGGATGAAGCTCATTTTGTCAGTCATTACTGGACGACTTCTGATTTTTAGAGGATCTTGACGCCACAGTATTTGCCTATAGAAGTGTTTCATCAGGAAGAGCCCCTTTAATTGTCCTTCAGGAACGTCATACATTTTCTTACCATCTTTCCCCTCCCCAGATACCTCCTTCCTGGCCTCCTCTTCTTTCTTGAACCTGCTGATTTTCATTTGGTTGTACAAACAGTGGCGATACCTAGTTTACACTATTTGTAAAGTGCAACTTATTGTCACAAAATGCTACTGTCCATATTATTTCTGTGAGCAAACAATGGGGTCAAATTCCACTAGCCTTAGAAGACTTTCATTGGCTGCCTGGGAAATATCCATCCCAACTTAAGAGTGCTTCTTTAATCTTCAGGATGTTGTGTGCATTATTGTCATGTATTACCCATCTCACTCATGTTTTACATTCCAACCAAAAGGAGTTTTCAAGGCCTATCAGCTGGGTCCTTGGTTCATACGTGTTTTGCACATGCACAACTTTGGAATGCCTTTTCCATTGGGTCTTCACATTGAGCAGCATTTTTTTTAGCTTTTCATAAAAAATTAAAAGCACATTTCTATAGTTTTACATTTTAACTTCATATTATTATGATTAGATTTTATACACTGTTTTATATATTTTAATAATCACATTAATTAGGTCTGGTTTTGTGTTTTATTTTTGAGCTTGTTACCTGCCTAGAAGTATAAAGATTGACAGGTTATAAATACTATAAAAATGTACAGTACTTTTTACCAGATAATAATGGTGCCTTATGTGGGGCAGCTCTAAAGATTGATTAAACACCCAAAACTTTGGCTTGATTCTAGATTAGGGTTGCAGGATACCTTTGGTCCAAAATCAGGGCATTTTTTCAAAAAATAACACTTTTCAAAAAAACATTTTAGTAGGCATCAAACACAATAAAACATTATTTACATGTACTTAGGGGTATGTTTACTAAACTGCGGTAATGCCATTCACGTTAGGTTCCGCGGTAGAGGCAGAAATACCCAAATAAGGACATGGGCGGTACATCGTTACCGATAATGCGCTTTACAAGGCACCATAAAGTAATGAGCGTTACATGATAGAGGGAACCGTGGCACATTACCACGCGTTAATCTTAAGAAGACGCGCAGACATGCAAACACAGAAACAGAGCTGTAGCACAATGGTTTCTACACTGACTGATGGTACAGGGGTCATGGGTTTGATCCTCCAGTGTGCCTAATGAATAAGGCTGGCTGAGGCATTATGTTTAAGTATTGGGTTGTGAGGAATTTTAGTTTAACTTTAATTAGTGCTGCCAGCAAACACACCCTCACAGAGGTGTAACCTAAGTTGCCGCATAAGGCATCCTAGAAGGCACTCCATAGGGCACATTATAAAGTGTGCTGTCTGCCAAGGCACCCTATAATGTCCCCTATAGGACACCTTATAAGGCTCTTTATAGGGCACCTTATAAGGCGCTTCATAGGGCACCTTGTAAGGCGCTTCATAGGGCACCTTGTAAGGCGCTTCATAGGGCACCGTATGAGACACCCTAAGGTGACAGTACTCTGAGGGTGTTTCTGCTGGCAGCACTAATGTACATTAAAAATAGGCAATGCCTCTGACAGCCCCATCAATGAACCCCACTGTGGGTTTTGAACCCATGACCTCTGGCTCCACAGACAGTGAAGTAACCAGTGGGCTACAGCTGCTAACAAACCCCTGGCTGGCTATAGGAGGACTGCACGGCACCACACAAACATTCTGCTGTGGTTACCAGGTTAGGGTCAACCCACCCGTACCCACGATGCACAGCACATGCAAATTAGCAGTCTACAGATGATCACAAGATGGGGTATGCACACCACAGCACCTCAGCCTGGTAGGGGGTGCCGACGGTGTGTGTTAGTGGCACAGAGTAGCAACAGACTGTCACAGTGTGCGGGTCCTGTGCTCACCCTGAGGGTGAGGTGGGGTGCCCAGCACCATTTTCGTAGCATCTGGCTTTGCTGAGATAGGCTATGCTGCAGGTCCCCATCAGTGCCAATGTGTGATAGGTAGTCCTTGCAAACACCCCTAGGATATGCCTGTGTCTATCTGTATTTCACATCTAGCCCTTGTGGACTATGATGCACCCAGAAAAGTACATACCCTGTGTGGGTGCCATGGTCACATGATTTAAGTGAAGGGAGGTGTTTGGACCCACAGGCGGATTATGTACCACCACCCAACCCACCCTCTGTGGCTCAGGGTGGGGGACCCGATCTCCCACCAATAGATCCACATTCCACCCCCCTGCAATGGTGACAGTAGAGGGGACCATCAACCTCACCCTACAGGGCAGGCAATGCAGATCTGTACGCATCCATAAATAAGGCAATGGCAGACAGACAGTTGGCCTGGAAATGCACAGCTGCCCTCCACCACCATCTGACATTCTCCAGCAGCAAGCACAGTGAGTCACCAGCCACTGCACCCTGCAAGGTGTTCCAGCCACACACACATGAACTGCAGACAGTCTGCTAGCTAGACCATAGTGCATGTTCCTGGAGGAGATGTGTGCACCCAAACCTGAAATGTGAATACACCCACCAAGCAGATAAGTCAGTGCTTGGGCCCCAGAAAACAGAACCCATATATATCACTTAAGAGAAACACTGTATAGCACTATGGGGGAACCCAGCCATGCCGTGGTCACTGCACAGTCAAGGTGAGAGTGACCTCCCAGCAGGACATGCTGTGGCCACCCTGTCTGTGCAGGTGGTGGCCGGGCACTACAATTTCCCAGCCATTGCCCTATGCCCTGTGCAGATGCAGGCCACCCTGTCCAGGCTATACCCACAGTACTGTGCTCCTCATTATGCACATTGGCAGGCTAACACTGGCACCAGTGCAAGCAGTGTAGGCTGAGGAAGGTGTTAGCAGCCACCACACACTGGATAGACAGACACACACTCCCACACCTATGCCAGCATTGTGCAGCTATAGAGGCTTTTGGCAGCCCTGGCCACCACACCAGTCCTGGGCACAGTGCAGGCATGGCTATGGTATGCAGTACTGTTGGGGTCACTCCCCAGGGGGGTGGACACTGTCAGATATCAGACCTGACACACACTCCACAGACACCAGAGAGGTTGGTATGATACAGCTCACTGAGCAGATTGTGCTAAACCTAGGAATTGCTATGTGCCAGTAATCATAGCAACCTTTTGATATCTGTGTACCATATTCCCGGGTTTAGGGCGGCATTGCTAAGGTATGCAAGTGCTAGTATTGGGAGATGCACGCAGGGCCCAACATCCTACCTGTCCAGGAGGCTGTGGATAATGGGGCCTGTGGATGTGGGTGTTTCTGCCCCTGTTGGCCACTGCTCTAGGGCAGGGGTTCCAAACTCCGTTCCTGGTGGGCCACACACTGTTCGGGTTTTCATGCTGTCCCTGATGAATATGCATGAGATACATCTGCATACCATGGGGGTGGCGCATAGAAATGCAGCACAGGCATCTTTATTAGCGACAGCATGGAACCTGAATGGTGTTTGGCCCTCCAGGACTGCATTTGGGAAACTCTACTCAAGGTATTGCACATGTTTATGGTGTCTGTGCTCTGTAGGGTGAAATGTAGATGTCCCAGGCATGTTTATTCTATCTGCGATAAAGGTTCCGTCTTTCTTACGATGGTTTATTACTGGGTAAAATATGGGGACAGGATTGGCAAGAACCACAGCTGGGACTTGAACCTGTGACCTTCTGCTCCTGAGCACACTGGCTGTGTGTACTGCACCACACTGTTGCCACAGGGACAGTTCATTCCTTGGAGATACCATGACTGTTTGTTAGACAGAGCCTGTCTGTTGCAGTGCACGGCACCCACCTAAACGGGGCTAGGCCATGGTCTGCTGCGGCCAGATGCCACTGCCCTCTCCGCCACCAGCACCCCTCCGCCACCATGCTGCCATGCCCTTCTGCTGGTGGTGCTGGTGGTGCACAGTCTCAGGCCATCCAGTGTGCGGGTAGGCGGCTGCCTATGGTGCGGGTTCTGGGGTAGGGGTGCCTGCATAGACGTCCATGCTTCCCCCCAGCACTGCCTGCCACTGTTCTGTGCCCTTGGGGGTAGCTGCTGGGTACTATCCCCTGTGACACTGTGGGAAACACAGTCGTGCCCATGTTGGGCCTTCATCATTTGCTGTCTGGCTGCTCTGCTGTTTCAGCATTCATATGGGCCACCTAGGCATCACCCTAGTCCGCACTGTGGCCCAGCTGCACACAGCCTGTGGCCCTCTGTATCCCCTTTACAAGCATCTGTCCAGTTGTCCATTCCGACATGCCCACCCTGCTGTTGCGGGACATGTGCACGCCATATGGCACCGGTCCAATAATAAGGGAAAGCCTTGATCAGCGCTATTTCACTGTGGGATCATTCACCTTGTCGGGGGACAGAGCATAGACCCTTCCACGATTAATATCTTTTTTTGGGAGCTTTCTCGGTAGTGTTTTTTGCTGTTTCCCAATATTATTACTATTGGCCAGCTTGGTTAGTTTTTTTTTCCAGTTTGTTGAGGTCATTTTCAATGTTTATGTGCCCTTTTGTTCTGTGCACATGTATCACACATCACTTTTTGTAGGTTTCCCTGCCTATGCTGTACATTGCTGACACTTAAATGATTTCTCTCCCCTGCAAATGTGCATCTAACGGCAGGTTTTCAATCGCGTTATGATTCAGCTCTTCAGATCAGCGCATTAGTGTGAATGGAGCCTCTCCCCGCCCACACTCTGCCCATTGACCCCTTCTCTCCGCCCTCTCTCCACCTTCTGCGGTGTTTTACCGCGCCGCGGAACGTCTACGATCATTAAGTAATGATAACGCGTGTTATGAGACGTTAATGATCGTTAACGTCTCATAACACGCGTTAATGTTACTTAACAATCGTTAACGTTACATAACGCGCGTTATGTAACGTTACCGCCGTTTAATAAACATACCCCTTACTGTTTTATATTTGATTTAGCAGATTTTCGTCAGTGAGAATTTTACAGTTTTAATATCTAATAGATTTCTATCATCCGTCCATTGCTTCTTGCACACCGAAAATACACGTTCCACTAGTGATGTTATACATAACTGCAAATTAATTTATATTAGGCAGAAATAACATAAAAGCAAATTTATTCACAAAACAAATTTGATGGAGCTTAACTCCTCCATCATCATATGAAACTTCAAATCTGCAATGAGTTAATTAAACTGTAAATTCCACATGCATGAGAAATCTTACTGTACCACATCATAAACTCTGTATATAGTTTCTAGTATGTAAATAGCTTGAGTTATTGAACCATATATGTTCTAACATATGTGTCCTTCTATATGTAAATAGTTTGAGCTATTGAATTTAATGTTACCCCTTCCATGTTCAAAGCTCCCTATTACTGTTATATGTAACTGCTAACTTTGCAGAGTTAATGTTAAATGTGAACCGCTGCTGATCACTGGAAGGCGTGGTATAAAAATGAGTTCAAATAAATAAATAAATATTAGTAATGTTAAAATTGAAAGATTTTAACGAACGATAAACTGTGGTCAAGACTTTACGCTTACAGAAAAATTTTATATTTTTCCCCTCTTTACATACATCTTAAATTCACTATATTTTGTATGTACAATGAAACCCAAATTTTCCCCATTTTTGGGAAAGAGCCCAAATTTTTTCCCCTTTTTCAAACATATGCCAAAAGGAACATTTTTGGGCAAAAACACTGAGTCACACTCACACGTTGAAAAAGAAAAACTTATAATTAATGTTTCATTTCTCCATTTTATGTAGAATAACTTTGTTTGTATTATAGTGTTCATCTTAATCATCTGTCAAAATTTTACAGAAATTCAGGACAAGTCAGGACAAAATGCCAAAATTCAGGTCAAAATCAGGACATTTTTCAAATCAGGAGAAGCTTCCAAAAATCAGTACAACCCCGATAAAGTCAGGACATCTGGCAACCCTATTCTAGGTACACAAAGAATGTTTCACCGGAACCTGTGACTGTGACAGATGTCAGCGGCTGTAATATTAAGGAGCAGTTGTTAGTGGTACATTGGAGTGTCAGCACTGGATAAATTGTTGGTGTAGAGAGTCAGAAAAGTGAGCAAGTCACTCACACGATTGGAGGAGGAGGCGTGGAGAAGTTCATAGGCTGATGGGATGGGAGGGCATCAAGCACATCGAATCTAATATTTCACAAATGTTGTCATACTATTGCAGTAATGCTGGCTGTCAGATTCTCAAGGTGACTCTTACCATGGCCGGGGCTGCTGGGTGAACTCTCAGGGTGACTGTATCCCTTCATATTACAGGACTATTTTTTGAGATGGTACATACCAGTACTAAGTACAAGCAGCTTTTTGCCACATACTTTCACTGCATTGCCCTGGCTGGTCCCCAAACCCTATCTCCTCTCTGCCCACCCAAATTCTTTCTTCTACAGGCAATAAACGCAACCATCTCCAGACAAATAGCGCCAACCCCCAGGATACTTTGGATGAGGCATCCTGCAGCAGAAGGCGGGACGAGCACTCCACCGAAGAGCAGCCGCGCCTGCACGTTCTTCTGCCAGTGTTGCAAGAGTGGGAAAGCCCCCCAAGGAGAGAAGCACATGCCCTGTCCCAGACATACACTCCCCTGCTACCAGGAGGAACTTGGTGCTTGAGAACGAGAGAGTGAAGAGGAGACATGTTGGGCCCTAGGGAAAGAAGATGATGCTACTGCCTGGACTGTGGAGTCTGAGAGAAAAAAGGGGCGATGCTGGTGAACCCTCTCTCCTTTCTCCGGATCCAGCATCCCTCATTGGCACTGGGGAGCCTGGGACATGGGGATAAAGAAAAGAGATTGATCCTGCCTGCTGGGAGGAGGGGGCGGGAGATAGAGAGGGGGTGCTACTGCCTGTTTAGAGACGAGGGATGGTGCTGGGCCAGGAGAAAGACAGCTGAGATCGGGAGAGATACTGCTGCTGGGCAAAAATACAGAAGCTTATCAGTTTATGGAGACATGAGCTTCTTCTGTTTTGTTAGGGGAGACAATGGATAGGGTGCGTCAGATTGACTGGGGAGGTTGTGAGTGGACGTAGAGATGAACTTTCTCCCCTCATCTCCCGGATGAGATTGGCATGCATTAACTTTCTCTCTTTCACACACCTCTGCCACCTCTTCAGCTGTATCTGCAGGACGGCAATTCAATGAAATATTTTGAAACGTTTGTTTTTCTTCTCTTTGTTTTTTCTTGATCCTCCTTCAGTTTCTTTTTGGTTTCTTAATTCTTTTGTTTAGATGTATTCTCATTTCTCTGGCCTGCCCTTGCTAATTCATAGTCCCTTTTCCTCATTTCCGCTCTTCTCTGATGTCTAAGTTCATTCTTTTCTTACCTCTTGATTTTTCCACCCTGTTGCTGTCTTTGTTTTGTTTTTGTCGTTCTTAGTTCTGTCTGTGGTGTTTTACTAGTTTCTTTGTGATTCTGTTTATTCTGCCTCTGCTCTTCCTCCAGCTCTTGCATATATCCTTTTCCTCGTTTATTCATCCTTACTGTATCTCTCTTCCCCACATTGCCCTCCTCCTTCCCTCTGTCCACGTTTACACCAGCCACTCTTTTCTTCTCTCCGTCTCTTTTCTCTCCTTCCTCCCCTTTACAACCTCCCTCTTCTTTTGCTTTCTACTATCTTTCTGCACCACTTTCCCTCTTCTTCCCTTTCTCCTCCTCACCCACATCCCTCCCCTTTCTCCCTCCCCTTTTCTACCAACCCTTAAAACCAACATCCGCCTTGCTTTACCTTCATTCACTGTCGTTCTCCTTCCCTGTCTCTATTGTTCCCCCATTTCTTTCCGCCATATCTCCCCCTCCTTTTCCTTCCATCTTTGCAAAACAATTTCAAACTGCAGGTTGATGCCATCCTCGAACATCATGGAGTTCATTAAAGACTGCTTTGAGTGCAGTTTCTAATACACTGTAAAACACTCAGCACTCGTAAACGTATTGGAGATTTGTCCCTCCAGAGAAAGTTGGGAATTCACATGGGTCCCTAGAATATGTATTGATGAAGCCAGAAGCAAAGGATGGTTTAACAATATTAATGACCCAAGAGGGAATCTCTGCTGGTTTTGATACCTTCTAAAGGATGGATGTAAGAATTATCTCTTGAGCAGTGCTACCTATGGTTTGTGGATCTCTGGATGTTCATGTGACCATTACAGAAGCTCTGCGGCACACAGAAGAATAAACCTGAGAGGCTGGTGGGGACTGGCAGTGGGAAAGAGAGATTGGTAAGGACTGGCGGGGGAGGAGAGCAGAGAAAGAGACTGGTGGGGACCGATGGACACAGGAAGGGGAAGGGGGATAAAGAAGGCTAGTGGGGACAGATTTGGCTGTGAGGAAAGGGAGTCCAGGAAGAGTGGTAGAGATGGTGGTAGGGGGTGTGAATTGGGGTTTCCCAAATGTTTTGGAGTTTAAAGAGAGGCCCACACAACCAAGAGGGTTGGGAAACTCTGTCCTAGATGATTCCATGCATGAATGTTCACGACCTTTTTGAGATATCACATGACTGTCTAATATGAGCAGTGCTATATTTCAGGAAAGGGATACGCAGTCCTCAGCATTACTATATCAACATTGTTATACTATATAATTCTTTGGACCATCAATGAAAGGTGCCAGGTTGATAATACTGGAAAACAAGGTCCTCTGTTCATCCATAGAGTAGATAGTGTTATTGTCGGCTTTCTCAATCACTGCTCTGCCAGTGGGCCTCAAACTCCGAGACTGAAACGATGGTTCCACCTTCAGGCTCCCCATCTTTTCTGTCAAAACTCTCAATGGTGCCCCTTGTCTGGAACTAGCTTCTGATATCTGTCCTTCACTTTAATAAATGCTAAAGTCCAGCCAAACTTGTAACGTGAGCTCAGAGATCTGGACTGAGTAACCAATTCATTTTGCACAGGGCCACAAACATTTAGGAAGTACTGACGTGAGACAGGGTTTGAGCCGGAAACCTGGAGATGATAAACTCTAGCCCTGCGCACTTTCCTTCAGCACCCAGGCACACCATACTGGTCCATTCAAAAGAATCACAGCCTGCAATTCATATGACTGAGGAAGCCTCCTGACGCACACATGATTTTGTATGTACCTTATAGAGGGAGATATTGAAGAGACCGGCACAGGGAGAACATGATGCAGGAGGGAGGAATTCCTGACCTCAGTTCTGCTTCAAACATTCCAGTGTGTTATTCTTACTCTGCCCCCTCCTCTTTCACGTGGAGGGTTTTATTTTTCGGACATTTGGGCGTCAGCCCCTGTCAAGAGCTCTGATTTACAGGCGTCAGGAGGTTGATTATTGCAGCCCCTTGCAGCAGTAGGAGAGAGAAGGAACGAGGAAATCTTGGCGAGGAGGAAGAGGAAGGGAGACATTTAGGGTTGCAACCCATTATTGAAAGATGGCCCTCCAGGTGGCCCTGATTTGATGCATAGGGGCCCTGATCTGATGAAACCAGAGACAAAGGCTGGGTTAATAATATTATTGACTCAAGGGGGACAGGAAAGCAATTTGTAACCCAAAGTGCTTAGGACTTCGCTGGGCTCAGTTTCAAACAGTGACTATCAAGCTACCTCACTACAGGGGCCAAATAACCATTAATTAACTGGAAGTCAACAGAATTAAGTTCACCCGTGAAAATCAGCTGGATATCATCAGTGAAAAAATGGCTACTCACACCAAGGGGCTCGGGGAAAGACTGAACAACATTGGTGAAAGAACTGACCCATACGACCTTTAACACACTAGTTGGCAGGGTTCCAAAATAGTATTGAGCCTTGAGCTCTGAAGATCCTAGAGTCCGAGAATGCACTACCCTCTCTCAGATTCCCAATTCTCCAAGGTGTGGTGACAACAGCTGATGATCAACTAAGTCAAATGCTGCTGTGAGAGCCAAATAAATCACCAGCACCACTTCTTCCCCTTCTCCAAATTCTCCTATTGCAAGATTGTAACAGAGGAAAATCCCTAGAGATTTGCTAATGAAGGCTTAAGGCTTCAGGTACTAAACCTGAATCCAGTTGAACTGGAAGAAAAAGTAGAAAGTAAGAACTAGTGGCCCAAAAATTATTCCCCCCGGAGCCAAACGTTCTGTTGCATTGTCTCTTTGCCCCCCCCCCCTCCACCTCATCCCTGTACACTTCAAAAACATGCTGAGATCTCTAGATCATATCGTGAATGGTGCAGGTTGTGACACAAGTGAACTCAAGTGACTAGGAGGGAGATGCCCTCTCTGTCAAGTACCAAGACAGCAGGCCGTTCTCCAGCATGCCCTGCCGTTGAGATGCCCAGAAGGCAGGCCGTTTCCCAGAGCTCTTGCCAGTGCAGGGATCTGTGTGTATGCCATTCCTAGCACGCCCTGCCATTGAGGTGGCCCGCGGGTACGCCATTCCACACATCGCCTGCTGTTGCTTCCAGCTCACTCTCTCATAGCTCCTTGAAGCTCTGACTCAGGCTGTCTGCTGCCGCTGCATTTTTGGCGGCAGTGATTGTAAACAGCTCAGAACAGGCTGGTATTTCCTGCCAAAGCTTTTGATACTAATATTTACACACTTCAGGGCATGATTCATAGCAGAAATATCTCTCAAGGCCAGTTTTGTTTTTGGCTGGACTTTAGCATTTATTAAAGTGAAGGGCAGATATCAGAAGCTAGTCCCAGACAAAGGGCTGGTAGATACAGTGACAATTTCTCCTCTTTGCAGTTCTGTAAAAGTACCTCCAGCTTTTCTTTTATCGCTCCCCCCCCTCCTCCTATGTCAGTACTGAGCAGCCCCTCCGACACACAGCTTTGCTTGTGCACCTTGTTCCTGCCCTGGAGCACCCCATTCTATTCCAGTACAGAAACCTCCTCATACAGGTCTCCCAAGGCACCTTACTCCTGGCTTTTTTTTTTCTAAGTGCCATCAAGTCAATGACTGACTCCTGGTGATCCAGCAGGCTTTTTGTACCGCTTTGTCATTTTAGTCAAAGCAGTTTGCATTATAACTTAAACTTTATAATGTACATTAAACAGGGACATTGATAACTTGGATTTTCTGAGGCAACAGAGGGTTAAGTCACTTGCCCAAGGCCACAAAGAGTGCTAGTGGGGCTCTTGGTTCCCACTAGGCTACTCAACCCCTCCCATTCATGGTAAGGTATAGCCAGAAGTATATTGTCAGGCCTTTTCTTTTGAGGCACTGGAGGGTAAGGTGATTGCCCAGGGTCATGAAGAGTGCCAGTGGGTATCAAACCCTGATCTCTTCAGGACCAGACTGCTGCTCTAACCACTAGGCTATTCCTTCACTAGTTTATTGCACCACGATATGCCAAAACTAAATCCCACATGCAGCTCTGCCAATGTGGCTCGCTGCTACCCTGCAATACCCCAGCTAGTCCAGTTCTGAGAATCTTCTCTCTGATAAATCATGACGGAGGGTTGGCATGCTATTGAATGGTAATGAAAGAAATTATTGAGAGTGAGATACTGTATTCTGCCAGCGCTATCCATCTCAGGAGTGCAATGTGTGACAACGGCCAGCGCAATCATTTCTGGCCAGCACTTTCCATCTCTGTCCTACAGTGTGCGTCACAGCAGCCAGCGAGAGCCCATCTCTGTACTGCAGCATAGTGTCACTGGCCAGCACTTTCCATCTCTGTCCTACAGTGTGAGTCACAGCAGCCAGCAAGAGCCCATCTCTGTACTGCAGCATAGTGTCACTGGCCAGCACTTTCCATCTCTGTCCTACAGTGTGAGTCACAGCAGCCAGCAAGAGCCCATCTCTGTACTGCAGCATAGTGTCACTGGCCAGAGCTGTCCATCTCACTGCTGCAGTGTGTCTGTTACACTGGCTAGCACTGTTCATAAAAACATAACATATACCATGCTGGGTCCATCAAGCCCAGTATCCTGTTTCCAACAGTGGCCAATCCAGGTCACAAGTACCCGGCAGGTTCCCAAAAAGACACACAGGTTCCATAATGCTTGTATTGGGGCAAGGAGTCCAAACCTTTTTAAAACCCAGCTACACTAACAGCTTTTCCTACCTCCTCCAGTAATGAATTCCAGAGTTTGATTACACGTTGAGTGAAAAAATATTTTCTTTTATTTGTACTTTATTGCATGTGAGGCTGTCCAGCACTATCTATCTCTGCACTGCAGTGTGTCTATTTATTTATTTAACAGTTTTTTTATAGTGTTTTATGATTTCAATCAAAGCAGTTTACATTATAACTTAAACTTGGAAATGTACATTAAACAGGGACATTGAAAACTTGGAATTTTCGGAGGCAATGGAGGGTTAAGTGACTTGCCCAAGGCTACAAGGAGTGCTAGTGGGAATCAAACCCTGGTCTTGTGGGTCCCAAGCAAGTGCTTTAACCATTAGGCTATTCCTCCACTCCCACCATGCCAGCTAACACTGTCCATCTCTGCACTTCAGTGTGTGTGACACTGGCCACTGCTATCCATCTCTTTATTGCAGTGTGTGACATGACCCACCCCTCTTCATCACTTCACTGCAGTGTGGGCCTGATCCTATAACAGAGCCTATATGAGAAGTCGCACCTTCACTTGGTTTGTGTGCATCAGGGAAGCTGAGGGCTAAGCTATCAGTAGCTTAACCACTGGCAGGGTCTCCCAAAATGGACAGGTCTCATCTGAGGTGCCAGATTAAGACAAATCACCCTTCTGGGCAGTAGCAAAATGGGACGGTGCTGGCGGCAGAGGATCACATTTCTGCGACAATGGCAACAACACTAGAATTACCTGCACAGAAGAAAGTTCTGGCAATCCATGAAAGCCCAATGGATAGTCACAACAAAACAAATTGCACTATAGTGCTGGAAGATGAGACCCCCACAGGACGGAAGACACTCAACTGGCTACTGGAAATGAGCTGAAGACCTTTCAGAGTAAAACCAGCATTTATGATCATATTTTGGATCAAAGCCATCAGGACATCTGACTGTGGATGTCACTGCGCATGAAATGAGAGTCAGAAGCTGCAAAGATGTTTTACATATTGGGACATGGAACATATGAAGCTTGAACCAAGGGAAGTTGGAGGTGGTCAAGAATGAAATGGAATGTACAACTTGATCTGTTGGGTGTCAGTGAACTGAAATGGACTGGAATCGGGAACTTTGCATCTGATAATCACATGGTCTACTATGCTGGAAATGAAAGATAAAGAAAAAATGGTGTTGAATTTATAATTAAGAAGAAACAAAATTTGTAATGAAATGCAATGCAATCAGTGAATGCTTAATTTCTGTTCGTCTATGAGGAAAGCCCATCAACACAACTATAATTCAGGGATATGCCGCAACAACGGCTGCATAAGAGGAAGAGGTTGATGAGTTCTATGAACACGTACGAGTTGAAATTGACAGAACATGCAAACAGGATATGCTGATTGTTATTTGTGATTGGAACATAAAAGTTGGCAACAAAGAAGAAAGCAAAGTGCTTGGAAAATATGGACTTAGCAACAGAAATGAAGCTGGAGAAAGACTGGTAGAATTTTGCAAGACCAATGATCTATTCATCTCAAATGCCTTCTTCCAGCAACACAAGCGCCAACTGTACACATGGACTTCACCCAGTGGATGTAGAAAAATCAAATTGACTACATCTGTGGAAGTCAATGATGGAAAAGCTCAATAACATCAACAAAGATAAAACCTGGAGCTGACTGTGGTACAGATCACCAATTACTAGTATGCAAACTCAAGCTAAAGTTGAACAATAGTAAGCCACTCATGAATGCAGCAAAATATGATCTTGAGTATATACCACTGGAATGTAAAGACTGCTTGCAAAATCGTGCTGCTTTAAATACAAATGACAGAGCTCCAGAAGAGTTGTGGGATGACATCAAGAAGGTTGTGTTGGAAAAAAGTGAGAAGTCTCTACAAAAGGTGAAAGGACAAAAATGGCCAAAATGGATGACTGAAGGTAACTCTGAAAGTTACCCAGAAATGCAGGGAAGCTAAAGCCAGATGAAAAAGAGAGGCAGTCAGAGAACTCAACAGAGATTTCCAACATGCAGCAAGAAAAGACAAGGAGAAATGCTACAATGATGCATACAAGGAAATAGAAGCAGAAACTATTAGAGGAAGAACACGATTGGCTTTCCTAAAGCAATGCGAGTTAAAGAGAAAATTCCAGCCTTGAATTGGAATGCTACAAGATGCTCAAGGATCCACGTTGAATGATGCTGAGAAGATCAAGAAAAGGTGTAAAGAATATACAGAGTTTTTATATGATAAAGATCAAGTGAACCAACAGCTGTTTCAACCTGTACCTTATGATCAGGAACCATTAGTGATGAAAGAAGTCAAAGCAGCATTGAAAGCCTTATCAAAGAACAAAGCACCGGGTATTGATGGCATTCCCATTGAAATATTACAGCAATCTGATGCAGCTGTTAACATTTATTTATTTATTTATTTACTTTTGTTATATACCGCGCTATTAAAATCAGTGCGGTTTACAATTGAACAAAACATACTGCAATGTCACATGACAGTTGAGTTTATATTGAACAAGGACAAGATAACTTGGAGGTAACTGGGTGACTATTTACAAAGTAACTATTCACAGAGTATAGTATAAATTTGTACATGGAGTTATACTAACTGCTTATTTACATAATATAGGTAGATTTTCAGCAATTTTACAAGGCAAGCATACTTACAAGGCTCTGCCAGGAAATTTGGGGGACAACATCATGGCCAACTGACTGGAAAAAATCTGTGTTTATACCAATACTGAAGAAAGGTGATTCGACTGACTGTGGAAATTATCGCTCAATCGCTCTGATCCCACATGCCAGCAAGATTCTACTCAAGATTATTCATCAGAGACTATAAAAATACCTGGAACAAGAACTGCCTGAAGTGCAAGCAGAGTTCAGGAAAGGACGAGGAATGAGAGTATTATCACAGATGTGAGATGGATCCTTGAAAAGATAAAAGAATTTCAAAAGGATATCTGTGCCCAATTCCCTCTCTGGCTCTCCCCATACGTCCCGATGCTCAGGAAAGGGGGCTGGGAGGGGACATAACTGGGGAGGAGTGGGGGGTGGGTCAGCCCAGCAGCACGTACAGGGCTGATTCAGGTCACGGCCCTGTACGTGCTACTGGGCCCATAGAGATGTGCTACTTATTCCACTTCAAAGGTGGAATAAGCAACATTTTATGTGTGATCGGGGCTAGGGATCCCCCCTGGGGCTGGGGTCAGTTGCGGGGGGGAGGGGTAGGGGGTCCCCTCCACCTGATTCAGGCCACAGCACGCCAGCCTTGGGTCAGGCGACAGGGAAAAGGGGGACCGGAAATGCCAGAGTCAGGGGCACCTGAGGGGAAGACATCCCCACAAGTGGCAGGGGTATGCCGTGCTGTCCTCGGGTCCTAGTCTGGCTACCATGGGAACATTTTGTTCCCACGGTCCAGAATCAGGTCCAAACCGGCCGGTCTTGCTTGGGGCCATCTGGATGGCCCAGACGTGCCCCTACCGGAATCGGGCTTTATATGTGTGTTATTGACTACAGTAAGGCTTTTGACTGTATAAATTATAGAAACTCTGGGCCACATTAAGAAGCATGTGTGTAGCAGAACACCTGATAGTTCTCTTTCACAATCTTTACATTGATCAAGGAGCAACAGTTTGAACGGAACAAGGAGAAACAGAATGGTTTAAAATCAGCAAAGGTTTTCGACAAGGCTGCATATTTCCCCCTACCTCTTTAATCATCAGAGAAGCAGAATTGTAGGAAGACAACTGAGCTGTGAAGCTTAGTGGAAGACTCATCAACAACCTTTGTTATGCTGATAATACCTTACTGGATGAAAGTGAAGATGATCTGAAACATTTGCTTCTCAAGATCAAGGAACATAGTCTTAAAATGGGCCTGAATCTTAACGTAAAGAAGACAAAGATCCTGAGAACTGGCAAAATCAGTAAGTTCATCCTTGATGGAGAAGAAATGGAAATGGTTGACAACTTTAACCTTCTTGGATCAACAATCAATAAAGAAACGGCAAGCAATCAAGAAATCAGACGACGCATTGCTCTTGGCAGAATGGCTATGAAGGACCTATACAAGATTCTTAAGAACAGAGATGTCATCTCTCTCCATACAAAGATTCGACTTGTCCAAGCTATAGTATTTTCAATAACATCATATGGATGCAAAAGTTGGACAGTGAAAGAGATAGGAAGAAAATTGATGCCTTTGAATTTGTGCTGGCGACGAATACTGTGTATACCATGGACTGCTTGAAGAACAACCCAGTCAGTATTAGAGGATATCAAACCTAAGCTTTCTTTAGACGCTCAGTTGACAAGACTTTGATTTTCATACTTTGGACACATCATGCGAAAAGAGATCGTTAGAGAGAAACATCATGCTTGCCAAGGTAGAAAGTCAACGCAAAAGAGGAAGTCCAGCAATGAGATGGATGGTTACCACTTATCAACAACGAGTTGCCTAACTGAAGACCAAACACAGTTTAAGTCATCAATCCAGAGGGTCACCATGAGTCAACACAGACTCAATGGCACTTAACAACATCATTTCAATATAGTTTGTACCCAGTTATCACAGTGTCCCATTGGTTGTCCTCTTTCCACCAGGTCTCTGAGATGCCAATCATATCTAATCTTTCATTAAGTGTTTTATAGTCTAGCTCCCCATCTTATTTTTTAGACTTATAGTATTTCCATATAGGAATAAAGGTTGTATTTTATTCATATTAATCTGGTTATCAGTTGATAGGAGTAAGTTTGAATATTTCAGCTCTATTTGCTCTGTAATTAAGGGCATCTGGGATACTTTTATCTTTATTGTAACCTCTCTGTCGGGATGCACTAACTTCCCTTTTTTACAAGTATCCTTCAAGGATGCATCCTTCTGAACCATGCACTCTTGGGCAACTGTCGGCTTTCCCCTATTATCTAGTTTAAAAGCTGCTCTGTCTCCTTTAAAGGTTAATGCCAGTAGGCTGGTTCCATTCCGGTTAAGATGGAGCCCATCCTTGCAGAAATAACCTTTCCCTTCCCCAGAATGTCTTCCAGTTCCTAACAAATCCAAAAAATCTCTTCCTTACATCATTGTCTCATCCACACATTGAGACTCCGGAGCTCTGCCTGCCTTTTGGGTCCTGTGCGTGGAATGGGAAGCATTTCAGAGAATGCTACTCTGGAAGTTATGGATTTCAATTTCTTACCGAAAAGTCTAAATTTGGCCTTCAGAACCTCCCTCCCACATCTTCCTATGTCAATGGTAACAACTTGTACCAAGACAGCAGGCTCCTCTCCAGCACTATCTAAAACTTTGTCTAGGTGGTGCGTGAGTTCCGCTACCTTTGCACCACATAGGTATGTTACCAGGCGATCCTCATGTCCACCAGCCACCCAGATATCTACATGCCTAGTAATCGAATCACCAACTATAACGACTGTCCTAACCCTTCCCTCATGGGCACATGACCTTGGAGAAATCACCTCTGTGTGAGAGGCTTTTACATCAACTGAAGGACAGGTCCTAGCTACAGGATCACTTCCTGCCACACCAAGGTGATACTCTCTTTTCACGTGACCTCTCTCCTCCATGGCAACTGAGAGGCTGTAGGTCTCATCTATATACCTCTCTGTCTTCCTTATGTCCTCCAAGTTTGCTACTCTAGCCTCCTGAGATTGGACTCATTCCCTGAGAGGAAAGAGCTCCTTGCACCTAGTGCACATGTAAGACCCCTCACCAACTGGAGAAAACTGTACATGAGACACTCAATTCAAAAGACTGGATAGCCCCCATCTCAATGATGACCTGCTGCCTGCATCTTAGTTTTAAGGTTTTGTTTAGTTATTTAAGTTTACTTACTTAAAGTTGCTAGGGATATGTGTACTGATACAACTATACCTAGTTTCACGCATACCATGACAGTCATGAACCTCAAATGTAAGCTAGGGTACATGGAATATGATCTCAGTTTCTCAAATTTAATGCTAATGCTTAGCGTAGTACTTGCATCATACCAAAGAGATCCTCTTTCAGAAGTTCATAATATGTAACATATATGGGTAATTTATCAAGATGTTCTTGAAAATTCTTCTTAATCAAGCCTGTGGCACCCAACATGATGGGAAATAATTTGGTATCTTTCTGCTACATTTTCTTGGTCTCTGACTGCATTGCTTGGTACTTGAAGCTCTTCTCTCTCTCAATGCAATTCACAGAATAGTCACTTGAGACTGACACCTGTATAATCAACGCCGTTCTGGTATTCTTCTTCTTTACCACTATGTCCTGCTTCCTAGCATCCAGCTTATCATTTGGAATGGGAGCAGCCCAGGTGATCATAACCTCTTTATTCTCCATAATTCCCTTAGGGTCATGATCCCAGTGCCTTTCAGACAGAGTGATGTATTAGTGTTTACAGAGTTTCCAATGAATGAGTTATGTTGATGAGCAGGGACCATCTTTTACCTGTGTCATTCAGCGTTACGTACGTTTTGAAGTGCTTTTAAAATGTACAGTAGTAGTAGCAGCAGCATGCTATTTTATTGTGCCTTTCTGTATAGAACTTTTCTGCCATCAGAACTTCACAGCCAACTATGAGGCGAATCACTGTTTCCAGTTCTTTCTTACAAATTCTACGCATGTCTTTTTTGCCCGTTTTTTTCCAATGCTCGCTGTAAACCATCTGGTCCATAATCAGCTGCCATATTTCCTTTGAGTGTAATGGTCTGACCTCTCATTCTAGAATTTCCCGGAACTGGTAATGGTGCCTTTGCATTATTTGACTGTTAACAATTTCTTTCATGTGACCCCTCTTGTACCCCACTTAGTTTGTACATATTAAGGGTCATTTTAGAAAGTCATTTTTACATGTATGTGGTCACATATGCACATAAATGGTGTCTTATAAAATAGCAACTGGTGTACAGCATGTGCATTGGCATGAAGGTGCAGACTTTTGATAATTAATTAAACATTTTTTATATACCGCTTTTCAGATTCTCAAAGTGGTTTACATAGAACATAACTTTGTTTACATACAACGGTTCATTAGTAACGGCAGCAGAACAATTAACAATAACAGTGACGTCTTACAACATTTGTAACTTTTTACAGCATTTGTAACTTTTTACAGATGATACATTTTGGAACTATTTAAAGCAGGGGGCTCAAACACGCGGCCCGCGAAACATGGCTGGCTGCCTGCTGCCGCTGCCGCCATGGCAGTGGCGGAATCGAGTGTCCCGCGGCCTCCCCTCTGCCCAGCAGAGCCTTCCCTCCCTCCCTCCCTGCATCGTCCCTTTGGCGTGGCTTTTAGAGCCGCGAAGGGAGAATTTCCCTTTCACAACTCTGTTAAACTCGCCGGGGCTGATGGGAAACAGGAAATGCCCATTTCCCATCAGCCCAGTGGGGCTGATGGAGGGGCTAGGATAGGACTGGAAATGGGCTGTTGGGGGGGGGAGGCTAAGATTGGAAATGGGCTGTAGTGGGGGCTTGGATTGAAATGGACTCATGGAGGGGCTAGAACTGGAAGTAGGCTCATGGGGGGCTTGGATTGGAAATGGGCTGAGTGGAGGGGAGCTAGGATTTGACATGGATGATGGTGGGGCTAGGAAAGGACTAGAAATGGGCTGATGGGGGGCTGGGATTGGAAATGAGCTGATGGAGGGATCGGAGAGCCTGGTTTAACGGCGAAACTCACCCGTATTAAAAAAAGTGCTACTGAGTGCAGATGGAATGCAGGAGAGGCTGGCATGTTGAGAGGTGAATGAGGAGCTCTTGCTGTTGTTCTGTCCCTGAGATTTGGCTGCCTGAGGGTGATTTCCAGTCCCTGGATGGCTGCGGCCATTACCACGAGGAGGTGGAACGCATGAGGGGTCCTGCGTTCCACATGGCCTGAGTGGGAAGCTGACCCATCCGGCAGAGACGTGAGACATCCAGTGGGTGACTCTGAAGAGAACACAAGGTAACCCCCCCCTTTGGGCGCTATGAGTTATTATGTTGCACTATGTTGCATAATAAACACTATGTTCTTATTATGTTGACTTTTTATTGACTTTTTTCCATTGTAAAAAAAAGTTCCGACGATGCGACCTGTGGGTTGCTTTACAAGTCCTCATTTGGCCCTCAAAGCAATTTGAGTTTAAGACCCCTGATTTAAAGGGTAGTGGTTGCTTAAGTGTGTTGTCCTTTTGCGATGAGTTGGGTTGTCAGTGAAGTTATATTACTCCTGTGGTGTCGAAATGCTCTTTAAATCGGTGGGTTTTTAGGAACTTTCTGAAGTCGGCAGTATCAGTAATTGCTCTCAGTTGGTGAGGTAGGGAGTTCCATAGTGGGGGGGGGGGGGGAGGGGGGAATAATGCTCAAAGGCTGTACGGAGCGTGTTCTGGGTGGTGCCTGTAGCGACTGTGGTACTTATAAGGGTGTTTGTGTGCTGCTTCCTTCTTGCACAAATATTAGGGATTTGCTGGTTGCTTTAGTTTACACCTGAATTTAAGGCACAATCGCTGCTTCTTATACTAGTATTTGAGAAAGACACACAGGCACCGCAGTAGCCACCTACTTGCCCTCTTAAACTAAGTGCTGTCTTATAAAAACATCTTATTAAGGTCATAACTCTCATTTTAAAAAGCTTCTGGTTCAGATGATGGGTGTCAAAATCTACAAAGATGCCAGTTTTTGGCAACTATAATAGTACCAGTTGTATTGTAGTCTGGGGGATCCCCTCTGACATTGGGCCGCCTCTCGGTGTGGCCCTCTGATGCCAGCTCATAGGTTAGTGTCCTTCCAGTGACGCAACCAGTGTAATGACAGATGGCGCCTGGCGTGCCCTTCCCCCTCCCTCTCCATCCCAGATGGCCCAGAGCAGCGCTTATGGGTCCTGAAGCAGTACTGTAGTGATAGAAAGTACACAGCCTGGGGGAAATATGCTTCTTCTTACCCTGCCCAGTTGTTTTTCTTCCTCCTCTTCCTTTCTCTGCACATTCTATCGTTATTATATACCTGGGGTCATGAGTGTACCAAGTGCTGAACAAGTTAAACCAAATGAATATTAGTGTCCCTGACAGAGAAATGAGTACAGGAATGTTATGTGATTCCTCGAAGAGCCCACATTTACTGGTGAGCAGTGAGAGGCAACCTGAGTCATCAGATGGGCAGTTAAATAGGGAGGGGGGGGAGGAGTGGCCTAGTGGTTAGGACAATGTACCTCAGGCCAGTGGGCCAGGGGCTCAAGTCCCACCTGGGGACAGCAATCTCAGGCCAGAGGGACTGGGGCTCCTAGTCCCATAGGCACCCCCTCAGCCTTGGGCAAGCCACCCAACCCTCCATTGCCCACCACCCTGATTGAAGGATAAGGCAGTATAGAAAACTGGTTAAATAAATAAATGTTCTAACTATCATCCTACACTGTCATCCACCATCCTCAGGGCCCTCCAGGACAAGCAATTCTGCTTACTGTGTGAAGAGTGCAATTTACCAATCCTGGAATTAAGATATACTTCAGCACTGGAGTCAGCTTGCAGACACACTACCCTCACTACCCACACTACCCTCATATAGCAAATCTCCAGCCCTGGCATTGGTGAGGCCTGGAAGATGTGTAATGTGCTGCAGAACCACAACAATGAAAAAGAGCAGAACAATGTGGCCTTAATGACATGGAACATACAAAAGGGACCGTCACTCAGTGTAGAAGGCAAGGAAGGCAAGGACAACTCCAACATCACCTACTGCTTCTGGGGACACCATTATCCCATACTGATCTTGTATCCAAGCTATTACTGGAAGGGAGCAGGTGAACAAAGCTGACCTGTTAACCCTGTGTCTGGACATCTGTAGGCACCATTAGTTTAAAAAAAAAGGAGTGAGGGACACATCTTGGGAAGCCTGTGAAAACCCCAAAGCCCTGGGCAGGCCTGTCTAAATCAGGGGAGAGGAGGGAGCCTTGTTTACAGCTGTTCTCGCCTTATTTGGTCACAGAATTGCCTGTGACATTTTTGGCATGGTAAGAATGAATCTGTTTTGCACAGGCATCGGAGCCACACAGAGCAAGAGAGAGTGTCGCTGGAGAGCTGAGAAAGCATGGTTTTCCTTGAAAGTTTCCAGGTGACTTTTGTTCACCTTTAAATTGTTTCCTCTGGATAAAGGCAGAACATTTTCTGGAGGGGAAGCAGAGAAGCGGCCCCAAAGGATGGCGGAGTGGCAGGCACAGGTGAGTCGGTATGCGCAGCTCTTCGGAGCTGGGTCCTGCTTGGTGAAGATGCTGTGAAAAGGCCAGGCAGCTGTAGAAGGGATGGAACTCATTTTTAACTCCTCCTGATCTGCGGAAAATCTACCAATTTATCTGAATATGCTGCAACTTGATTTTTTTTTTTAAAAAGCTGTTACAGGCACCAGGGAACTTTGGCAAGTCGCCACCTCTCTAGCCAGCCTGGAGCCAGGGATGGTTATTCAAGCTCATGAAATTGCTAAATCTATATGTAAAGATTATTAGCAGCCTGCTTGAAGCCTCGGCCCATTTTTAGCCAGTGTAATGTGTAGTCCCAGGATAGTATGCGTTTCTGGATTTGTCGTCCGCTGAAAGGCCGCAGTACGTGCAGAGGCAGAAGAGTAGCTGAAGCTCTCAGGAAACCAGACAAGGGCCAAGGAGCTTCTGCAGAAAAGTAAGCAGATCGGACCGCAAGTGGGCCATGGGGAGGAGGGGGGCCAGATTCCAAAACACACAGGGTCATGGGGTGAGAAACGCATTCATTTGATTTGTTCTTTTTGGGAATGAAAGTATGTGAAATATTTAGAAGTTGCGCATTACATTGCAGTTTTTGTAAAGAGTCAAGGATAAGCTTAAGAGTGTCTGAGATTAGGCAAGTAGTCCAGACTAAAAAAAAATCTATAATTCCTGCTATCACAGTGCCATGCATTTTTCTGTTTTCCTTCTTTCTAGCTGATAAGTAAAGAATTGAAAGCATGTTTATAATCTGGGCCAATTAGGGGGTATTGTATACCGTGGAGGATGTGATAGGTCCGCAGTATACAAGCAATGTAAATAAATATATTTTAGTAAAATGTAAAAGGCAAGGTTTGCTTCAGAATTTGTCTGCCTATGTTCTCATCAAAGCAGTGGTGAGAGAAAGAAACACGTGTTCATTTGCCAGCAATGAAGACAGGAGGTAATTAATTTAAAAAAAATGTCTTGTAGGGCA
Source organism: Ichthyophis bannanicus (assembly GCA_033557465.1). Lineage (NCBI taxonomy): Eukaryota > Metazoa > Chordata > Amphibia > Gymnophiona > Ichthyophiidae > Ichthyophis > Ichthyophis bannanicus. Next base: position 810,390,254 of record CM066036.1, read on the forward strand.
GTTTCTAAAATATTTAGCTGTGCAAATCAACCATCTGCAGACTACCTTCCCTCGGCGGAGTTGTAAGCATGTGCGTTTGTTCCAACGCATGTTTCTTCTAGCAACACCAAGAGAAAGTGCTTCGGGGGGGGGGGGGGTGTTGTGTTGTGCTTGTGTTTGAAGGGAGAGGAAAAGAACATAATACATGCAGAGCTAAAACTTCAATGAAAACTATATGTGCAGAAGAAGCAAGTGCAGATTTCCACAGAGCAGACTTCTGCATTGAAACCTGGGGAAAAATCTATACCAAGAATTACCTGTGGGGTTTGTCCAAAACCATAATTCAAAATTGTTCTTTGGTGTTTTCAGTAAAATGACAGTGTGTTGACTGTTCTGTTTAATAGGAGAATTGAGCCCCACATTTCTGTCCCCTAAAATCCATAAGAGGGTGAATCACATGGAGTGGCGATCCCTAGCACAGTCGCCTGAGATGCAGCTCTGTATAGTGAGGATCTGGGGGAGGGATGGACTTTGATCCGCCCCCTTTTGAAAAAACCCTCTCTGGACCCTTCCACTTTGTCTAACTGGCGTCCTGTCTCTAATCTTCCTTTTCTCTCTAAACTTCTTGAACGACTGGTTTTTTCTTAACTTTCTGCACATTTAGAGGATTCTTTGGTTCTTCACCCCCGTCAATCCGGTTTCCGCCCTGGGCATAGTACTGAATCTATTCTTATTTCTTTTCTTAATGAGCTGCACGTCGCTCACGATAGGGGCTCTATTTCTGTTGCTGTTGCACTTGATCTTTCCGCGGCTTTCGATGTTGTCGATCATCGCACTCTTCTTCTTCGACTCAGCTCTATTGGTCTCTCTGCGTCGGTTCTCCACTGGTTTCATTCTTTTCTCTGTAATCGTTCCTTCTCTGTTCTTGTTGGTTCTGACTCTTCTTCCCCCACGCCTCTTCATTGTGGTGTTCCCCAGAGTTCTGTCTTGTCTCCTCTGTTGTTCAATATTTTCTTGGCTCCTCTTGCTTTACTCATACAGCAGCACGGTATCTCGGCATATTTCTATGCTGGTGATATTCTTCTCCTTTTTCACACCTGTTCACTCACTCCAGATATTGGTCCTCTTGATGCTTGTCTTTCTGCAGTTTCTGCCTGGTTTTCGGATAACTTTTTACATGTCAATTTGGCTAAGACTTCGGCAATCTGGTTCACTGCAGGTGCTTCTATTCCTTCTTTGTCCCCGTCCCTTCCTGCTGGGCCTATTCCCTTAGTCACATCTCTGTGTTATCTCGGTGTCACTTTGGATTCTGCCTTAACTTTTAAAGACCATATCTCTTCTGTTGTGCAACGTTCTTTTCGCACTTTACGTCAACTTCGAGCAATTCGGCCTTTTCTTTCCCCCACTTCTATGACTACCCTTCTTCTCACTTTGGTGGTTTCCCGTTTGGATTATTGTAATGCATCTCTAGCCGGTCTTCCACTTACTCAGCTTCGTCGCCTTCAACTAGTTCACCACACTGCAGCCCATCTTCTGACTCACTCTTCCCGGTCGGCTCACATTACCCCTTTGCTTCTTCGTCTCCATTGGTTGCCTGTCCCTTTTCGCATACAGTATAAGATCTTGATTTTCGTGCACCGGTCTTTGCACACTGGTATTCCACGCTATCTCTCTGATCTGGTCCATTTTTCTTGCCCTTCCAGAGTGCTTAGATCTCTCCATATGAATCGTCTCTTTCTTCCACCTCCCTCCCAGGCTCGTCTTGAATCCACACGTTCTTCTTCTTTCTTTTTTCTTGGTCCCCGTCTTTGGAACTCACTGCCACTTTCGTTACAGTTAGAATCCTCTTTTTCCACTTTCAAAGCTTGTCTTAAGACCTATCTTTTCTGCACAGCTTTTGGCCTTCCTTTTCCCCCTCCTTCTGTGACTACCTGACTGTCTGTCTGTCTTTTGTCTCTCTTTTATTTTTAATATACTTTGTTGGTCTCTCTACTGCTCTTTACTCTACATGAATGGCGTTCCTTTCTGTTTCTTTCTCAGTAGTTCCGTTTTGCTTTTATTGTAAACCGCTGCATGCCTAATTGGTTTAGGCGGTATATTAAATTTTAAATAAAGATAAAGATAAAGACTGTGTTTGGCAGTACCAAAAATTCCCTTTCCATGGCAGGCTCCTGACTCTTACGCTCGTATCATGGGAAAAACTTTACTGGGAACCAAAGCGTAATTTTGGCCACTGTTAAAGCTAAGGTGCATAGCTACTTATCAGCCACAAGATAAGCCCCGCCCATAAAAGCAGCTGATAATGGTAAATCAGTAGCTGGCGATCGCCAAGTGACACCAGGACACATATGGAACTGGTTGCCACCACTAGGATAAATGATAAAAATGTCATCATAAGCTCCTCTGAGGGGGGCTGGTGGTTCCCATAGTGACGTGAGCCCTACAGAATAAGTCAGAGCTTCAGTGAATGTCAGTGACGGTATTTGATTCCAGAATGTACTACCACAATGAGGCAAAAAGTTCTTGTTGTATACCAGTGGTTCCCAAGTGGTGAGTGGGGTCCCAAAATGGGGTCACACCATCAATGGCTAGGGGTCGCAGAAACAGGACTGTTCCCCCTCCCTTTGGACCTCCTCTGCCACATATGTGAAGTAGTGGCAGTCATTAGAGGCTCTGTGAATCGATGGCTGTTCACTGGCCCTGCCCCTTCCCTTATGCACTTCCTGTTAGATGGTAAATCCATGCAAAGAAGCAGGGTTTGTGAATGCACTTGGCTGCTCCTTCTGGAAGAGGAAATGGATAGAGGAAGGGAATGGAGCAGAGGTCTGCTACCTCGTTTTCATCATCATCTGGAGTCATGTGAATAGTTTAGTGTTAAAATGGGGTCATAGAGTATAAACATTTGAGAAGCACTGCTCTGTGCATTATGACGTGACAGATGAATTACCAGATTAGGGCACTGCAGAACGAAAACACTGTCAGCAAATTCAGTTGACTGCCATCTGCCCTGTGTATCTTGTTCTACACCAGAAAATGGCTGGAGTTTAGATTTGTGTCCTAACCAAGATTTGGCTGCTAAGGATCGGGCAGTATTATGTGTGAGGGAATTCTCTGTGAGTTCTCTGCAGAACAGTGAAGCCTGTCCTTATAATCACAGCTGCTCTGCATCCTGTATCAGAAACTTGGGCATGAGGAGGTGCAGCACTGCACCTCTGTTAGGTCTCTGTAGACCTCTGTATTAGAGAATTAAGTTCTGGTCCAGCCCTGACCTTGCGGCAACTGTCCTTCCTTCATGTGTCACTGATTGCTAAGGTAGTGTGTGACATAAATAAAGAGCACCAAACCTAATAGTTGTGAGTGGAGCCGGCATGGCAAACTTACTTTAAAGCCGTGGGTGGCTTGGCATGCTGCCTCCGTTCCAGGCCAGGCGGCTCTTCTCTCCTGGGTCGAAGTCTCGCGATTCACAAGACTTTGGCCGGGAGAGAAGAACTGCTGGGCCTAGAGCGGAGACAGTGCAGAAAGCCACCTGTAGCTTTAAAGTAAGTTTGCTGCATTGCCTCCACGTGTGTGCCCAGTGGGGTGCAACCCCCTCCCGATCGACACGCAGGGTGGGCCGTACCCACCATCCCATCCTCGGTGCTCCACTGGTTCTGAGTCTGCTAAAGTGGGAGATAATCCCATAATGGGAGTTAAGAGGAATAAAATGTGTGCTTGCCTCCCACTTAACAGTGTTGTAACCTCCTGTTTTTGTGGAGTTGGCAGAGGATAGCAGTGTGAGCCCCATGGGACAAATTGTGATATTTCCATATCTACTTTGGTTTTGCCATTGTTAATTTTTCAGTGTTTTGTGTTACTGTTTTTCATTTTTCTCTGTAAACAAGTAGGTTAATTCAGGCACATTTGAAGGTGATGTTGTTCGATGGAATGAGTTTGCCTGGAGCCTTCCTCTAGCTTATGAGCAGTCTTCTGGAATTCTCTGTGCCCATGTGCGAGTCTTCGCGCATTCCCAATAACAGTGAAGGTACCTCAGTGTCTCCTGTGCAGGTCTTGTAGCCCGCCTCCACTCCCCATTCTTACCGCCACAGGAACAATGTGCCAAAAAGAAGGAAGCTAGACCAGAACTGTAGAAGAGAGAAAACAGATAAGAAGAGCACAACTCCTAGATGTGGACCTGCCTGGCAGACCCGTGTCTAAGGGTTTAGCCAAAGTGCCCTTAGGTGTGGCCCTTAGAATAGTTCTGAACTTGAGAAGAGGAAAATACAGCAGACAAAGGCAACAGGCCACCACAAGTGTAGACCCTCGGAGACACAACACAAAGGTAAGATTGTTTGACTGACTAACACACAAAAGAGACAACCACTATATAAAGGATGCTACACAAACATCACTATACATGGAAGCCCACTGCATTAAGCTAAGAGAGACGAGCCAAAATGTTTTCTCTTCACGGAACCATCTATGTAATACTATGTATTGAATATAGAAACATAGAAACATAGAAATATGATGACAGAAAAAGACCACATGGCCTATCTAATCTGTCCTTCCATATCAACAACTAAAACAGTCCTCTTTTTCCCTTAAGAGATCCTATGTGTTTGTCCCATGCTTTTTTGAATATAGAAACATAGAAATATGACGACAGAAAAAGACTACATGGCCTATTATCAAGTATTATTATACTAATCACACAAATGGAATCACTGGTAATCTGTCCTCATTCTTCTTGATATTTCTGCTGCTTTTGACACTGTTGACCACCATCTTCTCCTCAACACATGTCCTCACTTGGTTTTAGAAGCTCTATGTTGTCCTGGTTCTCTTCTTATCTCTTACATTGTTGCTTCAGTGTTTGTTCTGGAGGTGGTTCCTCCTCTACTGCTATTTCACTCTCAGTTGGTGTACCCCAGGGGTCTTTTCTGGGTCCTCTCCTTTTCTTCCGCCGATGGCTTTCACTATCATTTTTATGTTGATGACTCTCAAATCTATCTACAGTTGTGGTCAATATTAATGGCACCCTTGCATTTTAAGGTATGTTGTATACAATATATTGAGACATAATTGGAAATATTCCAACTGTATGTCATCATTATATTTTAATAGTGTGTTCGAAAGTATACAGCAAAGAAACAGATGTCTGTGCAATTTAGACATAGTAATTTCTGAGAAAAAAAAGCAAATTATAACCTGAACAGCATTAATGGCACACTTCACTAATATTTGGTTGCATAACCCTTGCCAGTGATGATAGCCTCCAAATGTTTCTTGTAGCCACCTTAAGCTTTGTATATCTGTCTGCTGGTAGTTTCTCCCATTCTTCAATTGCGATCTATTCCAGCTCATGAATGTTTCCAGGATTCTTTTTACCAATGGCAGAATTCAGCTCTTTCCAAAGATTCTCAATTGGATTGAGATCAGGGCCTTTTACTGGCCAGTTTAAAGCAGTACATTTGTTCCTTTATAAATATTCTTTTGTACTTTTGAATGTATGTTTTGGGTCATTGTCCTGCTGGAGGACAAATGACCGTCGACCCAGACCTAGTGTTCTGACACTAGGTAGCACATTTCACTCCAAAATATCTTAGTAGTCTTCTGACTTCATGATTCCTTCAATACGTTCCAGGCCTTCAGTTTCTGAGGCAGCAAAACAGCCCCACAACATTATGGAACCTCAACCATATTTAACTGTAGGAAGGATGTTTATTTTCTTATAAGCTTCGTTTCTTCACCTGTAAATGTATCGCTGGTCTGCATTGCCAAAGAGCTCAAGTATGGTTTTATCTGTCCACAGAACATTTTTCCAGAATGATTGTGGTTTCTCAAGGTGGGTTTGGGCAAAGATCAGGCGTGTCTTTTTATGTCTGTCTTTGAGCAGTGGGGTCCTCCTTGGCCTTCATCCATGAAGTCCTTCTTTGTTTAGTGTGCAGCGTATGGTGCAGGTTGAAACCACTACTCCAGATTGCTCCAGCCTTAAGCTCTTTGGATTTTGTACATGGCGTTTTTCCAACCGTTCACACTAACTTTCGAAGACTTCTTGGATTAATTTTCCTCTTCAGACCACATTATGGGAGATTCTTGACAGTTCCATGAACAGAAAATGTCTTAATAACATTGTAAACTGTAGACACAGGAATCCCAAGGTCTTTGGAGATGGCCTTGCATGCCTTTGAAGTTTGATGTTTGGTGATAATTGCTTTTCTGATGGTCTCAGGCAGCTCTCTTGTCTTCACCATTGTGAGAATGGAACAGGAAGCGAATGTGGCCATGTTAAACATTAGAGCCTTCATTCATTGGTTGATCACAGGTGTCTCTAATTTTACTGCAATGGGAATATGGTTCTTCTGTTCAAAATGGTTTGAATTGTTTATATGGGTGCCAATAATCATGTCCTCAATTCAAAAAACCCCTGTAGGCAATTAGGGAAAGGCTTAAGCTAATAAATAATCCAAAATGCAAGAATGCCAAACCCCAAGGCGAGTAATTCCAACCAAAAAACGTTTTTTGTCGATTCAACCGCAAGGCTGCCAATAATGTTAAGCATAACTGTATCTACACCTGATATTTCTCCAACACTCCAAGCCTATATCACTACTTGCCTATCTAACATCGTTGCCTATATGTCACACCGCTGTTTGAAATTGAACATTGCCAAGACTGAACTTTCTCCCCCTTTTGCTTTTCTCTATTGATAACACTTTTATACTTCCTTTTTCCTCGGCTTGCAACCTTGGGATCATCTTTGACTCCTCCCTCTCCTTCTCAGCTCATATCCAGCACATAGCTAAAACCTGTCGTTTCTTTCTCTATAACATTAACAAAATTCACCCCTTCCTTTCTGGAACACACTACTAAAACACTTATCCGCTCTTTAGTCACCTCCTGTTTTGACTATTGTAACCTTCTCCTTCATGGTCTCCTTCTGAGCCATCTCTCTCCTTTTCAATCTATTCAGAACTCTAATCTTCCAAAATAGTAAAGGGGATGGAAGGATACCACTATGAAGAGAGGCTTAAAAGGTTAGGGCTGTTCAACCTGGAAAAGAGATGGCCGAGGGGAGATATGATAGAGGTTTATAAATTAATGAATGGAGTGGAACGAGTAAATGCAGATCGATTGTTTAGGCTATCAAAAAGTAGAAAGACTAGGGGACATGCAGTTAAGCTACAGTGTAACCTGTTTAAGACCAATATGAGAAAATATTTTTTCACTCAACGTGTAATCAAACTCTGGAATTCATTACCGGAGGATGTAGTAAAAGCTGCTAATGTAGCGGGTTTAAAAAAGGTTTGGACAAGTTCCTGGAGGTTAAGGTCCATAAACTATTAAAGGGGACCGGGAAATCTACTGCTTGCCCCAATACAAGTATTGTGGACCCTGTGTGTCTTTTTGGGAAACTGCCAGGTACTTGTGACCAGGATTGGACACTGTAGGAAACAGGATACTGGGCTTGATGGACCTTAGTCTGACCCAATATGGCATTTCTTATGTTCTTATGTTAACTCCTTTTGTCAGGTCACTTCATTGGCTCCCCTTCTTTTTCCGCATCCAATTCAAACTTCTCCTTCTGACCTATAAATGCCTTTCCTCCTCTTCTCTCCTCTTTGCCTATACCCCTCCCTAGCTTATTTCTCTCTTTGCCCTTTTCTTCCACTGCCAACCCCGTGCTTCCATCCTTTCACCTTGCTGCTTCTTATGCCTGGAATATTTTATTTATTTATTTATATTTATTTTTATTCTCTTATATACCGTGCTATTCTGCATCAGTGCGGTTTACATTGAACAAACTGAAATTGCATTGAACAGGGTATTATAACTTGGAGATAACTATTTTACAGGGAACATGGGCTATGGAGGGTTAAGTGGCTTGCCCAAGACCACAAGGAGCACCTGTGGGACTAGAAACCCCAGTCCTTCCGGCCCAAGGTTGCTGTCCTCTAGTGGGATTTGAACCACCGACCTTCCGGCCTGAAGTACCTTGCCCCAACCCCTAGGCTACTCCTCCAAGAATAAACTACTTGAATCTATATATCAGATTTCATCTCTCCCCCTTTTCAAATCCATGCTAAGGACTCACCTCTTTGAGGCTGCCTTTGGGTCCTGATCCCTTGTTCTCCTTGGGTCTCCTTATCTTTTTCCTATTTGTACCCCTATTCTAAACCATTGTACTGTCTGTCTTGATTAGACTGTATGAGCAGGGACCGTCTTTCATGTGTATCGTACGCCTTGTAGTGCTATATAAATGATTAATAGTAGTAGCAGTAGAATCACTATCACCACACATGGGACATATTCCAATCATCCCAGGCTGCGGCATGAAAGGAATTGGATTCACCTACACAAATGACTGAAGCAGAAACTTACACCCGCTAATTCAAATTCATTGTGTAGATTCCACAGCACACAATAAGAAAACGTACATAAAACACCGAAAATACAAGGCACACTCGTCAATGCAAGGTCAGCTTGGAATAAAATACCACTTCTAAAATAATACCTGGAAACCCATGCTCCTAGACAAAATGTGCTCACAGAATCAAATGCAGTCGTTATGTCGAGGAACAATGGCTCACAGAATCATGGCTAGCGGAAAACAATATGGTACTAATAAATCAAGTAAAGCCAACAAAGTATGACATTTTCAACTGCCGTAGATTAGATAGAAGTGGAGGGAGATTGTTAATCCTAGCAAAAAGTGATCTATGCTTTAATAAATTAATTGCTGAGAGCACAGACAGAGTTGACCTCTTAACCATCACAAACAAATAAATGACAGTTTTCCTTATATATAGAGCCCCGGCAGTGACTAATGACCTCTCTACTATCCTAGAAATAGTATGCAATAACACCACACTAAAGGAAAACCTCATTCTCTTAGGAGATTTCAACTTTGCCTCCGCTCCACGTAAACAAGCCAGCTCATTTATAGAAGCCATAAGAGCATTAGGCTATACACAGATAATCACCACACCAACCCATGAAACAAGGGCCACACTTGATCTTTACTCCCAAAAAGATGGCAGACCAGAGTAACAATGCAGCATTGCAACTGAAAACCGTTCCATGGTCCAACCAGGGGCAGAGCTACTGTGAAATTAATGAATCTTGAGCCTCAGGGCCCCTAACCCAGAGGGGCCCCAGAAGCGACTTTAATCTACATTGCTTAAAAATTTCGGACAGGCAGTTCTATGAAACTTCTTTGTATGCTATCTAACACCAGTCATATCTTACCAAATCATGGGCCAATGCTAAGCAATACCAAAAAGGCAGCACTCGTCTCTAGTGTGCCTGCATTACCCTGCTTGTCTATGGAGAAAGCAAAGTTGCGTACCTGTAATGAGGGTTCTTCATAGACAGTAGGGAAATGCAGTCACACTTACCCTCCCGCCTTCCTCTCTACAGAAAAAGGAAACAAAGAAGTCAATAAGTAAAAAAATAAGCTGTTGAATCTCATCATCTTAGCTCAAGACAAACCAAGGTACCATTTATTGTTTAATATTTAGCTCACGCCTTTCCAGTGGTAGTTCAAGGTGCATTACAGTCAGGTACAGTAGGCATTTCCCTGTCTCCAGAGGACTTACAACCTAAGCTTGTACCTGAGGCAGTGGAGAGTTAAGTGACTTGCCCAAGGGATTTGAACCCTGGTCTTTCTGGTGCCAGGCTGCTTCCCTAATCAATAGGCTGTTCCTCAACTACATTCCTCACTTCTACCTTTACTGTTGCTGGGAATGTGGGAACACAGGCATATATGTAAATAAATCCAAAAAACTTCTATTAAGCTGGAGGGGGCTCTGGGCACACTGGCTCTGTCTGATGTCGTATTCAAGTGTGGGGCTGCATTTCCTTGCTGTCTACAGAGATCCTCTGTCACAGGTAAGCAGCCTCGCTTTCTATTCCATTCAGTCCTCCCTCCTGCATCTGCCTCTTGATTCATCTGAGGAGAAAGCACATAGGACTAGAGTGACGTTTTGGGCAGGAGTAAAGAACAAAACAGAAAGAGGCACAATGCCTGTAAGCCAGTTTGTTCATGTGCGCTGTTTTACACTGGCATCTTTTGGCCAAGGAAAGGTTTCACAGGAAAAAAAATCATGCAAGCAAACACAGGTATAAAAAGAGCTATGGGACTATTGCCAATTCTTAAACATAGCGCTTCCAGGTGAAAGTCCTGTGCTGCTTATTTCCACAAGGTTTTGCATTGTTTTCACATCCAAAAGTTGCAGGAAAGGAACACCTCAAGGGAAAGCGGCACTGTTTCAAAACGGTACTTACCAATTGTAGGAGTTCTGCGCTTCTTTTGTTGAAAGCTAGGGTTCATGCTAGACCCCAGGGTGGGTGGAAATCTTGAAGTCCACCGGGAGTGCATTGCCTGCATTATAGTCCAGATCCTAAGCAGCTCGAATATGCAGTGCTGACTCCATGCTCCTGCTTCAGCCTTGTTCATATCTCTGAAAACTGCCGGCTTCTGGCCATTACACACACAGGTGTACTAAACACATGAAGGTCTATTTACTAAGCCCCTTTAAGGCGTCAATGTGCAGTACTGGACACATAACACATGCTAAGATATGGTAATGTAGCATTTAATGCAAAAACTTCAGGCCCAATGTGCTGCAAAATAAAGAGCTGCATTGATTCAGGTGCAAGCAAATCAGCTTATTATTATGTAAAAGGATAACATGGCTCGTTGGCTTCAGAACACTTTTTATGCCTCTAGAGGTGTAATTACATTTTTCCTGGGAACATTGGCTCAATAACATACGAACCGATGCTCTCAGAGAAGCTATTTAAGCAGCTGGTATGAAAAAGGGAAAAATAAGCACCCACCCCATCACCTATGAGCCTATCCTTCCTCCACCACCTAATGGCTACATGAAATAACCTCCCCCCCCCACCAATAAGCCTGGGTAGTGTGTGAGCGACAAATCCTCAGCTCCCCTAGGGGCTACAATAAGATGGTAAGCAAACTAAGAAAATTTGAACCAGTCCTCCTTCCCCCTGGCCCTTCACCTTCTACAATCCCCCCCACCTCGGCTCCATGACCTCCCTCCCAATTCCCCGGCAGTTTCTTGGTAGGGGGGGACAAGAAAAATCCCCAATCACTCCTGCCTCATTAGACCATTTCCCAAACTTTTATTTGGCTATTTATTACTTCTACTACTACTACTCCTCATTTATATAGTACTATTAGGCATACATATAAGAAACAGTCCATGCTCCACGGAGCCTACAAGTGGCTAAGACAGATAAACAGAACAAACAGGGACTACTGTAATTCTTTAAGTGAAATGGGTACAGACAGAAGAACCTTTTAGCCTGGATTTCAATAGGATCAGAAATGAAGCCTGACGTACTGACTGAGTTAGTCTATTGCAGACATATCGTGCAGCAAGGTAGAAAGAACGGAGTTTGGAGTTGGCAGTAGAAGAGAATGGCAGAGATACGATTGATTTGCTTGATGAGTGGTGGCGTTGTGTAGGGGGAAATAACAGAAGAGAGGTAATGAGGAGCCTCAGACTGAATGCATTTGTAATTCAGTAGGAAAGGTTTGAACCATATAGGGAGTCAATTAAGTGATTTAATAAGAGGGGTTACGTGAGCATAGCGACACTGGTGGAAGATTAACCATGCAGCTGAGTTTTAAACAGATTGAAAGAGAGAGAGAGAGAGAGAGAGAATTAAATGGGAGAACAGTGAGAGGCAAGTTGTTGTAGTCTAGATGGGAGGTGTTGAAAGAGTGGATAAGGGTCTTGATAGTGTATTCTGAAAGGAAGGGGCACGTTTTGCTGATGCTATAGAGAGAGAAACAGGTTTTAGTTATGTGTTGGATATGTGCAGAGAGAGAGAGGGAGGTGTCAAACATGACCCCAAGGTTGCAAGCCGAGTAGATAGGGAGGTTGACAGTGTTATCCACAGGAACAGAGAAGGGAGGAAGAAGTAAGGTGAGTATAGGTGGCCATGTTCAGTTTCAGATGGCGATATGGCGATGCACATCCAGGCAGCAGTCAGACAAGCAGACTGAGATTTCTGCGCCAGACTTGTAAATTTGAGAGTCAACAGCATAAAGTTGATCCTGAAAATGAAAGGAGGAGATTAGGGCACCTGATGATGATTTTCTATTTGATTCTTGATTCAGTTGGTAGCCAGTGTAGCTGTTTGAGGATCGGAGTGATTTGGGTGTACCGAGAGGTGCCATGTATGAGTCTTGCAGCCATGTTTTGTGTAGTTGTAATGAGTATGTGGTGTTCCTTGGCAGTCCCTGGTAGATTGAGTTACAGTAATCTAGTATGGGTATAATGATGGGCTTGGCAAGATGTTCTGAAATCTGATGGATTTTGTAGAGGGCACAGGTTTCTTAGGATTCTGAACTTGTGGTACACTGATTTCATTGCTTGTTTTACTTGAATTTGAAGATTCAGCTCTTGATCTAGGATAGCTCCTAGATATTTAACTTTGGTCTTGACTGTTATACCTTTATTGTCAGTTTTATTGTTGCTGGTGATCTGAAAGTGGGATCTCTTACGATATGCCAGATTTCAGTCTTGTTATAGTTGATGGCGAGGTTGTGGTCTTGTAGCCATTTGGTCATTTTTGTGAAGCATGCGTTTATGATAGAGTAGATTGCTGCAGAAGGGGGAGTAAATGATGATATCATCCACGTATATTTGATATTGGACGTTGTGCTTTTGTATGATGTTGCATAGGATTTGTATGTTGAATAAGACTGATGATATTGCTGAGCCTTGTGGTACTCCTTGGTGTAAGATGTATTTTCACTTGTTGCATTTGTTCTGATAGGTAGGAATGGAACCATTTTATGATGTTGCCTTGGATACCAATGATGTGCAGTCTGTTAAGGAGGAGTTGGTGAGAGACAGTATCAAATGCTGCTGATATGTCAAGGAATAGAAGTATGTATCCTTGTGATGTATGTTCTGTGCCTGTGATTATGGTGTTGAGAAGAGAGGTGAGTAGGATTTGTGCTCCATATTGGAACCACTGTTCCCTCTAAGCTGTGCGCGTGTGTGCGCGCACACACCTCGCCGAGCGAGCGCACATACTTTACAACAGAGCGCACAAAAATTACGGCTCTGATTCTGATAGAAAACAACACAGATGTCTTAAAATTTAAAAGTTATGATTATAATTACTAGAAATTTCCCGCTTCATTTTGTAATCGTCTATTTTCATTTAATTTGATTAAAATCAATGTGGTGTACATACTGTATTCTGACGTGTAGTCAAATTTTAAAGTATATAACTCCGAGTGTCGTTATGTGGCGCACAAAAATTTAACCTTCCTTCAAAAGCTGCACACAGCTGATATTTTATGCGCACGCACCCTACAGAAAATTAGAGGGAACATTTATTGGAACCCATGTTGGTGTAAGTCGAGGGGTGCATATTTGTCAAGGTGATCTTGCAGTTGTATCTGTACTGTCTTTTCTATAATCTTTGCTAAGAAGGGGATGCTGGATATTGGTTTATATCAGTCTAGGGTATGGATCGAGGTTCTGTTTCTTTAAGATGGGGCAAATCAAAGATTGCCTGTGTGGGGCTTGGAGAAGATCCTGTTTGAGAGATTCATTGACTACTTTTGTGATTATTGGGATAAGCTGCAGTCTTATTTTTATCCAGGAAACAGGGCAGGGGTCTAAGGGAGATGTGGTAGTGTTTATGGAGACGATGATTGTGTCCATCTGCTCATGGTTAATAGTTTTGAATGTGATCCATGGGACTGTTATTTTGAGTTTTAACATTTATTCAGTCTATGCTGAAATGTGCTTTTTGTGCTAAAACAGCTGATCCAGGGGGCCCTAACATAGTAACATAGCAAATGACGGCAGATAAAGACCAGTATGGTCCATCTAGTCTGCCCAGGGCCGGCCCGTCCATTGAGCAAGAATGTTTTTTGCACAGGGCCCCGCGTTTCAGGGGGCCCCGCGCAAAGAACATTCTGCTTTTTTTTTTAAATTACATTTTTAAAAAAAACCTGTCTCTGGCTGCTGCCGCTGCCGCGTCCGTCGCAGCAGCGGCAGAATGGAGTGTCCCGCGGGGCCCCTTCTCCTCGTTGAGCCCTCTGCAAGGGCTTTCAGATTCGCGAAGGGAGAGTGCTCCCTCGCGTCTCTGTAAAGCCCGCAGGGGCTAATGGGAAATTTCCCATCAGCCCCTCGTGTCTAAAGGGGCAGATGGGAAATTTCCCATTAGCCCCTGCGGGCTTTACAGAGACGCGAGGGAGCACTCTCCCTTCGCTAATCTGAAAGCCCTTGCAGAGGGCTCAACGAGGAGAGGGGGCCCCGCGGGACACTCCATTCTGCCGCTGCTGCGACGGACGCGGCAGCGGCAGCAGCTAGAGCCAGGTTTTTTTTTTTTTTTTAAATTTGCCAGAAGGGAAGGGAAGGGAGTGGGGGGGGTTAAGACTGGTAATGGGCTGGGGGGCTGATGGAGGCTGTCTGGAAATGGGGTGATGGGGGGTTAGGACTGGAAATGTGCTTGGGGGGGGTTAGGACTGGAAATGTGCTGGGGGGGGTTAGGACTGGAAATGGGCTGGGGCTGATGGAGGCTGACTGGAAATGGGGTGGGGGGGGGGTTAGGACTGGAAATGGGTTGGGGGGGTTAAGACTGCTAATGGGCTGGGGCTGATGGAGGCTGACTGGAAATGTGCTTGGGGGGGTTAGGACTGGAAATGTGCTGGGGGGGGGGTTAGGACTGGAAATGTGCTGGGGGGGTTAGGACTGGAAATGTGCTAGGGGGGGGGGTTAGGACTGGAAATGTGCTAGGGGGGGGGTAGGACTGGAAATGGGCTAGGGGGGGGGGGGGTTAGGACTGCTAATGGGCTGGGGCTGATGGAGGCTGACTGGAAATGGGGTGAGGGGGGGTTAGGACTGGAAATGGGCTGGGGGGGGGTTAGGACTGGAAATGGGTTGGGGGGTTAAGACTGCTAATGGGCTGGGGCTGATGGAGGCTGACTGGAAATGGGGTGGGTGGGGGGTTAGGACTGGAAATGGGCTAGGGGGGGTTAAGACTGGTAATGGGCTGGGGGTTGATGGAGGCTGACTGGAAATGGGGTGATGGGGGGTTAGGACTGGAAATGGGCTGGGGGGGGTTAAGACTGGTAATGGGCTGTGGGCTGATGGGGGCTGACTGGAAATAGGGTGATGGGGGGTTAGGATTGCTAATGGGCTATGGGGGGGTTAGGACTGCTAATGGGCTATGGGGGCGCTAGGACAGGAAATGGGCTGATGGGGAGGGGTTAGGACTTGAGGTGGGCTGATGTGGTTAGGACTGGTAATGGGCTGTGGGCTGATGGGGGTGGGGTTAGGACTGGCAATGGGCTATGGGGGGCTGACTGGAAATGGGCTGATGGGGTTAAGACTGGAAGTGGGCTGATGGGGGGGTTAGGACTGGTAATGGGTTATAGGGGGGGCTTAAACTGAA
Organism: Ichthyophis bannanicus; assembly: GCA_033557465.1. Lineage (NCBI taxonomy): Eukaryota > Metazoa > Chordata > Amphibia > Gymnophiona > Ichthyophiidae > Ichthyophis > Ichthyophis bannanicus. Next base: position 810,405,665 of record CM066036.1, read on the forward strand.
AATGGGTTGATGGGGGGCTAGGACTGGTAATGGGTTGGGGGATTGCTATGACTGGAAATGGACTGAGTGGACGGGGAGGCTTGAACTGCAAATAGCTGATGGGGAGTGAGCTTGGAATGGAAATGGGCTGTGAGGGAAGGGAGCTAGGACAGAAAATGGGCTGATGGAGCAGCTAGGATAGGACTGGAAATGGGCTGTTGGGGGGGAGCTAAGATTGGAAATGGGCTGTGGTGGGGGCTTGAATTGAAATGGACTCATGGAGGGGCTAGAACTGGAAGTAGGCTCATGGGGGGGCTTGGACTGGAATTGGGCTGAGTGGAGGGGAGCTAGGATTTGACATGGGCTGATGGTGGGGCTAGGAAATGACTAGAAATGGGCTGATGGGGGGCTAGGATTGGAAATGAGCTGATGAAGGGACTCAGACTGAAAATGGATGGGGGAGCTAGGACTGGAAATGGGTTGATGGGGGGCTAGGACTGGAAATGGGCTGATGCAGGGACTAGAAGGGAATGGATGCTGGGTGAGACTGGAACTAGAAGGGAGCTGATGTTGGGGGAGGATTAGAATGGGATGGGGCTGGGAGAGTAAAATGGAGAGGGGAAAAATATTTTGTGTGGGAGGGATGAAAAATCTACAATTGGCCGGGTATTGGGAGAGTAAGTGGGGATTGAGGATGGAGGGGTAAAATTTGTGTGGATGAAATAAGAATGAGGAAAGAGCAAAAGGAGAAAGATTAGTATGTTAAAGCAGATGTAGAGAGAGAGGATGGAAAGAAAACTAGAAGAGAGAAGAAAGGACAAATGGACAGCAGACGATGGAGAGTTAGCAGAAAACATGAAGAAACCAGAAGAAAGTGGCTGGAGCAATTGCAACTGAAAAAAATGCACAAAAGGTAGAAAGATATCTCTTTATTTTGAATTTATTAACTGGAATATGAAAGCTCTGGGAAATGTGCATCATTAACGTCTGCGCTTGTTTGGTACAAGAGGAAATTGATTTATAGTTTTATTTCTACAGTGTTGTTGTACATTCCAAGTTTGGCTTTTGGGGTTCCCAGTTTAATTATTGCCTTCCTGTTTCTAAATTGCGATTCCTTGTTTGGTGATGGTCTATGTTCTGCATGTGTAACTGAGCTGAGGTATTCTGTTTATGTAATTCCTATTTGACATTGCCACTTGTTCTCTTTCCCCAGTATTCTCTGAAATGTACTGGTTTAATATTTGCAGTGTTTCCTTTTGATAGGTAGGGTCTGGTGCTTTGTGAGTCCTGGTAATGCTGTCAGGATACAGCGGGTTTGCTATGGGTTCTAAATGGGCAGCGTTTGTAGTAGTTCCTAATGTGCCTGGTGGTTGGCACTGGATTATAGTAATGTAGAAATCTTTTAGTCTTTCTTTATCCATACACTCATTAAGAGACATGTTTACTAAAAGTTAGTGAATGGTAACATTATGCAAATATTTATGCAAATAAGACCACTTATGCAAATGAGGCCCCGCACCGAGTCTCCGCACATGGCCCCGCACCCCCCTTGGGCCGCCCCTGAGTCTGCCCAGTAAGATGGCAAGAGTAGGTGCACCTGCCGCTCTGTGCAGGTCACCCCTCCCCATGTCTTTGTTTAGGGGTGAACCCACCGTTCCATGTAGGACACCCCTATTTGTTGAGAAATTAGATGGTTCACTTTATTTTGATTTTATCCTGTTGCTGTAAAGGGATCCACTGTCTGTCCCATGCCATTTTGAATTCCGCCACTATGTTTGCCTCCACCACTTCCATCGGGAGGGCATTCCAAGCATCCACCACCCTTTCAGTGAAAAAGTATTTCCTGACATTGCCTTTCAATTTACCACCTTGCAGCTTCATGTTATGTCCTCTGGTTTTACAGCTTCCCCATCTTTGGAAGAGGTTTCTTTGTTCTTTATTTCTCTTTAAGTATTTAAAGGTCTGAATCATATCTCCCCTGTCCCTCCTCTCCTCCCCAGTGTACATATTTAGGTCTTCAAGTCTCTTCTCATAAGGCTTCTGACGCTGGCTCCAAATCATTTTGGTCGCCTTCCTCTGAACAGTTTCCAGTCTTTTTACATCCTTTGCAAGATATGGTCTCCAAAACTGAACACAGTATTCCAAGTGAGGCCTCACCAGTGACTTATACAGTGGCATTAGTACCTCTTCCTTTCTGCTGGTAATTCCTCTTGTATGCAGCCCAACATCCTCCTGACTTTTGCACCGCCTTGTCGCAATGTTTTGCCACCTTGAGATCTACAGAAATAATCATACCAAGGTCCTTCTCATGATCCGTGCACACCAACCTCTCGCCCCCTATCGTGTACATTTCCTTTGGATTTCTGCTACCCAAGAGCATGACAATGCACTTCTTTGCATTAAATCTTAATTGCCAAGCATTAGACCATTCTTCCAGCTTTTGTAGATCTTTCCTCATGTTAACCACTCCCTCAGGGGAGTTGACTCTGTTGCAAATTTTCGTGTCATCTGCAAAAAGACAGACTTTCCATTCAGTCTTTCAGCAATATCACTCACAAATACATTGAACAGTGCCGGGCCCAGGGCCAAACCCTGGGGCATCCCGCTAATCACCTTCCTTTCATCAGATTGAGCTCCATTTACCATCACCCTGTCGTCTGTCAGTCAACCAATTTCTGATCCAGTTTACCACCTTGGGACCCATCCCCAAACTACTGAGTTTATTGATAAGCCTCCTATGAGGAACAGCGTCAAAGGCTTTGCTGAAATCCAGGTAGATGACATCCATCGCATGCCCTTGATCTACATCTCTGATCACCCAGTCAAAGAACTCAATCAGATTTGTTTGGCAAGATCGTCCTTCAGTAAAACCATGTTGCCTCGGATCATGCAACCTGTTGGTTTTGAGAAAGTCCACTATTCGCTCTTTCAGGAGCACCTCCATTACTATTTGCTCTTTCAAATCCTCTGTTCTGAAAATTGGGGTTTCTGATGTAAAAATAGTATGTGACTGAGTCTGGGAACAAATCGTGTTGCAGTGAGAAAGGGAGATCGTATGTGTAGTCCTGGGACGTCATGCTATTATGATATAGCAGCTGTTAGTCATAGGTTTGGTTTGGCAGAATGATGTCTTTTATGACTGAAAGTGAGAGTGTGTGGTGTGGGGGTAGCACGGGAGGGTCTGATGTGCTGATCAGCAATTCAGGGAGACCATGAATGGCTGGCCAATACCTGGACCATATGGATGACCGCAGTGTACCAGGTGCCAGTGTGATAGGGCAGCCATTCATCAGCTGTGCCAGGCACCGGGATTCTGATGTTATGCCAACATCCCCCAGATTGTGCCATGAGGCCTACATCCTTCCCTAGTCCAGGATCTATGCAAGCTGCAAGAGTAGTGATATATCTGGAGGCTAGCTACCCAGGTATGATGGCACAAAGATCCCCCTTCCCATGCCCACATAGAACTGACCAGGGAAGCAGTGCCACAAAGCAGACTGTGGGACGGCAGACAGTGCTGCCCCATAGGTAGTGGATGTCTACAGACCAATATACACCAGGTGCAGCTGCTGTGAGAAATGCCAGTACCCAGATAGGTGGGAATCAGATGCCACAGCCAGAAGGCCCTACTACTACTACTACTACTGGTCATTTGTATAGTGCTACAAGGCATACGCAGCGCTGCACAAACACATATATAAGATGGTCCCTGCTCAGCAGAGCTTACAATCTAATCAAGACAGACAATACAGCAGCTGTGGACAGGATATATTTAGGGGGGATGATAAGGAAACAAGGGAGCGTAGGTGGATCAGATCCAAACGCGGCAACGAAGAGGTGAGCATTCAGCCTGGATATGGGAAGGGCCAGAGAAAAAGCCAGATGTACAGACACAGGTAGTTGGTTGTAGGCATAGGGAGCAGCAGGGTGAAAGGAGCGAAGTCTGGATTTGGCAGTAGAAGAGAAGGGCACAGTTCGAAGCAGTCTGACGTTTCTGAATCTGTATCCCCAGGTAAACAGTCTTCAGATTCTGTTTTGATAACGTTTTACTAAGCTTGTAACATCCTGTGGGTCTGGGGCAGGTTTGGAGCCCTTGACCACCCCCTTAGAGGGTGATATTACCCTGAAGGATATCTGGAGCGCGATTAGGTCCTTGGACCTTAAACTGGGTTCCACTGTTTCTTCATTATGTGTTTTTTCACAGGAGACTGTAGTTTGTTTGCAAGCATTTGATAATAACAATCATTTAACCAATTATGTGGTTTCTAGATTGGAATCTCAGTTGCTTCCTGTTCAGCAGACATATATTGGACATATTACTGACTCTTTAGTTCTACATGTGAAGTTGGAAGCTCTGGAGAATTCCATCCGGGCCTGTAATTTGCGGTTCCTAAATTTTCCGCAGACACATTTATTATCTCCTGACATATTACTAAGGAAATATTTTACTAAAGTTTGGGGGTTTTCTTAGTGTTGAATTTTCTAATGCATATTATCTTCCTTCACGACATAGGGTAGTAAATCCCTCTGAGGGTGGCCTTGGTGTTTTAACTCCATCAATTACTCAGAGTTTGACTGCTTTCCTGGAGGATTTTACATATATTGCCCGCCGTTCCACATTATTAGTAATGTTCTTATCTGAAACCGCTAAGATTAGAGTCCTTAAAGCTTTCTTTCAAAAGAAAGAAATCCAGCTCTGTGGACAGCATACAAATATCTTTCCTGATATCACTCGTAGTGGGCAGCTTCGGAGTAAATATTTTCTTAGTTTGAAGCCCAGAATTTTAGTTCTGGGAGCAACTTTTTTTCTTTGTTGTCCCTGCAGGTATTTGATCACTCTGCATCGGAATTCATTTGCTTTTATTGATGTCTCCCACCTTGAAAAATTCTTATTGGATGGAGGGGAAGTAAAGGGGGTAGACAATGGTTGAGTAACTTATACCTCCTTTGTGGCTTGGTTTGCCTGGTTCTGTTGTTGTCTTTTTCTGTTTGTTTTTTTTTCAGTATCCAGTATTGAATCCCTAGATATGGGCTATTTCTTCTTTTCTTAATGGGTTGGATTCTTACCCTTTTTATTGTTATGGGTTGCATTAATGCTTGTTCAAATGGAGTTTTCTTTTTGTTTGCTGATTTCAGCAGATAGTGTAAAAAATTGTATAGAAAATAATAATATTAAAAAAAGAAGCAATCTGACAGAAGAGTAGATTTCCCGAGGAGGGGTGTAGGGAGAGATAAGAAGGGAAAGGTCGTGTGGAGCAGCAGAATTAGTGCACTTATAGATCATATGCACAAAAAGGGAATACGTTTGTTGCTCATCAATATTATTCATCCTTTGGGAACTGCACTGTTAGTTTCCGGTTTGGTGCACTTGGTAAGGGTCCATCCTTAGCAGTTTAAAGGATGTTTGTAGACATGATCAGGGATCACAGGGGCCGTTTATAATGCCAAGTACCATTTGATGCAAGGTATGTCATAGAAACATAGAAACATGACGACAGAAAAAGACCACATGGGCTATCTAGTCTGTCTTTCCATATCAACCACTACAACAGTCCCCTTTTTTCCTTTAGAGATACTCTGTGTTTGTCCCATGCTATTTTGAATTCCTGACATGCATGATCATAGTTACATTCTTTCATACCATATTAGAGTGCACTGGGATTACCTAGCACTTCTGAGGGCCTGTAGAGGACTAGTATGTGGTCTAGGTTGCAGCAGCAGTCATTTCTCATTGGTATTTGTCTAGTTTGCATCAACACACTACTGTCAATGTGAAGAGCAGTTTAGGAGATGCTAATTTTTCCCAAAGGGCATGGCGTCCTCAGGTACATCGCGGAGACAGGCAGGATCCAAAATGTGTAACATTTCAGAATACAGTGGCCACGGGGACGTCCAAAACATTTATCCATGTCCGATAATATTGATGGGGGATGGGTTTCTCCATTATATCCCATGGCCCATGCCTGCACCCATGCACTGGTGCACACCGGATGCATGCACAAGCCAGCCGAACAGCGTAGGCACATCTCGACCCGTGGATGTGGAATTTGGTTCAAATGAGCTCGTTTTTAGTTTAGACATGTCCATGGGCTGGACGTGCATTTTAGGGAATTGGCCTCCACGTGGCGTGGTTTACCGATGGCAGTAAAGAAGAAAGAATGAAATAGATTCCAATAATTGAACGGTGCAGTAACAGAAGCTTGAACTGCTCTTCTCGCATTCTTTCTGGGAATTATGGTCTTAATTGGCTAATTGATTGTAATTTCCCTAATGATTTTCCAACAGTGGTGGAAATCTGATCATCCATTGGCAAAGCCAAATCTATAATAACAGCAAGTCTATAAATGGTTTTTGATATTGGAATAGTCACATTTCCAAACTTTGGACTAATTTGAGGAGTCTGACATCTCACACAAAGAATTTTGTGTTTTCCAGATTAATTCTAAGATGATTAATGGTCATCCGGTCCTGAACCACAAGATCCTAACTTCAAATAAGCTTTCTCAAAATTATCATCGGCATAAATCACCTGCTTTAGTCCTAAGGAATCCAACCAGTATCCCAAAGAGCATAAATAAAGCTGCAAACAAGGGGGAACCCCGAGGAACCCCACTCTAAATACAAATTAGCAGATATATTTAATCGATAACTAACTGAACAAGTACGATTTGTCAGAAAATGGCAGTTCCTGATCCCTTGCAGTCACATTTTGACATGCCACTAGGGGTCACTCTGCCAAATAATTGCTACTGAGTTACAGACTTAGGGGCATCTTTACTAAAGGTTTTAATGCACATTAAGCATCCACAGTCCTTTTATTTTTATGGGCACAGTTGCACTTAATGCGCGTTAATTTCATTAACACGCGTCAACTCTTAGTAAACATGCCCCTTAGATTGTAAAACCTCTTGACTGTATACTTGATTGTAACTCGGTTTGAACAAGTACTAGAAAGGTATGAGCTTTCAGTACTGCTAAATAAATAAAGTACTGCAGGTTAGTAAATGATTTTGAACTCTAAGATAGGTTTGCTTGTGCTAAAATGTGCTCTTTTAACAACACTTTAATTTATTTATTTATTTATTTATTTAACATTTCTTATATACCGCCTTTCATGATATCAAGGTGGTTTACATTGAACAAACTGAAATTACATTGAACAGGGCATTATAACTTGGAGATAACTATTTTACAGGTAACATGGGCTATGGAGGGTTAAGTGGCTTGCCCAAGACCACAAGGAGCACCTGTGGGACTAGAAACCCCAGTCCTTCCGGCCCAAGGTTGCTGTCCTCTAGTGGGATTAGAACCCCCGACCTTCCGGCCTGAAGTACCTTAATAACTAGGTCCCCTTGTGTGATATAGTTGAAGTGCCAGCCACTGGCTTGTTTTTCTTTCTAAAGAATGTATGTAAATAGTACAAGAGAAAGTCTTATGGTTTAGTGATTTATGAATGTGTGTGCATGCCCTCCTATCACGGGGGTGAGGATAGCCCTAGAGACGTGCACAAAGATTAGGGAAATGTTACAAAAACAGTAAATGGAAGGGGTTCTGTGGATAGAGGGAGGCAATGTGTCACAAGGTCTTCACTGGAATGACACACAAGAATAAAATACTGAAAAAGTAAATGTTCACACCTATACTATCTTTAAGTAAGAACACCATTATCTGGTGACTCCCCAAAAACAAAGGATATGCTGGGCCCAAATGAGACAACAGCAAAATAGAAAAAAGCACTAAATTGATAAAGTTCCAAACAGTTCTTTAACCCCAATCCTTGGAATGTGAGCAGGCTTCTTTTTTAAACTTCTTCTTTAGTCTCTTTTGCAGGGGACCCAGTAGGGCTCCCCCTCCTCTTCTCTCTTCAGGGTTCCAGGTCAAGCAGGTGCGGCCCAATGGTGGTGCAGGGCCATGTGCGAAGACTCATTGTAGGGCCTCATTTGCATATCCACGGGACCTCATTTGCATAAAATTAATTTATTTTATTTTAAAATGTATATGTTGCCAGCTAAAATTTTAGGCGACTTTCCTAGGAGCCCTTCACAAGCCTCTCTTTTGTCCTGGCAATGACTTAGGGGCATGTTTGCTAAATATTAATGTGCACTAAGTACCACTGCACCAATAGAAATAAATGGGTGTTCCTGCACTTAACACACATTAACATTTGTGAATGCGCATTAACTTTTAAACATGCCTTTTAATGAGCAGTAAGGATAAAGAAAGATTACCAGATTTCCAGTGCCAACTGCCAGGAAGTACTATAAACCCTGCTCTTTTAGAACCCATAGCAAATCCGCCGTATCATAACAGCACAACCAGGACTCGCAAAGCACCAAACCCTACCTATCAAAATGCAACACTGCAAATATTAAACCAATACATCTCCTACTGGGGAAAGAAAGCAAGTGGGACTGTCACATGGAAACTACATGAACAGAATACTGCAGCAAGGTTATACATGCAAAACATAGACCGTCAGCAAGCATAGAACAAGGATCACAATTTAGCCAAAGGAAGATAATAATTAAACTGGGAACCCCAAAAGCCAAACTTGGAATGTACAACAACACTGGAGAAATAAAACTATAAATTAATTTCCTCTTGTACTAAACCAAATGCAAAGACGTTAGTGATGCACATTTCCCAGAGCTGACATATTTCAGTTAATAAATTCAAAATAAAATAGTATTTGTCTACCTTTTTGTTGTTTGGGCATTTTATTTTTCCATCGCAGCTGCCCCAGTCGCTTTCTTCTGTTTTCTTCGTGTCTTCTGCTAACTCTCCATTGTCTGCTGTCCATTTGTCCTTTCTTCTCTCTTCTAGTTTTCTACATTCTCTCTCTTCATCTGCTTCAACATGCTGATCTTTCCCCTTTTGCTCATTTCTCCATTTCTTTCTTTATTCCTTTTTCATCCCTCCATCCTCAATCCCCACTTACTCTCCCAATACCTGGCCAATCGTAGATTTTTCTTCCCTCCCACCCAAAATATCTTTTCCCCTCTCTATCCTAACTCCCCTAGTCCCACCCCCTTCTAGCCTCCCCCATCAGACCCCTTCTAGTTCCAGCCCCACCCAGTGTCTGCTCACTTCTAGTCCCATTCTCCTATCCCCCTACATCAGCCCATTCCAATCCTAGCCCCTCATCAGCCCATTTCCAGTCCTAGCTCCCCCATCAGCCAGTTTCCAGTCCGACTCCCCCATCAGCCTACTTACAGTCCAAGACCCCCCCCCATCAGCCCATTTCCAGTCCTAGCCCCCTCCCCCATCAGCCCTTTCCAGTCCTATTCTAGCCCCCCTATCAGGTTCCACAATGCTTGTATTGGGGCAAGCAGTGGATTTCCCAGGTCCTTTTTAATAATGGTTTATGGACCTTTTCTCCAGAAACTTGTCCAAACCTTTTTTTTAAACCCAGCTATACTAACAGCTTTTACTACATCCTCTGGTAACAGATTCCAGAGTTTGATTACATGTTGCGTGGAAAAATATTTTATTAGTTTTTAAACGGACTACACTGTAGCTTCATTGCATGTCCCCTAGATTTTCTATTTGATGGCATAAAGAATCTATCTACATTTACCTGTTCCACTACATTCATTAATTTATAGACTTCTAACATATCTCCCCTCAGCCATCTCCTTTCCAGGTTGAAGAGCCCTAACCTTTTAAACCTCTCCTCATAGGGGTATCTATCCATCTGCTTTACCATTTTGGTGGCTCTTCTCTGTATATTTTCTGATTCCGCTATATCTTTTTAAAGATACGGTGACCAGAACTGCACTCAATATTCAAGGTGCAGTCGCCCCATGGAACAATACAGAGGCATTATAATATCCTTGGTTTTATCCTTGCAGCAAAAACTCCAAATCACTCCTTAAGAAATTCTTCCTTTAGGGTACAGGGAGAAGAAAATAGAGAATTTCTCTTTTTCCCAAAAGAAATAATATAAAATATTGCTTCAGAAAAATTCCTCCTGTCTGAGTGCCTGTAATACACTGCGGAGTCCAGTCCTTCACAAATAGAACTAGGCTTCTCAGAAGTTGAGTTGGGATGCACCACCCAGTAGGTCCCACAACCAAAACTTCTCTAGCAGCTGGACTCCTTCAGGTCTGAAGCTTCCATCTCTCCCAGCTAGGTTCTTCTCTAGACCTACCCTGGGTCTGCTAGCCTTCTTCACTCTCCTTTCTCCTTAGTTGAGCCTAGCTGCCTAGGTGAAAGGTATACTCCTTTTGTTAGATTTAGCCAAACATTTGTGAGACATCTTTTGCAGCTCCCTGTAGCAATGGACTCCCGCCTACCAAGTCCAACCCCTCCAGGACCTTCCCGCAAACCCCTGCAGACATAAACCTAGAAAGATACAACCACTGTCCAGTGATGGACAGGTAGATGTATCTTCCATTACATAGGTCACATTCAGGAGCAGGGACTCCAGAATTGTCCTCCATTTAACTATACAGAAACTGTTCTGGTGTCCTGCTATATGTACAATACATAAATAAGTATCAAGCAAGTACAGACATATCTGAGAACTTTCAGTGACAGGATACTTCTATTTATATGAAGGGTCAGCTTTCAGTTACTGTTCTCAATTAATTTTGGGGCTGGTGATATTAGGTTGCATGGATGTGTCTATGGGGTGGCAGGGGCACCGTGGTGCTGAGAGCAGGAGGGTTCAACCTTTCATGGCACAAGAGCTAAAATTGTCATGGACTGTGCTAGATATACACTGGGAATAATGAGGAAAGACTTTGGCTTCTTTCTCCCCCATTAGATGTCGCATGCACAGAGTATACTGCTGGAATCATCGGTGTGCCGTACAGTGCACATAAGAGGGTTAATTTATAGCGGTGCACTTAGGCAGGAGAGGTTCATAAGCACATTGTCACACTCAAATTAATCCAGGGAAAGTAGTCGCCCACATTTACTCCTTCTTTGAGGCAGGTGTAATCAGGTATGTGTGCATACGCATATATGAATTAGGGCACAACATATTCTCATACATGCTTGTCTCACTCCTGATGGGAGTGGGAGCGGTGGGAGTGTCAGCAGGAGCCTGCAGCTACCTTTCACCTTGCTTGTGTGTACATCCCCACGGGACACAGGATGTACAAGGCCGTTACCTGAATCGGCCCTGAACGTCCTGCCAGGATGGCCCATCCCCGCTCCATCCCAGTCCTGCCCCCTCCCGCCCCCTCGCCGGCTCTCCCCATCCTGATGCTCCACATCCCAGAATTTGGCCCATATTTAACACACAAAAGAATCAAATAAAACAAGATCAATTTTAAAATGGAAATAGTAGGAAACCAAATAAAAACTGGAACATTGCCAGGACATGATTACTGTCACCATGATTACTGTCACCCTTATAAACAATTCAAATCACTTTGAACAGAAGAACCAAATTCCCATTGCAGTAAAATTAGATGCATCTGTGATCAATTAGAAACATAGAAACATGATGACAGAAAAAGACCACAAGGCCCATCTAGTCTGTCCTTCCATAACAACAACTACAACAGTCCAGTTTTTACCTTTAGAGATCCTCTGTGTTGGTCCCATGCTTTTTTGAATTCAGTTACTGTCCTCATCTCTACCACCTCCACTGGGAGACTATTCCACGGATCCACTACTCTTTCCGTAAAGAAATATTTCCGCATATCACTCCTGAATCTATCTCCCTTCACCCTCATCCCATGTCCCCTCGTCGCAGAACTTGCTTTCAATTGAAAGAGGCTCTCTTCCTGAACATTTATGCCACGGAGGTATTTAAACATCTCAATCATATCACCTCTATCCCGCCTTTCCACTAAGGTGTACATATTAAGATCCTTCAGTCTGTCCTCATATGCTTTATAATGAAGACCACTAATCATCTTAGTAGCACCCCTCTGTACCGACTCCATCCTGTTCACATCCTTTTGAAGGTGCGGTCTCCAGAATTGCACACCATACTCCAAATGAGGTCGCACCAAAGACTTGTACAGAGGCATTATCACCTCCTTTTTTCTGCTAGCCATTCCTCTCCGTATGCACCCAAGCATCCTTCTAGCTTTTGCCGTCGCCTTTTCTACCTGTTTAGCTACTTTAAGATCATCGGACACAACTACGCCTGTGTCCGATGATCTTAAAGTAGCTAAACAGGTACTTGTCAGCACTCAAAAGACTTGAATCAGCCAAAGAAAGATGGCTCTGTTTAAAATGGCCACATTCATGCCTTGTTCCATTTTCACAATGGTGAAGACAAGAGAGCTGCCTGAGACCGTCAGAAAAGCCATTATCATCAAACTTCAAAGAGTACAAGGCCATCTCCAAATATCTTGGAATTCCTGTGTCTACAGTTCACAATGTTATTAAGACGTTTTCTACTCATGGAACTATCAAGAACCTCCCAGGACATGATGGGAAGAGGAAAATTAATCCAAGAAGTCTTTGAAAGTTAGTGCAAGCTGTTGGGAAAACACCATGTATTTATTTATTTATTTAAACTTATTTATATACCATTTTTCTACTATTCAAGGCCATTTAGAAGTAACAAAACAGACTAACAGTGCAGGAATGTACTGTCGTACAGAGAACAAGAACTCTTAACTACATATGAACAATTTAAATAGAGTAAAAATTACAGTCATTAACTATGTACAAGAAGTGGGGGGGGGGGAGGGGGGGGGAAGATACATATTCCAGGGATAGGTGAGGCATGTTCTGTACTCAGTGTATGATTCAGGTCTGTGATATTTAAGTCACACTTGACCATGGGTCTAATGTTGTGGTTGTGCTATAATATTCATGGAATAGGAAGGTTTTTAATTTCTTCCTAAAGTATGAATGGTCAGGGCGCATCCTCTCAGGGAGGGCATTCCATGCAGTTGGGGCAAAAAGGGAGAATGCACAACTACATGAGGATTTTTTGCTTTTTGGTTTTTGGACTGGGATGTTAAGGAGGTTGATAGAGCCAGGCTTTCAGAGTCTGTCACTTTTGGGTCTAGAGAGGAGGGGGTGAAAACAGGTTGCGGATTCATTGTGTAGGACTTTGTGAGTCATAATGAGTGCCTTCTATTTTATTTTGATTTGGATAGGGAACCAGTGTAGGTGTTTTAGGATAGGAGTGATATGGGCTTGTCTTGGGGTTCTATGGATTATTCTTGCTACAGTAGTTCGTGCCATTTGAAGAGGGTGATGGGTTTGTTTGGGAAGGCCGTGACATATAATGTTATAGTAGTCAAGGGTGGGGGTGATTACAGCTTGGAATCTGGACTTAGAAGAGGACGGAGTTTCTTCAGTGTTCTTAGTTTATATTAGATGGATTGGTTTGTTCTTATTTGTTCTTGGAAGTTGTGGAGGGGAGTAACATGCATCAGAGAATACATGGAAGGCCTCTGTCTTTGTCTGGTTAATGATAATGTTGTGATATTGGAGCCAATGTCTAACCTTGGTGAAGCATTTGCTGATATTACTGAAGTATGGTGCTGAGTGTTAAATGGGGTGAAGAACATTATGTCATCTGCGTAAAGCTGGTACTGTATCTTATGTTCCTTGAAGATCTGGCATATAGGCTGGAGGAAGAATTTGAATAATAGGGCTGGTAGGCTAGAGCCTTGAGGCACTCCTTGATGCTGGAGGAAACTATCTGCAGACAGGTATGCAAAACTTATAGATGGCTACAAGAAACGTTTGGAGGCTGTCATCACTAACAAGGTTGCGCAACCAAATATTAGTGAAGGGTGCCATTAACCCTGTCCAGGTCACATTTAGTTTTTTCTCAGCAATGATTATGTCTACGTTGCACAGATCCTTTTTTTTTTTTTTTTGCTGTATACCTTTGAACATACTATTATTATGACACACAGTTGGCATATTTCCAATTATTTCTCAAGATATTGTATACAACATATCTAAAATGCAAGGGTACCAATAATGTTGACCACAACTGTAAGAGGGATATATAGAGAGTCTACATTAATGTTTTTAATAACATCTTCAAAAAAATGTAATAGTTTGGTAAGACAAGACTTCCCTTTGCTAAGTCCATGTTGGCTCTGCCCAATTAAGCTATGTCTATCATTAAACATAAAATAATGTTAAAGGTCAGCACAAAAGAGGAAGACCAGCAATGTGATGGATTGATACAATAACAGCAGCTATGGATGCCACTCTATCAACAATTAGCTGCCTGACTGAAGACCGAACACAGTTTAGGACAACTATCCAGAGGGTCGCCATGAGTCGACATCGACTCAACGGCATTTAACTACAACATCATAAACATACGATTTGCCATATTAGGTCAGACCAAAGATTCATCACGCCTAGTATCCTGTTTTCAACAGCGACCAATCCAAGTCATAAATGCCTGGCAGGATCCTCAAAAAGTAGCTGGATTCCATGCTGCCTACCCCCAGGGATAAGCAGTGGCTTCTCCAAGTGTGTATGGACTTTTTCCTCCAGGAACTAATCCAAACCTTTTTAAACCCAGCTTTCCTAATCCATATGGCCAGTGATTTTGACTCATTCCTCAGTGTGTGTTGAGGGGAGGGGGGGGGTGGATTCATTTTGCAGGCTTCCAGGAGAGTTGTTTGGGGGAAAAAACAAGATCGCAAGCTGTGAAGCCAAGAGATGAGGACTGAATATCCTTAGCAGGGAGGGGAACTGACAGTAAAGCGGAAGAGGAATAGAGGGGTCTGTGATATTGCGTAAGGAGAAAGAATGAACAGACTGAGCGGGGCTTGGTGGTCTCTTTTGTCTCTCAACGCATTCTGTGTTCCTGCATGGTGTGTGTTCCTTTAGCAACTCCTTGCAGATTGTGTTCACTGGGGCTGCTGAAACCCAAAAAGACTAAGAAGACTGGACACTCAAAGCCCACCCAAGCTGCACGTGTACACTCGTATCTTAACTTTTTCAAAGTATGAAGCCTTTTAGGAGATTTAGACTATTAATTCTCATCCCACAAACCAATTCTTGTCACATCAGTAGATCTAATTACAGTTGCCAGGTAATCTCGGTGATTCTGGGCCTTAAGAAGCACTGTGTCATCTCTGAGGATGAGGGACAAGAGGAAGATCCTCAGGATCTGCTGTCACTTCTTAATTTCTTGGATTCACAATACACACTTCTCCAAAATCTACTCTTCTGCTACTTTAGAGCATTATTCAACATACACAGAGCCGTGCAGATATGTATACAAGAGAAGTCCCTCTTCTGTTTATCTTACAATCTAGTCTCAGTACACACAAACAAACCAGAGGCCTCAGTAAATCTAAAACCAATGTTTAAACCACACATTTAAGATTTAAAAGTAACGTCGTGAAGGTGGGTCTAATTTTCAAAGATTATGGCCTTTAAATGCCGGTTGGATATTCAGATAGTGACTGCCGCTGAATATCCAGATTGTATGGCCATTATCCAGTTAAGGGTGGCAATTATTCTGATCGTGGTGATTTCCATCCACCGAATGTCTGGCTGAAAGGCTTTGTCTGCACAACCTCTGCGGTTATCCAGATATGTGCTTTTGACTATTGACTTTGTGAATATTAAAAAAAATGTGAGATTGGCCAGACGGATTGCATGACACATCAGTTAAGAGAGGTCATTCCAGGCGTATAGAGCAGCAAGGGGGAATCCATGGGGTCAGTATCTCAAAGTGTTCTTACCTTTTTGGAAGCAAAATGACAACTACGTCAGTTTTCAGAAGGAAACTGAAGAGGTAAATAAAAATATTCAAGCTGAGGTTGAGTGAAGTTCCTAGATCAGCAGATCTACTCTTCTGTTCAGATTACTGTTTTAAAATAAATATGTTTATCATATGCTAAATTGCTGCATGGTTAGAATGTCTTGGGACAGGAAATAGCATCAGTGGGTGATAACTTTCTTAGATTAATTTCTGAGGCTCCACGTGAACTCTACATACTGCTTGTAGCTTTCTTTGTTGGATGACCATTACCTGTGCAGCACACCAACCTGTGCACATCTTTTCTTTCAAGCTTGCTATCACTCACTATCTAGGAGATGCTGCTTTGAAGATGTCTTTCCACTAGCACATCTGCAAATAATTCCTAAGTCTTTGATGGATCTACAAGCAGAGTATAAAAGGGAGCCAAGTACTTCAGGAGACAGCCAGCTCTAGTTCTTAGAGGACACGGACAGGACTAGTCTTCAGGATAACAATGACACATAGATTAGCCTGTTCATGTGCAGACATGTGCATATTATCATGGATTTACTGAAAATCAGGCTTGTTTGCAGCTCCTGAGGACCATCCCCAATCTAGGTAAACATGAAATGTTGGAGTAGCCTAATAGTTGGAGTAGTGGGCTAGAACCAAAGAAGCCAGTGGTCAAATTCCACTGTTGCTCTTTACCCTCGCTTGCCTCAAGTACAATCTTAGATTGTAAGTCTTCCAAAACTTCCAGTACCTACTGTTCCTGAATGTAACTTGCTTCCAGTATTACTGTTGGAAAGTTGAGGTAAATACAAATAAGGTGGAAAAACTTCAGTAGATTTTATCAGGAGGTAGTAGGATAGGACCTCTTCAGTCCCTTCTAGACTCTACCTCACCTGTCATTCCTTTTCATCCATCCATGCTTCTCTACCATCAACTGGAGACAGAGAACAAGTGGTTTGATGATGTCATACTATATAGTGCCCCGTGCAGCCCTCAGGCATTAAGTCTTTCTCTGCCTCCAGCAGATCTGTGCAGTGTGGGTTCATTTGGTGCAGACTGAACAGCTTTATGATCTAGAAGAGGATAATCAAGAAGGCTTTGACCGGGTTGATACTAGGTTGCTGGCCAAGGGGATGCAAATTCTTTGAGGCTGAGGTCTCTATTCCCCTTCCTGAGGAATATTGGGCAGTCTCCTATTGCCCTCTCCTACTTTTGAGGAGAGGCCAGGTCACTTATAGAAGAAATAGGGAATAAAGTTAAGAAAAGAAAACAGAGCATAGTAGGAGAGAGACTGACCTAATGAGACTCTGCCTGGGGGAGAGGGGGCTGCAGTGTAATATTGAGACCTGAAGTTGTGAGGGCAGCTGGTAGCACTGCAGGTAGTCATCTGTTGAGGGGAGATACTAGGGCAAGCTAAATATAGCAGTCAGGGCATGCAGTCAGTGGCACATAAGTTTAGATGTAGTGAGTTCTGCTGTGCCTATAAGGTGGAGGTACCAGCAAAGATGGTGGAAGACATGAGGGGAAGCCCTGGATAGTAGGGGCTCGGAGAAGATGTTCTGGGTGGCAGTGTATTTTAGCAGCAGCAGTGTCCATGGCAGGTGCCGGTCCCAGGGAAGCCAGCATGCTGATGAGAAATGTCACCATTTATCTGACCACATTGCAGACCAAGATGCTGCAATTAATTGCCTCTTTTACTCCCAATGAGAATCGGTAGGAATGACCTATTCACCAAGACAGTGGGGTTGCTGAGACCTTGGCACCTATGTTCTCGGAGGAATTCTCTACTGAGTTGTTTTGTTAATGTACCAGGCCTTCATGTTAAAAATAATGGAGTGAAGTAGGCCATCTTCTCAAGCGCCAAGGAGGGGGGGGGGGGCAGATCTTTCATGAGAGTCCTTTGGCACCCAGAGGCAAACCCAGATGAGGTGGAGTCCCATGGCTTCATTGGGATCCATGGAGTTGCTAAAAGGGATCTCGAAGGAAGCTGCTGAATGCCTGGAGATAGAGGAACTACTGCTGGGAAAATATGTGATCATGGTGTATATCTTTAAGTGTGGTGCGCTGCCTTCTCTGATCACTCAGGTCTTTGCTGTGTTGATGATCTCTCATAACACCCTGGCAACACAGAGCTTATCTGAGGATATGCTCCTGAAAGGCATTCAGAAGCCCAGCAATTATTTTCCTGTCCTTAGAGCAATTAAAGACATGTCTCTCTGCATACTGTGGGAGACCTTGGATGTAGGGCTAAAGATAAGGAGGTCTGTGGTTAGATTGTTATCAGATTTTGCTGGAGGAGGTGAAACTCCATTTGTCCAAAGTGAAAGCATTGGTCTTGGCAATTGCTAAGAAGACCACTGTTTCTGTGGAGAGTAGTTCAGCCTCCAAGGTTCCACAGGACTTGAAAATGGAGGCTCTTCTGAAACTACCCTTTAAGATGTTAACCTTAGCTTTGCAAGTGTCAGTATGAAGAGAATATGTCACTAGATCATGCCTACATTGGTCACCATGATGGTTCTCCAAGGTGGAGGGGGCATTGAGGAGGCATCCTGCCTAGAGGCAGAGTTGACCTTCTTAACAAATGCTGTGTGTGTAATTTGATTTGCTCTGTGGTGAAGAACATGGCCATGGCAACAGCGGTTCAGAGGTTATTGTGACTTCAGAATTGGTCAGCAGATGTGGTGTTGAAGATGTAGTAGAATAAGCTGCCCTTTTGGGATAAGGTCTAGTTTAGGAAGGACCTGGAGAAGATTGTAAAAGATTTGGGGGGAGCCCAAAATCCCAAGGATGAGCCCTTGGGAACTAGGCAGTCCTTATCAGCAAGGAAGCATCTTTGAGACTATCACAAGTATCACTCAGGCAGGTATTTACATAAAAAAGCTGTTTTCAAACTAAGGGACAATCCTTTCATGGTGGAAAGAAAGGAGGATGAGTGTGCCCTGGGGTTTCAGAAGCTCCCAAACTTCATAATTAGGATCGGGGGTCCACGGTCTGGAAGGGCACATAGGAGTCATTTTTTCTGTGTTTTTGTTAATTGCCATCAAGTTGGTGTCGACTCATGGCAACCCTCTGGATAGTTGTCCTAAACTGGGTCTTCAGTCAGATGGCTCATAATTGATAGTGATCTTTTTCACTGTCCAACTTTCTCATCCATATGACATATTGAAAGTACCATGGCTTGGACAAGTTGAATCTTAGTATGCAGAGAGACATGTCTTTTTCTTGAGAATCTTGTCTAGATCCTTCATAGCCATTCTGCCAAGAACAATGCATCATCAGATTTTTTGACTGCTTGTCATTTCTTTATTGATCCAAGTCAGTTCAAGTTGTCCACTATTTCAATTTCTTTTCCATCAACAATGAACTTATTGATTTTGCCAGTTGTCAGGATCTTTGTCTTCTTTACGTTATGGTGCAGGCCTATTTTAAGACTTATGGGCCCGATATTGAATTGAGCCAGCTATGCACCATTATGGTCCATAGCCGTTCCCCCATCCTCTTACCCCAGATATTCAATACCGTGGTCATATACAGCCCTGGCATTGAATATCCAAGATTGCCGCACATGCCCCGGAGCTGTAGAAGCTAATCAGGTAGCAACAATATTACACCACTGCCCAGTTAGCTCCCATGGGTAAAACTAGGCCAGCTTTTGCTTTGTCTAGTTTTACCCACAGGCCGCTAACTGAGTAGTGGTACAATATCACCGCTACCCGGTTAGTGACTGTCGCTGCCTCTGCTCCACGACATGCCCCAATGCTAAGCAGTTAGCATCGGAGCATGTAAGGGAGAGAATTGGGGATATTCAGCGGTTCTAATCGTGTTAGTGCCATAGAATATCCTGTTCAGCAGCATTTACAGTTGCAAGTTTCTTCTTAATTATAAATGCAACACCATTTCTTCTTTGTCTTTCATTTCCAGCATAGTATACTATGTAATCATCAGCTGCAAAGTGCCTGATGCCAGTCCATTTCAGTTTGTTGACACCCAACAGATTGAGTTGTACACATTCCATTTCATTCTTGACCACCTCCAACTTCCCTTGGTTCATGCTTTGTACATTTCATGTCCTAATATGTGTGACTATCCATTGGCTTTTTGTGGCAAGATATGAAAGTAGAATGCCAGGGATATGAAAGTAGATTGCTAGGTCTCTTTTCTGTGCAGGTAATGCTATTGTTGTTGCCATTGTTGCAGAAATGTGATCCTCCACCGCTAACACTTACCTATTCGGCTGCTGCCCAGATGGGTGGCTTGTCTTAGTCTGACACCTCAGCTGAGACCTGTCTATCTTGGAAGACCCTGTCAATTGCTTAGCTCTCAGCATCACTGATTTATTTATTTATTTATTTACATTTCTTTTATACCGCGCTATTCGACATCAGTGCGGTTTACATAAAACATAAAACATACACGTTGCATATAATGAACTGTGCTTACAGGAAACAGGAAATAAAACTTGGTTAACTTAGGGTAACTATTTACGTCGGATTTTCATATTATACAGGCTATACTCATGAGTGTCTTATAGGGTAGAATTAGACATAATATCTATCTTAGACTGCGGGTGACAATACTGTATCATTGTCAGTTTTGTAGTACTGAAGGAATAGTTAATGTTTCACTGCCTTCCTAAATTGGACCAAGTCAGTGATTGCACGTATGTTGGGTGGAAGAGAATTCCAGCTTCTCGGTGCACATAGTTTAAAAGCTCTGTTAACTGTAGCATGGGTGCATTGGGTAAATTCTTTTTGGACTACTAATGTGTTGATAGCTGCCGATCTCCTGGATCTGTTGGATGGTGTGGTATGGATAAGCTCAGCTAATGATGTAGAGGCTAGCCCATTGATTGATTTGAAAGTAAGGAGCAGAATTTTGAAAGATAGTCTGGACTGTATGGGGAGCCAGTGAAGATGTTTTAGGATGGGTGTGATATGATCTTTCTTAGACACTCCGATTAGAACTCTTGCTGTCGCGTTCATCGCGAGCTGTAGAGGGTTTAAAGTAGATTGAGGGAGACCGTGCAGGATTGAATTTGCGTAGTCAAAATGAGGTGTGATTAGCGCCTGATAGATAGTTCGGAAGTCGCATGGTTCAAGTAGGAAGGTGCATGAGGGTACAGATCTTGTGGTATATCGCTCTGACTACGTTGCTTATGTGGATCTTCATGTCAAGGCGCTGGTCCAGGGTGACTCCAAGGTACCGGATCGAGGATTTAGTCTGAAGTTCCGCTTTCTTGACTTTTATATGTGTTGGCGTGATGAAATTTAAATTCCTCGTGATGAACAGCACCTCAGTTTTCTTGTGCTGAATTCTAAGGTTTTGGGATTGGAGCCAATTGGATACTGCATCAAAGCATTCTGTAAGTGGTGAAAGGTCAGGGTTTTCTGTCGAGAAGGGCATGTAAAGTAGGACGTCGTCCGCGTATATCAGGCAGTTTACCCCAAAAGAGTGGATGAGGTTACAGATAGGCTGCATGTAGATATTAAACATCAGGGCGGAGAGGGAGGATCCCTGCGGTACTCCTTGCTTCTGGTGGAAAGGTTTAGAAGTTGAGGCACCTGAACGTACATGTTGCCATCTGTTTGTGAGGTAAGATTCGCACCAGACTATCGCCATCTCCGAAATACCCTTCTCTCTGAGGCACACCAGTAGTAGCTCATGACATACTGAGTCGAAGGCAGCTGCTATGTCAAGGAAAATAAGGACAAATCCCTGCCAGATGTTATCAATTCCTGTGGTTATATTATTGATAAGTGTGGTGAGGAGGGTTTCCACGCCATGTTGTTCTCTAAAACCATGTTGGCATGGGTCTAGTGGTGAAATGTTGTCAACGTGGTCTTGAATTTGTCTTTGTACCTCTTTTTCTATTATTTTGGCAAGAAGTGATATGCTCGATATCGGTCTGTATGAGTCCACTTTCAGGCTGTTGAGCTTGCTGTTTTTCATCAGAGTTCTAATGGAGGTATGTTTGAGGGATTGAGGAAACACCCCTGTTGCACACAAGCTCTCATAGCACGACAAGCTGCAAACCAAGTGAGGGCATTTTTTCTGTATTTGGACCCAGGTTACCTCAGGCCAGTGGATCCTGGAGTTGATTGCACTGGTTATATCCTTGAGCTTGTGCTCTGCCTTTCTGAAGGTTTAAGGAGCCCCCCTGCTGACCTCTCCTAAAGAGGGAAGCCATCCAGTCTGCCCTGCCCCTTTGATCCACCTAGAGATGATGGTGCCGGTATCTCTGGGGGAGTGGATCCAGGAAAGTTATTCCATCTAATTTATGGTTCCCAAAAAGAAGGAATGTTTTACCCTATCCTTGACTTGATGCATGTTAACAAGATGTTGTACATCTCTCACTTTTGTATGGAGATGTACTCAGTGATAGGGTGGTAAGGTAGGGGAGATTTTAAACTCCTTGGACTTCTTAGAGGCCTACTTCCACATCCCTGTCAGGGCAGATCATCAGAGATACCTAATCCTGGGAGCATTTTCAGTTTTTTTGCTTTACCATTCAGATTAGCCATGGTCCCAAGGAAGTTGTGACAGCAACCCTCCACAAGGAAGGAATCCTGGTAGTTCCATATTTCTATGATTGGATGATCTGGATGAAATCTTTGGCAACAGCCAGAATGATTCACCTTTTACTTGATTTGGGATAGGTAGTAAGTTTTTGTCAAGAGCAAGGAGGTGCCCTCCCATACCTTGGAGTCTGTGAGGCTCAATGTGACAGAAAGGGAAAGTGATCATGACCGAGGAGAGGATCAGCTAGTTGCTATCCCAAATGCAGAGTTTGCTCTATTCATATCAGTCCAGGTCCTGGGACTATTTGTAGGTCCTGGCATTAGTGGTGGCGGTGGTGTAGGACTTGATTCTTTGGGCCTGGGATCACATGAGACCCTTGCAGAGATCTCTTCTGTCTCGGTGGTCAGCATAATCCCAGGGCAAGTGAAGGACATTCTTGCCTGGTGGCTGGAAAAGGACCACCTGTTGGCCAGGTTGGATTTGGAGACACCAGCAGTGTCACGATAAGTCTGGTAAGTTGAAGAGCACATTGTGGACCCAAGGTGTTACAGGGAATCTAGTCCACCAATGAGGTAGAGTAGCCAATCAGTCATCCGGAGCCAAGAGCAAGCAGGTGAGTGTTTCAGGTCTTTCGTCCAATGGTTCATGAGAGACTACTTTGTATCATGTCAGATGACACCACATCAGTGGCTTATGTGAACCAACAAAGAGACTCCAAGTAGTCAGCAGGTCATCCGGATGTGGTGCGCTCCCTTAGGGGGCTTCAGGACCTGCATCTGTCACAGAAGCCACTTTTCCTACTGTGGGACCTTGATTTGGTGCTGAAGTATTGGTAGTATCTCACTTTGAGCCTCTTAGAGAGGCAGTTATCAAAGATCTGACACTCAAGGTGGTTTTTCTTATTGCTCAGCAAGAAGAGTGTCGGATTTGCTTGCTCTTTCTTGTTGGGAGCCATTTCTGATTCTTGCAGAGGAAGGAGTGAGATGGTATCTTCTTTTCAGATCAATCAAGTGAGTTCTCTTCCATCATTTGCAAGGCCAGTGGGGCCTTTTGGGAGATCAGGCTGTTGGAGGTACGTAGAGTGTTGAGGCAGTATCTGAAAGTGGCATCAACATTTTGCCAATTGAATCATCTCCTTTTGCTATTCAGCAGAAGCTGGAAGAGAGGGTCAGCTTGAAGACTATAGTGGCCTGGGGGATGAAGGAGGCCATTGGGGCAGAATGCATCTCCAGGGGTTGGCAGGACCCAGGTTCAGGCTATGTCATAGTTGGAACATAGGTTGATTCCACCACAGGATATTTGCAGTGGCTGCTTGGTCCTTTTTGCATTCTTTTGTGAAACTTTACTGGTTAAATTTGCAGACAAGGGAGGATGCAGTTTTGGGGCCAGTGTTTTAAGGACAGGCTTGGCAGGGATCCACCCTAAATAGGATACAGCTTGGATATTTTACATTCATCTGGATTGGCCTGAAGGGATGATAAGGAAGGAGAAATTAGGCCTTACCTGATAGTTGTTTTTTCTTGAATCTTTCCAGAGCAGTTCAGAACCTGTCCATATGTGTCTGCACTCTGCTATTTGTCATTTGATTATCTGCGGGACTGGCTCCTTCCATTCCATTAGTCTTATTTAGGTTGTGTTCATATCTGTTCAGGTTCTTGAAGCTCCTAGTTGTAGGGAAACTCAACTTATCAGTGTCAAAGACCATCTTGTTTGGGAGTGATTGGGTCTTGGTTGATTGTTAAAAGGAATACTTGATGCCTGAGAGCTGCACAGAACCCTATATAGGTTGACATACATAATCAAACCAGTTGTGCTCTATCTGCGTCAGCTGATAGGAGAGCATAAACCCACACATCTGCGACTGGTATGAAGGGCTCAACGAAAGAAAATTATCAGGCAAGACCTAATTTCTCCTTTGTTTATGACTTCAGTAATCTGCCTCTAAACAGAAAGGCGGTATATACTGTAAAATTCAAAATAAATATAAACATAATCAGCTTGTAGGAAGAGTTTAGTTAAATGCTCATTTATTCACCTATAGACTGAACATAAAGAAAGCCAGGCTAATACTTACTGCAGGCACAACAGAATAGGTAAGAAGGCTGGAAACATTCATAAGTGGGTTGAGGCTTAAGACCAGGATTCAGGCATGACTTAATACTTCACGTAAGAGACAGATTCAGAGTAGCACATCAGCATAACACCTTGATATCAGAACTCACGCGACTACGCTGGGATCCATACAGCAGTTTTGGCTTCCTGCCCATCCAAATGGTGAATCACAACAGCTCTTTTGAATCCCTTGAGGACCAGTCTAGATCCTCAGGGGCTGGCCTTGTACGAGCTACAAGCTGCCTGATTCCCGACTCTGTCCGAGCCAGTGACTCTGAATATACTTCATTGGTCTTGAACCAGAAAGACCCTGATTTAAGGACAACTGAGGCAGCTTTTGCCCCAACACTAAGGGGTCTGTTTACTAAACGGCGCTAGCGACTTCCGTGCGAAATCAGAGCCTTGGCCCCATTGACTGTAACGGGGCCGTAGCTCTGATTTCTCATGGAAGCCACTAGCACCGCTTAGTAAACATATCCCTAAGTTTTATTCTGAAGCACAGTAATGGCAAAACCCATGGCTGCCGGAATGATCTAATAATGTTATTGAAGACGTTCAAATTAGACAGTCTTCAGTCTGAAATTTTCATTAAGAGCACACACAGCCCCCAACCCTTCTCCTCCACTGTTGTTTTCAGCTTAGTGTTTCCCTCCCTCCCTCCTGCCGGGGAGGGTTTGGCTGTGATGTGGACAGCTGACTAAAGCCATAGGAATCTCTGTCCCACAATGCAGTATTGGCTCTGTGCCAGGTTCCAGTTGCTAGAAGAACATGACGTTTTTATTCCATTGTACTGAGAAATAAAGGCACTTGAACATTATAACTTAGCTCTGCCTTCCAGCTCATATCTCTCGAATTACTAGTTTAAAATAAATAATATCTTTTACAAATTCAGTTACTGCACAGTGAAAACATACAAAGTGCAATAATTGTAACTGATGGCATCAGTTGTCTAACATTCTTGGACAGTCGCTCTCCTGTTGTGATGGCGCCATCTAGAGCATGGGGTCAGCATCTCCAGGCATGCCAGCCTCACAGTGTCGTGTTAGTACCTTCCTTCCAGCATACTACTTGCTTGCTCTGCAGTATCAGTATCAGTTGTTAACAGTTTCAGAATTCATGGGCTGGCTGTGCTGATCTCATGATATGTACCATTAGCCCAGCCAGCCTGTGAGTTCTGAAATTGCTCAAGGTGCTGGTGTTCGTTGCTATATGGCATGCTAGTTGGCTGGATGGAGGAGTGTTGTGGAGGTTAGACAAAAAAAAATGCAATGCAATGCGTGCTGTCAAGTCGCTGCTACCCCAGCAGCTCCTGGGTTTTCTTGGCAGTGTGACCAGAAGTAGCTTGCCAGGCCTTTTCTTCTGAGGCAACAGAAAGTTAAGCGACTTGCGCAAGGCCACAAGGAGTGCTAGTGGGAATTGTACACTGGTCTTTCGGTTACCAACCCAGTGCTCTAACCACTAAGCCAGAGGTACTCAAATCCAGTCCTGGAGGGCCGCAAACCAGTCAGGTTTTCGGGATATCCCTAATGAATATGCATGAGATATATTTGCATGCACTGCCTCCATTGTATTTGAATCTATCTCATGCATATTCATTAGGGATATCCCGAAAACCTGACTGGTTTGCGGCCCTCCAGGAATGGATTTGAGTACCTCTGCCTAGGCTACTCCTCCACTCTGGAAGTTAGGCGCATAGTCCCAAAGGTACCCCCACCATATCTGCTCTCACACCTATACACCTATCCTACTGCCAGGGCCGGCCCAAGGGTTTCTGCCGCCCTAGGCAGAAGCTCCAGCTGTGCAAACCCCCTCCCCGTGCACCATGCCACCCCCCCATGCTAAGCCGTACCGTCCTTTCCCCTATGCTGAGCCGTGCTCCCCTTCCCGCTGCCACTGATTCCGACATTGGGCAGCTCACTGGCAGCGGCGGGCCATGTATTGAAGCACATGGCCTGCCGCGCGCTGCTGCCGCCAAGCCTAGCCGCCTGTCACCAGAATTAGCAACAGCGGGGAGAGCGGCATCATGATTTAGCATGGGGGGAAGCCGACACGGCTGAACGCCTGGGCAGGAGGGGGCAGCAGGCCTGTTACTCACAGACGTCTGCTGCGTTAGACTGCCGCCTAGTGGACAGGCCAGAACTGTCTACTGCCTCTTTGCCAAAAAAGGTTGGTGATTCCTGAAGGAGGAAGAAAAACACATCCTTAACCCTAGAATCCGTAGTCACAGACCCACCAGGTGAACAAATTTATAAAGCACTTGTCATCAGAACACAAGGATTCTTACAATATTTATTGATGGCCTGGCACTGGCTATTTTTATTTTATTCATTTTGTTTATTTAACAGGTTTTTTACACTGCTTTTTCATTTCCGTCAAAACAGTTTGCATTGTAGCTTATACTTGGTAATGTACGTTAAACAGGGACATTGATAACCTGGATTTTTCTGAGGCGATGGAGGGTTAAGTGACTTGCCCAAGGACACAAGAAGTGCTAGTGGGAAGTGAACCCACATTTTAAGTTTATATCATGTTCTCACCAAGACTGAGCAGCTAACAAGCATACAGTAGCATGATACTGAATAATAATAGTGTTTATATTTAGTAAAATTTAATGTACTGCCCTTCTACAGAATAGCAGAGCGGTTTACAATAAATTATAATTTAAAAGAGAGAAAAGAAATCCATAAAATTTTAGGGTAGTGGCTAGGGATGCTGGAGCTGCAGACTGGATGGAAAGTGAGCCGTTCTCTGTCTCTTGCTCAAGGGTTATTGCTGCTGTGATGGGTCTGGTGGGAGGTGAGTGAAGAATTGGGAAACATTTCACATGCTGGATGCCATATCCAAAAAACACTCACTCCTCTAACTCCCTCTCCCTGTTTTACACCAGGAATGCAGATTAATCACATGCTGTGAGCCTCAGAGAGGAAGTGGGTGGAAATGGTTTTAGTAGGTAAAGCACCTGCTGCCCTGCTAATACTGTGACATTATTGAGAGGTGCAACACCCACAATCCCTCTGGGAAAGGAAATTAAACAAGTGAGAAGAAGAGAAAGTAGATGTTATCCTTGGGACTTTGAATCTGGCTCACAGTTAAGACTGGCCGCAGAAATAACGGACTATCCAAACGTTTTCGGGAGTCAGCATAGCCTTCAATAAAAGGGGTTTATATTTTTAAACTCTGCAGCACAGACTTGGGAATGCAGAAGGCTTTTGGAAACATTGGTAAGGTTACAGCTTTGCTATTAAAAGCTGGGCTCATTGCGTGAGAACGCTGGGGGCTTAGGACGGATTGTCAAAACCTGATGCCAAGAGAGGGAGGTCCCCATTCCCTTCCTCCCCCAAAACCTGCACTTAAGAGAAAGGAGCAAGCAATTAACACCCTGAAGGTGGCCCCAGAAATGCCGCTTTCTGCTTCCTGGGTAAAATGGAATATTATTCAGGATTGAAAACTCGCAACATTTACTTGCAGATTGATTATGTTTACCCAATAAAAAGGTTTTCCTACAGATTGTTTCTTGACTCTAATTTCTGTATATCAAAACGAGTAACGTGGCAACCACAGTTCTTTATCTGGGAAGGGTGTAGAAAAACATCCTCGTCATCCGACTACACTTTATTCCAGCATTCCAGTCCCTCATAATTTCACTTTTTCAGTTTCCCTTCTTTCCTTTTAGATCATAAGGACATTACAATTGCCATACTGGGCAAGACTAAAGGTCCATCAAGCCTAGCATCCTGTTTCCAACAGTGGCCAATCCAGGTCACAGGTATCTGGCAGGTTCCCAAAGAATCAATTTTTCCTTGTTTAAGATGCTTATCCACTCTACTAAAATACTTATCCATGCTTTAGTCACCTCCTCCTTGCTGGCCTCCCTTTGAATCCATCTCTCTCCCCTTCCATCTGTTCAATACTTGAGTGCGCAGCTTGTCTTCCGCCAGCCTCGATATACTCATATAACCCCTCTTCTCAAGTCACTTTGTTGGCTCCCTATCTATTTCCATATCCATTTCAAACTTCTGCTGACTTATATGTGCACTCATTCTGCTGTTCCTCACTACCTTTACTCTCTTATCTGTCCCTACACCCCTCCTCGGGAACTCCGCTTTTCTGGCAGATCGCTTCTATCTGTGCCCTCCTCTTCCACTGCCAACTCCAGACTGTGATCCTTCCATCTTGCCGCTCCTTATACCTGGAACAAACTACCTGAGTCTGTGCATCAGGCTTCATCCCTGGCCCTTTTCAAATCCAGACTGAAAACTCATCTCTTTGAGGCCGCTTTTGGATCCTGATCTGCCTAGTCCCCTATGTGCTTCCTTACCATTCCTCTAGATGTATCCTTGTCCTCAGCTATTGACAATGGCAAAGGAACCATGACACAACTTTTACCAAAGACTCTGGCACTGCATCGCGATTCCTGCCTGCTGTCTTCACTTGCTGTTGCCCCCTCTGATACCAAGTTCTGGTTTATGCCAAACCAGAAGTTTGCATTGAAAGGGGGCAGAAGCGCCTGAAGCCAGCAGGAGTCCTGATGCAACGCTGGAACCTTTGGTAAGCATTGTGTCGTGTTTCCTTTGCCTATGCCATTGCCCCACAATTGGCCCCAGAGAGGAGCGGCAGTGGTGGAAATGGGGGCAGGAGGCACGGTGGGGTGGGCGGTAGGGTGGAGGAGCCCATCTAAGGTGCCTCCAATCCTTGCACTGGCCCTGCATATAGCTAATGCATATTCGAAACATGTTTGGTTTGTTGTTGAATTACCAAAAGCCAGCAGATCTGATTCCTAGTGGCTATTGGGCTACCTACCAAAAAATGTATAGGCACATCCTTTTATGTTGCCATAACCACAGGATTTCTGTTATAATGCTGCTGTTCCACATTGCCATCAGTAAGATACTGGGCTGGGGGACTGGGGGGACTGGGACTGTCACATACCTGCATCTATTTCCAGAATGCTGCAAATACTGTTCTGTTTAATATGCTGTATTATTTTGGTGCATTACTTTGTTTTTGTTCACAATTCCTTGAATGTATTCAGTATGCATACAGTTGTGGTCAACATTATTGGCACCTTGCATTTTAGGTATGTTGTGTAAAATTTCGAGAAATAATTGGAAATATTCCAACTGTATCTTACCATAAAATTGTAATAGTATGTTCAAAGGAATACAACAAAACAAAGATATCTGTGCACCTTAGATGTAGTAATTTCTGAGAAAAAATCAAAATATGCCTGGACACGATTAATGGCACCCTTCACTAATATTTGGTTATACAACCCTTGGCAGTGATGACGGCCTCTAAACATTTCTTGTAGCCATCTATAGGTTCCGTACATCTGTCTGCTGGTAGTTTCTCCCACTCTTCAACTGCGATTTCTTCCAGCTCATGAATGTTTCCAGGATTCCTTTTACCAGTAGTGGATTTCAGCTCTTTCCAAAGGTTCTTAGTTGCATCGAGATAAGGACTCATTGCTTGCCAGTTTAAAACAGACCATTTGTTCCTTTTTAACCATTCTTTTGAACTTTTAGATGTATGTTTTGGGTCATTGTGCTGCTGGAGGACCCATGACCTTTGACCCAGACCTAGCTTTCTGATACTAGATAGCACATTTTGCTCCAAAATACCTTTGTAGTCCTCTGATTTCATGATTCCTTCAATACATTCCAGGATTCCAGTTCCTGAAGCAGCAAAACAGTCCCACAACATTATGGAATGTCCACCATATTTTCCTTATAAGCTTAATTTCTTCACCTGTAAATATATTGCTGGTCTGCATTGCCAAAGAGCTCAAGTTTGGTTTCATCTGTCCACAGAACATTTTCCCAGAAGGATTGTGGTTTCTCAAGGTGGGTTTAGATAAAGATCAAGCGTGTCTTTTTATGTCTGTCTTTGAGCAATGGAGTCCTCCTTTGGCCTTCACCCATGAAGTCTTTCTTTGTTTAGTGTGAGGCGTATGATATGGGTTGAAACCTCCACTCCAGATTGCTCCAGGTTAGCCTTAAGCTCTTTTGATGATGTTCATGGTGTTTTTCCAACAGTTCGCTCTAACCTTCAAAGAATTCTTGGATTAATTTTCCTCTTCCCACCATATCCTGGGAGGTTCTTGACAGTTCCATGAGCAGAAAACTTCTTAATAACATTGCAGACTGTAGACACAGGAATCCCACAGTCTTTGGAGGTAGCCTTGAACCCCTTTGAAGTTTGATGTTTGGTGATAATGGCTTTTCTGTTGGTCTCAGGCAGCTCTCTTGTCTTCACCATTGTGAAAATGGAACAGGGAGTGAATGTGGCCATTTTAAACATTAGAGCCATCATTCAGTGGTTGATTCAAGTCATGTGAGTAATGACAACTGATCACAAGTGTGTTTAGTTTTACTGCAGTGGGAATGCGGTTCTTCTGTTTATATTGATTTGAATTGTTTATAAAGGTGCCAATAATTGCCCTCAAAGCACAAAAAAGACCCCCAGAGGCAGAAAAGAATGCTAGCCAAAAGACTCCATATTCAAAAGGGCAAAGCCTAATCAGGGTAACATCCCATAGAGACGTAATTCAACTAACATTTTTTGTTGGTCAATGTCTGTGTGAGGGTTAGCCTCTACATCACACTGTGTCCAATTTAATCTTAAAATTGCAGTAAGAAAAGCAATTCAGCTGTACTTTGAAAACTGAAAATCACTACTTATCTGAACAGCCAACGAGCTCCAAAGCTTCAGCAAAAGGCATATAGACGAGGTTACTGGTGACACAGCACTGCGTTTTGGGTCAAAGTGAATTCGCGAAGACTCTGCACTGGGCAATGTTCCTCATAAATCATCCAAATGGTCGCTCGTGAATGAATGAAAGAAAACATCAAAGGGAACCTCCTCTTTAAAAAAAGTAGTGTCTGACATCGCGTTAGGGTTAGGGTTAGGGTTTGGCCTTTTGGATTTGGAATAATCATGTCCTGGCAATGTCCCAGTTTTTATACTATTTCCTTTTTCAATTGGTCTTGTTTTGTTTGATTCTTTTAGGTGTCAAACGTGTGCATATATAATCCAAAGCCATTTCACTGCCACTTTAGGTTTTTTTTATTTTGTAGATATTGGACATTAAGGGGTTGAACTTCAAGGGTGCCATTAATGTTGACCACAGCTGTATTATGATCAGTAGCAGAGATAGTAGGGAGGGTGCAGCTGTACCAGCGCCACAGAGTGAAGGGCCCATCCCTGCTGTGTTTAAAAGTGCCCCCATTGTCCATTTAACTGGTCTCGCCCCAGCCCTGCCCGAACCCCGCCCCACTTTAGCCTCCCAAACAGCTGAGTCACCAACCTCATAAAATCGAACCCCGTTTTAACACAGCTCTACTTTCACCACATCTTTCAGCAACAAATTCCATAGCTTAATTGTGCGTTGGGTGAAAAAATACTTCCTCCAATTCATTTTAAAAGTGCTGCCTGTTAGCTCCATAAAGTGTCCCCTTGTCTGAATACGGTAAATAACCTGTTTCCTATTTACCTGCTCCACCCTCAATCATGATTTTATAGCCAACTCTCATATCTCCTCTCAGTCGCCTCTTCTCCTCTTCGCCCTTTCTTCCTAAGGCAGTTGTTTTATCCCTTTTATCATTTTCATTGCTTGTCTCTGTACCGTTTTCAGTTCAGCCATAGAGCGACCAGAACTGCAGACAGTACTCAAGATGCAGTCACGCCATGGACTAATGCAGAGGCATTAGAAAGATCTTTATTTTATTCTCCGTCCCTTTCCTAATAAAACCTAGCATTCTGTTGCTTTTTTGGCCTGCAGAGCGCACTGAGCGGAGGATTTCAACATGTTGTGCCCAGTGTTGCTAAGGTTTGTTTTCTGGGTGGTGACTCCTAACACAGAGCCCAGCTTCCCTACATATAACACTTTGCACTTGTCACATTAAATCTCCTCTGCTATTTACATGTCTCATTCCATAGTCTAAAAATTCCACCTGCAATCCTCACCGTCTGCTCATGATCTAACATGTGAACAGTTTTGTGTCATCTGCAAATCTGATTACCTTACTCCGTTTCATTATGCTCTTTCCGTAGCTTAGGGCTGCCAAACTTCTGAAAGGGTTTTTTTTGCCTATAGTCTGCCAGACAGCCAAACGTTTTAACAGACACACATTTCATGGTCGCTGTTTTGTGCACAGTTGGAGTAACGCTGACAAACTTCCTCCTTTAGGCACCTAGACCTAGTCGCCGACTCCTGAGTACGAGAGCCTGAAAGTGCCTGAGGCCACAGCACCACAAACATTGGCCACATGCCCTAGAATGACATCAAATAATTTTAACAAATCCATCTTTTTCCGTTTGTGTTTATCCACCAGTGGTCGGTGACTGTCCTGATTTAGTTCTGCATTCTTTGCTTATTTTTCTTTCCTTCCCCTTCTTGTTTTTCCTTTATTCTCCTTTTCTTACTTTCTCATTTTCATCTATTTGTTTTCTCTGTTTCCTTTTCCTTTCCCCCGCCCCCTCTGTTTTCATTGGGTGACTTTCGGTTCTTTCTTTTCTATAGACTTTATTTCATTATTTTTTGGATTTTTTAAAATCTCTGGAAACCTTTCACTCCATTTTTATCGCTCTCTCCCTCTACAGGCCATGCTTGGTTATCATCGTATTCTGCTGGGTACAGCCATTAGGGAAATAAATTCCAGCAGCCTGTGCCAAAACTGCAGACAAATTTCCATCTTATATGTGGATCTTTCACTTTGCCAAGAAGCGAAAGGCAGCCCCCTCCTCCTCTGTCCCTATCTGATTCCACTATCTCTTCCTCGTTCCCATTCTCTCCCTCTCCTCCTCTAGTTTTGCCCTTCCTGTTCCCATTTGCCCCCTCATTCCTACCTCCTTCCCTCATGCACGTCTCCCCAGTCCCCGTCTGTCTGCCCATCAGTCCTCCTCCCTTTCCTGTCTTCTGCCCTCATTCCTTCCCATAACCCTTTGTTCATCTCATTCCTCCTCTATCCTTATCCTTATCCTACTTCCACTGTGTCCTCATATTATTATGCTTCCCCACCTTATTCCTCCCTTGCATGCTTCTACTCATCCAAACCCTTCCCATTTCTCCTCCCTCCTTATCTCATCTTTTCCCCTCATACTTGCCATCCTTCTCTTTTCACTGCACCCTTCTTGTCCCCTCTGTCTTGGCCTCATTCTTCTCTCCCTTTCTGTCTATTCATCATTCCTCCCTCCTTCTCCTTTTCTCATGCCGCCTTTCCTCTCTTTCATAGAAATGTGTGCTGTTGTGTAAGACTCTGTTATTATAAGCGCAGCTCTGGTGTGAGACTGAGAGCCTCTGATGTCATGCAGAAATCGCATAGCTGCAGGATGATAAGTGACCCCCCTGGGATCCAGCTGACTAAAATAAGAGACAGTTTTATCCCACTCGCTTCCTACAAGCCAGAGAAAACCGTGCCTTCTCCTGACAGATGGGGAGAGAGAGTGTGGAACCAGGGAAAAGCTTTCTTCAAATCCTAGAAACTTGCAGTCTGTAAGAAATCAGGAAGAAATAATCTTTTTTCGCCTATCCTCTGGGTAAGTGAGGGTTCTTGCATTATTAGAGGCACTAAGTTTTTGACTCGTACAATAAAATGTGGGTCAATTAAATTGCTTGAGTAGGGAACTGTTTAGCATCAGCACCAAGCACAGGATTGCTTCGCCGGTCCACACTGAAGAATATCATGTTTCCTATATCTCAAAACACCCATTAATGGGTGAAAGCAGGGCTTCCTTTCTTGTTTTCGGCTTGCTGAGCCAACCCTTGGAGCGATCAACAGCAGGGTATGACTAAAGAAGCTCTGTGTAACTGTGCTTGGTCCCAGAAAAGTGATTGGGTATGTGTAGAAAGTTTACCGGGAGGGGACCGATGGAATTTCAAAGCCAACAGCATCATGCCAGAAATTCTTCACTCTGGGCAGCGTCAGATACAGTCCTTTGCTCTCTGTGGTGCCTGGTGATATGCTGTAGGTATGCCCGGGTTTTTTTTGGCTTTCTCTTTGTGCCCAGCACTGTGCTACTGGGCACTATACTGAAGGAAGACGAGAACTGATAACTATCCTGGCATTTCATTTTTGTTAGCACATGCAATTAATACTCAATTGATTAATCAAGCGAGCAGGTTCCGCATTTGTGAATAAGACCTTGGCTGGATTTCTGGCTTCCACAATTGGTTGCCTGAATTTTCCTTTTGCTTGTTGATGCAAGTGCTAGCCAACTGTGGCTCTGCTTAGCCAGGTGTTGACAGGGAGCATAAAGTCAATGTTGGTAAGATAGATACTTAACAAGTGGTGATATCTTGCTCACGGTACTACCTAAGCTCAAAGTTTCCGTCCCAACTTCTACTCGGCAATTCATGACAAACCCACAAGAGCCTATGGGAAATCATGCTACCTCATGCCCTAATATTCAGTAGTGGCTCCCTTTCCTTCCTGTCCTCCCTTTCCCAGTCTGACTGGAAGAATACTGGACTTTGCTAATTTCTGGTGTTGGTTTAATATCACCACCTTCGTAGCATGTTAACTTTCCTTCCCTAGCTACTTTGCTCTACTAGAGCTATTGAATGTAGCCGAACACCAAAGAGCTTTCTCAGCACCCACATCCATACTATCCCTTGACCCCCAGTCTTTTGCTAATTTCTTCCTCTTGGTACTTTGAGGGCAATGGTGGGATTTTGCATGTTACGTTGTAGCTCTGTTTATTTTTGGGGACTGACCAATGCCAAACAAATCACAGACATTACCCTTACACCATCTTTGTCAGTTTTTCTCAGCGACCTGTTTGCCAGTTGAATCAATAAAGATAGCTCCTGCCAAAACATGCCTGGTATACAGCTTCATGCAGCCCTGTTACTTCGGGAAAACAGAAACAGCAACTGAAAAAATAAGTCCACTGATAAATCTAGTTGGCTTCTCTGAGCTGTTTCCTGTGGTGGTGCAGACCTGTGAAAAGCCTGATAAGCAGGGGAGAACAAGGTGCTTTCCTTGACGGTCATGAGCTCTAACCTGCTGCGAGACTGTAACATTTCTTATTACTTTCTGATTGATCTGTAGTTTTCTCAGAATTTAATGTTGTAGTTTTGCCTCTTCTTTACTCCGCCCAGGGCCAGGTTTCCAAAAAGCAAAGTAAGCTCATGTCCAGTGGCACGGGGTAAAGCAGTTAGCTACGTTTATTTTTAAAATGACCAATCATAGATAATACTAAATGGAAATCTCTGGTAAATTTGTGGGCAGGGGCCTTGTGTTGATGTAATCTTCGCTCTCTTCTCTCCCTCCCACCGGCAAAAGGAGATGACACTTCTTACCCACTTCTTCAGGCTCCAACTGAAGTCTGAGCAGCGCTGCAGGGCGCACCACATGTTCAGACTTCAGAGGCAAACTCAGGTGAGAAGTGCAGCCTTTCCCCTGCAAGTAGGAGGATGAGGATTGCGCTGGGAAGGAGGGGCGAGGAGAGGGAGCGCTCGGGATGCATGTGATATAAATCCAGCCCTGCTTTCGGCACACTGTCACACCAGAGTACATGCTGCAACAGGGATGCATGCTTTGGAAGCAGGGGGCTCTGCCCTATACCCACAAGGGTTCACGTGGACAAGGCTGTTGCAAGGAAATCGGATACCCTAAGAATCTGCAG
Source organism: Ichthyophis bannanicus (assembly GCA_033557465.1). Lineage (NCBI taxonomy): Eukaryota > Metazoa > Chordata > Amphibia > Gymnophiona > Ichthyophiidae > Ichthyophis > Ichthyophis bannanicus. The sequence continues at coordinate 810,441,558 of CM066036.1, forward strand.
GCTTGTATCAAGCCTCTATACTCCCCATAATTGATAATTAAACTCGACAATCATGATCGCCCCAACATTAAATCTCCCAGAGCATAAAACACCAAATTGGACATCATACTTTTAGATCTTAAACTTTGTTTTTACATCTATATACATGAGGGCAATGTCCAAAGGCCATTTACTTGGGTAAATGGACTTTTTGAAAATGACCCACCGTCCCTGAAGCTAAAGGTATTCAGTGACGATTCTTTGAGTTTGCTATCAGAACCTAGTATTTGGCTTTGATTGAAGCTGCTCTTTGCCTTACCCCAGAAACTGCCACCTTGACAACAACCTAGTTCTCCTACTTGTTCAGCAGGCCCTCTACGTGGACAATGTTTAAATGGGTGGTATGTTATATTTTTATTTTATTTTTTTTTACTTTACCTGTGTCCCTATTTTGTAATAAACTCGACCCAGCAAAAACTGATTCATATCGTCCAATTTCAAGTATACCCCTTCTAGCCAAAATCATCGAGAAGGTGGTACAAATCCAATTGCAACAGCATATAGATACTTCAGCTCCTCTCGATCCCTGCCAACACGGATTCCGTGAATCACATGGCATAGAGACCCTTCTCACACTACTCATCAACACCTTATCAAGAGGGATTGACAAAATTGAAAATGGGTTCATCCTCATCTTCCTTGACATCTCAGCAGCTTTCGACTCGGTTAACCATGCACAACTTCTTCATCGTCTTAAAGAAAAGGGAGTCCAGGGATCAGCTTGGGAATGGTGTAGATCCTACCTAAACAACCGCTGGCAACAGGTGCGGATAGGATCTTCAACCTCCGATCCTTTCCAGCAACAACAGGGTGTACCCCAGGGATCCTCTCTTTCAGCTCTTCTGTTCAACATATATATACAACCAATCTGTGAAATCATCAAAACATTTAACGCCTCCAGCTTGATCTACGCAGATGACGTACTAATATTCACGCCAATAAAAATTAATGCCCCTGACTTCTCCCCAATTATCGCCTGCTTCAACGCGATTACAGATTGGCTCCTATCACAGAACCTGCGAATAAACTTCAAGAAAACGGAAGTCCTATTCGTAACCAGGAATAAGAAATTCTCCCCCCCTGCAACTTTGAAGGTGAGAGACGCGGAACTACCATGTAAACCATCAATTCGCTACCTGGGAGTAACCATCGACCAAGAACTGACCTTCAAAGATCACATAAAGCAGACCGTTAAATCCATTTACTACAAATTAAGAACGCTGAAACCCTTAAGACCACTACTCGCCTCCAATGACTTCCGAACAATCTTCCAAACCCTTATAACACCTCATTTTGACTATGCTAATATCATCCTGCATGGTCTACCCAAGAGCACCCTCAACCCACTCCAATTGGCGATGAACTCAGCAGCTCGCATTCTCTGCGGTACTTCCAGTAGAGACCACATCACCCCCATACTAACAGAGCTTCACTGGTTACCCCTACAAGCCAGGATAACTTACAAAGCACTTCTGCTATCCTTTAAAGCAATTAATCAAATAGCCCCACCTTCCCTCTCATCACGTTTTATCAACCCCCACGAACAGACTGAGAAGATCCGCAGCCGCCAATACCCTTGTCGTACCAAAGGAGTACACTAAATGTAATCAAGCAACCAGAGACAGGGCCTTCACCTTATTCGCTCCAACTTGCTGGAATAATCTCCCTCCTCATATCCGATCAATAAAAGACCTCTCTCAATTTAAAAAGGCCCTCAAACACTACCTATTCTGTCATCATCTCTTAGGCCCTAACCCTACACCTCCTCCCCCCATCTCACAAATCACTCACACAGCCTCTGACATTCCAACAACATAGTCATAACAGAACTCGACCTAGACGCTCTGCACACCCAAAGTTACGACCCAATTTAACTGTAAATTTTCAGAAGTAATATATCTTTCTGTATATAGCTTGTATATAGTTTACCATGTTGTCTCCAAGTTACTGACCCTGTTATAATGTAAGCAAAAGACCTTGTTATAATGTAAGCAAAGGACTGTTCTAATGCGAAATTTGTTATCTGTAAACCGCGCTGATACCAAAGAGCGCGGTATATAAAAACTGTAAAATAATAATAATAATAATAATAGTAAGAGGAGGCTTCAAGAATGCTCTAAAGTACTATCTAACTGCTTTCTTGCCTTTGTTAGATCCTCAATATCCTTTCATCTCCTTACACCTTTTATTTTCGCCTGCTATGCGTTTTTTGAGCCATTAGGTGCTCATCACTCGTTATGAACATGCTTCTGATTTTTGCGTGTCTCCTTCCCTGAGTTCATGCTTCTGCCATTAGCGCAGTACCTGTATGGCAAGAGGAGATTTCTGATGATGATCAGAACAGTAGCACCCTTGATGTAATTAAAGTGGCAGTGGTGGGTTTGACCACTTATCATGGAGCTTTCAGGAACTTTAAATTCAAACAATCAGACAAAAGAGGAATTTGAATGAATTTGTTTTTTGCTGCTAGCTACTAATTAAATTCTGAAAAACATTTTAATCCAGTGTTTATATTCAATTGGGGCCAGAATTAAGAGAAACAAAAAGTTCTTCTGTGTTTCTGAGTTCTCTGGATTTCTTTATCCTCTGACTGCAGGTAGATCCATTGGTAGGGGAAGGACCCGTGTCCCACCCTATTCTAAGGATTGTTTTCCTTAGAACAAGGAGGATTGGAGTGGGGGGGGGGGGGGCACTGTCGCTGTAATACTGCAGTCCTTATCCATCTTTCGGCTCTTAAACAGAGGTGCTGCCACTAAGCCGCAGCTCTAGTTGAGTTAGCAGGAGATCCCTGTCTGCTTTCTGATGTTTTTTCCCTGTATCAGGAAAGCTAGACTTTTTATTGAGCGCCACCTTTTTGTATGCTTTCAATGTATGGGCTGCTTTCTCTGAATTTGCTGGGTGAGAGTGCTTCTGGGGCATTCATATTTATTTATTTTTATAGACCGCCTTTCCCCAAGGCGGTTTATATTGAACAATATCGTACTTGGCTTTAATAGTGTCAATTTTAGGGTGGCCAAGTCGATACCATGGCTTACTGTAGAAATAGGAAGGAAGCTGGGGTTTCAGACTATTTACGAAGTATCATTTCAGTTGACTTTACTTCCCATGACTGCATTTCCTCCCGTCCCTGAAAGGGAGGGCAAATTATCTCTGCTTCTGAAGCCTTCGGCAAGACATGAAAATACCTTCTTCCACTAGTGCTTGTAGTCCCTCCCTTAAATTGGGATATCATTTGTAGGGAACAGAGCTTGAAACTCCGGTTGCCTCTGTGACTTCCTGCCAACCACTTAAGCCCCTTTTCCTCCAACTTAAGAGGGTAATTTTATAACATATGTCCATAAGCTATTACCTTACCCCATCTCCACCCCGGGAAGTGTCTTCATTCATTCTGGGCAAATGTGGGCACTAAAAAGTTGTTAGCACCTACCTTTCTTCAGAGCTGTGGGCAGCAGTGCTAATGAAAATCAGAATGTTTCACCACCACCATCCTCTTCCTCATTTATAAAGGAGTGGAGGAGTGGCCTAGTGGTTGGGGCAAGGTACTTCAAGCCAGAAGGTCAGGGGTTCAAATCCCACTAGAGGACAGCAACCTTGGGCTAGAAGGACTGGGGTTTCTAGTCCCACAGGTGTTCCTTGTGGTCTTGAGCAAGCCACTTAACCCTCCATAGCCCATGTTCCCTGTAAAATAGTTATCTCCAAGTTATAATGCCCTGTTCAATGTAATTTCAGTTTGTTCAATGTAAACTATGCTGATGCAGAATAGCACGGTATATAAGAGAATGTAAATAAATAAATTGTCTAACATAAAGGATAAACTTAGGGAAAAGGGCTGGTGGAAGGATGATATACTTATAATAGGGATGCACATTTGCTTTCTTTGGGTGCCTAAACATTTAAAATGCATGCAAATTGCGTGTATGCACATATGCCTACAAATTAACGCACATTGTAAGTTCTAGCATGTGTACAATGTGTTCCAAAAGAACAGCATGTAAAATGAACTCGAAAGAATGCCTGAAAATAAAAACTTTTTTAAAATAAGTACAAACCAAACCTTATTTCAGCCATGCACACCTCTAGCTTATAATCCCAATGAGTGTGTTGTATTTTCTTACCCAGTTTCATTAGGCATTTGTCGTTTTTGCTGCTATTTTTTTCTCTCCTGCCACCCCTACACTGAGCCAGAGGACATGACCAGGCAACAGTGTAACCCTCACCAGTTGGAGAGTCACTTCTCAGGTGCACCTTAGTGCTACTTGTTGACTGGCCGGAGGTCGTTGATAACATCAAGCTGTGCTGGTCTTTCCCAGAGTCTGAGCACACCCCCTTCACAGGGCATCCAGACTAGGACACTGGGTGTATCCCATCACCTACATGCCCTTGTAGTTTCACTTTCACGGGGAGAAGACCAGATAAACTTTGTACTGTGTAAACAGAGTCGGCTGACATCCTAAACTTAAGTGGCCCCAATAGATGGGGAATTTGAACTTGCATCATCCTGTGCCACGTCGCAAGGTGTGGTACCAGCCTCCCATGCTGCCCTGTTCCACAGTACATTCAGGAAGATAGAGAAATAATTCATATTATTTATATAAAATAAAAAAATATACTTAATGTATTTCTTTTAGTACACTTTTTCACTTTTCGAAGCTATGGAAAACTTAAGGCATCTGGCAAAACTTGCACTGTTTCAGATGACATAGCCTTTCGGGGCTGTTTTCCTTACCCCCGTTCTTGCCTGCCAGTTAAATCAAGCCCTGAGAATGTGAACATGGAGGGCGCGGGAGCCTCACCATACAGAAACATGCAGGAAGCGCGGTGTAACGTGAGAGGAGTGCTGAATGAATGGTTATGTAAATGCCAGGCATTCACGGAGGATATTAAGCTTAGTCACTAAAGTGATTTCTTTCTGTAGCCTAACCATGTGTGAACAGACAAAGTAGGTAAAGTCAGCCTGTTGCTGCCAAAGTCCCAAATCTAGCAAACTTAAAAAAAAAAGGCCCAGTTTTCCAGGAAGAAGTTTTAGAACTTCTCCTATAATCAGTTGGCATGGGAAAAAGGGGAGGGAGAGTTAAAGAAATGGTAATCACTGTTGTTGGTTTTTTTTTTTTTAGTGCTGTCAAATCAGTGCTGACTCCTGGCACCCCAGTTGCCTCTGGGGTTTTTTGGCAATGTATCACGGGAAGTAGATTGCCAGCCTTTTCTTCCAAGGCAATGGAGAGTAAAATGATTTGCCCAAGGTCACAAGGCGTGCCAGTGGGAATCAAACCCGTGATTTTTGGGGTACTAGGCAGCTGCTCTAAATACTAGGGCTGCTACTCCACAAAAAAAAAAGATTGAATTAGAAACTTTAGACATAATACCAGTTGTCAAAACTACAACCCTACTGTCCATTCATACACTTTTTTTGTAATTCCTAATTCAGCTATCTCCAAAAAGATATATGGAATTGTAGCCGCTGATTCCAGAAAGTAGATTGGCAGTAGAGGGTAAAGTGATTTGCCTAAGGTCACAAGGAGTGGCAGCAGGAATGGAAGCTTGGTTTCTTTGTCACCATTAGGTTACTCCTTCACTCCTGTAAAGTGAGATGGTTGAATTCTGTTTGTATAGGAACAATGCGTAAATTAATGGTAGCCTGGGCTGAAACCTTGATGACTGGCATTTTGCCTCACAAATTTTGAATTTATACTAATTAAACCCTATTTTTGTAATCACTAGCATGTGTCTGGTATATGTTTATTTACACTCTCTTATATACTGTGCTATTCTGCATCAGTGTGGTTTACATTGAACAAACTGAAATTACATTGAACAGGGCATTATAACTTGGAGATAACTATTTTACAGGGAACATGGGCTATGGAGGGTTAAGTGGCTTGCCCAACACCACAAGGAGCATCTGTGGGACTAGAAACCCCAGTCCTTCCGGCCCAAGGTTGCTGTCCTGTAGTGGGATTTGAACCCCTGACCTTCCGGCCTGAAGTACCTTGCCCCAACTACTAGGCCACTCCTCCACACCACTCCACTCATATGCATGCATTCTTCTCCGTGGACAAGCAGGAATGAATCTTCACTTATGGTGACACGGGAATGCGCCACAGCTTCTACTGGAAGCTTTTGGGAAGCTCCACCGCACCTGCATGCCTCTTTCCCACCTGCCACTGTGATGCAATCTTGAATCAGTCTTTTGTTTTCCATGGAGCCCCACGGACACTTTCCAGATACCGCCATTGGTAAACTTCTCTGTTTTCCCCTCATGTTTTTTTTTTGCTTTGGACTTTTGTCCCATTTGCCTGCCATCATTGTTCTCTCCTCCCTTTTATCTTTCTTCTCCTTCAATCATTAATTATCTTCTTGCCGTGGCACCTCCGAACTCCCGGTGCCAGTGCTCTGGCAGGCCTCCATCCTTGTCATTGAGCCATTCGACTTTGCTGTGGTTGTGTTTCCAGGCTACATGTCTCAGAAACTGCCAGTGGGTTCAAGAAATGTTCCAGGTGCTCTAGGGTCATATTGATCAGAGATACCCACAGTTGGTGCCTACAGTGCCTGGGACACGATCATCAGCTCTCTTCTTCTAATTTGTGTTCACAGGTGACAAAAAGAGGACTCAAAGCTTGTGAAAAGCAGTGCAAATCACTTTTTGGCACTCAGAAGTCCCATCCATCATCATCGACGGCATTGGTCTCTATGGCTTCCAAGACTACATCGGACACTGACGGTGCATCGATGCCAAGGGGCCCTCAAACTCAATCGGAGAACCCATAGTGCCCCATAACATTGGCCATTGATTGATCTCCACCCAAAGACAAGGAAGGATTCAACCACGTCTTCTTCAGTGTCGAGGGGTGACCATGTCAAACATTGGGTGAAGACTCTGGGACATCAGTGTCAGAGCCCTTTGAAGCATGGCATCGAAAGTGATGGGAGTCTGCGTGAGCACCACTCAAAGGTGCCCTGAAGGGAGGAGAACTTGTCATCCAGGATAGCGAAGGAGCACTAACAACCTACTAACTGTTGAGACCCAGCTGCCGAGATCCCTGTACACCTACCGGGTACGCCAGTCAAAATTACTCAGGTTCCAGATTCAGCAGCCATGGAGAATCATCTTCTGCAAGTGTTCAAGGAATGCATTGCAGCACTGTTGGTGCTGCAGCATGCCGAGGCCTTGTCATCAGCTGCATCGATTTCAGCCACAGTACAGCCGATCCTCGAGAGGCATGTCCTGCCTGCGGGAGAGGCATTGACATCAGAGCATCAAAGGTCCCTGATGCTGGTGCCTGCCCAGCCAATATCCCTATCTAGCATCTCGGGGTCTGATACGTCCTCAAGATCTAGAAAAGTATCAGTACATCATCGCTTCTAAAAGAGCTTCTGATCCCCTCGAAGCAGGAGAGTGATCCAGGCAGAGACTCATAAGTACTTTGACTACTTCTCTGAGTTTGAATCAGAAGACTGGGTCACCGATGTGGAATCAGAAGATTTATCAGTGGGCAGGTCCCCTGAGTTCCCATCAGACCCTTCTGCACCTCATGAGTGGTGCACGCCCCTTCCTGAGGACATGACCTTCCAAGAGTTTGTGAGGGATATGGCCAAGATCATCCCATTTTTTTTTTGATATTGAGGATGATCCCAGGGCAGACAAATTGGAGATCCTACAGTACTCCTTGGCTCCTAAGGAGGAAGTGACGGTGCCCATGCACTGCATCCTGCAGAGGGTACAGATGAGGATGTGGGAGAACCCTCTCACTCTACCTCCAGTTAGTAGAAGGCTTGACTCTATGTACAGAATTTAGAAGGCTCCTGGATTTGAGAAGCTTCAGTTTCCACACCATTCCTTGGTGGAAAGGAAACTGAAAGGGTGGCTGAGACATTGGATTCTCTTGGGAGAAGATGTTTCCAGAGTTCCATGCTTGTTGCTCATGTGGCCTCTTACCAGCTCTACATGGGCATGTTCTTGAAGAACATCATGTGCAATTTGGCTGAAATGGCCCAGTTCCTCCCTCCAGAGAAACTGGATTAGTATCATTTCCTAGTGGGCCATGTCAAGGATTGCTCGAAGGTTATAGTCTGAGTGACCTATGATAACTTTTAAATGGCATCCAAAAATCCTGCCGTTGATGTTGGTGATTGGAGACTCGCTTGGCTCCAGTCGTTGGACCTGGAACAGTTAGTGCAAAACAAGCTGGAAGATGTCCCATACCACAGAGAGAATCTCATCAGGAAATAGGTTGAGGAGAAAGCTAGCCATATCGAAAAGAAGCATGTTACTCTTTCCAGGCTCTCCAGGCACACATTTGAGCATGCCTCTTATTGTAGGAAGTACCAAGGTAGAAACCAGAAAAATACCTATTTCCCTTGCAGTCGTAGGTATTTTTGATGGGTCCCAGACTTCCCAACCCAAGCAGGCCTCTCACCAACAGCAGCATTGAGAGAAGCCTCAGAAGGCCCAGCCAATTCCTCAGCCAAAACCTGTGGTGAGGTTTTGACTGGTTCCTGTGGAACATAGCCAATCTTCCACTGTAGGAAAACCTCCAGTCGGAGGAAGGCACAATGTTTTTGCACTAAAGCGGCCTCTCATAACCTCAGACTTATGTTTTTTACAAATCATCGAAAGTGGTTACAGACCATACCTATTGGATTGGCCACCAAATTGCCCCCAAGAGTTTATCATCTTGACCATTTGCATCAGGAACTGCTTCAGAGAGAAATTACCATCTTCTTATCAGATTTTGAGATTAAACTTGTGCCACCAGAGCAAAGAGGTTGGGGGTTTTAGTCCAGGTACTTCCTGATCCCCAAGAAAATGGGAAGGTACTGTCCCATCCTAGCCCTAAGAGATCTGAGTTTGTACTTGCTAAAAGTTCAGATTGACTTCTCTAGGCATCTTGATTCCTTACTTCAAAAAGGAGATTGGCTATGTTCTTGAATCTCACGGATGCCTACACCCACATACAGATACATCCTGCTTACAGAAAGTATCTCGGATTCATCCTGGGGGGACAAAACCTCCAGTAAAGAGTGTTGCCTTTTGGCCTGGCCTCAGCTCTCTGTCTTTTCACAAAGTGCCTTGTGGTACTAGCAGCTTACCTATGGACCCTGGAACTGTTTGTCTTCCCCTATCTGGACGATTGGCTGATCAAGAGTGGCACTCAGGAAGGAGTCCAAGAACACAATTGACCATTCAGATATTGGAGCTACTAGGATTCATGTTAAATTACCCAAAACCCCACCTTCAACCCACCCAACATTTGGAATTCATTGGAGCCCTGCTTGAAACAATTTAGGTGAGAGCCTTCCTGACACATGACCGACTTCACAAATTGACAGCACTGTTGCAGGAAACTCAAGTGAGTCAGCAGGTGACAGCTCACAAGATGTTGACTGTACCAGGCCACTAGACCTCCATAGTGCATATCACACCCTTGGCATGCCTCCAGATGAGGCAAGCTCAGTGGACTCTGAGGACTCAATAGATGCAGGCCATGGGTTGGCTCAGGGATCGTTCCCTCTCATTCAGTCATTACAATGGTGTACAGTCCACCACAACTTGCTCAAAGGTCTTCCATTCCAAATTCCTCCATACCAAAAAGCTCTGCCAACAGATGCATCCAAGGTGGGGTGGGGAGCTCATCTCGATAGGTTGTACATCCAGGGCAATTGGTTCATCCACGAAAGTCCCATCAGATCAACTTCTTGGAATTAAGAGCAGTGGCAATTGCTCTAAGGGCTTCACAAGATAAGCTGGCCATAAAATTGTTCTAATTCAATCAGGTCACCATGTTCTACATCAACAAGCAGGGAGGAACAGGTTTGCACCTTCTATGGTGGGAAGCGGTCAGTTGTGGATGTTCGCCATCATGCAAGGGATAGACTTGAGAGACACATATCTGCCAGGCGAGTAAAACACTGGCAGACAGGCTGAATCGAGTCCTCCAACTGCAAGAGTGGACACTGGATAGGGAAGTTGCAACTTGCATCTTTCTTCTCCAGAGTAAGATCACACAGCAGACTAGCATCTGATGCTTTCTTCCTTCACTGCGGGAGGATCTTTTGTATGCTTATTCTCCAATACCTCTCATTGAAGACCCCCCTGAAGTTCAAATCAGCTGGCGGTACAATGGTTCTCATCACTCCCTACTGGCCCAGACAGCTGTGGTTTCCTCTCCTGCTCAGCTTTCCAGTCTGAGGTGGAATAAGTCACCTGTCTAACCGGCCTACCATGGATGTACAGGGATGACCTCAGAATCATCCCTGTTCATCCGGGGTGATGACCGGCCCATGCCCCGCTCTCGCTCTGCCTTCCACTCACCACCTCCCGCCCCCATCTAAAGCTCCCCATACAACTCTGCGGTTCATACAGGGAGCGTTTGTGTGAGATTGGCAGGAGGATGAATAACGGGGATGTATGTCTAGGCAGGGCGTACATCCCCGCTATCCATGGCTCAGAATAGACTCCTTAGGGAAGAACAACCCAAACTACGATTACACAATGCAAGGTTCCACATTAGGAACCACCACCCAGGAAAAGGATTTGGCTTCATCGTGGATAATACATTGAAACCCTCCACGCAATGTGCAGCGGAGAACAAGAAAGCAAATAGAATGCTAGGAATCCTCCTCTACTGCTATCCCGCTCTTAGTTGGTGTATCCCAAAGATTTGTCTTGGGTCCACTCCTTTTCACTCTCTGTACCCAATCCCTTGGTGCACTAATCTCTTCCCATGGCTTTCAGTACCATCTTTATGCTGACTCCCAGATCTACCTTCCTACACCTGAAATCTCTCCTGCAATCTAGGCCAGTATCTCTACCTGCCTCTCTGACATTCCTGCTTGGATGTCTCACTGCCACTTGAAATTGAACATGGCCAAAACAGAGCTTCTTATTTTTCTCCCTAAACCCTCTTCTGCCCTTCCATCTTTCTTAGTTTCTATGGATAACTCTCTACTCCTCCCTGTCTCCTCAGCTCGCATCCTTGGGGTCGTCTTTGACTCCTCTCTCTCCTTCTACACACACATCCAACTGATAGCTAAAACCTGACATTTCTTTCTCTGCAACAACAACAAAATTCTCCCATTCCTTTCTGAACACACTACTGAGACACTTATCCACTCCTTAGTCACCTCCCATCTAGAGTATGGTAACCTACCCCTTGCTGGTCTCCTTCTGAATCATCTCTCTCCTCTTCGATCTGTTCAACATTCTGCTGCATGGCTAATCTTCTGCCAGCCTCAACATGCTCATATTAGCCCTCTTCTCAAGTCACTTCATTGGCTCCCTATCTGTTTCCGCATCCAGTTCAAAATTTCTCTTGCTGACGTTTAAGTGCATTCGCTCTGCAGCTCCTCCCTACCTTTCCTCTCTTATCTTTCCCTACACCCTTCCTTGGGAACTCCACTCTTCTGACAAATTGCTTCTGTCTGTGCCCTTCTCTTCTATTGCTAACTCCAGACTCTTCTCATTTCACCTTGCTGCTCCTTATGCCTGGAACAAACTATCTGAGTCTGTACGTCAGGCGCTTTTTCTGACCTTTTTCAAATCGAGGCTGCAAACTCACCACTTCGCTGCCACTTTTGGATCTTGACTTACCTGATCTCCTTTGTGTTTCCTTACCATTCCCCCTAGATGTATCTCCTGTCTACAGCTGCTGTGTTGTCTGTCCACTATATTGTAAACACTGATGAGCAGGGACCGTCTTTTACATGTGTCTGTGCAGTGCTGTGTACGTCTTGTAGCACTATACAAATGTTCAGTAATAGTAGTAGTAGTAATAAGAAAATAAATGGAAAATAAAACCAATGATATTATAATGCCTCTGTATAGTTCCATGGTGCGACCGCACCTTGAATTCTGTGTGCAGTTCTGGTCCCCATATCTTAAATAGGATATAGCAGAATTTAAAAAGGTACAGAGAAGATGCACAAAAATTGAAAAGGAGATGGAAGGATACCCCTATGAGGAGAGGCTAAAAAGGTTAGGACTCGTTAACTTGGAAAAAAGACAGCTGAGGGGAGATATAGTAGAGGTCTATAAATTAACGAATGGAGTGGAACGAGTAAATGTAGATCAGTTGTTTACTCCATCAAAAAGTAGAAAGACTAGGAGACACACAATTAAGTTACAGTGTAAACCATTTAAGACTAATGAAAGAAACTATGTTTTCACTCAATGCATAATCAAACTCTGGAATTCGTTAGTAAATGCTGTTAGTGTAGCTGGGTTGAAAAAAGGTTTGGTCAAGTTCCTGGAGCAAAGGTCCATAAAGCATTATTAAAAAGGACCCGGGAAATCCACTGCTTACCCCGGGATAAGCATTGTGGAACCTGTGTACCTTTTTGGAAACCTGCTAGGTACTTGTGACCTAGATTGGCCACTGTTGGAAACAGGATACTGGGCTTGATGGACTTTGGTCTGACCCATTATGGTGTTTCTTATATTCATAGGCTGTTGCCATAATCATTAATGACTTTGCAGCTGTGCAGATAATTTAAAAATTTGCCTCAAAAGCTATTATGTTAATTCAATAAAAAGATAACACCTTGTATGAGTTTTGTTGGCCCATATTTGCCTACATTTGAGTGACTAACATAAAGGTCACAGTGACTAGCACTATAATGGAAGGTTAAAGCCTCCAAGGCTGTACATGGCAAGGGTCATGAATTTATCTTCTCAGGGAATAAATCTAGACTGGAAGCACAGGACAGGACATATTTTCAGGCCAGAAAAGAAACATAGAAACATGATGGCAGAAGAAAACCACATGACTTATCTAGTCTGCCCTTCCATATCAACTACAATAGTCCCCTTTGTTCCTGAAGAGATCTTCTGTGTTTGTCTCATGCTTTTTGGAATTCAGATACCAATCAGCCTTGTTTCTACTATCTCCACTGGGAGGACTATTCCAGGCATCTGCCATTCTTTCCGTAAAGAAATATTTCCACATATTACTCCTGAATCTATCCCCTTTCATCCTTATCCTATGTCACCTCATAGCAGACTTCGCTTTAATTCGAAAGAGACTCTCCTCTTGTGCATTTGAGCCATGGAGTTATTTAAACACCTCTATCATATCTCCTCTACCCCGTCTTTCCTCTGATACATATTACAATCTTAAAGTCTGTCCTCATATGCATTAGAACGAAGATCACTAACTATTAGCAGCCACCCTCTGCACCAACTCCAGCCTGTTTATATCTGTTTGAAGGTGTGGTCTCCAGAATTGCACACAATACTCCAAATGAGGTCGCACCAAAGACTTACCCAGAGGCACTATCGCCTCCTTTTTTCTGCTGGCCATTCCTCTGTCTTTGCACCCAAACATCCTTCTGGCTTTCACAGTTGCCTTTTATACCTGTTTAGTTGCCTTAAGATCATCAGAAACAATCACACTCAGGTCCCGCTCTTCTTTCGTGGACAGAAGTCCTTCGCCCCCTACACTGTACCACTCCTTTGGATTTTTGCAGCCCAAGGGCTGTCTATCTTCCTGGCCAGGAAAACTTTCTGGCAGACAGATTGAGCAGGGTTCTACGGCCTCACGAGTGGCAACTAGCAACATCTAACAGGGCTTTCAGCTTCAATGCCCCAAAATGCTGGAACACCTTGCCACCGGAGATTCGTGCTGTCACCGATCTAACTCTATTCAGAAAGGCACTCAAATTCCACCTCTTCCCCCACTACTACCAGATCAGCCAGACACCGACCTAACCGCACCTCCTCCAATTCAACCACCTGTACTATATGACCCTTTTCAAACCCAGAGCATAAAGCATACTGTATATATGTATATAGTTTCAGTGTAACAATCCCCTATGTTATCCAAGTTGTCGTACCTGTTCTCTGTAAAACCAAGCAGTATGTTTTGGTCTATTGTTTTAATGTAAACCGCGCTGATGCTAAATAGTGCGGTATATAAGAGCTTGTAATAAATAAATAAATAAATAAATAAATAAGTGTGTGACCCTTAATTTTTTAGTATTAAATCTCAGCTGCAAAATTCTTGACCATTCTTCAAGCTTAGCTAGATCCCTCCACATGTTATCTTCTCCTTCCTGAGGCAAAGACAGCCCTTCCGTAATATCACTAACAAAGATGTTAAAAAGAATCAGATCAGCGGGTAAGGACGCAGAGGACCCGGCTTCGTATCGGCCGATCTCACTCATTAATTGTGACATGAAGTTGTTGGCGGGGATTTTGGCTGCTCGACTGCAAGTTGTTCTCCCCCGGTTGATAAGTCCGTGTCAAACGGGCTTTGTTAAAGGTAGAGAGGCTTTTTGTAATATCACCAAAGTTATCTTAGGGGTGGAGGTGTGTGTCCAGAGAGAGGAGCCCCTTCTGTTGGTTAGTTTGGATGCCGAGAAGGCTTTTGATAGGGTCTCGTGGGAGTATATGTTCGAGGTGATGTCCCGCTTTGGTATCGAAGGTGATTTTCTGCGCTGGATACAGGCCTTTTACAGGGCTCCCTTGGCTTTTGTGAACACCGGGAATGCCTGCTCCGAACCTTTTGAACTGCAACGAGGGACGCGGCAGGGCTGCCCGCTCTCGCCGCTGTTGTTCTTATTGCAGATGGAGCCTTTGTTGAGAATGTTGGAGCGGGCGAACGGGGTGCAGGGGATCCGATGGACAGGTGATGGAGTGAAGGTGAGTGCATTCGCGGATGATCTTTTATTGTGCCTGACGAACCCCAGGAGCTCCTTACGGGAGGCCTTAGCGGTGATTGAGCGGTTTGGGGAGTTCTCGGGTTTAAAAATCAATATGACTAAATCGATGGGGCTGGACGTTGGTGGGCATGTGCGCGAAGGCTGGGGTGAGCCCTTTCCGTTAGTGTGGGCGGACTGTGAGCTCCGATATCTCGGTATACAGATCCCGAGTGAGCTTAAAAATCTCTACATGGCAAATGTAGCACCAATGCTCGATAAAGCCATTGATAGGCTGCGGAGGTGGAGAGAGTTACCCCTCTCGTTGAAAGGGTGGGTAGCCTTGTTTAAAATGGTTGAGATGCCGCGATGGATTTATTTACTGAGGGATGCCCCACTATGGCTTCGGAGGAAGGATTTAACGCTCTTGGATCAACATGTATCGCGCTTCCTGTGGAAAGGTCGGCAGCCACGAATTGCTCTCTCCGCTTTGCTGCGGCCATTGTCGGAAGGGGGAGCAGGTTTGGTGGCTCTGCGAGAGTATAATCTGGTTAGTTTGATGAGACCATTGAGGGACTTGGTGGAGGGGACTGCAGTTATTGTGCCGCTTGACTTGATTGAGCAGTTGTCGGCACCATATCATCGCATGTATTGGCTACATAGGCCCCGTAGTGAGCTGCCTGAGGGGTGGAGAGGCTCTGGCTACCAGGGGACATTGCGACAGGCGTGGCGCTTCCTATGTCAGAGGCGGGAATTGGATTGGCGATGTTCTGATTGTCTTCCACTGCGGGGGAATAGGGTTTTTTTTGCCAGGACAGCAGGGGATGGTGGCGAAGTGGTGGGGGCAGCATGGGTTAGAATATCTCGGGCATCTGCGAATGGAAACCTCGATAGGCCTGGCTTCCTTTCAGTCGCTGCAGAGACGGTACCGCCTGCCGGTGCAGGATTTTAATTTTTATCTGCAGGCCCGGCACTATGTGCATAGTCTGCGGCGCCCGCTAGCGGGGCCCGATTGGTATATTGAAACTTTTTGCGGGTTTGGAGGGTAAACTTACAGTGAGCTCCTTAAGGAGAGCATTGGATGTTGGGGAGGATTGGTGGGGGCTTAGTGACCTCGCAAAGAGATGGAGCGCAGATTCGCTTCCAGAAGGTACAGTTGAGTGTCTTAAGAACGCGTTCCGTCATATCCCTACACTTTCGGAATCGGTGCAACTACAGGAAGTGCAATATAAGTTTTTGTGGCGTGGATATGTACATGATGTGTGGGCGGCTAAAGCGGGACTCGCCCCTACTGATGTGTGCCAGCTCTGTAAGAAGGGGAGGGGTACGCTGGCCCACAAATTCTGGTGGTGTCCGGTCATACAATCCTTTTGGGGTGGAGTCACGGGGAAATTGGGTGGCTGGATAGGGCAGCAGCTGCAACATATGCCTGAGTGGTGTCTCTTTGGGTCATATGAAGGTGCCGAATGGGTGGAAGGCAGCCAGCGTAGACTCTGTGCAAAGGGTTTTCTAATAGCTAAGCAAGTGATTCTTGGTCATTTGGTAGCGTCCCCTGAGCCGACCATTCTAGAGTGGGAACGCCGAATGCAGGTACTGCTCAAAATGGAGCGTTGTTCAGCGCGCCAGCTGGGTGCGCGGCGCCTGGAGGATTTTGTGAAGGTATGGGCCCCACTATTACGCAATATGGGGGGGGTGGGGAGGGGGGAGAGGGTTGTCTGTGAGGGGTATGGCCTGGAGTGTACGTCCTAGGATCGCTTGAGACACAGAGGGGGTGGGGAACAGGGGGGGGGAGGGGGAGGGGGGGGCAGGGAGGGGGGAAGAGGTTTCTTTCCTGTTTTTTTTTTTTTTTTTTGGTGTATTTTTTTAGTATGTATCGCTCCTTGCGATTTCCTTATTGGTGCCCATCTGGAGAGGGGACAGTCTTAGCTGCTGCGGAATTCAACATCTTGCCGGGGGTGGGGGTGTTTGGGTTCCTGTGTTAGCTGTTTGGGTAAGAGGGGATGCAGCCAGTGATTTGTGATTGTACTGTTTGCTGGGAGGGATGTTGTCCGCTGTGTGGTTCTGTTATTATTGTTCTTGTTCTTATTTCTGAAAATATGAATAAAAACGATTTTCCATAAAAAGAATCAGATCAAGGACAGATCCATGCGGCACATCACTGGTAACTTTATTTATTAGTTATATTCCGCTTTGTCTTGGTAATCAGAGCAGTTTGCAGATAACATTTTAACTACTGCATAAGGCAGTTTACAAGGAACAAATATAATAAGGTTTACAATGAACAAGTATGAACAATTGTACAGTTAACAAACAATGACTTTCAACAGATTATTTAACAATAACAAAGAAGTACAGAACTATTTACAGGAGGTATTAACATTGGTCTGGGTGGTATTCAGTGGTAACAGTGGTCTGGATGATAACAGTGGTCTGGATGGTAACAGTGGTCTGGGTGATATTCTGGAGTTAAGTGAATCAAGTGCCTGGAGACAGGAGTGGTTGAAATGTGAGAGGTTTATGGTGGCTGAACACATTGATAGTAATCTGTGAAGATGAATGTTTTGAAAAGTTTCTGAATTAAGTCTTTGATTTCTCTTAGAGTGATAGGAAGATTATTCCATAGGGTGGAGGCATAGAGAGAAAATGCCCTATAAGTTGTAGACTGGTTTAGTTTTCTGACATTAATAGGAGTGGATAGCATGTTTTTTAGGTTGTCTCTTTTTGTTCTTGTGTGTTGTTGAAGGTTTATCAGTGTGCTGAGGTATGTTGGTACTATGTTGTTTATTGTTTTGAAAATGATTATGAGAGCTTTGAACTTTATTTTTTGAAGTATCGGGAGCCATCTCCTCAGAGTGAGCTAAGCTCCTTTTACCTGTACCCTTTGCTGCCTCCCACTCAACCATTTTCTAATCCACTTTAGGGTCCATCCCTAGGGTGCTCAGTTTGTTTATAAATTGCCTGTGCGGAACGGTGTCAAAGGCTTTACTGAAATCTAAATACACCATATCTAGGGCTCTCCCTCGGTCCAACTCCCTGGTCACCCAGTCAAAGAAATCAATCAGATTTGTCTGACAAGACCTGCCTCTGGTGAATCCATGCTGCCTCGGATCCTGTAATCCGCTGGACTCCAGAAACCTCACTATTTTCTTTTTTAGCAGCTTTTCCAATAATTTACTTACAACAGATGTTAGACTAACCGGCCTATACTTTACAACCACATCCTTACTTGTGCTTTTGTGTAAAGGGACCACATGAGTCTTTCTCCAGTCCTCCAGCACCACCCCCCGACTCCAAAGAAGCATTGAAAAGGTCAGTCAGTGGAGCTGCTAGAACATCCCCAAATTCCTTCAGTATTCTGGGATGTATCTCATCCTGTCCCATTGCTTTGTCCACTTTTAGTTTAGCTAGTTCCTCATGAATACAGTCTTCTGAAAATTGTTCCAAATCCCTGTCATTTCTGTTCCTTTTTGTGGGTGTTTTCTGAGGTCCTGCCCCTGCCTTTCATCTGTGAATACAGAACAGAAATATTTCTTAAGCAATTCTGCTTTATCCTCATCAGCTTCTACATCTTCCTCCCCTTCACCATTGAGTCTGACAATACTACTTTTGCCCTTCCTCTTCACACTAACATATCAGAAAAATGTCTTATCCCAGCAATTTATTGCATTAGCTATTTCTTCTTCTTTTTGTATCTTTGCTTTCCTGACTACTTTGCTAGCTTCTCTAAGTATTTCTCTTGTATTTCATGAACGTCTCCCTCTTTTTGTTCATCTTATCAGCTACTTCTTTTGAGAAGCATAGTGGTCTCCTTTTCCTTTTACATTTATTTGCCTTTCTATCAAAAAGGTTTGTTGCCCTTAAAATATCCCCTTTCAGTTTTTTCCATTGCTTTTCTACATCCCCCAGCTGTTCCCATCCCATTAACAACTCCTTGAGGTATTGTCACATCTTGACAAAGTTAGTTTTCCTAAAGTCTAAGATCCTCACTTTTGAATAGATTTTATCAGCCATAGTCCCAATGTTGAACCACACTATCTGATGATCACTGGATGTGAGATGATCTCCCACTATAACATCAGAAACACTTTCCCCATTGGTAAGCACCAAGTCCAGTATGGCGCCTTCACGTGAGGGTTCTGTTACCAGTTGCTGGAATAGTTCTCCCTTTAGAGAATCCAGGATCTCCTTACTTCTAGATGACACCACAGCAGAGATGTGCCAATCAGCATCCAGCATATTGAAATCACCTATCAGTACCACTTCTCCCTTCATGGCAATATTGCATATGTCTCCTATTAAATCTCTGTCCACTTCTTCTCCCTGTGAGGGGGATCTGTATATCACTCCAATGCAAATTGATTTCTCTTTCCCTCTTTCTAGTTTAACCCACAATGCCTCCTCTCTTCCTTTTAAGCCTTCTAATTCTATAATTTTTATATTGTTTTTTTACATATAGTGCCACTCCTCTTCCCCTTCTTCCTACCATGTCCTTTCTGAATAAAGTATAGCCCAGTATAATTACATCCTGGTCATGGTTGTCTGCGAATCATGTCTCCATAGCCATCACTAAATCCAAATCAGCCTCTTCCATTAAGCCTCAACATCTGGGATCTTATTTCCCATGCTACGGGTATTTATACCCACCGCTTTCCAAATGTTGCCCCTTTTATCCATTTCTACAGAGGTATTTAATCTTTCGCTTACCTGGGGGTTTTCACTTACCTAGGGCTTTCTTCTCTCAACCTCAATGAATCTAGTTTAAAGCTTCTTCAGTAGGTTAGCCAGTCTGCTGCAGAAGACACTTGGACCCTTCTTGGACAGATGGATGCCATCTCTGCTCTGTAGCTCTGTAGCTCATCATCCCATGGTCCGGATGCCAAAATTCTCTCAGTGCCACTATCCACATAGCCATACATTTGTCTCCAGGGTGCGAGCTTCTCTGCCTTGGCATTTACCCTCAACAGGGAGGATTGAAGAGAACACCACCTGCAGACCTATTTTCTTCACCCTCTGTCCCAGAGTCATGAAGTCACTTTTGATACTCTTGGAGGGATACTTAGCAGTATCATGGCAAACTCTCCGTAACATCTCAGATTTAAGTCAGTAGATAGATGTCTCAGTACCCCTTAGAAGAGAGTCACCGATCACCACTACCCTTCTCTTCCTTGTGGTCATGGATCCTGCAACTTTGGGGTGCTTGAGCTCTGGTTCTTCCCTTTCCTGGGATGCTTTCATCTCCTCCACTTCCAGGGTTGCTTACCGGTTCTTCAATTCAGGGCTGGATGAGTTTGATTGTTGATTCTGCAGGCACTGGTGACTCATGTCTAACTCTCTTCATTCTGTAACTTCCATCTTCACCTCTGTTGGAGAGCTTGGATGTTTCAAGAAGCATCTCATCAATGTACTTCTCACTGCCTTGAATGCTTCTCAGCCTTGCTACCTCTTCTCTGAGCTCTCCACTTGTTTCATGAGGGCTTCAGCTTGCAGACTTCCTGCACATGGAACTGGTCCTTCAACTGGTATCAGGCTCTCTGAATGGACAGAGGCAGAAGCTATATAACAGGGGCAACAGCTTTGGCAATATGATTTTTCGCAACCATTGTTCAGTTGGTGGAGCTTTGGTACCTGTTGAAGTAAAAGAAGGAGACCTTGCTTGCAGTGGAGACTGTTAGGACTAGTTGTTTTCTACTAAAACCTTTTAATGTGAATACAAGCTGGACGAAAAGAGTATGCTTTGAGATAGGGGTAGGTATTCAGGAGCATAGCCAGAGAGGGATTTCACCATTAGATGAGCAGTAGCACGAGCTTACACGAGCTTCTGAAAGAGGCAGCCAGCCAGTGACATCCTCCGAGAACAGAGGGGAGCCCGTTATGCATTTGGTTGAAAATAAGTGTCAGCAAGGTTGGATATCCTGAAGCCCATGTGGACTGCAAAGGGCACAAACTAAGGAGCAGTTGTAGCTTAGGCACAGGCTGAGTATTTCAGCAAAACATCAATCAGGGAGGTAGCAAGTGTAGACAAGACTTTGGAGTCTGCCTGGTTGCATTAAGAAGTGACCAGTATGTGAGTTTCCACATGTTTTATTTTAAACCTCTGCTGAGCTACAGAGCAACTCATTGGTTTCACAAAGCATCCGGCAGCCTTTAAATGTGGGTGGTTTACCTGCATGATCCTTCTTGTAGAAATGGGGACCACAAGTACTTTATAAGCACAGGAAGTAACAGCACCTCTTGGGCAACTTCGAGGCTGCAGTTGTTTTCTGTTAGCAAAAGAAATATTAAAGAAAGCTGAGGGGGAGGAGCTAAGCACAGGGTGTAGAGAGATAATGCAGTGACTGAACGTTACAGATGTTTTTCTCCCTCTACCTCCTCTCCAGCTGTGCTCCCTCCAGATAACAGCCCAAAAGGGCCGCTTTCTCTCATTTTGCTTCGTCTGTTCAAATGAATTTCTGATCTTCTGTTGTACAAAGTGGTTTAGATTGAAGGCACAATTCCTATTCCATTAGGACGGACTCCATTAGAGGCAATTAACCAACTTCAGGCCAAAACGAAGCGTCACAGTTTCCCTTAAAAGAAAGCTTTTAGTTCTGCTGAGACTCTTCCAAGTAACTCAGTTGGGACTGGTTGTAAACGAAGCAAGCACACTCAGGCAGGGTAATTATGCCCCTTCCCAGTGAATCATTGCCTTATTCCAAAGCGTTTGAAGGTCGATGCTGGATTCTGTGGCCTTTGACGCTTCTCCTGGCAAAGAACTCCAGTGGAAGAATGAAGCACTTTGCAGCTCTTAAATGCTTAGCTCAGTTTTTTCACCTTTGTCACTTAACCAAAGGGCGATTGCAAAATCAGAAAGTTATGCAAAAGCATTTGGTCTCCTCTGAAGGGTATAAGACAGGGGGCACCACAGAATATTCACAATAATTATATGTAAATTATATTGCATATATTGGAAACACAGCATGTGCAAATTTTATCTCATGCATATCCATTGTAGAAATCCTAAAAGCCCAGCTGTCACTGGGGTCTCCAGGCCATAGTTGAAAAGCCCTGGTATCAGAGCTGGGCTGCACATTGCCCTACTAGAGAGAAATATTAAAGCCTAAGGAAGGTTCAATAGCTTTGCCAAGGAGGACACGGTGAGTCATTGATCAAAGGACTGGATGCAAAATGTTTTTCACAGTTTTATGTTATAACCAGTGCAGACTCTATTGTTGACCATGGACAGTTGCATGACCTCGTCAAAACGTAGCACAGTAGTTGTATAGATCTGCCTGCAATTACAATGCAGGGGGAAACTTTCGCGGGTGGAGGAGTGTGCACGGGGAAATGTCCCAGCATGAGAGGGCAACTTACTTTCTTTGTCCATTCATTCATTGACCTCTCTGTTGAGTCTGCCTCCTATCGTGCTGGTGCTTGGTAGTAAAGTAGCTACCTGGAAAATAACCCCAGACCAATTCATTTCAGGTGCTAGACCCAAAGGGTGGCTTTTTGATGGCAATATGATTTGATTACTTCTAAACTAGAGCTCGATTTGCAAAATATCTTGTAAGTGAAAGACTCTGTGTCCCTTTGCACGAGAAATGACAACTGTGAGAGGACAGGAACACCTGTCTTCCTAAATACTGTACATTTCTGCACATAATTTAAAGCACATCGATATAGCCTGATTAACAAATACAAGGTGGAATAAAAGAGGAACCTGATAGTTGGCTCAGTAGACTGAAAGTCAGGGTTCAAATTCTGCTTCTTCACCTGAGCTTTTTTTGAGACCTCGAACAATTCACTTCATCCTCCACTTAGGTTCCTATTTAGTAATCGTTTGGCAGGTAGCATGCATTCTTTCCAAATAATACAGCTTATCATGGGATGTTTCACTGCAATACACATTAAATAATAATGAGTTGCAAAGCATTCAAGTGCATGCAAAGCAGCTCATTATCATGCAAAATGAATAGCACAGCTTGAAGTAAACTTTGCAAGCTGCATTATTCATAGCAAGCTAACAACCCCTCAAGAGGGACAGTATGTGTTTAATTTTTGTCCCAGGAGCACTGGACTGTTAACTCTTTTAGGGGAGGAATTTAAAGTGACTAGTGCTTCAAGCAAAATAGTCCCTGAGCCTCATTCACATCTTAAAGTGAATACACCCTCCCCCCAATTGCCTAATTCCTTTTTAAAATGAATATTCTCTTCCCCCCAGACCCCAATCCTGTAATCCCTTCTTAAAGTAGATTTTTCCCCTGGACCTCTCCAGCCCAATCCCTTTTAATAATTGTGGGATTTATTTATTTATTGTATTTATTTAGCAACTTTTCTATACCACTGTATCTACCAGTCACAGCGGTGTACATGCAACAGATAAAACAAAGAACTTCATTGTTTTATCTGTTCCATGTACACCAAAAGAACCTTCAGCCCTCCACATACCCTTATCCCTGCGGTCTAGTGAAGAGCAGGTTTGACCCCCAGTCTCTCATGTTTGAGCAGCTCCATATTGCAACAGTAGCTGTTGGAGCAAGAGTGACTGGCGATCATTCCTACCTCGCACTAAGTCTTATGTGCTGGGGAGGCTTTGGGCGGATGGAGGCCAGAGGGTATGCAATGGTTTGGTATAAAAAGAGGGGGGATCAGGGCTTAAGGAGTTTGGGAATAGAGGAAATATTCATTTCAAGGAGGTATGGGGGTGTAGGGGAGGCTATTTATTCCTAAGCGTGAGCTCTATAGCAGCAATGTGTTTGGATGCAGCAATGCAGAAATGATTTACTTTGGGATACACTAAGCTGTGATACTATGGTATCGTCCTGTCTACACCATGTGTATTGTAATAATTTCTCTTTAAGAATTCTCTAGTTCCCTGTTCCCCTGTTTGTCTGTCTTAGCAGACTGTAAGCTTTCTGGAGCAGAGACTGTCTTGTAGGTTTTGATGCAGAGCGCTGCATACGCAGGCAAAATCCTGGCAAGGATTGCCCACAACACTCTGCGTCATCATTGATCAAGCTCTCACCTTCAAACAACAAATCAACAAAACCGCTGGGATGATATTCCACAAAGCCAAAACTATCCAACGACTCCGGCCCCTCCTAGAACCTCACGACTTTAGGACAGTGATGCAAGCTGTGACACTCCCTCATCTGGATTTCTGCAACATAATCTATCATGGTCTTCCTGCCTCGCACACCAACTCCCTCCATACTGCCTTAAATACTACAGCAAGGATTATTCAAAATGCAAAAAAAAGGAGCACATCACCCCAATCCTAAGAGACCTTCACCTCCTTCCACTGCAAGCAAGAATCAAGTACAAAGCCATCTTACTCATCCACAAAACTATCCACCAAGCACGGAACACCTCACTACACTCCTTACTGCCTCGACCATCCCACAACAGATCAACCAGACATTCCTCCAATAACTCTATCGTTGTCCCCCACAAAAGAACCAAATCCACACAACGGACCTGCAACAGAGCATTCGAACTTTATGCTCCATCCCTCTGGAACTCTCTACCAAACCACATCAAGAACAACAACGACATCACATCATTTAAGAAACAGCTGAAGACAATCCTATTCCGTGAACATCTCTCAACAGAAACACCACCATGACCTAATACTTAGATTTAGCAGAAGTAAATCATGTCCATGTCTACCCATAATCATTAATTGTTGACCCTGGTGATGGCCCCACCCTAAAAGAAATTACCCCTCCCTATGTTACATGTTACACCGCTTTGACCCGGTGAAAAGCGGGATATAAATGCAGTTAAATAAATAAATAAAAATAAATGTGCGTAAATGTGTACATTGAAGCAGGTGCACAAGTCTTCTAACACTATCAAGTCTTGTACCAGCTGACCCAGGTTTTCCATGGGGAGATTCCCTTTGAAAATTAGTCTGTAGACTCCATTGGCATTTCCTCTTATTTTACACCAAGCCTTTGACACTCTACCTTTGACAATGTCAGGAAATACTTTTTCCCTGAAAGGGTGGTGGACTCTTGGAATGCCCTCCCGATGGAAGTGGTGGGGACAAAATACAGTGACACAATTCAAAATGGCATGGGACAGACAGAGTGGATCCCTCTATAGAAGCAGGATAAAATCAAAATAAACGTAACTATCTCTTATATCTGAACAAATAGGGGTGACCTGCACAGAGCAGTGGGTACACCCCTAAACAAAGGCATGGGGAGGGGTGGCCTGCACAGAGCGGCAAGTGCACCTACTCTTGTCGCCTTGCTGGGCAGACTAGATGGACCATACTGGTCTTTATCTGCCGTCATATACTATGTTACTGTTACCCTTAATCTTGTGTTAAGCCTTGTGTTTCGTAGCTCATCCAAAAGGATTTATAACCTCATCTCCGGGTGCTCTGTTTAATTAGGGAGGAGTGGCTTAGTGGTTGGGGCAACTTACCTTGGGCTAGGGGTTTAAATCCCTCTAGAGGACAGCAGCCTTGGGCTGGAAGGACTGGGGTTTCTAGTCCCACAGGTACTGCTTGTGGCCTTGGGCAAACCACTTAACCCTCTGTTGCCTCAGGTACAAAAACATAGATTGTGAGCCCTTTCAGGGGCAAGGGAAAAATATATATACAGTACCTGAATGTTCACTGCTTTCATTGGTAGAAAAGCAGTATATAAGCCTAGATAAATAAATAGTAAGAAATCTTCACTCCCAGTAAAAGAAAAAATGGCCAGTATTCAAAGCTGACTACAAGTGTGTTTTTTTTAAACACCAGGTATGACGTTTAAAAAGATCTGCATATTCAATGATGCTATACAGCTATTTGGAGAGACTAATACTGACAACTATGGATGCAACGGTGATATTCAGCCGTGGTGCTCTCACCAAGACTTAGGAGAGGTGTGTTGAATTTTCCCTAGATGGCTAGGACAGAGGTTGAGGACCTGCATCCTGGGGGGGGGGGGGAGGGGTAAGTTCCGTCACACTCCTGTTCTGGGGAGGGGGGAGGCGAGGGATGTCTGGGGATGTCTGTGTGGAGGTCCGTGGAGTGTATGGAGGGAATGTAAAGGGTAGTGGGTGGTTGGAGTCTCAGAGCCCAAGACCTGACTTTTTGTCTGTGGCGTGTATACGTCTATGTTACTGAGATGGGTGAGGGGATGAGTTGGGAGAGGAATGTGGTGTGAAAATGGAAAATTTTACTTTTCTCTGCTTCCTTGGAACCATTTTTTTTGCTGCAATTTTGGTTTGCAATTTAATGTGTATACAGTCTTTGCATCAATAAAGAATATTTGAACATAATTTATGATGGCCATTTGGTAGCCTAAATGAAACTGCTCAGCTCTCTAGACAGCAGCTGAATATTGTCGCTAAACATATTACTAGGCCGAATCCTCTTAGAAACATAGAAATATGACGACAGAAAAAGACCACATGGCCTATCTAGTCTGTCCTTCCATATCAATGACTACCACAGTCCCCTTTTTACCCTTTAGAGATCCTCTGTGTTGGTCCCATGCTTTTTTGAATTCAGATACTGTCCTCATCTCTACCACCTCCACTGGGAGACTATTCCACGGATCCACCACTCTTTCCTTAAAGAAATATTTCCGCATATCACTCCTGAATGTATCCCCCTTCACCCTCATCCCATGTCCCCTCATAGCAGAACTTGCTTTCAATTGAAAGAGGCTCTCTCCCTGAACATTTATGCCACGGAGGTATTTAAACATCTCAATCATATCACCTCTATCCCGCCTTTCCTCTAAGATGTACATATTAAGATCCTTCAGTCTGTCCTCATATGCTTTATAATGAAGACCACTAATCATTTTAGTAGCCATCCTCTGCACCGACTCCATCCTGTTCACATCCTTTTGAAGGTGCGGTCTCCAGAATTGCACACTATACTCCAAATGAGGTCTCACCAAAGACTTATACAGAGGCAATATCACCTCTTGTTCAGCTCTGGCATTGGCTGGACAACATTGCAGCATTCAGATGGACTTTCCAGCATCGCATTCCATACAGTACCGCTGAAAATTCATGGATAGGGGGCCAATTCAGATCGGGGAACGTCCGGCCCGTTCAGATGTCCAAAATCTGGATGGGCTGCATTTGCACCCAATTCTGCACCCGCGGGAGCTAGACATTCCTGCAGGAGCAGAATCGTGGCACTTGACGGACTGGACTTGCCCTGATTCAGTGGGACCAAATGTATAGCATTCTCCCCGGCTAGCTCTCCCTACTCTCCTGCATGGTGACCCGGTGCTGTGGCGTCCCTGGGATGCCATGCAGGAACCCTGATTCCCTGCAGAAAATGTACATTGCTCTTCTACACCCCCCGACCCCTGGAGGGGCCTGCCAAGGCCGAGATTGGGTGGCGGGGAACCTCCTGCTTCTACTCACCTGGTTGGGGGGGGGGGTCCTCCAAGGTGGAATAGGTTCCCTGGCCATTTCTGCCTTTTGTATCACCCCTGTACATCCGGGGTTGTGGACCTGTCTCTGCTCTGCCCACTCTCCGCTCTCACTCCCCCTACCGCCCCCGCCAGAGCTCCCCACACAGATGCTGTACGTGCGGGGAGCTCTGTGGTGGGAATATTGTCCCTGCAAATAGCAGGTGTTCGAATGTCCAAACCGCACATTCATCCCTGCTATTTGTAGTGCAGAATAACCGCCTTAGTGGCAGCCACAAAATGTATAAGTCCCTTTAAACACCAGCCCGTATATAAGTACAAAATATTAGCAAATATGCTAATCAAATACCCCTTTCTCTCTGTAATATAACACTGAGTAGTTAAAAAGTCTGACATTTGTGTCTGTTTTTCTGCCGAAGGGCTGACACCTATTAGAGCATGGCTGCTAACTTGTTCCAAAATGCACATTATCTGCAAGGTTAAAAATGGGTGCTGTTAATGTTACTGGTGTTCCCACTCAGCAGCAACAACTAATACCAGGACAAGCTCTTTGGGATGGAGTGATGGAGCTTGCAGTGATGTCAGGGACGATTTATTGTTCTTTGCATTTGATAGAATAAGTATAACAGTGTGAAGAAAAGTTGATTCGAAAAGACGCTGTCAAACATTTATTGCTGTGCATGAGCAGAAATTTAGTCCAGCACAGTGATCGTTTCTTGAATTGCTGGGCAAACATTATAGTATTTTATCACTCAATATTGCTGATGAGTAATGATCATTTTTAGCATGCTCTTAGTAAAGATATAAACAGTTCCTGATGGCTGCTATTTCTTTTCTTTCACTTTTTCTGCAGATGTTGGGCACACACAGGGGCCATTAGATGGGAGTCTGTATGCCAAGGTGAAAAAGAAAGATTCAACTCACGGCAGCACCAGCACTGTCAACGCCAACGGCATCCCCCTCTCTGCTGTACCTAACCACCTGGAACATACACTTTCAGTAAGCAGTGACTCAGGGAATTCCACTGCCTCCACCAAAACTGACAAAACCGATGAACAGGTGGCAAATGCAGGTTCAGCTGCCAATCAAGTCTTGACACCTGAAGAGAAGCAAGAGCTTGAGCGGCTTCTGAGTGGCTTTGGTTTGCAAGCCGTGGTGCCAATGCATAATCATAATCCAGCAACATCTGTGGCTGGAGGAGTACTCCATGTTGTTCCAGCACAAGTTCATGTTAACGGAGGAACTACAGCTCTCACTACAGAACGGGAAACAGACATCCTAGATGATGACCTCCCTAATCAGGATGTACACAGTGTAGGTAGTTTGGGTACCCTTTCTTCCTTTGACGGAACAACCAACCTGAGTGAAATTGGCTACCAGGAAACTCCAAGAATGGATAACCTTCCCTCCTTGCCAAATGGCTCATCCAGTTTCAATGGAATGGGCAAATTGCACAAAAGTGGACTTTACGAAAATGAGCCATTGGTCAATGGTGGATATCCTTACAGTAACCAGAATTCAACAAGAAAAACTGGTGGCCAGTATCTTCAAAATCTAGGGAATCAGATGCGTCCCTCAGCATCTGTCCAAGACACTCTAGCAACATACCAGGACAACTTCCCAACTCCCAAATGGGAACAACTTCAACAACCAACTGTGACACAACAACCCTCATTTTACTATGATCCTAATACCATGAATCGTTCCCAATCATTTTCAGCGCCAGAAACTATCAAGTGTGAAACTAGTCCGCAGCTTCCACAGGCGCCCGTCCGGAGTGGTAGCAGTCGAGAAGCAGTTCAGAGAGGCCTTTCCTCTTGGCAGCAGCCAGGTGGGTCTAGCAGCAGACCCCCTTCCCAACAACAGGATACAGCACTTGACAGGCAGAGCCCTAGTCAGATCCCACAGCAAAGCACTTTCCAGTCTGTACCGCAGAGTCACAGCATCCCCAAATTCCCCAAGATGGCTTCCCAGCAAGAGATTGAGCAGTCTATTGAAGCACTTAACATGCTGATGTTGGACCTTGATCCTTCATTCTCACAGGTGCACAAGTCTCAGAGTGTCCCTATAGCCACCAGAGATGAAAAGCCTGTTCCACTGGTCAGCTCTTTCTCGGCTCAGCCTGTCTTGAGCACCTGTAATCAGCCAGTTCCCCAAATGGCTCAACAGAAACCCAGCAATGCCTATATCACTCCACCATTGCAGAATGTTACTGATCAGATTGGTCAGCCAAAGGTCTGTTCATCGGGAACATTCGGACAGGTCGAGCCAGAGCAGGTCTTACAGGATTACAGGGAGACTGCAGTCAATGGAGCCTACTCACCGTATGGTTACCAGAACCAGCCATCTCCCACATCACCAATGAGGAGCTACAGGCACAGCCCAAGCAGCACTTCCTCCTCGCCAGTGCCCCCTACAAACATCTGCATCCCTACTGGATTTCAGCAGGCTCTAGGTACTTCCTATTCATCCCCTGAAATCATAACTCAACCCCAAGTTCCTCTGAAAGGAGAAGAAAACATTGGAGTTCCTACCAATACCCCAGAGGAGGAAAGCTACAATCTGGAGGGACTTGTGGCCCATAGAGTAGCAGGTAAGATTCCTGGCATTCTCTCTTTCTAGGTCATTGCATGTTATATTGGGGGATTCATTCACCATCAGTGTAGGGTAGGAGCAACTTCAGTTTTAGTTCTTCAGTGAATTTTAAAAGCAAGGTTTGTTTGTTTTTTGACTGACACAAAAACGTTTTTTGCAATGACCACATCGGGATGCAGAGCAGATATTACAGTCTGCATTTGTGTGAGATCCAGACTGGGGCACAACTAGTCAGCCCAGTTCCATAGAAATAACTGGTGTGGCTCATTAATGAGCAGAAATATCTGCAACAAAGTAGATTATTAAGACATGTCTATTAAGTTGATAAGAAGAGCAGAGCCTTAACCACTATGATCATGAAACTCTCCCAGCAGCTGTAAGATCCAGTAAAAGGAATGTGTCTTAAGAAAGTTGATCATGTTTTTCCTTCCACCGTTGCTTTATTGAACTATATAGAGAGTAGGAGACACTAAGGGGGTAATTTTATAAGGGTGCCTAGGTTAAGTGACAGGAAAGTCCAGTGCCACTAATACATGTGGAGAGTAATTTCACAACCTGCCTCATGGCTGTGATGCACCATCCTGGGCTCGTAGGCATCCTGTGCACGCCTTGTTTTAGCCATACACCATACACCAGGTGCATCAGTAATGCTTGCCATACAGCAGGCACAACTGGAGGTGCCTAGACTGGTGTAGGGATGTGCCTATGTCATAGTAGGGAGGAGTGGCCTAGTGGTTGGGGCAAGGTACCTCAGGCCAGAAGGTCAGGGGTTCAAATCCCACTAGAGGACAGCAACCTTGGGCTGGAAGGACTGGGGTTTCTAGTCCCACAGGTGCTCCTTGTGGTCTTGGGCAAGCCACTTAACCCTCCATAGCCCATGTTCCCTGTAAAATAGCTATCTCCAAGTTATAATGCCCTGTTCAATGTAATTTCAGTTTGTTCAATGTAAACCACCTTGATATCATGAAAAGGTGGCATATAAGAAATGTTAAATAAATAAATAGTATCCAATGGAGATTTGCACCTCCATTGGACCCCTGCCCCCCCCCCCCCCAGGGTCTGCTGGTGACTGATACAAACATCCACAGATGTCTTTCTGTCTCTTCATCTTGAGTTCATTCATTAGTTGAGTTTGGTATGGGGATAACTTCCCTCTTAGGAGTAGAAAGATTCCTACAAGCACCTTCTATCACTTGAGCCAAGCTCCTGGGTACTGCCCCGTAGTCTCTGGGAAATACTTTATTTCTTTACTAAATCTCTATCTGTTCTACGCTGTGCTCTATGCTGAGATCATCCTGCCTCTCGCTCTCCCAAATTAGCAGGCTAACTCCCCCTAACGATATTATTCCCTACCATAAACACTAGTGGCACCATCTCACTGTTATCAGAGATACCATGCTGTAATAATGATAGTGATATTGGAAGTGGTGTTTGCAAGATGTCCAGGGCTAGGCAGAAATATGTGCAGAGATTGAGTGAGGTGTGAAGTGGTTCACGGTGAGATGTGTCGCTTAGCTGAGCTCGACATGCATTCACAGCAAATGAGCAGCTAGTCAGGAATCTGAATGGAAATTCTGCAGCTGAGTCATGTCTGGTCCCTTAGACAGATGGTGGGAAGAGACAGAGTGAACGAGAGAGATAGACAAATGTGAGAGAAATGGAGAGAGAGACGGCGAGACAGATGGAAAGAGGAAAAAATGGTGAAAGGGACAGAGAGAGAAAAAGAGAGACAGATGGCAAGAGAGAAAGAAAGTCGGATGAGAGAGAGGTTATTCTTTCCAGGATGATCTGATGGAACTCGTTTCCGGGGTGGGGTGGACGCTCGCAGTGTTCCTCTCAGCTTGCTCTCTGAACCTCAGCAGGCACATTACTCCCTTCCCACGCATTGGTATTTTCATGTAACTCTCCATTCTGTGCATCTGTGAATTGTTTCAAGTCTAGTTCACAGTGATTTTCTATGTTTGTTATGCATTTTTGAACTAGTGTGAAACTCATTTTCCAGGGTGAAGGTTTGAAACTGCAAGACAAATACTTTACACTTATTTTGGAGGTGCTTTGAAACTAATTCCAGACACATTATCAAGAATTTTTCATTTTTTCCAATGTACTGCTACAGTTTGCATTAATTTTATATACCGCCTAAAGCCAAAGGCAGCTGGGTGAGAAACAATAACAAAATATAATTAAATTTGAAAACAAATTAGGGTAGACAATGAGACAAGATGACAGGACAAGGGGCTAGATGAGGGAAGGAGGGCCTAGGCTACAATTCCAGACATGTTCTGCCAACAAAAATACAAAAGGAAGGAGAAGGGTAAACATAGACCAGGGACTGGTTCTGTACCTGCACCAGCCAACGGGAGACAACCAAAGGCAAGCAGTGGGGATGAGTGAGAGTCAAGGGAAGGCCACGAGAGAAAGAGATGGGTTTTCAGTTTTCCCTACCCACCCTTACTCACCTCCCGCCGGTATCCAGCATCTCCCCTTCCCTTCCCGCCCCCCGCCGGTATCCAGCATCTCCCCTTCCCTACCCGCCCTACTCACCCCCCGCCGGTATCCAGCATCTCCCCTTCCCTACCTGCCCTAGTCACCCCCCACCAGTATTCAGCATCTCCCTTTCCCTTCCCACCCCTACTCACCCCCGCCGGTATCCAGCATCTCCCCTTCCCTACCCGCCCCTACTCACCCCCCTGCCGGTATCCAGCATCTCCCCTTCTCTTCCCGCCCCTACTCACCCCCCCCCCACCAGTATCCAGCATCTCCCCTTCCCTTCCCGCCCCTACTCACCCCCCTGCCGGTATCCAGCATCTCCCCTTCTCTTCCCGCCCCTACTCAACTCCTGCCAGTATCCAGCATCTCCCCTTCCCTACCTGCCCTAGTCACCCCCCACTGGTATCCAGCCTCTCTCCTTCCCTTACCACCCCTACTCACCCCCCTGCCGGTATCCAGCATCTCCCCTTCCCTACCCGGCCCTACTAACCCCCCACTGGTATCCAGCATCTCCCCTTCCCTACCCGGCCCTACTAACCCCCCACTGGTATCCACATCTCCCCTTCCCTACCCGGCCCTACTAACCCCCCACAGGTATCCAGCATCTCCCTTCCCTTCCCGCCCCTACTCACCCCCTGCTGGTATCCAGCATCTCCCCTTCCCTCTCCCCTTTGTCTTGTCCAGCATCTCCCCTCCCTCTCCCCCCTCCTTGCCATGTCGAGCATTGCTCACCTCTTACTGCCGCTGCCATGGCTCCCTTAACTCTACCCTGCCACTGGGCTGAGACTTCTTCAAGAAAGGAAAGTCAGCAGGGCAGTGGGCCTTGCAGGAGCCACACATACTAGAGGCCAGCTTCATCCTGTCCCGTCCGACATTTCCTGTTGGAGGGGGCGGGGCACAACCTGGCTAGAGCATGTGCAGGTGTTGCAAGGCCTGCCACCATGCAGAGTTTCCTTTTTTAAAGAAGCCTCACCTCAAGAGCAGGATGAAAAGGGCGGCAGCAGCAGAGGTAAGGAGGTGGTGATGCTGTCATTTTAAAGTATCACTGTCATGCTTTGCTCCCCCCCCCCCCCAAATTCTGCCAGCCCTGTGTAGGAATGGAGCTATGGTATATTTTACAAGGGCTCCTGGATTTTATGAAGTCATTCACTTCATGCGTGGAAGAGCCTCTAAGTGAGGTAATAAAGAGCAAATGGCAGGCAAAAGAATTCCCGAATCCCAGGTCAGTAGCAGATGTTTGGAATCTGAAATTGGTGATCGGAAGGCAAGGAGGGCAGTGGATGTGGGTATGTTTATGTGCCTGCATGTTTTATGGGAGTTGGTCTCTGCTACTATAATTTGCTTGTTGGTAGCTCAGATTTCCTGTATCACTGCCTTTACACTTCTTAACACCTGCAATTTGTTGTCGGTATAGTACTCAGGACTTGGTATGCAGGCATGTGCACAGACTTGAGTGGATTTGGAGTTTGATGCCAAGGGAGAGTGTATTGAACATTCTCCTGCCTTCTGATAGCCTGACAGTGGTAAAAGCGGAGCACAGAGCTGAGAACCTGGTGGCTCTGGTTTGATTTTGCTGCCTGCTGCTAGACATTTTGAGACCTAGAATGAACAACTCAACCTCTCACCACTCAAGTTTCAGATGTATACCCCCCCCCCCCCCAACTATCTATCTTCCTATAAATACATACATTTATGCTACCTGGGTGTTGCTGAGCCTTTCTGCTCCCCGGAATTCAGGAGTTGGTATTGCCCTGGGTGAAGTATAGAATATGCATTGGGAATATTCCATGAGAGCACTGATGGGGCTCAGCTCATACGAGGGACTGGGGGGTAACCTTTCTGAGACTATCAATGCCATTGCTTTTGGAGGAAAAGTATTTTTTCAAATTTCCTTAGCAAGCACCCTGTCAACCTTACCCCGGTGTGAGAGTCAAGAATAGTAGCCTTCTTGTTCCTTAAGCGGGAGTTGCTGGGCTATATGGTGGAGCCTCATTCCGGGAAGCTGTCCTGTTAGGAATTGGCTCTCACACCCTGTGAAACATCAAAGCAGGGATGGTGCCATTCTAATAAGTTTATTTGGACTGCACTGGCCTATTTGCTGACCTAGCCTGTGCCAGATTCATTTTGGGCTGGAGGCAAAGAAAAGAACAAGGCGGGGGGGGGGGGGGATGGGTTCAAGAGGTACCCGCCACACTATTAAAGAGGGAAGGGAAGACGTTGGAGACCTGCAAGTGGATACACCCCAGGATATATTCCTGCTACTGCAGGGGAAAAGGTCCTTGGGAAGCAGCCTGTAAGGGAAGTCAACTTTGTGATCGACTCTATGAGAAAAGATTTGCCTATGGGGACTGGAAGGAGGAGAGGTAATGAATGGCCCTGGCTTGGAATATCTGGGTATAATTTAAAATGGCGATGGCTAATATTGCTGGCTGTCTCCATTGAATATGCTCACCCCCCACACACACATCTCCACGGACATCAGCACTGACCATGCTCTGGTGGGCTCCATCTGTAGATGTCTGAGCAAAGCTTATTGTAGGGCATCCACAATATTTCTACTTCTTTCCAGATTTGCAGAGGAGATACGCTGGTCCACATCTGGTAGATTAAAGTCACCCAGTATCAACACTTCTCCCTTCTTTACCACCATTGCATTATCATTGATCAAGTCTCTGTCCATTTTCTCCATTTAAGTTGGATATCTGTAGATTACACCAGTATGGAAAGTAATGCCATCTCCTCTTTCCAAAACGATCCACAGTACTTCTTGTTCCCAAGGCTACTTCTTCTCCTTTTCTGTCTTTTCTATCACTCCTAAATAGATTATATCCGGGTATGGCAATATCCCATTCATGAGACTCATTAAACCATGTTTCTGCAATGGCTACCATATCCAAGCCCATTTCCACCGTCAGGAACTTTGTTGCCTAGACGTGAACATTTGTGCTCATTGCCTTCCATTAGGTTTCAGTTGGTTTGCTTCTATTTTTCATGGGTCTTATTCCTGACTCCTTTTTCCCTTTGTTATTGACACATAAGTTGTTAATATGTTTCTTTCTATTTTCACCATTACTGTAATGCTTTTGCTGGAGGAGACATCTTGAGTGTGTTTTACATCCATCATTCCCCTTTCTCTAGTTTAATTGCTTGTCTATATATTGCCTGAATTTTTCACCTAAGATCTCTTTTTCCTGTTACAGAAATATGTATAGCCTCTTGTTGCCCCAGCCAACTATATATATAAAGCCTTCATGTTTACACCAAGATTGAAGCCACATATTAGAGCTGGTTGTGTGATGCAGCCAGGACTGTACCATACTAGAAATACATTCTGTGCGAGCCATGAAGCTGGTGCCCCCTTTCCCACCAGAACTTTCTCTTATCGAACTTCCTGGAAGTCCTGAGATGATATTGGTGCCCTTTCTCTACTTGCGCTCTGTGCAACCATACCGCTCGCACGGCTTTTACTAGATGCCTCTCTTTCCCCTTACCATGAACAGATAGATCTCAGAATGCCCTAGTGCTGACAGTGGATTTAAGCCCATCTTCCAAAATTTGGAAGACTCTTTGCACTGCAGATAATTGGTTCCCAGATGGATAACGACATGAATTTTAAAATCCTTACTTTCCTCTCTGACTTCACTAACTATCTAGTTGGAATTCCTGCTGGCTGAAGATCCTGGGAGGCATTTGACCAACTTCTGACCCTAGAGCTTTGTTCCCAAGTTAATGGGGTATGTTTACTAAACTGCGTTAGTTTGATTCACGTTAGGAGCCGTGGTAGAGCCAGAAATCCCAAATAAGGACATGGGCGGTACATCGTTCTCGATAACGCGCGTTACAGAAATTAACGAGCGTTAGAGGGCGCCGTGGCGCGTTACCACGCATTAAACTTAAGAAGGCGCACAGACTCAAAACACTGAAACAGAGCTGTAGCACAATGGTTACTGCACTGACTGATGATACAGGCATCATGGGTTTGATTCCCCAGTGTGCCTAATGCATAAGGCTGGCTGAGGCATCACCCTGTACATTTAAGTAGTGAATGAGGAGGCATTTTACATTTATTTTCAGTAGTGTTGCCAGCAAACACACCCATGTCTAACAATAGCCAAATTAACATGAATAAAATACATTCTCTAAAATGCTTGTATACAAATGCTAGAAGTCTAAAGAATAAGATGGGAGAGTTAGAATATATAGCACTAAATGAAAGGTTAGATATGATTGGAATATCAGAGACATGGTGGAAGGAGGACAACCAGTGGGGACACTGTGATACCTGGGTACAAACTATATCGTAATGATAGAGCTGATCAAATTGGTGGAGGGGTTGTGCTCTATGTTAGAGAGGGCATTGACTCAGAAAGGATTAAAGTTTTGCAGGAAACAAAATCTGCTGTAGAATCTATATGGATTGAAATTCCATATAAAAGGGGGAAGGCAATGGCAGTGGGGGTGTACTATCGAGCACCTGGCCAGAATGACTAAATGGATGATGAAATGCTCAAAGAAATCAAGGAAGCTAACAAAAGTTACAGCGCAGTAATAATAATGGGTGATTTCAATTACCTAGATGAAATAAATGACTGCTTCTTGGAGCAGCTGGTTCATGAACCAACCAGAGGGGAAGCCATATTAGACCTAGTCCTTAGTGGAACACCAGATCTAGTGCAAGAGATAAGGGTGTTGGGGCCACTTGGCAATAGTGATCATAGAATGATCGCCTTTGATTTAATTAGTGGAGGAGGGATAGTAAGGAAATCCACAGTACTACCTTTTAACTTTCGAAAGGGAGACTATGATAAAATGAGGAAAACAGTTAAGAAAAAACTAAAAGGAGCAGTTGCAAAGGTTAAAGATGTACATCAAGCTTGGGTGTTGTTGAAAAATACTATCTTGGAAGCCCAGACCCGCTGTATTCCACGCTTTAAGAAAAGTGGAAGGAAGTCCAAAAAACTGCCAGCATGGTTTAAAGGTGAGGTCAGAGAGGCTGTTGTTGCCAAAAAAGCATCTTTCAGGAAATGGAAAAAAGAGCCAAACGACGAAACCTGGAAACAGCACAAGCACTGGCAAGTCAAATGCAAGGCATTGATAAGGCAGGCAAAGAGAGAATTTGAGAAGAAGCTTGCTGCGAAAGCAAAATCGCGAAATAAAGACCTTTTCAAGTACATTCGTAGCAAAAAACCTGTGAGAGAGTCAGTTGGTCCATTAGATGATAGAGGGGTTAAAGGAGCACTAAGAGGCGACAAGGCGATAGCGGAGAGACTGAATGAATTCTTTGCTTCAGTCTTTACTGAGGAAGATGTAGGGATGTTACCCATGACTGAAGTGGTATTTAAAGGTGCGGAAGAATTGAAGGAAATATCGATACATCGGGAAGATGTCTTACAACTATTAGATAAACTGAAGAGTAGCAAATCACCTGGGCCGGATGGTATACATCCAAGGGTGTTGAAAGAACTGAAATATGAGATTGCAGACCTGCTATCAGTAATCTGTGAACTATCATTAAAATCATCTCTAATACCTGAAGATTGGAGGATCGCCAATGTAACACCAATTTTTAAAAAGGGTTCCAGGGGTGATCCGGGAAACTACAGACCAGTGAGCCTGACGTCAGTACCAGGAAAAATGGTAGAAACCATCATAAAGAATAAAATTACTCAGCATGTAGATAGTCACAACCTAATGGGAGACAGCCAACATGGCTTTAGACAAGGAAGATCTTGTCTTACTAATCTGTTATGTTTTTTTGAAGGAGTGAATAAACAGGAGGACAAAGGTGAGTCGGTTGATATTGTGTATCTGGACTTTCAGAAAGCCTTTGACAAGGTCCCTCATCAGAGACTTTTGGCAAAACTAAAGAGTCATGGGATAGGAGGCAGTGTACTATTGTGGATCAGGAACTGGTTAAAAGATAGAAAGCAGAGGGTAGGGCTAAATGGCCAATTTTCCCAATGGAGAAAGGTGAATAGTGGTGTACCCCAGGGATCTTTGCTGGGTCCGCTGCTTTTTGGACATATTCATAAATGACCTGGAAAGTGAAATAACGAGTGAGGTTATCAAATTTGCAGATGACACAAAACTATTTAAAGTTGTTAAAACCCAAGAGGATTGTGAAAAATAGCAAGAGGATCTTGATAAATTGGAAGACTGGGCATCAAAATGGCAGATGAAATTTAATGTGGACAAGGGCAAGGTTATGCACCTAGGGAAGAACAACCCAAACTATGGTTACACGATGCAAGGTTCCACATTAGGAACCACCAACCAGGAAAAAGATTTAGGCGTCATTGCGGATACCATGTTAAAACCCTCGGCCCAGTGTGCAGCGGCGGCCAAGAGAGCAAATAGAATGCTAGGTATGATAAGGAAAGGAATGGAAAATAAAACAAAAGATATTATAATGCCTCTATATCGTTCCATGGTGAGACCGCACCTTGAATATTGTGTGCAATTCTGGTCGCCGTATCTTAAAAAGGATATAGCGATTTTAGAAAAGGTTCAGAGAAGAGCTACCAAAATGGTAAAGGGGATGGAAGGATACTCCTATGAAGAAAGGCTAAAAAGGTTAGGGCTCTTTAACCTGGAAAAGAGACGGCTGAGGGGAGATATGATAGAAGTCTATAAATTAATGAATGGAGTGGAACGGGTAAACGTAGATCGATTGTTTACGTTATCAGAATATAGAAAGACTAGGGGACATGCAATGAAGCTACAGGGTAAACTATTTAAGACTAATAAAAGAAAATGTTTTTGCTGGCAGCACTAATGTACATTAAAAATTGACAATGCTCTGGATAGCCCTATCAAATAACCCCACTGTGGGTTTGAACCCATGACCTCTAGCTCTACAGGCAATGAAGTAACCAGTGGGCTATAGCTATTAACAAGCCCCTGGCTGGCTACAGAAGGACTGCATGTCACCACACAAGCAGTCTGCTGTGGTTACCAGGATAGGGTTAACCCACCCGTACCCATGATGCACTGCACATGCAAATCAGCAGTCTACAGATGATCACAAGATGGGGTATGCACCCCCACAGCACCTCGGCCTGGTAGGGGGAACTGACCGTGTGCACTCCCACAGCACCTCAGCCTGGTAGGGGGTACTGACCGTGTATGTTACTGGCACAGAGTAGCTACAGACCGTCACATTGGGCGGGTACTGTGCTCACCCTGAGGGTGAGGTGGGGCACCCAGCACCAGGTCCACAGTACCTTGCATGGTTGAAATAGGCTATGCTGCAGGTCCCCATTAGTGCTAGTGTGTGTGATAGGTAGTTCCTGCAGACAC
This sequence comes from Ichthyophis bannanicus, assembly GCA_033557465.1. Classification (NCBI taxonomy): domain Eukaryota; kingdom Metazoa; phylum Chordata; class Amphibia; order Gymnophiona; family Ichthyophiidae; genus Ichthyophis; species Ichthyophis bannanicus. Next base: position 810,480,983 of record CM066036.1, read on the forward strand.
ATCTGTATTTCTCAGTTATGTCTAGCTCTTATGGGCTATGATGCACCCAAAATAGTGCATATCCTGTGTTGGTACCATGGTCACATGATGTAGGTGAAGGGGGGGGGGGTATTTGGACCCATAGGTGGATTATGTACCACAGGTGGATTATGTACCACCACCCAACCCACTCTCTGTGGCTCAGGTTGGGAAACAGGATCTCCCTCCAGCAGAGCCACACTCTACTTTCCCGCAATAGTGGCAGTAGAGAGGACTATCAACCCCAGTCCTTCTGGGGAACAGACACCATACAGGGCAGGCAATGCAGATCTGTACACATCCATAAGGCAAGGCAGACAGAAGGCCTGGAAATGCTCAGCTGCCCCCCACCACTATTTGACATTCTCCAGCAGCAAGCCTCCAGCTGCTGCACCCTGCAAGATGTTCCATCCAGGCACATACTAGCTGCAGACAGTCTGCTAGCTAGTCCATAGTGCATGTTTCTGGAGGAGATGCATGTACCCAGAACTAGGATGTCAGCATACACACCAAGCAGATAAGTCAGTGATTGGGACACAAAAGGGAACCATAAACACCACATGAGAAAAACACTATATAGCACTATGGGGGAACCTAGCCATGCCGTGGTCACTGCTCAGCCAGGGTGAGAGTGGCCACCCTGTCCGTGCAGGTGGTTGTCAGGCACTACAATGTCCGAGCCATTGCCCTATGCCCTGTGCAGATGCATCTTGGCCAGGCCACCCTGTCCGGGCTATACCCATGGTACCTTGCTCCTCATTATGCACATTGGCAGGCTTACACTGGCAACAGTGTGGGCTGAGGAAGGTGTTGGCAGACACCACACACTGGATAGACAAACACACTCTCCCACACCTATGCCAGCATTGTGCAAATATAGAGGATCTTGGCAGCCCTGGCCACCACACCAGTCCTGGGCACAGTGCAGGCATAGCTATGGTACACAATACATTGGGGTCACTCCCCAGGGTGGTAAACACTGTCAGACATCAGACCTGAAGCACACTCCACAGACAGCAGAAAGGTTGCTATGATGCAGCTCAATCAGCAAATTGTGCTTAACTTAGGAATTGCTATCTGCCAGTAATCATAGCAACCGTTTGATAGGTGTGTACAATATTCCCAGGTTTAGGGTGGCATTGCTAAGGTCTGCAAGTGCTAGTATTGGGAGATGCACGCAGGGTCCAACATCCTGCCTCTCCAGGAGGCTTTGGATAATGGAGCCTGTGGGTGAGGGTGTGTCTGCCCCTGTTGGCCGCTGCTCTAGGGCAGAGGTTCCCAACTCCAGTCCTGGTGGGCCAAACATTGTTCTGGTTTTCATGCTGTCCCTCATGAATATGCATGAGATAAATCTGCATACCATGGGGGCGGTGCATAGACATGCAGCAAAGCCGTGTTTATTAGAGGCAGCATGGAACCTGAATGGTGTCTGGCCCTCCAGGACTGCATTTGGGAGACTCTGCTCTAGGTAATGTGCATGTTTATGGTGTCTGTGCTCTGTAGGGTAAAATGTAGGTTTATTGGGCATGTTTCTGTTATCTGAAATAAAGGTTCTGTCTGTATTAGCACGTTTTAGTAGTGGATAAAATATGGGGACTGGGTTGGCAGGAACCACAGCTGGGACTTGAACCTGTGACCTTCTGCTCCTGAACACACTGGCTGTGTTCACTACACCACCGTGTTGCCACAGAGAGAGTGCATTCCCTGGAGATACCATGACTGTTTGTCAGACAGAGCCTGTCTGTTGCAGTGCACAGCACCCACCTAAACAGGGCTAGGCCATGGTCTGCTCTGTGCAGCTGCCACTGCCCCCTCCACCACCAGTATCCCTCTGCCACCATGCTGACATGCCCTTCTGCTGGTGGTGCTGGTGTTGCGCAGTCTCAGGCCATTCAGTGTGCGGGTAGGCGGCTGCCTATGGTGCGGGTTCTGGGGTAGGGGTGCCTGCATAGCTGTCCACGCTTTCCCCCAGCACCGCCTGCCAATGTTCCGTGCCATTGGGGGTACCTGCTGGGTACTATTCCCTGTGATACCGTGGGAAGCACACTCTTGCCCATGTTGGGCCCTCAGCAGTTGCTGTCTGACTGCTCTACTGTTTCAGCATTCCTATGGGCCAGCTAGGCATCACCCTAGTCCGCACTGTGCCCCAGCTGCACCACAGCATGTGCCGCCTGCAGCCCTCTGTGTCCCCTTTTCCAGCATCTGTCCAGTTACCCATTCCGACATGCCCACCCTGCTGTTGTGGAACATGTGCACACCATAGGAACCCTGTCCAATGGAGAGGAAAACCCTGATCAGCGCAATTTCACTGTGGGCTCATTCACCTTGTATGGGGACAGAGCATAGACCCTTCCAAAATTCATATCTTTTTTTTTGGAGATTTCTTGGGGGTGTTTTTGATGTTTCCCATTGATATCACTATTGCCCAGCTTGGTTATGTTTTTTGTTACATTTTCTTCTGGTCATTTTCACTGTTTCTTTGCCCTTTTGTTCCATGCACATGTATCACACTTATCACTTTTTTGTAGGTTTCCCTGGTTTTGCTGTACATTGCTGATGGAAATGGTTTCTTTTCCCTTTAAATCAGCTCTAACGCCAGGGTTTCACTGGCATTAGTTTTCAGCCTCGGATTTCACAGCGTTAGTGTGCAGGGAGCCTCTCCCCTCCCACTCTCCGCCCATTGACCCTCTCTCTCCGCCCCTGGGGAGCCTTCCTCCGCCCTCCGGGAGCCTTTCTCCGCCTTCAGCGCTCGTTTGCGCCTTAGCGCGCGTTAACGCGCCTTATTGCGCGATAAGGCGCCTTATTGCGCGATAAGGCGCCTTATTGCGCGATAAGGCGCCTTATTGCGCGATAAGGCACCTTATTGTGCGATAACGTGGGAGAGCGCACGTTAAGACGGTTTAGTAAACATACCCCTAAGGCTCCTGTTTTCCTGAGGATTAAGGCACCACATTGAATACAAGTCATTTTGATTATTGGATTTAATATGGAGCAGTCATTATATCAAAAGGAACACAGGACAACTGACTGTGTCTTAGGAAGAATATATTAAAACATCCAGCTCTGGGTTATCTTATATAGTCTTCCTAACTGGTTATAAAGGCTGTATCCAAAGCCTGGTCTGGATCACTAGTCCCTACTATTCAAGAACCTGCAACAAAAAATAAAAACTCATGTATGCAATCCCTCAGGAGCACCTTAGATTTAAAAATGTTTTTATATATTTTTGCTTGTGGAAAACTGTTTTTATAAATCTGGTTTATGATAGTATCATCCAACATGTTGACTCTTTATAACTTATATAGAAACTAGTTGTTCATTAAGATACTAATTCCTCGTAGCGAATAAACAGCATCTGTGAAAATGCCCTGAGCAGTCTGATAGCCCAGTAATAACAATGTGCATTGCCTTCAGAAGGACTTGGGCATAGTTCCTAGGCCACGCCTCTGCTTTTTGTGCCGGCTGGGGAAGGAAATCTCACTCGCTACTCAGTGTTATTGCCTAGTGGCCAGACTTAGGATTCATGTTGACCAGGTTCTGGAGGGAGCCACAGTTTGTGGCTTCTGTTTTAGGACTGTTGCAAAGGTGGGGCTGAGCTGGGAGGAGGATATCGAAATGTCCAGGTAGTGGCAAGCGAAGGCTTGTGGTGCTGTAGTCTAACAGGCGGAAGTCCAGGGGATAAAGAGGAAACTGCCAGGTTAAAAAAAATTCAGTCCTCATCCAGTCCTTTTGTAGTTTGCAGCTACCAAGATTCTTTCTCTGTCTGTACACAAAAATATCTGTAATATATCTCCAGACCTCATCCCTCATGCTTGCTCTTCAGTTAATAAGAATTTGGATTCAGTAATGTCCAAGGAAGCAGGGTGTCTACAAACTGGACAGATATGAGGATTGCAGTGACGGCTCTATTTAAGCTAAATCCATTCTCTGATTTTTCTCAGAATTCTGGGAGATGAAGGGTTAAGCTAAGCTATCTTTTTAGAGGGGTAGAAGATCCCTGTACATGCCATTGAATTTTGCACATGATTGAAGAGAAAGTGTTCCTGTATTAAAATGTATAATCTGCCTTTTAAAGCCTCTAGGTGGATAGCAATGCATGTTCTTGAAGGACATAAGTTGTGACCTCGCTGAGCTGCCTTAGTTCCTCCCTTCACAAAAATTGGAACAGTATCGTTCACTAGTAGTTCAAGGCAAGAACTGTTTGAGGTTTAGGGCCCCGGGTATTTATGACATCTCTGTGATGGCATCGAGAGCTTGGGCATTGGCTAATGTTGGACACTCGTCTGACTTCAGTCCTCAAACCTGAAACAATCAGTGCAGAACAAGCTCGCCAATGTGCTGTGCTGAGGAGAGAATCTCTTCAGTGAATAGGTCGAAGACATGGGGCTGCCTGTATCAGAAAGCAGCATGCCACACTTTGTAATCTCCCAAGGTGTTCATCTGAGCCGGCCTTCTATCACAGAAAGTACACGGGAGGGGTCAGGACACAATATCTTATTCTCATAAGCTGGGTACTCTCCAGGTCCCAAACCTCCCACCCCAATTTAACAACAGTGTGAAAAAAAGCCTCAGAAAGCCCAGCAGGCTCCTCTGATGAGGCAGAGGTTTGACTTCTTCCTTCAGAGCACAGCCACACTACCAGTAACTACAGTAGAAAACCACCTGTCTGGGTAGGGTTTACTCTTTTAGCCTAAAGGTGGTTCTCTCAACCTCAGACTTATGGGTTATACAGTTAGTCCAAAGGGGCTGCAACCTGCATTTTTGGATTTCCCACCAAAGTGCCCCAAGGGTGAATCATCCTTATTTAAAAAAAAAAAGATTGCCTATGCTCCCTGGACCTGCAGGACGCATACAACCACATATAGATACATCCCACACACAGGTACTACCTCAGTTCATTCTGGATGAAACAACACTTTCAGTACCAAGTGTCAGTTCATCCTGGGGGGGGGGGGGGGACAACACTTTCAGTACCAAGTGTTGCCTTTTAGTCTAGTCAGTACATTGCATGTGCACAATTTGCCTCCCGGTGGTAGCTGCATGCTGCCAGACACTGGGAGTGTTTGCTTTCCGCAGTTTGAATGATTGCCTAATCAAGAATACCACTCTTGAAGGCCTTCAAGAATCAACGCGATTGACCATTCAGGAGTTGGATTTACTAGGGTTCGTTATAGTTTCCCCCATGTCCCACCTTCAACTCACCCGACGGTTGGAATTCATAGGAGTCCTGGTCGACATAGCTCAGGTGAAAGCCTTCCTCTTGCACGACTGACTTCACAGACTGGCAGCACTAGTGTGGGAGACTCATTTGAGTCAGCAGGTAGCAACTAGCAGGAGGTAACTGTACTAGGCCACACGTCCTCTACCATGCATGTCACACCACTGGCACGTCTCCATGGGAGGCTCAGTGGATTCCACGGACTCAATGGCATGAGTTGTCTCGTGGATTCTCTGTATATCTCCAATCCTCTTGCTCAGTCACAGCAATGGTGGAAAATCCACCACATTTTCTCAGAGGTCTCCCTTTCCAAGTTCCTCTTCCTCAAAATGTTTGATGAAAGACGTATCCAAACTGGGGTTGGGAGCTCTTCTCCATATGTTTTACACCCAGGTCACTTGATCCATCCAAGAAAGTCTCCACCAGGTCATCTTCTTAGAGTTAAGAGCTGTAGCAGATGCTCTGAAGGCTCTCCGAGATTGGTGGGATAACCAAATTGTTCTTATTCAGACCGTCAATCAAGTTGCAATGTTCTACATCAGCATGCCAGGACAAATTGGCTTGTACCTCCTGTGTTGTACAGTCAGGTTCTAGAGCTTGGCCATCACACATGTTATGGACTTGAAAGCCAGGTACCAGCCAAGTGAACAAGACACTCTTCAGACAGACTGAGTTGAGTCCTCCATCTACACGAGTGGACACTGGATGGGGAGGTTGCACTTGCATCTTAGGGAGTGTAGCACACCCTTGATAATTCTGTTGCCACTCCACAGAATGCCGGTGGATCAGTTCTGTTCCAGGGTAAATCATACAGCAAAGTAGCCTCAGAAGCTTTCCTCCTACCTTGGGGAAGAGGGTCTTTTGTGTGCTCCAATCCCCGCCATTGCAAAGACCCCCATGAAACTCAAAACGGATGAAACCACAATGATTCTCATCACTCCCTACTACCCAGACAGCCTTGGTTTCCTCTCCAGCTACCGCTCTCCAGTCAAGAACCACTCAGGCTGGGCCACATGCTAGTTCTGATTTGCAGGAAGACAGGAGGATGTTACATCCCAACATCCAGTCCTTGGCCCTCATAGCAAGGATGTTAAGAGGCTAATGATGTCTGTGTTCCACCTGCCGACCAGTGTGATTGAGGTCTTTTTGACCTCCAGGAGGCCCTCTATGAGAAAGTCTTACTTTTGGAAATGGAAGAGGTTTGCTGTCTGATTTGAGGGTTAAGCCCTAGATCCTTTCATCTGTTCCACACAAAAACTGTTTGAGTATCTTCTACACCTCTCCGAGTCTGGACTTAAGTCCAACTCTGTCAGGGTCCATCTCAGTGCAATTGGAGCTTATCATCAAGGTGTGGAAGAAAAGCCCATCTCAGTATAGCCTTTAGTTGTTTGATTTATGCAGAGGTTGCTTCTCTTGATGCTTCGCTACAAGCCGCCTGCAATGTCTTGGGGCCTCAATGTGGTTTTTGCACAGCTCATGAAAGCTTCTTTTGAGCTGTCCTCTGAAGTTCTTGAGCTGGTAGGTATTGTTTCTGATGTCAGTCACTTCAGTATGCAAAGTGAGCAACCTTCAGGCCCTAGTAATTTATCTGCCTTGCACGAAATTCCACCATAAAAGAATGGTCCTCCATAGTCATCGTAAATTTTTTTCAAAACTGTTATCAGTCAATTGGTCAATTGTTCTTCCGACATTTTTCCTGAGACCTTATGTCCACAAAGGGGAAGCTGCATTGTGCCTGTTGGGCTGCAAGCAAGCCTTAGCCTTCTACTTGGAGTGAACAAAAGCCCATAGAAAGTTAATCACTTTTTGTTTAATTGACCCCAGCAAGTTAGGGGCTGCTATTTCCAAACACTCTTTCAATTTGGTTAGCAGACTGCATCTCTTTTGCTTATACCCAGGCAGGCCTGAGCATTGATGGTCATGTCACAGCTCACAATGCCATACAAGAGTATTTAGAAAGTGCAAACATCAAACCTATGGAATGGCCTGCAGTAAAAATGAAAGAGCTGAAAAACAGGTTAAAACAAGCCCCAAACTAGAAGAGCCCTGGTCCAGATGGAATAACCAACTTTTGGCAAAAACAGTTAATATCACTCCACCAAGACCTGGTAAACTGCAAAAATCAATTGTTCAAGCAGCCAGACTTAATGCCACAATGGCTTACTATAGGAAGAATATTTCTTCTTCCAAAGAGGGACCCAAGTAGCATTACCAAAAATTATAGACCAATAACTTGTCTACCTACAATCTATAAGTTTTTCACTGCAATAGATGCAAACAGAATATATGATCTTATTGAGTCCAATAACATCATGGCAATAGAGCAAAAGGGCAATAAGAGGAGAGCATATGGAACCAAAGACCAGTTGATATTGAATAAGGCCATCATGGGCAGTGCTAAGAAAAGCAGAAATCTCAGTATAGCATGGATTGATTAGAAGAAACTTTTTGATAGCGTCCCACGCTCTTGGATAATAAATTGCTTGAAATGTATAAAATAAATCCTGATTTGACAGAGTACATTAAGTTTGCCATGGCAATGTGGCAATCCGCACTCTTTTTGAAATATTAAGATGGTCAGTACATCATTCCTGACATTAAGATCCAGCAAGGAGTATTTCAGGGAGATTTCCTGTCGCCAGTTCTGTTTGTGTGGCGCTTAATCCAATGGCTATTCTCATTAACTCTTTGGGATACGGATTTAGTCTGAATCCTAAAGAAGGTAACATCCCAGAAACAACATTCCTGCGGTGTATGTGAAAGGTGGTTAAGCAAATATACTAAACATAAACATTCCATTTACTATTTGTAGACGATCTGAAGCTCTACAGTTCCAGCAACCAACAATTAGCAGAACAACTCCGCAACTCCGTGTGGTGAAAAGATTTTCTGATGACATTAGTATAACTTTTGGCCTTGACAAATGTGCTGAAGCAACTTTTTTTTTTAGAGGAAAATTGAGCAAGACAGAAAACATTTCCCTGGCTGAAGGCTGAGACATCAAGGACCTTGAAGAGGAAGGCATGTATATGTATCTCAGAGTAGAGGAAGGAACGACATTCAAGGAGAAATTACTGCAAGAAAAGATCAGTAAAGAATACTACAGGAAATTAAAATCATTATTGAAAAGTGCTTTAACATAATGGAATAAGATCCAAGCCATCAATCAGCTGGCAAGTCCTGTACTCTCATACAGTTTTGGGAATGTAGACTGGCCTCTTAAAGATCTTGAAAAACTGGATGTGCGAACAAGAAAACCCCTCCATGCTCATGAAGTAATTTACAAGAATCAGTGTATTCCGTGACTGTACAACCCTAGAGCTGAAGGAGGACTAGACCTCATAGAGATTGATTACACATACAGAGCCATTATCAGGCTCCAGGCCTATTGTACCTAATTGCATCATCAGATCCAAATACTCAAAAAGTGCTGAAATCTGAAAGTAAATGTACAGAATCTGTCTCCATCATCGAACTTGGACAAACTTTACGATGACTAGAAGGAATGAGTAAGAATCCACAAGTATACACAGGGAAGGAAGTAACAGAATTTGCAAAACAAGAGAGAAATCTCTTCAAAGAATTAGATCAACAAACAAGGAAAAACAAGTGGCAAATGCATAAATACAGTGGGAAATAGAGTGTTACTCCAGGAACCCTTTGTCGATCAAGAATGGACACATGAATTGTTAAGGAGAGGTGAATTGAATCCGAAAGATGAGAAGTTGATTGTTGTAGCACAGGACAGCAGCTTACGGATGAGACGGTTTACAACAAGCATTGAAAAAACTGTCAAAACAGACATTTGCCGATTCTGTGGGAGAGAGCTGGAAACAGTGACTCACTTCATAGCTGGCTGTTAAGTTCTGATGGCAGAAAATTTCTATACAGAAAGGCACAATAAAGTAGCATGTCTCATCCATTGGAAACTCTGTAAGCACTACAACATCACTGTGTGTGAAAAGCACAGAGATAATGACCCTAAATGAATGAAGAGGTTATGATCACCTGAGATGCTCCCATTCAGACGGATAAAAAGCTGGATATGAGGAAGTCGGATATAGTGGTAAGGGAGAAAAACACCACATCGGCATCGATTATAGAGTTGTCACTTCCAAGCAACTACTCTGTGAATTGTGTTGAGAGTGAAAAAAATCGTCAAGTATCAAGAAATGCAGTCAGAGACCAAGAAAATGTAACAGAAAGATATTGAGTTATATTCCATCTTGTTGGGTGCCACAGGCTTAATTAAAAGGAATTTCAAAGCACACCTTGATCAATTACCCATACACATAACATCTTACGATCTCCAGAGGGAGACTGTCTTTGGCACGATGCAGGTACTACGCCGAACATTAGCAGTAAATTTGAGAGACTGAGATCATACTCCACATACCCTGGCTTAGAAGTGAAGTTTTTGACTATTATGTTATGTGCAAAACTCACTCATTTGGAGAAATCGCCCCTCAGATCTATGGCTGTGTTGGTGACCATCTTACTCTTGGTCTCCAGGGAAGAGATCTGTGGGGCTGCAATGTGGCCTTTCATCCACACATTCACATGTTACTACTGCCTAGATGGGGATTCCTAATATGACAGCAACTTCAGTCAATCTGTACTCTGTAATCTCTTTGGCGATTAGAATACAACTCCATCCCTGCCAGGCCCATTCTATTCTGTCCAGACTACCAAAAAAAACCCCTAAAGGGATGAGAGGATCACTCATTTTGTACATGATTGGAAGTTGAGTTGTATGGCCTCCTGTCATACTGTAGTTGTGTTTTGCCCCTTTTGGGCTTCTTGGTGGCCTCCTTGGTTTTCAGTAGCCTGTAGCTTGGGAGTCCAATACATGAGAACTCATTCTTGCTTGTTCATGGAGAAAAGGTAGTTACTCACCTGTAGCAGGTGTTCTTCATGGGCAGCAGGAATTAGTTCTCACAACCCTCCCACCTCCCTGAAGAGTTGTCTTCTGCTACAGCTATTTGATTAGTCTGCTGTAAGATGGCACCACAGCAGCAGGCAGGAAAGAGGCACACAGGTGTGGTAGAGCCTCCCAAAAGCTTCCAATAGGAGCTGGGGAGCATTCGTGAGGGGACTGCGTCAGACGATGTCACCCATATTTGAGGACTAATTCCTGCTGTCCCTTCCCAGGTAAATCTTAACAGAACACAGGTACACTGATGCTGGAAAAAGCCCACAATAATAGGAAAAATGTAGTCCCAGTCCTGGCCATTGTTGCTTGCCTCAGGAAGAAAAATATTACACAAAATACTTACGGATGGCCATCATGGTGATTATACTCACATTTTAATGGTAATCTTAATTCGCGGAGAATCAGCAGGACTGCAGCCCTCATGCAAGGGCAACATCATCTGAGCGAGCCCTGGCTTCCCCTGTGGACAAAGAGGAAAAACTCCTCACATATGGGTGATGTCATCCGATGGAGCCTCGTGTGTGGGAGTGCTCCCGGCTCCTTCTAGAAGCTTTTGGATATCTGACCGTGCACACATGTGTCTTCCCATCTGCCACCATGGCGCCATCTTATTCTCAGGCTGGAAAGATGGAAATAAAGGGGGGATATTTAAAGGGATTAACACGGTTAGAAGACCTGTTAACCATGAGTTAATGCTCTAGCCTAGGATATTCAGTCAGTGCGCCGAATATCCACACGTGTCGCTGCTGCATGCCCCGATGTTAATCGTTTAGCATCGGGGTGTTCCGGAGGTGGCACCCATGATAACCAGGCAGCAGTGATATTGAGACGCTGCCCAGTTATCGACATGTGGTGACAGTCAGGCTCAGTAAGGGGTGGCCTACCTTTCACCGCTGAATATCGCCTCTGCCTAGTCAGCTTCCCGGCAATCCGGGCAACCCAGCTATTCAATGTTGGGGCCTAGATATGGTCTCGGCATTGAATATGCAGGTATAGAGTTCAGTGGTAGAAGTTAGCTGCTTTAGCAGGCTATACTACTGCCGCTGAATATTGGGCCCAAAGATTTTTGAGCAGTGAACACTGCATGTGCAGGCTTCCCATAACCAATCAGCATGCAGAGCTGCCCAGTTCTATTCTTCCCAGGGATCTCAACATGGGATGTTGTGAATAGAGACAATTGTGTGTGAAAGTGCTTTTTCATATCGGGACCAGCTCCGTTTCATTCCTCTCCCATTAAGAACAACCTTTAGCTTTTGGAAAAAGATGTGATATAGTGGATATAAGTCCAGTGATGCGAGTCTGATTCCCTTCAATCGCTGACTTTCAGGCAAGGTCTCCTCCTCTTCACGTGCCTTCAGGACCCTAACTAAAATCAGGGCTATTCTGATCCATAAACTAGAATACCAAAAATATTCATACCTTCCTATAATGTCCCTAGCACAGCAGTTCTTCAACAGTGAACTTCTGAAAAACCTTCATGTGTAAGAGAGTAAACGATGCTAGATATAGATCCCTTTGTCCATCCGGTCCTGCTTGGCTGAGATTCTTCTTCTGGTTTTCTCCCACTCTGGGCAGAGATGAGTTTATAGATTGCCGTATGTAAACTGACACCAGGTTTAACAGCACAGAATCATTTTCACATGACCTGATAAACTGTATTGCAGCGTTACAGGAAGCATAACGATTTCCACTGGCACGCAGGGCTTTACACAATAAAACCTTTTACATGAGCTTACACAAAAACAGCCTAATGTGCTATTTAAAGAGCTTTTGCATCAGCATGTTAAATTTTGACCACACCTATCTGACTCATAGTAACCCTCTTAAATCTACTTTGCATTCTCTTACCATTGAGAAACCGTAGTGCTAACCTGCCCAATGTGTGGGTTCTCCAGGTATAGCTTCATCTTGCAGTGTGAGGGAAGAACCCCCAGTGTTAAGCAGTCTGGAATAGGGATGCCATGGATGAGGCTTAAGTTTGCTGTGGGAGGAATGGAGAGAGGAAATCTCCATTGCTAAGTAACCCAAAGTGAACAGGTTCTTAGCAGTGAACATTTCAAAAAGCACAGTGCATGATAACTAGTAATGACCAGGTCTTACCAGGTATTAATTAAGCAGTGCAATGCATTTCATTAAGTCACTGCTGACTCCTGGTGACCCAACAGCCCCTGGGTTTTCTTGGCAAGGTGTGACCAGAAGTAGATTGCCAGACCTAAGGCAATGGAGGGTAACGTAACCTGCCCAAGGCCACAAGGAGTACCAGAAGGAATCAAATGCTGGTCTATTGGTAACCAGGCCACTGCTGTAACCATTAGGCTGCTCCAACATTAGTTAAATCAGTAACCCCAATTTGCATATAGCATTCCTTCATTTATTCACAAATTTTTGCACGCTCATGCTAATGTTTTCTATGACTACTTTAATGTCCGCGTGCTATGTCTTCCTATTTTTAGTGTGAGCAACAGGGTCTTAATGCATTCCTGTTAAATGTTTATTGCCATAACCCTTAATCTGAGTTTATAGAAGGGGAGGAAGTGGTCATCGGTTTGGCCTGGTACAAGGGAACAGCTTATTCACTGTTGAGAGGCATGGGCCACTCGCACCTAGAACAATGGGAATTTTTATCTATAACAGCTTATTAGAGAAGAAGTCAAAGCCTGGTCACTTTTGCACTTTGAGGGCCAGTTTATACAAATATTTGGGAATTATAATGTTATTTTTCCTGTTACCTCAGCAAGAGGGGAATGAGATAAGCTCGCTCTTTCTTTGTTTCGTAATGGAAGAAAGCTCCATTCTTGGACGTACTAGAAGCTGAATGCATTACAAACTTTTCTCCCATTCTCAGCTCAAATGCTGAGCACATTGGATCCAGTGGGGCCTATCTGTATGCTTTTGCTTGGTCTGCAGGCTCGTAAAGGCTTAATGTTCGCAGCATAGATCGGTCACACTTTATGAGGGTAAGTTTTATAGCAAGTCACCTAGGTTGGGAGGACAAGTAGGCGCCTACCTTAAGCCTCTTTTATAAAGACACAAAGGTGCAGAGTTGCCAAGTTACCCAGTTCCAGGCATGAGATTTTAAGCCAGTCCTGGATTTCTGACAAGCTCATTCTAATGCAGTATGGGACTTGCAGTACTGATTCCAATGGGTAAAATCCAAGACTACAAATACCATAATGCTTTGCAATACCTAACTCCGCCCCAGAACAAGGTTAGTCAAACACTCATGGACAGCCTACAATCAATCCCCCAAAACAAGTTTAATATATATAATGCAAATAAGTTCACCCTTGTAGGTAAGTAACGATTAATGCTTATCAGTTTCTAGTTATATGTACATAAGTTAATTTGTTTCGATGTAACCTCTTATAACCGCTGTTCAACGTAAACCACTTTGATGCAACGAAAAGCGGTCTATAAGCTTTGCTAAATAAATAAATAAACCAATTCAAATCTAAAAACAGAAGGGGTGAAAAAATTTCACTCCTGGAACTGGGTAACTTGTCAAATCTGTAGGTGCCCATGCGTCTTTGTAAGAAGCCAGCATGGAAGCAGCTGGAATTGCTGTTAAAATACAGCCAAGAGCAGGTGCAAATGTACATGGCTAAATGTACATGGGGGGGAGTATTTTATAGCCTACCTGCATATTTTATGACTCTGCCTGTGCTCGGCGCAAACGCCTCCCCCGAACTCTCCTACACTCAGGTTGTGTACAAGGACGCACCTACTTGGCTTATCACATGTCATACTTTTACATGGCGAATAATACAATGTAAGACCATTTTGTGTGCGTATACATGTGAGAAATCTTTTATCAAATTATTCTGTATAAGTAAAAATATCATTTATTCTAATGGTTAATAGCAGTAGCAATAAATGGATCAAATGCCTAATATACTCTCAACATTGCTGATGGAAAAGTTAATTCACTACAAATTTCCAACTAATATTTCCTTCTTTTTCTTTCTTTCCATTTTTTGTTACGTCTGTCTGCCTTTCTCATCATGGTTCTTTGGGTCATGCCTGCACCCCTCTTCATTTCTTTCTAACGTCCAACCTGTTACACTGTCAGAGTACAACGCCAAACTCCGGAACATCCGGAAAAGTCTAAGTACCCCCCACCCTCCTCTGCAAAGACAGCGATCCTCCTCATTTGCTGGTTTGTTCCATCCCTTTTTTGTTTTCCTCTTGGCTTTTCTGATCTCCATCTGCATGGTTTTGCTCCCTCACAGTTGCATGCCTGCTGTCTTACATCTGCATGGCTATATGAGTAATCCGTGGCCCTGGCCATGGGATCTTGAGCAGTGGGATGGTAAAAATGATTCTCTCTGCCGTTCAGGACCACTTTAACAGCCAGGCAGAGAGCGTGGTTTGAGGGCCAGAGCTCCTGGGCTTTATCCTCAACTCTACTGTTGACTTGATTTGTGACCATGAGCAACTTGCGTTGTCTCTCTGAGCCGCACCATGACGAGTTATGATACTTGTGTAGCATTGTACTTTCTTTACGCTCCTCTGCATATATTGCCACATTCGAGGGGTAACAACCAAAATTCTTTTTATTACTCTGCATACAACAGATGATTCTATTTCTGAATATAGTTGGTTGTGATTTGGGTATAGAAGCCCAAATGTTGGTGTTATTGAATATGGCTCAGTTCACGTCTGCCAGTAGGCAAGCTGGTTGCCCCATGGTTTATAATGATCAGCACTTCTCAGTAGGCAGTGCTGTATTGGGAGAGCTAAGAAACTCAAATTTAAAGGGCCTTCATGAGCAGTATTCTAAACATTCGTATTGTGAAAAAGATCTCAAGAGACAGAGAAACTGGAGGGTGATGGGCCAGTGAAATGTAGTATCATTGTGGGCATTGTGATTCTCAACCAATCAGCTTATCCATAAAAGAAAGTTTCCCCCAAAGTGCTCCCAGTAAGTGTTAACATATAGAAATTAGCAGTGGGAAGGCCAAATCATAAGGTAAAAAGCATTTTACCTATGTTGAGGGGTCAAGAGGTGCCATTTTGAACCTGGGTGCCTGACGAGACAGGAATGACTGCAATGGCTCCTGACCTACTCCCCCATACATCAGGGAAACTCCAGGTAGGTCTTCGGGGGTATTCCAGATTCAGGCAGGAATGAGGGGCCTGTTTCAAGTGAGTGGCCTGGATGTTGTAGATTCTGATTAGGGGGGATCAAAGGATGGGCAGAATCATTTGGGGACCACTGCCCCAATTAAGCTGGCCCTTGGGAGCACTGGGCCCCATCTTAGTTACCCAATGCTCTCAGAAAAGAAAAATAATGCCAGCACAGCTTGTGATGTTAAAGGTTCCTTTCCACAGGGGCGCTTCCAGTGTTTTGTGCTAAATTTATGGAATCAGTTGCCGGATAATGTCAATGTAAGAAGAACTGTCTGCACTTCAGGAAACTTGTATCGGCATGGCTGTTTGAGGGGCTTTCCCTGGGGATGGGGAGGGTGGGCCTGGTTAGGGTGGTCAATGCTGGGTAGTTGGAGAATACTGGGGGGGGGGGGTCTATGTATCATGATGCATTGTGGGTTTTTCCTGTGTCTTACTGTAAGCCGCTCTAGGATGGATATAATGAACAAATAAATAACTGTAAGCTGCGTTATTAAATTTGCATAACAATGAGGGGCCTTGCATGCATTTGCATCTCATTATTATGCTGCTCACATTGTGGTAAACTAACGCATTAATGACATGACTCATGATTTTGCCATTTTGTGTGTGTTATCTGACCAAATTTTTGAGTTATTTGCATGAAGGCACATTTAAGATAGGACGTGTAGATCAGAACGGAGACACTGCGGTCAAAACATGCTCTCTCTGATGGTATTTTAGGAAGGGAGGAGTGGCTCAGTGGTTGGGACAGGTTACCTCAGGCCAGGGGTTCAATTCCCTCATGGGGACAAGCAACCTCAGGCCGGAGGGGCTGGGGCCTCTAGTCCCATGGCCACTCCTTGTGGCCTTGGGCAAGCCACTTAACCCTCCATTGCCTCAGATATACTTAGATTGTGAGCCCTTCGGGGACAAGGGAATTTAAAAAAAAGTACCTGTTAGTATACATGTAAACCGCACTGATTCTAAAGAGCATGGTATAAAAAATAAATAAATAAACAGCTCTGCTAAATATGGACTTGTTTCTAAAATGCACATCCACATGTAGTGAGAGGAACCATTTTGGCAGTGCATACATGAGAAAACTCAGTGGGGGAGACCCAACAACTTACATGTGCAAACGCCAGCATTTCACGTGAATATCATGGATCTAGGCCTTTTGGCAAATGCAGACATACAGATGCTCCTAGTTAAGTACAAAGGATTCTCTCTTGCCCCCATTTCAATATGTAATCAATAATGAATAGCACGTTCATTCAAAACATTGTAGAGGTAGAATCAATCATTCTTATTGCAACATTAAAATAAGGTCTCAGACTTGTATCGCACTTAAATCCAGACTTACGTCTATTAATATAGTGCTGTATTTTGCATCAATGACCTTATAAATTATTATCTTCTATTATTACTATTACACCGTGCTGACTCTTTAATAGTGAGCTAAAACTTAACTTAGTTGCTCCTGCGAGTCTTGCCCAGCGAACTGAACGGATTCATTATTGATTACATTATAACGTTCGGGAACAGACCACACAGGGTTGTGAGTTCACCCATTTCAATATGGACATTGGGGGGGTTAAGGGAAATATCACCTGTAATCCCTCCTGTAAAGGGATGTGCAACATTTGAAAACGGTTCATGCCAGGGAGCAGTGTAAATCTGGGTGTGGATAATTTGGGGCTTACAGGTGTATATCCTGAATGAAATGGGGAATGCATGTGTAGATTTTTTTCCTGCCCAAGACACGCCCCATCTATTTTTGTTGTGGTGCAATTTTACCCTTTCTAAAAGAACAATTTACATGTGTGTATGGCTGCTTATATGCATTTAAATTGCAAATAAGGCTTCTGAAAACCCCCTTACAAGCTAGTCACTACCCCTCTTAATTTGTTGTCTGAAAATTGCCCACCCCCTCAGTGCAGTTAAGTCAGCATATTATTCCACAGCAGATGAGAGGAGGCATTTCCAGTGACATATTTCTGTAGAGAGGGAAAACATGCTTGTAGATTGCATTTTGTGCATGTACATTTTAAGCAAAATTTTCCCCAAAGTCGGTGTAAGTGATGGAACCTCTGGGAATAGATGTTTTCAAAGGAGTATACACGGTATGCAGTAGAGTAGGGATTTGCCCGATCCGCGCAGTGTCTGCAGTGACACTCGTTGCGTCATAAGAAGCATAGGCCAATTAGATCCTGTGGCCGTGAGATACTGCAGTTTGACACTTCCCAGAGGCTCAGGGAAATCATGGCCAAAATACACCATCTTTTCATACATTATGGGTTCTACTAGCAAAGGCTTGCACTTGTGACCAAAGATCCAATTTGTTTCGTTGCCCTTCTATGATCTTATGCATGCCACGTGAGGCCCTCTTGCAGAAATAAGGAATGTTTACAATAAAGGTGCCGAAGACATTGCAGCATGGAATAGATAGTCAATTGCCATTGGTCCCTCACATTCGAAAATTATCTAAGGCTGCTTGCTTTAAATTCATCATATCCGTTCTTCTATCGACCCATCTCTCTCCTCCCCTTTATTTCTAAACTTTTTGAACATGCAGTTTACCGCAGCTGTCTTGACTTTCTCTCCTCTCAGTCCCTTCTGGATCCGCTCCAGCAGAGAAGTCATGAGTCCCTATACAAAGGCAGACTGGAAAGCAAGCAACAGTCCAGTGGGATTCTGTCTTCTAACAGTGTAATTTCAACCATACAGTACTTGGGACTCCCACAGCACCATCTGGTTAATAGATTGTATGAAGTGACTGTTTGTACCCATATCTCATGCTTTTTGGACCACTTTCTACACTGTGTCATGGAGGCACTTGCAAACGTGGAAACAGAACCGTGCCAAAATCAGGAATGCAAACCGTGTCTCCTCTTATTCAAACTTCTGTCCAAGGTGGAAGAGCCCACCACAATAGCTCCCGCCTTTGATATCAGCAGTGTTGGGACTCAGCACAATCGCTGAAAGAGCCACCCTTACCAGACAAGGGACATCCTGGCATGCACTAACAGTGGCAGTGACTGAGAGAATCTGACCTAAACTTTTCATTTATGGCATTGGAAAGTTCTACTGAATAACTTCCAAAGTTCATATTTAGCTGTGTGTCGATAGATGAAGGTACTTCCAATCCTAGCATGATTTTTGGAGGGTCATTTTATATGATGGCTGTAGAGCTTGAATTTATATACCCAAAGAAAGACTTCTCTCATTAAATAAAGGTCTGCTCCTCTCCAGTTGATCCTTTGTATTTTGGCTCCTCTGATCTTCCAGCTCAGTTGGAAACAGGCTGATGCTATGTGCCTTCATCTAAAATTAACTGGTAATTTTTCCTCTACTTTATATTATCTCTCAGTATGCCTTATCCAATCATAATAGAGATGATTCTGGGCTGGGGTCTGTGGGCTAGCACACTTTCTGGAACGCTGTAATCATGGGCCTTGAATCTGGCCACTAAATGTCACCCTTGAGCAGGGCTGGCCCAAGGGTTGGTGCCGCCCCAGGCAGAAACTCTGACCACGCCATCCCCATGCCAAGCTGCCCGTCATTGCCGCTGATGACCTGCCGCAGGCAACAAAGCGGCGGCACAAAACCACCCACCTGGGTCAGCCGCCCTAGGCGGCCACCTAGCTTGTCTAGTGGACGGACCGGCCATGCCCTTGAGCAGTGACCATAATTCCCTCCTGGGACCATGAACACTGCTATTGTAGCACGTACATCCCTGTCCACTCTAGGGAGCGTAGTCCCAAATCAGGGATCAAACTCTTTGCATTGCATTGCATTTGACCTTTTAATTTTCCAAACTTTCCAAAACTAAGACCGACAGTGCTAAAGAAAAGTATTCCTTTATCTTGTAATAATTAGGATGGTATCATTTTGACTACCACATTTGTACCCTTCAGATATTTTTAACTTTTAAAAAGAACGTTTCTGCAATCTTTGATTTCTTCTCTCCCCTCCTCCCCCCCCAAAAAAAACCCAACTAGAATAAGGCTATTTGGTTTCTTTCATTAGATAAGTGGATTTCCCTGGGTAAAACCAACAAACATTATTTCTGCTGGTCTGTCCCAAGAGCCAGCATTGGTTAGGGAATCCCTTAGAGGAAACTGTTGATTCATCACCCTCCCTGGACAAGGGCTCATCTGCTTCTAATTTTGCTCTTAAATCCATCAGGTTACAAAGTAGCATTCCCTATTTTTAGATTTAAGCTTTCTTCCAAGTACACAGCAATCACTGCTTGGAAAATGAGAAACTTTGTAAGAATTTTTGTTTTCCATTTTCCCCTTTTCCGCCTCCACCAGCCTTTTCCATCAGCCAGCACAGCCTCGATCAAGAATCTTGTTCTTGGCTCTCAAACAATGAGTCTGTTTTATTTATTTCCTTCAGTTTTTTTTAAATGGATCAGAAAAAAAGGAGGCGGGCTGAATGATGTGCCCCCCTTAACCCTCCTCCTTCAGGCTGAGCTTGTAAGCCCAGAGGAAAAATGGAAACATTGTGACAGAAGTATTTAAAATGCACGTGGACCGTCTTGCCTTGGCTAGTTAGTAGTCTGAGGCCCCCCCTCTCTGAGTGGGACTGGAATGTTTTGTTCTCTTTCTTAATTACGTTGATTTGGTTCAGACTCTCCCAGGCTGTCTCTAACTCATAAAGCAACCACTCTAGTACTAACTCAATTTGAGAGTCAACATGGTAAATACATTTTGGATCCTGCTTCAATGTAGCTGTCAGTGCACATCTCCCGACAGGGTTGATCCAGTCTTAGATTTATTTCATTGTATGTAGGGACCTGTAGTCTTGCTATCCCTACAGAATGAAACTGGGAAAGCAGAATTATAAATCTCTGCATGTATTAGGGTAAGCCCAGGACTGGATCTACCTTGTGATGTGAATCTTAAGACAGTTATATAGTAATACAGTATATGACGGCAGATAAAGACCAGTATAGTGCATCTAGTCTGCCCAGCAAGGCGGCACGAGTAGGTGCACTTGCCGCTCCGTGCAGGTCACCTCTTCCCATGCCTTTGTTTAGGGGTATACCCACCGCTCCGTGTAGGTCACCCCTATTTGTTCAGATATAAGAGATAGTTATGCTTATTTTGATTTTATCCTGTTGCTATAAAGGGATCCACTGTGTCTGTCCCATGCCATTTTGAATTCTGTCACTGTCTTTGCCCCCACCACTTCCATCGGGAGGGCATTCCAAGCATCCACCACCCTTTCTGTGAAAACATATTTCCAGACATTGCCTTTCAATTTACCACCTTGCAGCTTCATGTTATGCTCTCTAGTTTTACAGCTTCCCCAACTTTGGAAGAGGTTTGTTTGTCCATTAATACTCTTTAAGTATTTAAAGGTCTGAATCAAATCTCCCCTATCCCTCCTCTCCTCCAGAGTGTACATATTTAGGTCTTCAAGTCTCTTCTCATAAGTCTTCTGATGCAGGCTCCAAATCATTTTGGTTGCCTTCCTCTGAACTGCTTTCCAGCCTTTTTATATCCTTTGCAAGATATGATCTCCAAAACTGAACACAATATTCCAAGTGAGGCCTCACCAGCGACTTGTACAGTGGCATTAGTACCTCTTCCTTTCTGCTGGTAATTCCTTTCTGTATGCAACCCAGTATCCTTCTGGCATTTGCCACCGCCTTGTCACACTGTTTCGCTGCCTTGAGATCATCAGAAACAATCACACCGAGGTCTTTCTCCTGGTCCGTGCACATCAACCTCTCGCCCCCTATTGCATACAATTCCCTTGAATTTCTGCTTCCCAAGTGCATGACACTACACTTCTTCACATTAAATCTTAACTGCCAAGCATTAGACCATTCTTGCAGCTTTTGTAGATATTTCCTCATGCTCTCCACTCCCTGAGGAGAGTCCACTTTGTTGCAAATGTTTGTGTCATCTGCAAAAAGACACTTTTCCACTCAGCCCTTTGGCAATATCTCTCACAAATATATTGAACAGTACTGGTCCCAAAACCGAACCCTGGGGCACACCGCTAATCACCTGCCTTTCATCCGAGTGAGTTCCGTTTACTGTCTCCCGCTGTTGTCTGTCAGTCAACCAATTTATGATCCAGTTCACCATCTTGGGACCCATCCCCAAGCTGTTATTGATAAGCCTCTTATGAGGAACAATATCAAAGGCTTTGCTGAAATCTAGGTAGATCACATCCATCACATGCCCTTGATCTAGTTCTCTGGTCACCCCGTCAAAGAATTCAGTCATATTTTTTGGCAAGACCGTCCTTTGGTAAAACCATGTTACCTCGGATCATGCAACCTGTTTTTTTTTTTAAGAAGTCCACTATTCGCTCTTTCAGGTGCGCCTCCATTACTTTTCCCACTACTGAGGTAAGACTTACTGTCCTGTAGTTTGTCACTTCTTCCCTATTACCACTTTTGTGGAAAGGTACCACATCAGCCCTTCTCCAGTCCTGTGGAACTTCTCCTGTCTCCAAGAATCTATTAAAACATCCTTTAAAGGCCTTGAAAGAACTTCTCTGAGCTCTTTCAGTATCCTGGGGTCCATCCCATCTGGTCCCATAGACTTGTCTACTTTCCGTTTTGCAAGCTGTTCTAACACCAACTACCAATGACCACCCCACCTCCTCTGATTTCGAGCATCTCCTTTGGCAGTAGGGGATGTGTGGACCTTTTGGCAGAACAGCATGGATGGGAAAGATGCCGTCTAGGATTCAGAAAAACATCCTGGGTAGATATAGGAAGGAGCAGCATGGCAGCCCCAGGACTTAGTGAGGTTGATCAAGTAAAGAAGCTGTTCAAAAATACCGAAGAAAGAACATTTCAGAACAGTGGCTTATCCGTGTTTAAGCAGGAACCATATGGGTGACGTCTCTGACAGAGCCCTGCATGGGAATGCTTCCTAGCTTCTATTGGAAACTTTTGGGAGACTCCACCATGCCTGCACGCCTTCTTTCCACCTACCACTGCAGCACCATCATCATCAGCCTTTCATTTTCCACGGAGTCCCACAGACGTGTTCTCTTAACGCTCTCCGTCAATAATTGCTATCTCACTTTTGGGGGTGTTTAATTGCATTTATTTTTTTCTGCTTTGATTTTTCCTGCCTGCCATTGTGGTTTCCCTTCAATTGCTTTTTTCTCCCTTTGTATTTTTTTCAAGTACTATCCAGTGGCACCGTCAGTACCCCAGTTGGGCTCTCCACCATCAAGCCATTTGTTTTTGCCATGGCTATTTTTCCAAACATGTTCCAAAAGCTGACCAGCAGGTTTAAAAAGTGCACCAAGTGTGCCCGGACCAGCTCAGTCACGGATAAGCACAATTGGTGCCTCCAGTGCCTAGGACCCGATCATCAGCCCTCTTCTTGTAATTTGTGCCTACAGATGAGAAGGAGAAGCCTCAAGGATCGTGAAAGACAGCAGGAAACTCTGTTTGGCATTCCACAGCCTAATCCATTGTCTTTGGCATCAACGTCATTGGCCTCCATGCCTTCGAAGGTGGTTCAGTTTGTCAGAGGGGCATCGAGATTGAGGACCTCTCAATCTTATTTGGAGATGAGCAGCCAGACTCCTGGTGTTGTAGGAACTGACATCACTCCCATCAATGTCGCAGGGTGCCCAGACTGAGCACTGGGAAAAGGCCCAAGTGCATTAGTATCAGATCCCTTCAGGACACACTGTCGAGAGCAATGGCAGGCTGCGTGAGCACCCCTCGAAGGCACCACGCAGGAAGGACTGCTCAAACTCCAAGGGTTCAGAGGGACACCAGCAGCCTCCTGGTAGCTGAGCCCAAACCGCCGATACCCCTGCACAGGTGCCAGGTACATCAGTTGAAGTTACTCAGGTCTCTGAGCCTTCAGAATCGGCAGACATGGAGAAACAGCTCCTAAAGTTGTTTCAGGATTGCATGGCAGCCCTGTCTGCACAGCAGTGCTGAGGCCTCAGCATCGGCTTCAACCGATTCTGGAGATGTATGCCCTGCCCCCATCAGAGGCATTGACATCGGGACATCAAGGGATCAAACACTGGTAACAGCTCAGCCATTTCTTTTCTCCAGCATCTTGGGGTCTGATGCACCTTTGAAGCCTTGCCAGGCTTCGGCTTTCTTGGAGAAGCTTCCATTCCCCTCAATGCCAGAGTGACCTCTGGGCACAGGATCAGCAGTATTTCAGTATCCTCTCAGAGTCTGACTCTGATGGCTGGGTAATCAATGTGGAATTGGAGTGCAGGTCTCCAGAGCTCCCGTCGGATCTTTCCCTGCCTCATGATCATTGGAAGCCTTCCTCTGAAGATATGGCCAAGGCCATACTGTTCTCTCTGGAGACTGAGGCGTTGGAAATATTGCAGTACTCCTCGGTGCCTAAGCAGATGGTGACCGTGCCGGTACATCGCATCATGGCAGAGGGTGTACGGCGTGCAGAAAGCTGTTGGTTTTGAGAAACTTCAGCATCCAGAACATTCCTTAGTGGTCAACTCCACCCTAAAGAGGATTAGGAGTACCAAGACTGATTCTTCTGAGCTACTGGGAAGGGAGGCTCGGACCTTGGACTCTTTCAGGGGAAGGTATTTCCAGGGCTCAATGCTCATTGCCTGAGTGGCCTCCTACCATTTCTACATGAGCATGTTCCTCAAAGACATTATTGACCCAATTCTGACCGGTGAATAGTGGGGCTTTACATCCCGGTCGGACATCCAGCCCCGCTATCAGCCAGGACTGTATTTCACCCAAAGTGCCCCCCACACGCACAGTGCTGCTGTGTGTGAAGTGATGAACGGGGCAGCATGGGGGTAGAAAGTGGGTAGAGTGGGGCAGGTCATGGTCCTGTATGTCTGGCAGGTGGAAGATGATCGTACTGCTTATTCAACATCACGCAAGGGAGCGGGAAGCACAACTCTTCCCCACTTCCCAGCACAAGGCCAATCAGGGCCTAGGAAGGAACCTGAAATTTAAAGCACCATTGGGCATGCCCACTTCCAGTGGGCCTGCGCCTGAGGGCTGTGCTAGAGGGCCCTTAGACATGACCCTTGAGCGAGGCATGGAGCGAAATTATTTATTTTTATTTATTTATTTATTTAACAGTTTTTATATACCGCACTATTCATCATCAGTGCAGTTTACATTAAACAACAACATACCTGCCAATATATAACTGATCTAGGTTTACAGATAACAGGGAAGGTAAACTGGGTGCAAACTGGGGATAACTATATACAATTAAATATGTTACAGCAAGGTTTGGTATTTGACGAAATTCAGTATTTTCACATTTTAAACCTTTGTTCTGGGTTGTTGTTATGTGTAAGGGTTAGATGAGTGATGCGGAAGACAATTCTATGGTGTGTATGGTAGCTTGAAGTGCAAAGTGAATAAATAGTGCTTGATGGACTTTCTGAATTGGGTGATATCCCTGATTGATCTGATGCTGGGGGGTAGTTTGTTCCAGCACTTAGGAGCATAAGACACAAAAGCTCTGTTAGTGGTTTGTTGTGTCCATTTTGTGGAGATACTAGGAGTGACTAGTGTGTTTTCTGCTACTAGTCTTCTGGATCTATTATTCGGTGCGTGGGTGAGTAGATTTGAGATCGATGCAGGGGATATTTTATTAATAGCCTTGAATGTGATGAGGAGAGCTTTGTATATTATTCTGCAGTTTATCGGGAGCCAGTGTAGATCGATCAGTATTGGTGTTATATGCTCTCTTTTTGAAGCTCCGGATAAGATGCGGGCTGCCGCGTTCATCGCCAGTTGGAGTGGACTTAGTGTATTCTTGGGGAGGCCATGAAGGATGATATTCACATAGTCGAAGTGCGGTGTGACTATTGCTTGGAAAACTGTACGGAAATCCTTGGTCTCCAGCATTGGTTTCAGATGTCGCAGTGTTTTTAGTTTGTAGTAAATTGTCCTTACTGTGTTCTTTATGTGCTCCTTAAGATTGAGTTGCTGATCGAGTATCACCGAGGTACTTTATGGAGGCCTTGATCGGGAGTTCTGCATCTCTGGGTGGTTGGTGGAGAAAATTGCTTGTTTCTTGTGGCTATTAGCACTTCGGTTTTCTTGAAATTTATTCTCATGTTCTGATTGAGAAGCCAGTCGGTTATTGCATTGAAGCAGTTGATTAGTGCAGAGTAGTCAGGGTTTGATACATTGATCGGTGTGAAAATTAGCACGTCATCTGCATATAATAGGCAAGATATACCGAAGTCTCTGGTGATGTTGCAGATTGGCTGCATGTATATATTAAAAAGCAGCGCAGATAGAGATGAGCCTTGGGGTACTCCTTGTTTCTGTTGGAAGGGTTCAGATGTAATGTTGCCTATACGGACCTGTTGCCAACGCTCCTCTAGGTATGATTTGCACCAGTCCCAGGCAAGGTTATGGATGCCTTTTTCGTGAAGTCTAGCTAGCATAATCTTATGGTCAACTGAGTCGAATGCCGCTGATATGTCCAGGAAAATCATTGCAATGGCCGTGTGAATGTTGTCAATCCCACAAATGAGTTTGTTGAATAGTGAAGTCATGAGTGTTTTCAGGTCCATGAGCTTCTCGGAATCCGTGTTGGCATGGGTCCAATGGGGCTGCTGTGTCTATGTGTTGTTGGATCTGCCTCTGAGTTTCCTTCTCAAGTATCTTGGCTAGATAGGGAATACTGGAAATTGGGCGGTAAGACTCTTCCTTCTTTGGGTCCATCTGGTTATTTTTTAGTAGAGGGCGAATTGATGTTTGTTTAAGGGCCGTAGGGAAAATCCCAGTTAGGTAGGAGATATTTGCGATCTTAGCTATGCAAGGGCTAAGCTCAGCACGTAAGGTTTTGATCCAGTGTGCTGGACATGGGTCACTTGGTGCCGTGGTGGTGTTTATGGTGGCGATAATATCTTCGATGGTTTTTCTTGATGGAGGTGAAAATTTATCAAGTGAAGCTTGAGCTTGAGGGAGTTGGATTAGTACTTGTGATGAGGTTGTATTCGCCTTGACCAATTTGGATTGGATGAAGTTGGCATATAATTGTGGTTGTATGGATTCTTGATGTGGTGGCGATGGTTCTTTGGTTAAAGTTTTTACTAAATTGAAGAGATCATGTGGTCTGTTTAGTGCTTTGCTGAGAAGATCGGAGTGGAATTCTTTCCTTGTGGCCCAAGTTAGTTCACGATGCTTTTTGAGGTGAGTGAGGTACTCTTCTTGATCCTGGCTGTTGTGGGTGTGTCTCCACTTTCTTTCTAACTTCCTCAGATGAAGTAGAGATGTACGTAATTCTGTAGAGAACCATGAGGCATCCTGCTTTTTATTGGAGCAATTCTTGGATGGGAGTTTCTTGTTCATGATTGGTTGATGGGCATACTGATAGAGAGTGTCATTCCAGTTAGAGATCAATTCGTTTAGGTTGTCCGTTGGCTTGGATAGTTTTGGCAGCACTTGTTTAGTGAGGGTCTCTATGTCTAACGGCTTAAATCGCCCTGAGCTTGCTGTTGAGGTGACTGGCTGGGCGAGTGTGTTTGGATTTGTTGGTATCTGAAATATGATCAGGCTATGGTCTGACCAAGGGACTGGGATAATAGATGGTTGGGTATGATTATTTAAGCTTGTAACTGCTGGAGGAACGAATATCAAATCAAGGATGTTCCCTTGTTTGTGTGTAGGGTTGAGCACGATTTGCTTGTATCCAAGGTCTGTCATTGCATTGAGGAATGTACTAGATAAGTCATGATGTAGAGAGGCAAGGTTAAAATCACCCAACAACCAGTTTGGTTTGTTGGGATTATCAGGTTTGCAGGCCAAGTTTATTATATCCGAGAAATCTTCTGATACTGCGTTTGGTGCTGAGTAAATGAGATTGATAGAGTTGCTTCTATTTGTGATAGTTATAGTGTCTAGGTGTTGAGAGCTCCTGGTTAGGGACACTCGGTATTGCAGCTCGGACTTTGCTATTATGAAGACTCCTCCACCTCTTCTGTTATCTCTGTTACAAGCGAAGAGTGAGAAATTAGGGGGAGTGATTTGGTTAATTAGGGCAGTGTCTGCGTCAGAGAGCCATGACTCAGTGACCATTAGAAGGTCTAGGTTGTAGTTGGATATTAGGTCTGTGATGGCCGGCCATTTGTTGCGCACAGATCGTGCATTGATGAGTGCACACCTGAGCTCGTGTTGCACATCATCTTTGTTGATCTTTTTGTTAGTAATGGTCTCCAGTGTTATGTATAGCAGGCGTGTCTGGCTCTTGTGTTGTAGGTTTGGATGAGGTTGATAATGGTTGTAGTGATATTTTCTATTTGATCCTAGGAATACTGGGATAGGGTTGTGATCATGTATGGATGAATCAGAGTCATGAATGGTCAGGGCAATGGTATAGAGAAAGACGATGCATGCAGATGGCGTACGATGCTAGTGCCATCCCTATCGCATCGGCAACCATCTAACCCCAGCTACAGCCATCTGATCTTTCATCTTCTCACCACACAAGGCACAGGCACACCAGTCTATGCACACACCGCTGCAAATCCTATGCAAGAACTAGATCTGCAACACCAGCCCTCTATTCGTCAATGCTTGGCAAAACAAGGTAGGCCTGCTCCAAGTAACCCCTCTTTCCCTGATCACCAGTAAGGCTACTGAAACCCCAAAATAAAAAATAATGCTTCAGGTGCACCCACACCTAAGAGCAACAACAGAACTATGCTAACAGCACAACACAGTAAAGCACCATTCCCTCACATACCTTAACACAATGCCGGCTGGACTCATCAACATGCTATTCCTATCTTGCCTGAAACAACTTTAGAAATAGAAGATTGTGATTGACTGTATCAAAGGCCGAGACGATATCCAGGAATATTAAGATGAAGCCCTGCTTCTTTTTGTCTATTCCAATAATGAGTCTGTCTAGGAGAGTAGCCAGAAGGGTTTCGACCCCGTGCTGCTGGTGGAACCCATGCTGCTGTGGGTCAAGCAGAGCATGGGAGTCTATGTGATCCTAGATTTGTTGCTGGAAATCTTCTCGGTTATCTTGGCCAGGAATGGGAGACTGGATATTGGTCTATAGGAGCTTATGTCCAGAGGATCTAGTTCATTGGTTTTTAATTATGGTCTGACGGAGGCAGTTTTCAGGGGTGATGGTAGCACACCCGTGGCAAGGAAAAGGTGTATGATTCTGGCAATAATTACGCTTAGGTCACGCTAACTTGATTGAAAATGCAAGGCATGGATTGGCTGGAGATATAGTGATGTTAATCCCACTTATGATGTTCTCAATATGCTCAGTGGAACTTGGGTGACAAGCGTTTAGCTTGGAGATAGCAGTGTCTCCTATTGAGGAATTATCCGGGAGAGGATTTTCCAAATGAGGCGTTTCTGAATGAGGTCTCATATTTGTTTTGTTCTAGAAGTGTGTAGCAAAGGCCTGTGGGCTGGGGGTGCCTTTCAGGTGTTGCTTAGTTGTGTCCTTTATGAGGGACTTAATTCCAAAAAGCTCTCAGGGCTTGTTAAGAGAGCGCATCAGGATATAGTTGTGGTATTCCGTTCCTTTCTGGTCAATTGCTTTGCGGTGTTCTTGTAGGCTATTCATATATAAGACTCGGTCCTGGGAGAGTCTCGAGCGCCACCATCGTCGCTCCAGCTTCCTGAGACGTATTTTCACAAGATCAGTGGTGAACTATATGGCTGTGTGATTCTTCCTGATGGGTTTTGTGGAGTGTGGTAGGAGAAAGGCTTTGCTTAAGGTGTTGTTCCATAAGTCTATTAGCTTGTCCAGCTTGATAGTGTTAGCATTAAGATCCTGTAAAGTTTCTTCAAGGCAGGCTTCTTTGTTAAACTATCTGAAGTGATGGACTGCTGGTGGGGCAGTTACAGAGGGCACATGTTCTTTTGAGTCCACAGGGGTGTGGAAAATAATGGCATTGTGGTCTGACCAGAGATGGGGAGGACCAGTAGTGGGTTTTGGTTACTCAATTTGTGCAAGGATGAGGGTGCAAAGATAAGGTCCAAGGTGTTTCCTCTTGTGGGTGTGTGTGTATGTATTACAGTAGTTGTTCATAACTCAATGTAGTCATTGCATCCAGAAAGGCTGTGGACTTCTTAGCTGGTAGCGCAGGGAGGTTGAAATCGCCTAGCAGCCAAAGTGGTTTTCTTTGGGTAGTCTGGTAGCATGCTAGGTCAAGAATTGTGGACAAGTCATCAGTGCATGCAGATGGTGTACGGTAGAACAAACATGCTGCTAGATACTTATTTGAAATCATGATGGAATCTAGGTTGTTTGTGCTCAAGCCCAAACATTCACCACACCAACTTCTCTGCAGTTGAAAGATTTAGAACTGATGATGAAGCAAGAGGTGGACTATCTGGACCAGCGATTGAGTATGGCAACGTACATAAATAATGTCAACAAGGCAGTATACCATAAAATAAGGACCTTCCATCATCTATTCACAGTCCTGGTCTCCTACTGACTTTCACACCATATTCCAGGCACTCATCTTCCCTCACCTTGACTATGCCAATATCATCCTCCACAGTCTGCCAAAACATGCACTCCAACCACTTCAAATGGCCTTGAACACAGTAGCCCGAACACTGTATGGAGCATACAGATTTGAACACTTCATGCCCATTTTAAAGCAATTACAGTGGCTTCCAATAGTGAGCCGCCTGAGTTACAAAGCCCTATTAATGACGTTTAAAATTCTACATGACATGTCAGCAGACTTCCTTGCTGTAATCATACAGCATATCCCGAACATTAGAATGAGGAGAACAAGCATGGTGAACATATTAAACACCCCTTCAGCAATAAGGACAAGCAGACAAGCTGCCAAGAACAGTGCCTTCGCATTATATGCACCAACCCTGTAGAACATATTCCCTGCGCCGATTCAAGCCATCTCCGACCTTTCAACCTTTAGGAAAGCCATAAAGACTCATTTGTTCCAACTATTCTATGACTACATAACATATATATGCTAGAGGCAATGCCCGTCAACCCCACAGATACAACTTCCCCTTTGTTAACCTCTTATAAACCACTTACCAACTTGTCATTTAGTTCCCCTATCACTACCCGAGTTGACGTTCCTGTTCAATGTTAATTATCTAATGTTCCTATTTAATGCCCGTTCAATGTAAAACATTTTTATTGATCCTGTTCTATGTAAACTGCGCTGATTTTTGAAATAGTGCAGTTATATAAAAGTAAGTAAATAAATAAGTATTCCCTCGGAGGTGGAATAAGCAGCAGCGATGGTAGCAGTCTGGCCTAGCAGCCTCCCAGCAGCAGAGCAGCCATGGCAAGTGAGACCCCTGCACCCAATCCTGGCCCTGGCAGGGCCCGATGAGGTTTGGGTGGCAGTGAAAACTGTGTTTTTGCCATGACGGGCTGTTGGTGCTCCTGCTGGGTGTCCCAGTGCCATGATGACAGGACGCTACAGCACCGGCACATCAGCAGGGGCATAGGGTGGGCTGGACAGGGTGTTGCGAAGACATCACATGCAATGGGATAGGGGCACCACCAGGCTGTCTAGCTCCCGTGGTTGCAGAATCTGGTACTGTTTGGGGGCCATCCATTTTTCGGCCATCCAGACGTCCCGGACATGCCCCTTCCTGAATCAAGCTCCACGTGGGATCTAGCTAACCTGTCTCAGTTCCTTCTTTTATAGAAAATGGAGCAGTTTCACACTCTCATGGGCTATGACAAGGTCTTCTCAAAGTTCCTGGTCCGGGTGACCTATGATGCCTTCAAGATGGTGTTGAGAGTGACTGCAGTAGGCATTGGGGCCCAGAGACTCACTTGGCTCTAGTCCTCTGACTTGAAAAAGTCAGTTCAGAATAAACTGGCGGACATACCATGCTGTGGTGAGTATCTGTTCAGAGGAGAAAGCTGGCATTATAGAGAAGCAGCATATCACATTTACCAGCCTCTCCAGGTGCACATCTAAACTGGCTTACTGTAGGAGGTACGAACAAGAGAACCAGAAGAAACCCTACTCCCGTAAGAGTTGATACTTGCCTGGTCCCCAGACCTCCCAGCAGAAACAGCAGGCCCTTCGCCAGCCCCAGCACAGAGCTTAATTCTGAGGTAGCAGTAAGAGGGAACTTGATTTACTGTATAATAGGATGAACTTCTACCAATGGATTTAGAAGATATCCTTCCTCCACCACAAAATTACAAGAAAATTATTTGTAATAAAAATTGTGGTGAATAGAGAAGGAGATCTATAATTTGTTTTATTTATGTAGCATGACCACCACAGTGTGCATCCTTGATGTTCAAACAAAGGAACATTCTCGAATCCCTGCTCCTAATCAGATCTGCCTGTAAGACAGAGTCATAGGGAATGGACCTGCCTATCATTCGCTAGCCAGGGAATGTCGCCTTCCTTATTTTTAGAGGAAGAATAACTAGTTCTGCCTCTAGGGACCAGGTGCCATCTTGTACTCGCCACAGGAGTGCAGGGAAGGAGAAGAGGCTGCAAGTACCTAAGGGGCTGAGGTGCAGACTGGGAAGCAGTGTTTCTGATGGCCATCTAGGTCATGAAGCCACCGTGAGTGCTCCTATCCTCATGCTAGCTACACTTGAACCTAGAGTTATTGCTGAATTTGAAAGTTCTGAGAGGAAGTGAGTAAAGGAACTTGAGGGTGTCTAAGAGCTGAAAGAGCCACTACCAGTGAAGGGAGTAAAATCAGCACAGTGCATCACATCTCTAATCCTGGGATGCCCAGGACTGAGGTGCCACAGACGAGAAACCTTGGTGCATCCCAAATACCCAGTCTGCAGAGTGTTTTGAGCTTTTCTGTAGTTATGGATTCCTATCGTTACTCTGGAAGGAGAGTACGATTTTCCATTGTTATTTATCTCGATCAAAGAGGTATGTGGTGAAGGAATTTGGGTTTTATGGCCATCTAGAGTACAAGACATGCTGACAATGTCTATTTACAATATAGAGAGTGGAAAGATGTATTGTTGCAGTTTGCACGCATCTTGCAGAGATGGTAGAAGGAGGCCGAGAAGAGAGACGAGAAATCCAGAGGAAAGAAGGACTTGAGCTGATCCTTGGGATTTTGAGTGATTTCACTCTTTTGAATTTTCTTATTTGCTTTTATTTTATTTTGGATTGGAAATATTTTATTTTGGGGATCTCCAATAAGGGTGTTTTGTCTAAAGATATCCAGGGGAGGCAAGCAGGACTGGAGGACATGGAATCCTGGGTGCCAGGGTCCAATTTTTACATGACATGTGACCTAGTGCCTAGGATTTATTTTGGCTTGCACTGATACATTTGTTGCTCTTTTCCCCAGCGTTTTAAATTACCAGTACTCCCCTTTTTTCTTCTAAGGAGGACCTCTGGGGCAAACCTCATCTCCTACAGAGAGGTTGCTTACATTAGTTTAACACTATGTATGCTCCCATCGCGCTAGGTAAGTATCTGGTAAGAGCACGTGAACTGCTAAAGACTCCGTCGGCACACCTGCTCCTAGAAGA
This sequence comes from Ichthyophis bannanicus, assembly GCA_033557465.1. Classification (NCBI taxonomy): domain Eukaryota; kingdom Metazoa; phylum Chordata; class Amphibia; order Gymnophiona; family Ichthyophiidae; genus Ichthyophis; species Ichthyophis bannanicus. Next base: position 810,513,723 of record CM066036.1, read on the forward strand.
ACTTCATTGCTCTGAATCCCTCACTACAGGGAATGTTTCCACAACCTCCTCTGTCTGGTCCATTATTCGCCGGGTACTATTTCAGTAAGTCGAGGTAACTGCACTTTGTCAATTAACAATGTTACAGCTGAAGAGCAGGTCTTCATCAGACTGTTAAAATGCAGGAATACAGTATAGCACAAAGCTGGAGAGTAGATCTTCCTGAGAACCCCATGCAGGCTTCACATTGATGCACAAAAATGTCCCATCCATCATCTGTATTCCTGCTTCCTATCCCTTGGAAGGCACACTTGTGTCTCATCCGCTGCAGTAAGCCAAAATAAGCCAGCATTCATCAAGTTTCCAAAAGAGATCTTCCGTCTTCCATAAAGTAGTGTGCTTGCTTTGCTAGTCCACTTTAATATGGGGCTACCTTCAATATAGTGGACGGTTAGAGTTTTGTTGTGGTGTCAAGAGGTCTATTAACAAGTCATTATAATAACATCATGTTTCACCAGTATCACACCAGTGTAGAATTCAAAGTCTCGATTTTGTTCGAGCCTAGAAATTGCAATGGCCATTAGCAGTACAAGAAAGGAAGGCATCACCGAAACATGCTATGGCAGGTTTGGCTCTTATTACCCCAGATTGGTGAATCCCTTAAAGTGTGTGTTTGAATTACCACGCTTTGGACTGGGTTGCTTCTATCAAAAATGCAATGTGTGCCTTTGAGTCAGTGCTGACTCAGAAGCTCCTGGGTTTTCTTGGCAGTAGATTGCCAAGCCTTTCTTCTGAGGCAATGGAGGGTTAAGTGACTTGCCCAAGGCCACAAGGAGTGCTAGTGGGACTCAAACCCTGGTTGCTTGGTTACTAAGCCAGAGTTGTAACCACTAGACTACTCCTCCACTCCTGCTGCTATCAACAGGTGGTAATAGTGCTTCATCATTGGAATTTTGCTGTTCAATTTTTGTGGTCATAATTTAAAACGGTGTCACTGTGTGGGTGGAAACTACTGAGAACTGCATGATTGGTGGTTTATAAAAGATTTAAATAAATAAATAAATAAATCATGAACTGCTGTGTTAGAGCAACAAGTATTGCTGGTCCAAAGGCATGAAATAGGACCTGTGAGATATACTGTGCATCAGGAGCACAAGTTATTGCATTGGGTTGTAAGTTAGTTCACTTAAATGCTATTATCTTAATTTTTTTTTTGCTTGTTTAACCTTATATCATGCAGAAAACATCTCAAACACAGCCTGAAAGATGGGCTGATTTTTGCTCTTACTCCAATAAAAGACACATAGGGAAAGCTTAGGGGCTGATTCGTTGTCTTTGCTCCCCTCACTTTGCAGAGACAGACGGACACTCCCCCCGTAAGTCATTCTAGGAACTCAGGTGACTTGTCACAGAAAAAGGGAATAAGCATTTCCATGCTTGAGCTGTACTTTGTTTTCCTGCCATTTTATAAAATTATACTGTGCACCACTTGTTAAGAATAAAATGCAAACAGCTTTTTGGGGAGAACGATTTGTGTCCAAAAGCTTTTCCTACTCCTTGGCACAGCTTGGAACCCCCCCATACTGAGCTTCTGTCAAATAGACGTTGGTATGAGACAGCGCAGAGTGATCCAGAGTACCTATGTTTGACACACTTCTTCTCGCGCCCTTCCTTTGATAGACAAGCAGAACAAGTTCAGATTGAAGCGCTTTTCATGTTCTCAGAAGGCTTCCATTAGGGTAATGCATCATCCCCCAGCTTGGGCCAAATACTCAAAGAGCCAATAATAGCAAATCAGGATTTTGCAGTCAGACTCTGGGAAGGACGTGTGCTGCTGGCCTTGATAGATGTCGGGAACAAATCGGTCAAGCGGTTGTGCAAGGGGCGGTTAATAACGGCTGACTTTTCTGTATGTATCACTCTATAGAGCTGTGCTACTGAAACTCAAACTTCGGAGCCACATTCGGTCTTTTCTTTATAGACAGTAACGTGAATGTGATGCTTATGTTTAAAACAATATTACCCAACATGCAATAACCACGGCTGTTTCAATTTGTAACATCCATAATTTTATAGCAGTGGCTATATTCTATATAGTTTAGCAATAAAAAAAAGAGAGAGACCATCAGTTAGGGAATATATACATGGTGTTCATCAACCATTTCTAAATCCCTTAAAAACATTCATTGGTTAGTTCATAAGTTCATAGTTTTGACATTTATATGTTGCAATTAAAAGTTACTTATCTTCAAAAATGTTAGACCTCCCAACATGAATTGATGTTTCAAGCATAGCTTTGCATCAGGGGAATTATTTCACCATCAAACAAATAGGTTCACTGTGATTTGCACCTTGTAGTCAGCGTTCTTTCTGCAACTACCGCTGTGAAAAACTGGGAAATAACATCTATCTCCTGCGTGTGATCTTTTGGGGAGACTGCTAGGTACTTATAACCTAGATTGGCCACTGTTGGAAACAGGATACTGGGCTTGATGGACCTTGGTCTGACCCAGTATGGCATATCTTATGTTCTTAACATTTGCATGGTGTGTATGTTTAAAACAAGTCTTCCACAGGATATCATAACAATCATGGACTTCTTTTCTGAGGATCGTCTCTGCTCTATTGAATTATCCAGCAGTGAAAAGGTTCTTCACAAAGCCCAGCTCCTCAAATTGCTACTTCTTGTCTATTTAAGCCCAGCATACACACCACCAGTCTCTTATTCCTGTACAGCCTCACCATGGTGAGCTTTTGCAAATGGGCTTTATGGACTCTGCACTCTGAGGCCACACTGGTTCAGCACTGGCTACAATCTACATAGTGATGTGCAATGCAGTATTGCACAGATGTAGAATGCTACCAGTGCAACACGGTTTGCATTTGCATTGTGTTTCTGCACAGTACCTGTGTTAGAAACAACCGGAAAGCGTGTTTGTGGCAGGAGCTGACATAAAGTAGCAGTAGAGCAGATCCCACCGCTGGCACACAGATGTAGCAATGACTAGGGTGGCTTGTTCATTAAACAAATGACAGCCAATGATGGTTATTTTAGGCAGTCTCTGAGTACAACATGACTGGCGCCAACCAATTTCTCTGTTGGCACTAACTTGATGGCATCATACACTGGCAGTGGGGCGTTCTTGGTGACAGGAGTGTGCTTCTGCTGCCAGCTTAGTGCCAGAATATGGTGGTGGTCAGCCTCTCTGCGTGCATCCCATAATATCAGCCCCTATTTGCTGTGTCATGGATTCGTTGAATACCCATATGGTGACATTGTGTGTGTAGAAATGCAGAGAGAACACTTGTTATAACCTGGGAAGATAATGCTATTGAGGAATCACGAAGCAGGAACTGGAAACTGGAGCCCCTTCTTTGTCGAAGGATGTCAGCACTTTAAAGGATTATCCTGGACTAGGGGCTTTGCCAGAGTCTCTCTTGCCCTCATCCAGAGCTGCACAGCCCCCTTTTCCATGCAGAGATTCGGTTTAGGTGGTTTTTTTATGTTATGCTTTTTGTTCAACATTTACAACAGTATTTAAACCACAACTTCACCAAGGAACAGATTCTGGTTCAGAAGATGAAAAACGCAAACCTTTTCTAGCACTGGGGTTTAAACTGATAAGAAAACATGGGTGACAGGCCAGAGAATCGTTCGATTTCTAGGACAACCAGCTGGGTTCCAGAGCTGCTGAACTTTAGCTGCTCCATAGTCTGCACAATCCGCACATCGGGAAGTCAGTGTATTATTTCCAGTGGAAGCCGATTCACATGCTGTCCGTCTCCACCGCTCAGTGCTCCTGCTGGGGTGCCGGTGCTGTGGCATCTCATCGCCATGGCACCGGGATGCCTAGCAGGAGCACACAATGCCTGGCAGCGGAATTGCTCTCCGTTCCCCACTGCCCGACCCTCGGCGGGGGCAGCCAGGGCCGGGCTCGGGCTGCGGTTGCTCACCTGCAGCTGCTCTGTATCTGGGGGTCTGCATGCTCCGATTACTGCTGCTCCCGGAACATATTACACCTTCGAGGTGGAATAAGTCTGATGTCTATCCTGCCCCCGCCGGACGTACAGAGGCCTGCCCTGAATGGCCACTGTATGACTAGGTGCCTGGCCCCTCCCTCACTCCACCCAGGCACCGCCACCTCCTGCCCCCGTCCGGCGCTCCCCGCACAAAGGCCCTGTGCGTGTAAAGAGCAAGAGGGCTGGAATACGGTCCTGGGCCTTTTCGGGGGTTGGATGTCGAACCCGGATGTCCAACTCCGCTATTCGTGGGTCAGAATCAACCTCAAACTGTTTAAGAATGTCAATACATGGGAGGAGGGTTCTTTCCTATATTTCTGGTGGACATGCCTGCATATTTTGCCCTTCTGGAAGCGGGTATTTTCTTACATTAGTCGGGTGCGTTAGAGGCAGATCCTTCCTCAGCTGTCTCTGCTTTGTGTGTGAGTAGAGATGAAGTGGCAACGGGTTCGGACTCTTTAACAAGATTTCTGGTAATGGCTGAGAGGCTATCTTTGGCCCAGTCTTGGAGGCGTCCCGAGGTTCCTCCCTTAGATGTGGTGGTCCAGAAGCTCAAATATATGCAGGGGATGGCCAAGCTAACTGCTGTGCGATGGCAGGATCTAATTTTCAAAATGTTTGGTCCCCTTTTGTGGAATGGTGTGGTGTGATTGAGAGTTAATTAGTTGATTGATTGGGTAGTTGATTGCTTGGCATGGCTGAGCGGATGGAGGTCTGGGCTTGGTGGGGGGTCTGCTCACTCGGGTCTCTTGAGCGTTTAACAGCTTTGCCCTTTTGCAAGGAGTTAGGTCATTGGATGTTATATTCTTATAAGGTGATTGTCCTGTACTAAGTGTGTTGTAATGTCCTTTAGGGGTGGGGAGGGGCATTTAAATAGAATAGTTTGGATGTTTGGTTTTCCTGTTATCGATGTGAATTGTTTTCTTATGTGGATTTGAGTCTTGGAATGTGTGGCTTATGTTTCTGAATTTTAAAAAAAACGAATGTCAATATATTACAACATTTCTGTGAAGGCTCATGGGTCTCATATCTCAGGTCATGAGAAGGGAAACATAACAAATGCAGGCAGACTTATCATTTGATAAATATGATGAACAGCACTTCAAAAAACACATCAAAGCAGTAACTCCAGCATGGATCCCAAATGTCCTTAGATTTATTAACCTTACATTTAAGTAGTGAAACGTCTTTAAATTGGTTACAGCAGTAAAGGAAGGTGTGGCTCAGTTGTCCGGAGAAAAGCTGTGTCAGATAGTTCCTGATGAGCTAAAGGTTCTGTGGTCTGATGGTCTGCTTAGGGATCAGTTGTCAACCCTGGTTGAGTATTTGACTTAGCCTAATTTCAGCCATCTACTTCTAGGTGAATTTGCAGCTGAATATAGGTGGCCAGTTTGTGGTTGAAAATTCACCTAAATCAATGTACTGAAAATCGGGCCACATAGCTTGATGCTTCCTTTACAAAACCTAGGTTTAGCTTCCTAAGTTAAGCATCTAGTGTTAAAATCAGCACTAAGTGCCTGTCTTTCATTCCCCAACCTGACTGCCCCCCGCTCCCAAGATTATTCACTTTGTGAGCACTTTAGTTTAGCCTCTCAGCCTCATTCAGTTTTTAATGGGGTTGATCTAGCTATCTAACTCTCAAAATTACATGGCTAGATCCTTTATTTCTTTAGTTTACTAATCAAACTATTAATCCACTACTCTGAACCTGCACTCATTGTGGATTACATAATATTAAGGGTCCGTTGAGGTATCTGCTGGGCTTTGGCATGATGCTCTGAAGGCCGGGGTGCCTGTATAGTGCTATGAGGAAGAGGAAGGACAAAATTCAATCCTGCCCAGAGATATTAACCCTGGCTGCTTGGTCCATGGATTTGTACATGCAGTTGTCTTCGCAGGACACCTTGGAGGACCAGAAGCAGGGAGGGGGTGATAAGCAGAATCCTTCATCCACCTCAGCGTTGCTTAGTTATGATGGGACTGGGAGATCTCCTCCTCCACAGCTCTTTGGGTTGGCGATTGGTCATGATTCCTTGCCTTTGCTGGAACTGAGTAATAATGCAGCAGTTTCTACAGAGAAGTTGGAGATCACTGAAGTAGCTGTAGATATAGCGCTGGAATTGCTAGAACAAAAGGCCAATGGAAGGAACTAAGAAGAGGAGGCCAATGGAAGGAACTAAGAAGAGGAGGCCAATGGAAGGAACTTGTGCAGTCTGGATGAGCCATAAGAGGAAACGAAGGTAGGAGGAGATGTGATCTCATACTACCTCGTCTAAGGATGAATTGCTCCTGCTGTTCATCTCCCGATGAAGTTTGTTATAGCCTTTTGCCGAGTTGCCCCCTGTATGTTACCTTGGGAGAGGTTTGGTCACTGGGCCATGAATGGAGGCTAATCTAACAGGATGTATTTCCCAGTGGTGTCGATTTTCTTCTGATGCTGCAGTGAAGGTTGGAAATGAAGAGAAAAGCCATTGTTCAGTATGGGGAGCATTTGTGAATTTCCTCTTCAAAGGATTTTAAGGCTGTGTTGCTTAAGCATAACCAATGGATTTGGCTTAAATCTGAGAGTCTGCAGTATTTTATGAGGGGGAAGATCTTGTGTTATATTAATTTTCCTAATTTATTTTATTTTTATTTATTTATTTACATTCTCTTATATACCACACTATTCTGCATCAGTGCAGTTTACATTGAACACACTGAAATTACATTGAACAGGGCATTATAACTTGGAGATAACTATTTACAGAGAACATGGGCTATGGAGGGTTAAGTGGCTTGCCCAAGACCACAAGGAGCACCTGTGTGACTAGAAACCCCAGTCCTTCCAGCCCAAGGTTGCTGTCCTCTAGTGGGATTTGAACCCCCGACCTTCTGGCCTGAAGTACCTTGCCCAAACCACTAGGCCACTCCTCCACTCTAATCATCTTTAATCTCACCTTTGTAGATGTTAAAAAAAATATTTCCTTGAAGTACTGAAGTACTGCAAGGAGGCATTTCCTCCACTGACACAGATTTACCATTAATCTACCGACAAAAGGAGTCAGGTGTGGCTGGAGGGAAGTGTAAATAATGATTTAACTGTGGATAGCTTGGGTGTATTGGCTGTGTCGGAGGCCTCTCAAGAGCTCCAGATGATTTTTGCCTTGGAGCCAGACTGGAACAGACTTTGCATTCTTTATTCAGAAATAAGGATAACCTGTTTATGGTCAGAAAATTAAAATTTACCCAGATTTCTTGAGGGCTACCTAGGAGAGACAAAGAACCTTCCTGGGAGAGCAACTGGCTGCCCTAGGGGCCAAATTCTTTTTGAAATTTCCTTTTAAATGGTCTTTTTAAATATGATGGTTTCCAATATGCTTTTTATGATCCTTTGCATTTAAAGAGGCTTATTGAGGGAAGTGGTCAGTCATGAGGGCTGTGTGTATTTTCATAAGGGCAATGCAGTGTTTTGTTCCATCCCCCATCTTTGCTACGCTGCTGTTACTTGAATGTTTTCCTTTTCTACTCCCCAGTTTTTAGATGGACTGCAATAGTGAAATGTTTCTTTTCTTTATTCCTTTTCTTTTATTGCTATTTTTTGGAAATATTCTGATAATATTTCCTTTCTTCCCATTTGTTTCAAAATATCCAGGTGGGTACCCATGTGAGCAGCAGCGATCATCACACGGTGTAGTTTGAGATAAAAGTCAAGACAGAGTCCAGTCACAGCAAACGCAAAGTCCTAGACTTCAATAACGCTGACTTCAGTAAAATGGGAAAGTACCTGACGGAAGAGTTGGCAGGATGGGAGGAGATAAGGGAAGTGGAACTGTAGTGGGCTAAACTTTAAGAGGCAATGAAAGAGGCAACGGATATGTATGTAAGGAAAGTAAATAAAAACAGGAGGAAAAGGAAACCTATATGGGTTCAGCAAAGAAGTGGTTGCACAAATAAAAGCAAAAAACACAGCTTTCACAAAATTCAGACGTTCACAAATAGAGGAACACAGAACACAGAATAAAGCTAAAAGAGACAAAAAGAGAAGTAAGGATTGCAAAATCAAAGGCGGAAGAAAAGATGGCTAAAGATGTGAAGTGTGGAGACAAAATCTTTTTCAGGTATATTCGGGAGAAGAGGAAGATCAGAGGTGGAATTGCAGGACTCAAACGCGCAGAAAACAGATTCGTGGAAGGTGACATTGAAAACACAAAAATGCTAAACAAATACTTCAGTATTCACTAAAGAAAATCCTGGAGAAGAACCACATATCATTGAGAAATATACAAATGGGAATGGAGTAGATATGACACTGTTCACAAAAGATGCTGCTTTTGAACAGCTAGCAAAACTGAAAGTGGACAAGGCATGGGACCGGATGGGATATATTCTCAGATACCAAAAGAGCTCGGAGAGCTTCTGGCAGGTTCTTTAAAGGAGTTTTTAATAGATCCTTGGAGATGGGAGAGGTTCCACAGGACTGGAGAAGGGCTGATGTGGTACCTCTTCACAAAAGTGGTAATAGGGAAGAGGTGACAAACTATAGGCTGGTAAGCTTTACCTCTGTGGTGGGAAAAGTAATGGAGGTGCTTTTGAAAGAAAGAATAGTGGAATTTCTGGAAACCAATGGATTGCATGATCCAAGGCAACATGGTTTTACCAGGGGAAGATCATGCCAAACAATTTTGATTGAGGTTTTTGACTGGGTGACCAGAGAACTAGATCAAGGGCATGTGATAGATATGATATACTTAGATTTCAGCAAAGCCTTTGATACTGTTCCTCATAGGAGACATATCAATAAACTGAGCAGTCTGGGGATAGGTCCCAAGCTGGTGAACTGTATCAGAAATTGGTTGATTGACAGATGACAGAAAGTGGTGCTAAACGGTATTTACTCAGAAGAAAGGAAGCTGCATAGTGACGTGCTTCAGGACCGATACTGTTCAGTGAGTGATACTGCAGAAGGTTTGAATGGAAAAATCTGTTTTTTTTGCAGATGATACAAAAATTGCAACACAGTGAGCACTTCTGAGGGAGTAAGCAACACGAGGAAACATCTAGAAACTCTGGAAGAATGGTCTAATGCTTGGCAGTTAAGATTTAATGAGAAAGTGCAGCGTGATGCACTTGGGATGCAGAAATCCAAAGGAATCATATGCGATAAGTGATGAGAGTTTGGTGTGCACGGACCAGGAGAGGGACCTTGGAGTGATAGTGTCTAAGGAACTCAAGGTGGAAAAACAATGCGACAAGGCGATAGCCAAAGTCAAAAGGATTCTGGGCTGTATACAGAGAGGACTAACCAGCAGAAAGGAAGAGGTATTAATGCCTCTTTACAAGTCATTGGTGAGGCCTCAGTTGGAGTATTGTGTGCAGTTTTAGAGACCATATCTCATAAAGGACATAAAACGACTTGAGACAGTTCAGAGGAAGGCGACCAAAATGATTTGGAGCCTGCGCCAGAAGACGTATGAGAAGAGACATGAAGACCTAAATATCCTAGAGGAGAGGAGGGACAGGAGAGATATGATACAGACCTTTAAATACTTAAAGGGTATTAATGAACCAACAAACCTTTTTCAAAGAAGGGGAAGCTGTAAACCTTGTTAAATAAATAAATAAATAAAACTAGAGGGTATATGATGAAACTGCAAGCCGGTAAACTTAAAAGAACATCAGGAAATAATTTTTCACTGGGTGGTGGATGCTTGTAATGCCCTCTTGATGGAGGTGATGGGGGCAAATACAGTGATGGAATTCAAAATGGCATGGGACAGACACAGTTGATCCCTTTATATCAAGAATTGAATGGCCAATTCTCCCAATGGAGGAAGGTGAATTGTGGAGTACCCCAGGGATCTGTGCTGGGTCCGCTGCTTTTTAACATATTCGTTAATGACCTGGAAATGGGAATAACAAATGAGGTATCAATTTTGCAGATGACACAAAATTATTAAAAGTTATTAAAACCCAGAGGATTGTGAAAAATTGCAAGAGGACCTTGACCTTGGCCGGAAGGTCAGGGGTTCAAATCCCACTAGAGGACAGCAACCTTGGGCTAGAAGGACTGGGGTTTCTAGTCCCACAGGTGCTCCTTGTGGTCTTGGGCAAGCCACTTAACCATCCATAGCCCATGTTCCCTGTAAAAGCTATCTCCAAGTTATAATGCCCTGTTCAATGTAATTTCAGTTTGTTCAATGTAAACCGCACTGATGCAGAATAGCGCGGTATATAAGAGAATGTAAATAAATACATAAATAAATAACATATTAGAAGACTGACGTTCAAATGGCAGATGAAATTTAATGTGGACAAGTGCAAAGTTATGCATCTAGGAAAGAAATACCCAAAACAATGGTTCCACGATGCAAGGTTCCACATTGGGAACCACTGCCCAGGAAAAAGATTTAGGCGTCATTGTGGATAACACATTGAAGCCCTCTGCCCAGTGTGCAGCAGCGGCCAAGAAGACAAATAAAATGCTAAGAATCATAAGGAAAGGAAGGAGAATAAAAGAGAGGATATTATAATGCCTCTATATTGTTCCATGGTGCAACCGCACCTTGAATATTGTGTGCAATTCTGATCACTGTGTCTTAAAAAGGATACAGTGGAATTAGAAAAGGTACAGAGAAGAGCCATCAAAATGTTAAAGGGGATGGAAGGATATCCCTGTTAGGAGAGCCTTAAAAGATTAGGCCTTTTCAACTTGGAAAAGAGATGGCTGAGGGGAGATATGATAGAGGTCTATAAATTAATGAATGGAGTGGAACAGGTAAACGCAGATCAATTCTTTGTCATCAAGAAGTAGAAATACTAGGGGACATGCAATGAAGCTATAGTGTAACCCATTTAAGACTAATAAAAGAAAATATATTTTCTCTCAACATGTAATCAAACTCTGGAATTTGTTGGCGGAGGATGCAGCAAAAGCTGTTAGTGTAGCTGGGTATAAAAAAGGTTTGGACAAGTTCCTGGAGGAAAGGTCCATAAACCATTATTAAAGAGGACCCAGGTAATCCACTGCTTACCCCAATACAAACATTATGGAACCTGTGTGTCTTTTTGGGAAACTGCTAGGTACTTGTGGCCACTGTTGGAAACAGAATACTGGGCTTGATGGACCTTGGTCTGACCCAGTATGGTATTTCTTATGTTCTTATGTTCTTAAGAGGACGAAATCAAAGCAAACTTAAATATCTTTTATGCTTCAATAAATAGAAGGGGGTGACCTGCACGGAGTGGTGGGCACATCCTTAAACACAGACATAGAGGGGGTTAACTTGTATGGAGTGATGGTTACAACCCCTCTAGCCACTATACTGATCTTTACCTGCCATCTTATACTATGTTACTATTTCAAAAATTAAAAATATATTTGAAAGTGGACCCTTAGGGCTTAGGTCTAGGGAAAAGCCATATTGTGAACCATGAAGACACTTATTCCACTGTTTGGATACTATGGGATATGTCTACTAAACCAGGCTAATAGTTAACCCGGGCTATCTGCAACAAGTTCCCATTAAATAGCAAGGAACCTGTCAGACGGCTGCCTGGGTGAGAATGTTCACAGTCTTGGCAAGTGCATATATCAATATGATTTGCAAGGGATTGTGGGAAATGCAGTCCATTCACACCAGACACAGCTGCTCACAATAATTAGTTGTGCTTGAGTGTAAAGCCAATAAGATATTTATTTATGGTGTTATTTCTCCCAACACAGATATGCTTGGTAGCACATAAAACAGGATACTTGCTTTCAGTGTTAAACTTAGAAAAACAAAATCAGGACAACAACAGATGAACTTGTCAGGCAATCAAATGAAAAGAATAAAGACCTGGTTGGTAAAAAACTGGTCTTTTCTGTAGGCTTTAGCTAATATTTTCTTAGCAGTGTTTAAAACAACAAGCAAAACCGACAAAGAAGGGAAAAACTGTTCTTTTCAGGTTAACTTCTTATATCTTCACACATAGATTCAGAAGTGATTCCCTCAGAGCTCACAAGCAATTAGGTAAGGCTCAATTGCTAGCAGTTACCCAGCTGAAACCCCTTAGCTGGCTTGCTTTCTACTGCGTGGCTCAAATCCTACTTCAGGAGCTTTTCTGAGTAGATTAAAGAACAAGTTTGTATTTCTTTGTGATGGTTGCTGTACTTTGTAACAGAAAATTACCAAAGGAGTTTAGACAGAGAGCAATCCATATATTCACAGCCTGTATCTAAGACTGCTCCTTCTTCTTCAACAATCATGGGTTCAATATCATGGATTGGCACAGAGGAATTTCTCAATGTAGCACTCTCAGGAGAATACTTGTTTCCCTGCTGTCTTTCAAGGTTATAGCTAGGGTATAGATCAGTGTTCATACCTGAGCTTCCATTGCTGTTAGAGTTCCTCTCTAAATAGCCTGGCCAGTATGTAGTCCAGTTCTTATGTCCAGCCTTCCAATCCAGATCTCTGGACACTGGATCTCTCTTCACATACCTTCTGGCACGGGTCCTAGGGTCCCTTCCACGTGCAGCCGTCTCCCTCACAGGTACCGTCTGGAGATTCCTAGCTCTGCAGCACCATTCCTCTGGCTTTCCCCAGTCCAATGGTGTATGCTGGCCTTTTGAATGTCCCCCAGTATACGTACTGCTCTGGACTCCTCTAGACCTCCCAAATGCTTTTCTCTTCTTTCTTCCAAAGGGTTTCTTGCCCTCTCTGTCCGTCCGGTCTGGCTTCTGCTTCTGATGATCCTCCAGACGATGAAGACCTCCAAGCTGAGGATATCCAAGCTGATTCTGAGGATGAGGATAATTCTCTGTAGAATAAACTCTACCTTTATTCTGCTTTGATGAGTGCTCCACCTTAGCACAGCGCAGCTGTGCTGAATCAGGCCCTGCCCTTTGAGATGAGTGCTTAGGGATTACCTCATAGCCCTCCTGATTGAACACACGTTTCCCCACTTCAGCTCCTCTAATGGCTGTTGGAAACCTGGTGCATTCTGGGACTGGTAGTCTTTTATGGGAAAATTCTGTTTTCTTATTTCTACCAGAACTGACAGGTTGCTTGTTCAGAGTCACTTCACCTTTTCTATAGCTCCTTCCTGAGCTATGATAAGCTTCCTTATCACAAACCTCAAACTTAAATGCAACGAGTCCACGTCAAAAAGGGCCTTCTGTTTATATGCACCTGCAGAATGGAACTCCCTACCGGCTGAAATACGTTCATCCACTCCTCCAACACAATCGCCAAGTTTCGACGCAAATTAAAGAATCTCCTGTTCACAGAGCATTATGGCTCATCTATCTACAGTAAACTTTTAGCTTGGTTCCCACGCTGGAAATCCTTTGCTTACCATAATCAGTCAATGTATCCTGGTTTCTAACCCCTTCTCCCTAATCTCCCCCCTCCTCCCCCTGTTTTTGTAAATCTATTGTTCCTTGTAAACCTTTTAAAACTCATGTTAATAGTACAGATTTGTTATTTGTAAACTTTTAAATCTATTTTACTTCTAAACCATTTAACAGTTCTGTTAATGGTACAATTTTGTTACTTGTAACCGCTATGACTGGTAGATATAGTAGTATAAAAAAAGTTGATGAATCAACCAACCAACCTACCTACTTACTACCTACCTAGGAGTGGCCTAGTGGTTGGGGCAAGTTACTTCAGGTTAGAGGGCCAGGGATTCAAATCCTGTTAGAGGACAGCAACCTTGGGCCAGAAGAACTGAGGTTTATAGTCCCACAGGTGCTGCTTGTGGCCTTGAGCAAGCCATTTAGCTCTCTGTTGCCTCAGGTACAAAAACATAGATTGTGAGCTCTTTGAGGACAAGGGAAAAATATATATATAGTACCTGAATGTACACTGCTTTGACTGGTAGAAATACAATATATAAGCCTAGTTAAATAAATAGTTGCAGATAGCCTGGGTTATCCATTAGCCCATCTTAGAAGCCATACCCCTGTATGTCTTCTCCTGGCCCATCACCACTGGGGAGATGCCAGTGAGGCAGCCGATAGGTATGGATCACGGACTTTGCTTTCTCTAAAACCTACTCAATTAATATGCTGTCTCCTGGAAACTCTATTGACATATTTTGGGATGGGTGTCACTTTAAAATAAGTGGACCTACTGTGTTTTCCTTAAAGTTGACCGAAAATGTTCAGCATGGTATGTTATACTTCAGTCTGAGAAGTGTTGCATTGCACAAATATCTTAACAAGCTTGCTGTTAACACATCACTAGTGTGGTTCCCAGTGAATTTAAGCACTCCTCAAAACTTAATCTCTCTAAATTTTACATTTTAATCTCCAGGGGTTCAGTCCCGTGATAAGGGCCAAGATGAGATACTTATCTCAGCCCGAAGACGCACCACCAGTGAAGGTCAATATGAGACCAGCCCCCAGGATTCCAGCACAGTGAGGAGCCCTACCAGCGTCCGATCGCCTGTCCGTTGTGTATCACCTGAGGTCTTCAACACCATCCTTGCCAACCCTGGAGGAAGACCCAGAGAGGTGCCTGCTTATTCTCTCAGTTTTTGTGTCGAGAACTGAAAAAAAATGGTTATATGATGCATAGACTATAATCCTTGAAAAGCTGTGTATTAATAGCCAGATATAAAGGTAACTCCCTTCCAATGTCTTTGTACTGAAGAGGAGGAGGGGTGAACTACAGAACCTCTGGTAAGTGAAGCCATGCAGGGCAGCTGGAACTTTGAGTGGCATGTTGAAAAACTACATGGGACAAAGGTTAGTGATGTTTCAGCAAGAAATGAAGTTTGTTTAGTTTTGGGTTTCTTTTGGATACAGCACTTTCTTCCTGATCATTTGTGCTTTCAGCTCAATTGGAACCAGGGCCAGAATATGGCACCATGAACCTTCATGTGCAACTACCTGAGAATTTTATTTATAATTCAGATTTTTCTCACCCATCCAAAAATAGCTCAACACAGTGAAGGTAGATCGAACAAGTCCAACATAATAACAACGTATAAAAACAATCAAATATATAACTCTCTACAAATGTTATACAATACTAATAAAATCAGCAGAAACAAATAAAACAGATAAAAACAATACAAAAATGATTCATTCTATTCTTTATATAACCCCAAAAGGCCTAGCTTTACCATTGTAGTGTCAGTCCTGGACCAGAGTCCATGCACTAGAGTACCTTATACTGTAGATCCCTAAGGTCATAGGTCCAGAATCCAGGGTGTCACCTTTAGACGATGACCATGACTCTCTCTCTCCCCCAGGTGCTATTAACACCACCTCCATAGCATCCATAATGCCAACCAACCCAGTGAGTGGAAGGCCCAGCATGGGGATCAAACGGGGACCATCCAAACAACAGAGCACTGTATTAAGACCGCAGACTGCTCCTAAGAAGTAAAGGCCACTTAATGAAATGACTTCAGTTTTAATAAGTTGACAATAGACACATTTCAAAGGTGTTGCAGTCATAAGTTTGCACTATCTGTATTCATAAGCTCCAATTCTGGAATGCCCTTTACTTGGTCAATGACTGATTTTCCTAGTGGGACGATCTTTAGTGTTTTCCTAATCCACCCGGAATCCAAAGACTTTAAGCTGATGTGTTAACTCTTCCTTCCTTGACATCAGCCACCACAGGTAGAGTGATGTTTCCAAATCAGCAAAACAACACCAGCCAAAAGCCCAATAATGGAGAGAAACCAAAAATCGGAAAGTTTCAGACTCGGTTCCCCTTTTTTCACCCTTAAAAACAGGGACTAGTGACCTCAGACCCCTAGGTCTGCGATTTCTGTCCAAAACGCAGAAAAAGCTTGCTGCCTGTAACCCTCTCCGCTTAGTTCCTTCAGGTCAAGACTCTGAAGAATGTTTTCTGTAGGTCAGTATATTAAAACCCTGGAATAAACTGTGCTGTCGAGAGTGCTTAGATGATGCTCGATCCACTAGTCTACCATTCTAACTATAACATGTTCTCACTGTGAGGAGCATATTTACCTAGTAAGGATCCAGTGAATCCTCACATAGATTGCTCAAAAAAGTACACAAAACTCACAAGTTTGGCAAAATTTAAAAGTCATGGGATAGAAGGCAGTGTGCTATTATTTTTTTCTGGTCTGGCAGTTGCCTCTTGCACCTTTGGCTTAAGAACCAGCCTCTACTGGGCTATGACACCAAGAGCCTCTACTGGCAAATTAAAAAGTCATGGGATAGGAGGCAGTGCACTATTGTGGATCAGCAACTGGTTAAAAGTTAGAAAGCAGAGGGTAGGGCTAAATGACAAATTTTTCCAATGGAGAAAAGTGAATAGTGGAGTACCCCAGGGATCTGTGCTGGGTCTGCTGCTTTTTGACATATTTGTAAATGACCTGGAAATAAGAATAACGAGTGAGGTTATCAAATTTGCTGATGACACAAAATTATTCAAAGTTGTTACAACACAAGAAGATTGTGAAAAACTGCAAGAGGACCTTAATAAATTGGAAGACTGGATGTTTAAATGGCAGATGAAATTTAATGTGGACAAGTGCAAAGTTATGCTCCTAGGAAAGAACAACCCAAACTATGGTTACACGATGCAAGGTTCCGCATTAGGAACCACCACCCAGGAAAAAGATTTAGACATCATCGTGATTAACCCTTTCACTACCAAATTTTTTTTATTTCATTAAAAAAATTCCAGAAAGCAGAACTTTGCTTAGGGATAGTAGGAAACAGAAACGTTCACTTCCATTACACTGGAGTTAATAATTAGAGGTTTTTTTTATCATGGTTCCATTTGGCACCAATGGGACTTAATGGAACTCAATATAAAGAATAAAAGTAAGACAAGATATATAAAACTGAAAGTTCTTAACATTTTTATTCAAACTGCTGAAGTGTGATAATTGAGGAAGCAATTTCTTTCCTTTGTAATGCAAAGGAAAACATTGCATTTCATGCATTTCATCCTGACTTGAGCTTTGCAAATCCTGCACCGTTGTTTCGGGTCTGAGTGAGCTGGAACGTGTCCTACACCGTTATTTCTGATACTGGCATTTGGATCAGACTGAACAGATGATTTCTGTTTTGGCGGTGCAGGGGAGTCATCAGGATCATTCACTTCAGGAGAATCCAGCACTTCTGATCTTCGCCCTCTTTTTCTTTGCACAGATGACGGCACCTTGTTTTCTTTGATCAGCGGCTCACTAATGCCAATAGCAAACTGAAGGAGTGAGAACACTCGAGAATTTGGTACAGATTTCTGCTCACAGTGACTCTGTAAAGCAACCATCCATTCACAACCGCAAGATGAAGGCCTCAGTAAAATATTCTACGGTACCATTTCTTACTGTGATGGTCAGTACGATATAGAGCCATAAGTATATCAAAGAGATCTACACCTCCCATATTCTGACTGTAGTCTCGAACAGCAGCTGGGCAGGGCACATCAACATAGGCATGCGGTTTCATGTCCCAGCGCTTGATCATAGAAATCGGATCAACTGATCTCTGTTGATGAAAGCTGAACAGCTGAATTATCATACCAACGAACTACTGACAAACCAGAGTTTGCATCAACCATAACATCACTGGATCAAGTTCTTTTTCCGTTTTCATAATGCATCCTCTGATCCTGTTGCACCGTACTGTCCCAGTAGACAGGATGCTCTGTTCCTTTGGCATCAGCTGAAGCTCCAGAAAAGTGAAGTAGTTATCAAAGTACAGTTTGAAATTCTGAGTGCTAGGCAGTGTCTCGCATCATTTCATAACAAAGTCTCCTGGTTGAAATCCACAGCTTTTCTGCCGTCATAGAAATGAAAGTCATGTCACACCACTGACCCCACATCTAGCAAATACTTTGAAGCCCCATTTCTTAGGCTTCTTTGGAAGGTATTGCCTCAAGGGTTTATTTTCTTTGTATGGTATCATCTGCTCATCAATGCTCTGCTTTTCTTCCAGTTCAACCTTTAGGCAAGCCTCTCAAATGAAATCCAGAAGAGGGCGAACTTTAAAATATCTATCATATGGGGTGTCCGATATTAAAGGTATAGGCTAAAATTACACTAGCATTTGTATTTAAAGAAATTATTCAATACATTCCACCAAAAACTACATACTTTTGTTTACTTCTCCACATAATCGCCGTAAACATTGAGACATTTATCCCAGCGTGACACTAGTTTGAACATCCCTTCACGTACAGTTGCGTGTCAAGTTGCTAGAAGTAGTCCATAACGGTGTCTTGCAATTCCTCCTGATCCGCAAAACGTTTCCCTGCCAAGAATTTCTTCAAAGGTCCGAATAAATGAAAATCTGAAGGGGCTAAGTCCAGACTATACAGAGGATGTAGCAGGACCTCCCACTTCTGCTGTGTCAACCACAGATTGGTTTGTTTTGACGTGTGGGGTCTTGCGCCATCATGCAGAAGTTTAACTCCTTCGCATAATCGTCCCAGCCTTTTCCGTCTTATGGCTGTATGCAATGTTTGGACTTAGCCCCTTCGGATTTTGGAAAATAAAACAAAGGATATTATAATGCCTCTGTATCGTTCCATGGTGCGACTGCACCTTGAATACTGTGTGCAGTTCAGATTGCCTTATCTTTAAAAGGATATAGCGGAATTAGAAAAGGTACAGAGAAGAGCTACCAAAATGGTAAAGGGGATGGAAGGATACCACTATGAGGAGAGGCTAAAAAGGTTAGGGCTCTTCAACCTGAAAAAGAGATGGCTGAGGGGGAGATATGATAGAGTCTGTAAATTAATGAATGGGGTGTAACTCGTAAACGTAGATCGATTGTTTACACCATCAAAATATAGAAAGACTAGGGGAACATGCAATGATGCTATAGTGTAACCCATATAAGACTAATAAGAGAGAATATTTTTTCAGTCAACACGTAATCAAACTCTGTGATTCGTTACCGGAGGATGTGGTAAAGGCTGTTAGGTAGCTGGGTTTAAAAAAGTTTTGAACACGTTTCTGGAGGAAAGGTTCATCAACCATTATTAAAAGGGACCCGGGAAATCCACTGCTTGTCCCATTGCAAGCATTGCAAAACCTGTGTCTTCTGGGGAAACTGCTGGGTACTGTACTTGTGACCTGGATTGGCCACTGTTGGAAACAGAATATTGGGCTTGATGGACCTTGGTCTGACCCAGTATGGCATATCACGTTCTTAAAACTTTTTTTTTACTTCCAGATGTTGCAGCAAACTAGATATTTGAACCAAAATGTTCTGCTGCAAAACTGTGCAAACATTGGCTTTTTTTATTTGCTTATTTTCATTGGTAGCTCAAGGGGAGATATGTGTAGGTACAGCAGGAATTTTGCAGGATGTTTTAACCTATTTTTCCCTATTCCATATGTTTGGCCCAAAGCAAGCAGTGGTATATGATAAATGCATCTTAAGTTAGCTGCAGTATCTGAGGGAATGCGCAATAAAGTCCGACATTTGATGCAGTGGAGGGTGCACATTTCAACTCCTCTATGGACAAAGAGTTCCATAGTTACCCTGCAGATTTGCGTTTCGACTCAGAGATAGTCACATTACTGTTAAGTCATTAACCATGAATTTCATTGTTTCTTGTCTACAGCCTCACCTGCATAGCTACAGAGAAGCCTTTGAGGAGATGGAGACCTCTTCTCCAACCAGCCAACCCTCTGCTGGAGGTGATGAGATTTTTTTCTCCTAATCCCTAACTTTTCTTTCCCAGCACAAATCTCTAAACCTGCCTATCCATTGCACAGAAGTTCAAACTGGCACTTGACTGCGTTTCTTGAGCCAGTCTGAGCTTAACTGCTCCTATCTAATCAGATTGAAAGTCCTAAATAACAGTACATTTGAGGAGGGGACAGACAGATAACTTAAAGGTATAAGTAATGCACAAGGAGCAAACGTTTATCGGAGGAATAAATGCTCGAGAACAAGAGATCATAGTACATGACCGAGAGAGA
This sequence comes from Ichthyophis bannanicus, assembly GCA_033557465.1. NCBI lineage: Eukaryota > Metazoa > Chordata > Amphibia > Gymnophiona > Ichthyophiidae > Ichthyophis > Ichthyophis bannanicus. The sequence continues at coordinate 810,533,616 of CM066036.1, forward strand.
GGACGTTGGATGCATTGGACAACCTGCCGCAAGACATGCTAGAGATAAAGATGGTAAAAGAAAACCTGAGATAAGCACAAAGGATCCTCGGGGATTGGGACGTGAGAGATAAAGGATGGGATAAGCACAGAGGATCCTAAACCAAGGGGAGTGAGGGGAGAAGCCTGGGAGGTTAGTTAAACCTGTAGCCTTTTTGCCATCGGTAAATGAGACCACAGCATAGGTAATACTCTGACGTCAGCAGAAAAAAGGGGCGAATTTCTAAGCTGGGCTAACAGTTGGCAATGCACTATGTGTTGCTAAGGCCCATGTTATTTAGTGGGACTTAGTTACAAATAGCACAGGTAGTCCCTTAACCAAGGAGTAGCCTAGTGGTTAGAACAACAACCTAGTACCCAGGAGATTTGGGCTTGATTCCTACTGGTACTCCTTGTGACTTTGGGCAAGTCACTTTACTGTCCTTTGCCTTGGAAGGAAAGGCCCGGTCATCTACTGCCAGTCATAGCTTGTCAAGAAACCCAGGGGCTGCTGAGTCATCAGGAGTCTGCATTGCATTGAAAAATAAATTAGCCCAGCTTAGTAAACATGCCCCTAAGGTCATAATAGTGCACCTAAAATATTTCAAATGTAACTATTTTAAAAAGCAACATAGGTGCCCCATTAAAGTGGCATTTTAGAAGGGATGGCTAGGAAAAATCTGGGATGTCTAGAGCAGAATGTCCAAAAACCAGGGGAGTGGCAGTGATGCCTTCTGAAATTTCTCCTCCTCCACCCCAAAAAATGAACATCCCAGTAACTGGTTCCAGAGATCGGTCCTGTGCAGATAGCAAGATCTGGTACATACATGTGTAGGCCATTTTGCAAATGCGGAAATTCCCAAAGTACATGCCCGCATACTCGGGCACTTGGTTAGGTTAGAAGGGGGGCATAATATGTTATGAAACTTGCATGTCTTGCCCTGATATTTCAGATACTCAGACGTGCGGTGGCAGGCCAATAATATGTTTGGAATATCTATTTACAGGCGTTTTTTTTCAGTCAGGAAAGACAGTATTAACCGCTACATTGTAAGTGCATTTTGCTTTTCCCCTTGGAAGCACTGCAGTCGTGAAACAAGCACTTTTTTACACCTTCTTTGTGGTCAGGAGTAGGTATAGGCATTGACACATCAAAATCCAGGGCAAGACGTGTTTGTACCATTGTGAAATCGCACTGACATGCAAGCCTCTAACACCCCCCACACTACCTGGACATTCTCACGCCGGGGATGTCTATCTACCTGGTCTTTCTAGAATGGCTCCAGGGATGTCGCCATGCTTTGCCCGTCTATGTGCCCATTTTCAGATATCAAGCTTGGGAGTGGAGCTTCTAAAATACCTCCTTCAGTGTACAAATACTGACACACAAATTTATACCTGCTCTGAGGTATATGCCTAATTTTTAAAGTACATGTGTACAATGCACCTCTACCTCTCCTCAGCCCAAACTACGTCCCTGGCCATACCTAGGTGCTCATTTTCCATGCACATACTTGTATTCGCATATGTGGTCGCACAATTTTACGAAAGCCCTTTTCTGAGCGTAAAGCAGTTTTCTTCCAGGCATACGGAGCATCAAGATAAAGGGAGTGACGTCCGGACCTGGCAGTAGATGGCGAGGGCTCAGATAGAAGCAATCTGACAGAAGAGCGGTGTTCACGGGAGGGGTGTAGGGAGAGATAAGAGGGGAATGGTAGTGCAGCGCAGCAGAATGAGTGCACATAGGCGCGGGGGCATCCAAAATATTTACCTGCGTCCGAGGCCCGGGGCTGGCTGGATAGCTCTTGTACGTGCCCGCTGAACACATCTATCCCCACGGGCACATCCAGGTCCGCGGATGCAAAATTGAGTCCAAAGGGAACCCATTTTTTAATTTGGACATGTCCGCTGACTGGATGTGCACGCTATGGGATTGGGCTCCACGTTTAACCACAGAAGATATGCATCTATTAAAAGTTAAAACAAAAAGCCCCAAATTAGGAACAATTAAATTAACTGTTCTTTTGCCTGTGCATAGCTGTTGTAACTTCTGGTAGTAGTTGTTCCCTTTGTCTTTGCAGAATTTGTTATTTGTAAACCACACTGATATTGAAGAGCGCGGTATCGAAAAACTGTTAAATAAAATAAATTTCCTACAACCTCACTGAGCTCTACAGGTTTAATTTAGAATTTTGATACTACAGTATTTTCACTGCAAATCTTGTATAAGTTCAAGGTGCTATGTATTTTTAAGTACTGTTGTAGTTGTTGATATGGAAGGACAGACTAGATAGGCCATGTGGTCTTTTTCTGTCGTCATATTTCTATGTTTCTATGTTTCTTCACACCATTTCAACAGGTTGCAATTACAGCCCTCAAAAGCTCCCAAATCCCATCTGATTACCAGGGCATTCACACTGAATAAAGTTGCAAAATATTTGAGCCAGTTTATTTTAAACATTTGGAGTCTCCCCCTCTGAAATCCTTTAAACTGGATTTCTTTTGCAGGGTCCTTAAGGACCAACTGGTGAACTACGTTTTCCTGTGTCTCCCCTAAGGAATAACAATAGGATATCATGTACATGCACACCAGACCAAGTTGTCCATCTGAATGCTTCACACTCGCCCTTCAAGCTTTGCCATCATCATCCCAGGGTTTCACATCAAGTAGGATATACGATTTAGCAATCAGTACTGTTTTTTTTGTTGTTGTTTTTTAGTGTCATCAATATCAAGAGGCCCATATTTTCCTAAGGGCTCCTTTGCATCAGGAAGGCTTGTCTTCGATTTTCTAATTCTTGATGTGGTTGTACCAGCGTAGAGCATCAAGCAGGTCAACAGTGGAAAGAGCCTCAAATACCACTGTCTGCCTGAGAGAGTGCATGCCACCACCCAAGGAGGGTACAGAAGGGAAAAGATGCTGTTAGGCAAGCAAGACCCTGGGGCCGGCTGGAGCAGCGATCGGGTGCAGGATCTGACTTTGTTGCAAGCACATTTTAATACCAATAGCACATCTGTGTTTTGATATGAAAGATTACAGGAAGCCAGTGTTCCTCTTAACTAGGGTGTCATATGATCTGACTTGGTTGCATTGAAAAGCAATTTTACGGACATATTTTGGATCAACTGTAAGCAATTTCTAGTGGATAATTGCTACTGTACCAGTAAAAGACAGGTCTGCGCAACTCATTATGACCAAAGAAGCGTCACACTGACTTCATTAGTCTCATACAGGCTGTTTACCAGGGTAGAAACATGGGACCCAAATTTTAATTGGTTATTAAGATAAATATCTAGAATTCATATTTTGTCCCTGATATTAATAGGGCTATTTTCAATACTTAGACCCATGGGAGAAACAGAAGTAGGGGACCCAGAAAATATCATGGCTTCGATTTACTAGCATTTAGCTTCCATCTGTGAAAATGTGGCCATTTTCCCATTATGGATAGAGTATCAGTAATTCTTTCTGCATGAACGGGGTTAGAACTGTTAAAACGAATCACGCTGAATTAGAACTACAAGTCCGTAAACATCATGAAACAAAAGCAGGACTGGACTCCAGCTGGTTTAGACTGAACTTGCTTGGGAAGGAAAAGCACTAAGAGGCTGGAAAATAACTAGGGCCAGATCTCCCTGAAGCTGCCTAGGTGTGTTTTCTGACTGGAGGTCACTGGGCGCTTTGAAGGGAAAATATCCAAGGTAAGAGGGTCATCCAAAAAGAAGCACTGATTTATTGTGGTGTATCTCTGGAGGAGGACTGGTCCTCTCACGTGTGTCTCTATCCCTCCCCATGTACATCAAGATAGTTCATTAGTTTCATTTATAAGTCATCCAACAGGGCGATACACAACATAATAGAAACAGATATTACAATATAATTTAAATAAACTCTTCAGCATCTGAAGGGACACCCCCCCCCCCACTCCCCCAGCTCCTGTGCTTACATAAATTTGATCCTGAAAATAGCTTTAATTTTCTGACACCAATTTTCACTGCCCCAAACATTTTGATTTTTTATTTTATCAGGCCCTTAGACTTCCCTGTTAACCTTCTCATTAATAGTCGAACGAGTTCATCACAGCTACAAATCCCCATCGTTAGTAACTGAGGAGGCTGGAAGGTTTGCTCTTTGCCCTTTTCATTAAACAGAAGTTGCTGCTTGTTTGAGCTACTATCTAGTACGCCGTGCTCCGGAGTTCATTCTCACTGATGAGAGCTCTTTATCTTCTGAAAATATTAGCAGCGGTGGGGTGAGGCACCTCTGTTCCCACTCCGGTCCTCACTGCTGCAAGGTGCCGGCTGCATACCTCACCAACACTGCACGTCTCTTGGGCAGTCACCATTCTCAAATGCTTCTCCCGTGTCTTGTGATTCTCATCAGGTACAGGGACCTGCAGAAAGACTTTGGGGTGTGACTTGGTTTCATTATTTTATTGTTGCTTCATTGTGAACTCCTGCATCTGAGTGGGCCAGGATCTGAGTTTCTTGCGAGCACTTTTTAAAACCAACAGCATATCTTGTTTGTAAAGCAACACCTCTGTTTTTTTGTTCCCTCAGTTGTCGCACGCTCTCCTCCTGGTCTGGCTAAAACGCCTCTTTCAGCACTGGGACTCAAGCCCCATAACCCAGCTGACATCCTCTTACAGCAGTCTGGAGGTGAGTTAAGCTGATCATTATAACAATGTATAATGATATTTTTGTACCAGTACCGCGATCTGTAACTAGTACACTTTACATACCTTAGGAGGTAGGACACAAGTACCGTGCTAACCCTCAACAAGTGCTGGAGCAGCCGGATTTCGAGGTTTGCCTAAAAACTTGCACCTTGCAACACCCACTAGCCTTATAAAGGCTCCTTGTAACTAATTTTACAATCATCCTATGAAGCTCTGCCAACTCTGTATCTGGAATTAAAACTCTTCCTACTGCGTGCTGTGTGTGCTCTCCAGAGGACACCAGCCAAGTTCACACCCTAAATGCGTTCCAGTTATATGAAAAGCCTCTAAGTGGCTCCCCTGCAGTTTGTCATTTTCAGACATCTTGTTTGGGGTTTTCGCAGAAGTGAAATTGCTATGCCAGTGTCATAATTCCTAGTTCCAATATTGGGCGAGTTCTCATCACAAAAATAATCATGAACCAGGCAAGAAATACGATGCAAAAAGGATCCTATTAAAACAGCCGTTGAAGGCAAAACGAGTATCTTTTTAGAAAGATTTACATGGCAGAGTAGTGGTAATAGATCTACCACTATGCAGAGGACTTGACACAAAACTAGTTTTCTGTGAGATAATGTATATGGTGTGACTTGGATAACTTCTTGTTTGGTTAGCAAGTGTACTGGGAGAAATCCAAGGGGAAGGCCGTACATTAACTGTTTCCTCCCCATCCCTAGTGTATGTTCTGAGTTAGCTGAGAGCCCAGTGTCTTTCATCACTTTGGTCTGTGCTGTGGGAATGTGAGTACAGACTTAGCAGACGCCTGGAGAATTCACATAAATCACACACCAATGATGGAAGATATTTCCTTGCTCACCTATGTTGCAAGTAAAATATGCTAGTGAAAGGTTAGGTATAGGCCGTACTGCGTCTGGTCTGAGCTCCAGTGACGACGAGCATCGATTTTCTGCCCCCGTCTTTTCACCTCGCCCTCAGTTTGCCTCTGTTTCTTTCTTACCCTGTCAGGATAGTTTGCACGTCTCTCTCTCTCTGCATCTCTCTCCCTCTCTCTCTGTCCCTCTTTATGCTTCATCTTTTCTCTGTGTCGATCTCTACAAGTCTCACATCTCTTTGACTTCTGGCCCTTCTTTTCTCTCTATGTACTGTTATGGTCTCTCTCTCACCCTCCCAGAGTTGCCAAGTTACCCAGGTCCATGAGTCAGATTTATTTGCCAGTCCTGGTTTAACATTTACTTTGCAATGCAGTATGGTATTTGTAGTCCCTGATTTTACGTATTTGACTCAGAGTTGCAGGTCCTATAATGCATCAGGATGAGATAGTCAAGCATCCAGAACTGGCTTAAAATCTCACTCAGCAACGCTGCCCTCCTATCGTTTGTTCATGTCCCCTTTCTCCTGCTTGTTCTCTTTTACGTCTGTCTATGCTGTCTCTCCTCTGCTGTTTCCCTCTTGCTAGTTTTATAGATGTTACTCCTAAACAGAATATACCAACGTAATAGACCAATAATATAGGTAAAGAGTTCCACCTAGTGTAAATTCAGTGTCCTAGATTATATCGTATACTCCTTCAAATTAATCATTTATAGTCAACGAGAAACATTTCTTTGTCAGACATAATATTTTTTTTGTCACGTCCGTAAGATTACTCTGATGCAGAACTAAAATGAGAGAAGTTCAAAACACGTTGGTTTCTTGAAGGCAATGAATTTTGTTTTTATACACTGCAAGATCACTTAAATTGGAATAAAAGGACTTGTTGGAGGGTGCTGATTTATAGGGCCCAATTCTGATCGGGGCACGTCCAGCCCTTCCAGATGTCCAAAATCTGGATGGGCTGGATTTGCACCCGATTCTGCACCCGTGGGAGCTAGATGTTCCCTTGGGAGTAGAATCAGATGCAAAAGGCTTAGACAGGCAGGATGTGCACTGATTCTGTGCTGCCGGACGGACAGTTCCTACCCCCATCTAACCCAGGCCGAAGCGCCTGCATGGAGCCCCGATCTGCCCCACAAGTAACCAGATGCTGTTCCCCACCATCCAACCCCCAATGGGGCCTGCCAAGGCCGGGATAGGGCTGTGGGGAACCTCCTGCTCCTGCCATGATGGCTGCTGACATCGGGGGCACTTAGTCCACCCCCGAGGTAGAATAAGTCCCCCATCTACCTCCTCATGTCTGGACATACAGGGTTGCGACCGGAATCGGCCCTGTAATCTGGGGTCGGGGTCCTTTCTCCACTCCGCCCCGCCCCACTCACGCTACTCCTTCGGCCCTCCCCTGCCCGCTCCCGTCCAGAGCTTCCTGCACATCTCCTGTGTGCGTGTGGGGGGCTTTGGGCATGGAATCAGCCCCGAATGAATAGCAGGGGCTGTACGTCTGAACCCAGACATACATCCCACTGTTCCGGCATCAGAATGCAACTTCATCATTACAGTATATCCGACAAACAATTTTTTCTTGTTGACTATAAATGATTAATTTGAAGGAGTAAACGATATAATATAGGTCACTGAATTTATTCCTAAACAGAAAACAACACCAGTGTGACCAGAAGTTTCATTAATGATATTTATGTATCGCTCTTTCTTCCCTTTTCCAATGTCTTTCATCATGCCTTCCATTGTCCTCCCAAATCCCGTCCTCTGCCACCTGTTCCTCTTCCCCTCTCTCCTCTTCTTCCTCAGAGGTAAACAGGTATACTGTAGTTGGATTTGTTGAAGGTAAGGCGTTTTTCTATTACTAACTGCTTTGGTGATGTAGGAGAGCTAACAGTAGAGCACTAATCAAATGAATGTCATGTGAGCTGATAGTGAAGACTGTCAAGCCTTGCTTTGGCCATGGTGCAAAGGATTATGTAGGCCATGAAGCATTCAAGAAATGACTTCCACAGTGAAATGTGCTATCACGTGCCACCTTATAAAATGGATTGGGGAAGAAAGTGGCTGCTTTTAATGACTTTTGTACCACTTAGCTTGCATCTGGTCAATATTTCCAAGAATCTTCAAGGTCGACACATACGGCAGCTGAGGCCCCAATTCATTGTTCCTGTTATAATTAGGAGGCACTCATCAGCCTCTCCTCCTGTTTGAGCAGCCATAAATGTTGTTCAGTATGAAAATCTCTAATGGACAAGCCTTGCACCTCAGAAGGTATTTGCTAGGGTCTTGGAGATCACGGGCTCTGCTGTTATAGGATGGATTTCTTTTGCAATGGGTGGTGTGGGTACTCGGTTTCTTTACTTTGAAGCATTTATTTTGAACAGGGAATCAATATGATAGATGACTTGGTCAACAGCAATGGACCTTCCACTCTGCCTCCCCCTCCCCAGCCTGCATTTGGATATTCTAATATTGACAAGTCTGATGGACTGATGCAGAAACCATGACCGTGCACGGTACTTCAGTGCAAGGCTTTCTAACCCAAGTAAAATGCAAAACCTTTGCTTCTGGATGCAGTAAAGAAAAATTTGCAAATCAGCTGTGCACCAAAATTTGCTTAAATAAAGGGAGACTTATTCTCACACGCGTCTACGCTATTGCAGCTGGGACAAAAGATGTCATTTGACCTGAAGTGTGACACTTCACCTCAGATGACACAAGCAGGCCCATATCTCAAATTCACCCTGAACCCCCCACTCAAGAGCTCCAAAAAAAAATTGGTCACCCAAGTAGTCACTAGACCCCCTACCCCTGACCTTCCATCAAATGTCATGATTTTTTGTGACAGTCAGAGGGTAGGGGGCTTGGAGCAGGTCAGAGAATGTCTGGCGGGGGATAGGGGGTCTAGGCTCTTGGCTGCATCTTCACTCTGAGTAAAACAGTGTTTTCCATCAGGAGCAATTAGATGTTCCCTCGTTTGCATACAATAAGCATGCCCAATGTGCTAGACATTAGCATAGTGATTCTGTTCCGAATTTTCCTGTGTTTGTTGTTTGTCGCACCCACCACCACCCAGGCGATCACCTAGGGGCAGGGGCGTGCCCTTGTGTTGTCCCTTTCAAGCAGGGGGTCCAGAGCCGAGGCTTCTGGAGGTTGTAGTTGTGTCAAATAATAGTGAATGCCGAGGGTTTTAAAGGCAAGTACAGGAATTTTTATTCACTTCCTTTCCAATAGAAACTTCTTTGAAGTTCAGCGCATGACAACAAAAGTAGGATGCTTCTCCAACACAAAAACTTCTTCACAAAAAGGATTCTTACAGTGACATAACGTTACAATGGCTTCACCCAGGTTGTTACACAGATAGGTGCTTCTTCTAGACTTCCTTCAGTCAAGAATATAGCGTTTACTATTCCTTCCAACTACAGGAACAGGAATCTGCTTTTTCCAAGTGTCCCACATTCTAAGCAAATCTTTAAATGTTTCTGTCTGTTTTACTCTCAGACAGCAGCTTCTTCTCAAAGCCTCAGCTTTAGGCATTGGCAACTTTCTCTCTCAAACTTTACAGCATTCAAGATATAACTCATTCAGGTAATTAGCTTCTGGGTTTTTCTTTCTCCTTTAAAAAAACCCAGCACTTCTCTACCCCGTCTTCTTACAAAGGGAACAATCCATTAAAGACTTGACGGACTCTTGCTCAGAATCATAAACGTCTGTCTGCATATCTTCATAACCAGGGTTTGTTATTTCTGGGGTTGAATCAGCTTGTATAAACGTAGGCTTAATTTCTTCTAATAGCTCTAAAAGTTTTTCCCATCGAGACCTCTCTTTACCCTCATGGCTTTTAGTAGGACTGTAGGGATTCTTATCTTTCATTAGATGGCTCAGGGCCTCTAACTGGCTCACATAATTCTTAGTCACAAGTCTATTCACACACCTTTTCACAGCTGATGATTTTCCTGCAGCCTCTTGCACTGCTGCTCTCGTACCTTGCTTAAGGTCAGCAACTCTCTCAGGCCAAACCGTCCTATCTCCAGACCTAGCTACAATTCCCTGCAGCCCAGGCTTCTCTCCGGACTGTGGCTTTCTGTGTGCTGGCTGCTTTGGGACTCCCCAGTGAGGCTGTCCCTGGAAAACCTTTCTCCTTCAGCTCTCCTGAAGCTTCTTTTTCCTTCCGTTCCCTTGGAAGTCCTTTCTCCTTCCTTTTCCCAGGTGGACTCCCCTTCTACTGTTCCCTGGAACTTAAATGAGTGTGGCTGCACTACCGGTCCAACTCCTCCCCCAGGTGTCTCCCATTACCTCCCCAGCTTGCCTCAGAGCTTGGGCGTGGCCTGCACTCAGCAGCTCTGTGTGTGTGTTTTTTTTTCCTTGGCTGCAATTTGAAACCTACTGTTCTCTGGGCTATCCCTCTGGTTGAAGGTAAATGTTTGTTTTTCCCCTAGTTCCATGGGTTCAGATGCACTTTCGTCATCACATGTTTTCTGCCTTGACCCATTGCAGACTGTGTTATAAATGAAATGGTGCTTCAATAAGATTAAAGTTTGCTCCACATTCTTGGTCAACTCTATCTGTATGACGGGTGTGTAGTGATCAGAGCATTAAAGTCCAACAAAGAGCACAAACACCCATAGGCAATACAGGATACCAGCGGTAGATGATAGAGGGGTTAAAGGGGCACTAAGAGGCGACAAGGCGATAGCGGAGAGACTGAATGAATTCTTTGCTTCGGTCTTTACTGAAGAAGATGTAGGTATGTTACCCATGACTGAAGTGGTATTTAAAGGTGTGGAAGAATGGAAGGAAATATCGATAAATTGGGAAGATGTATTACAACTATTAGATAAACTGAAGAGTAGCAAATCACCTGGGCCGGATGGTATACATCCAAGGGTGTTGAAAGAACTGAAATATGAGATAGCAGACCTGCTATTAGTAATCTGTGAACTATCTTTAAAATCATCTCTAATACCTGAAGATTGGAGGATCGCCAATGTAACACCAATTTTTAAAAAGGGTTCCAGGGGTGATCCGGGAAACTACAGACCGGTGAGCCTGACGTCAATACTGGGAAAATGGTAGAAACCATCATAAAGAATAAAATTACTCAGCATGTAGATAGTCATGGCCTAATGGGAGACAGCCAACATGGCTTTAGACAAGGAAGATCTTGTCTTACTAATCTGTTATGTTTTTTTGAAGGTGTGAATAAACAGGTGGACAAAGGTGAGTCAGTTGATATAGTGTATCTGGACTTTCAGAAAGCCTTTGACAAGGTCCCTCATCAGAGACTTTTGGCAAAACTAAAAAGTCATGGGATAGGAGGCAGTGTACTACTGTGGATCAGGAACTGGTTAAAAGATAGAAAGCAGAGGGTAGGGCTAAATGGCCAATTTTCCCAATGGAGAAAGGTGAATAGTGGTGTACCCCAGGGATCTGTGCTGAGTCTGCTGCTTTTTGACATATTCATAAATGACCTGGAAAGTGGAATAACGAGTGAGGTTATCAAATTTGCAGATGACACAAAACTATTTAAAGTTGTTAAAACCCAAGAGGATTGTGGAAAATTGCAAGAGGATCTTGATAAATTGGAAGACTGGGCATCAAAATGGCAGATGAAATCTAATGTGGACAAGTGCAAAGTTTATGCACCTAGGGAAGAACAACCCCCAAACTATGGTTACACGATGCAAGGTTCCACATTAGGAACCACCACCCAGGAAAAAGATTTAGGCGTCATTGTGGATAACATGTTAAAACCCTCGGCCCAGTGTGCAGCGGCGGCCAAGAGAGCAAATAGAAAGCTAGGTATCATAAGGAAAGGAATGGAAAATAAAACAAAAGATATTATAATGCCTCTGTATCGTTCCATGGTGAGACCGCACTTTGAATATTGTGTGCAATTCTGGTCGCCGTATCTTAAAAAGGATATAGCGATATTAGAAAAGGTTCAGAGAAGAGCCACCAAAATGGTAAAGGGGATGGAAGGATACTCCTATGAAGAAAAGCTAAAAAGTTTAGGGCTCTTTAACCTGGAAAAGAGACGGCTGAGGAGAGATATGATAGACATCTATAAATTAATGAATGGAGTAGAACGGGTAAATGTAGATTGATTGTTTACGTTATCAGAATATAGAAAGACTAGGGGACATGCAATGAAGCTACAGGGTAAACTATTTAAGACTAATAAAAGAAAATATTTTTTCACTCAACATGTAATCAAACTCTGGAATTTGTTACCAGAGGATGTAGTAAAGGCTGTTAGTGTAGCTGGGTTTAAAAAAGGTTTGGACAAGTTCCTGGAGGAAAGGTCCATAAACCATTATTAAGAAGGGACCCAGGATATCAATGCTTGACCCAGTACAAGCATTGTGGAACCTGTGTCTTTTGGGGAAACTGCTAGGTACGTATGACCTAGATTGGCCACTGTTGGAAACAGGATACTGGGCTTGATGGACCTTGGTCTGACCCAGTATGGCATATCTTATGTTCTTATGTTATGTTCTTATGGGATCAGGTGTGCCAAACAGTGGTTGAGAAAAGCAGTTTTATTTAGAGAGACCCCAACACGTTTCGGCGAAACTGCCTTCTCCAGGGGGTACCGTCCTCAAATAAAAAACATAAATATAAACAAATAAAACGTGACAAGCATAAAAATGCAATGTAATAAAAAGGTTAAAACCTCAAAGTAAACAATTGTATCTACATAAATATATATATAAAAGTAGGGGTTTGAATCCCATTAGAGGACAGCAACCTTGGGCCGAAAAGACTGGGGTGTCTAGTCCCACAGGTTCTCCTTGTGGCCTTTGATCAGCCACTTAACCCTTTGTCGCCTCAGGTACAAAAAAACAGAGATTGTGAGCCCTTCGGGGACAAGGGAAATATATAAACAGTGCCTGAATGTACACTGCTTTGACTGGTAGAAAATCAGTATATAAGCCTAGTTCAATAAATAAAATAAGCCTTGTTAAATAAAATAAATAAAAGGAAAGCTGATTAAAAACACAAATGTGAACCAACACAACCCTTTGGCTAACAATTTATAATACAGCAGCACAGTGAGTTTAAGATTGGATGGATTTTCCTTCCCTCTATCTGCACAGGGGTTTTTATAATAAGAGTCATCTCATGCTTATCTGCTCATTTTATTGTAATTTATCAACATGCCGATAGTCATATCAACACTTTGTCCTCCTCATCCCTCTCTTTTTGGGACTTGTGTTGTTTCACATTTGTGTTTGTAATCAGTTTTCCTTTTCTACTTTTATATATATTTATGTAGATTTTATTGTTTACTTTGAGGTTTTAACCTTTTTATTGCATTGTATTTTTATGCTTGTCAAGTTTTATTTGATTATGGATTTTGAGGACAGTACCCCCTGAAGAAGGTGGTTTTGCCAAAATGCATTGGGGTCTCTCTTAATAAAGCTGCTTTTCTCAACCACTGTTTGGCACACCTGTTCCTGCTGGTGATCAGAGCATTTTCATTGTGTTTTCTGAAGATCACACGTCGTGGATGCTTCTACTATTCTGTTGATAAATGGCAGCGGAGAGTCCGTGGCCATTTCTCGTACAATGCCTAATTAAAAGATTTTTTGAAATTCAGCTTTTTCTAATGTTTATAGTGATGTCCCTTGTGATTTCTAAGATGATATTGTATCTAGGGCAGTTAAAGTAGCTAGTGGCTTGATAAGTAAGTGGTTGCACTAGAAGATTGTTGTTTTGAAATGATATTGCTCTTTATCTGCCATCAATTACTATGGCATTAAGTACGTTTAAAGAAATAGTGGAATTGTTTTCAGGGTCAACCTTCCCCTTCCCCCATAGCTTGTTTTTCAGTGTTTTCCCTCATTTTCCAGCAGTTTTGTAAGCAAGTGGTTATGGTGTGAACTTTGAGCACCAGATTTTCAGTCCCAGTAAGACTGTATGGTGATATGGCATTGAGACTATTCATTGAAGCTCTAAAGAAGGAATTTACAGGCTGATGGTCTGTTAAAAGTCCACGGAGAGCTTGCAAAGATGCTGACCCCTTCTAAGCCTTTGACACACTTGAGACGGCCCTGCTATGTTAGCTTTTGTTGCAAAGAAATCTTTGCAAGACTAATGTTAACAGCATGGCTTGATTATAAATCTGCTTTCTGAGCGACTTATTTAATGAGCTACTAGGAATGTAAGGACTTATTCTCATCTAAAAGAACTGAGGGATTTTGCTCCCAAATGTTTGTTATTGCTGTGTGGTGACTATCAACGTTTATTGACCATAGAAAGAGATATTGCATGACAACAAAATGAAAACATCCCTTGAAGGAAAATCTGTGGCTATTTTTAATATTTCTTTGACATTGTTGATGTGCACAATACTGCACAGGATAATCTATCCCCAGTCAGCCTGCAGTCTCTGGGGAATGGGGGTTCAGGGACTTTCAAGGTCAAAGAATGGTCCAGCAGGGCCATTCACTGTGACAAACAGACAAATAGAACAGTTTGCTTCTGAGATTAGTTTTATGTTAAAAACAAAAATTGGGACATTCTGCAATTTTTGAGCATGTTTACTTGAATGTGCACATTTGGTTTTCTAGATTTTTCAATTTTGGGGAAAATGTTTGTGCTCACTGATGGACAGGCAGTTGCGGAGAATTTCACAGAAGTGAAAGTTTTGGACTTACATAAAGTAAATACACTTAGGGACTCATTTTAGAAGCTGTATTCATGATTTGGACATCTGAAAATGGCCATTCAGATGTTCAAATCACAGATACAACCCTGGGGCCATTTTAGAAAGCTGAATATAGATATATATATATATATATACACCTCTGGCAGGATCACACCCATGTTGCATGGGGACTTGGTGGAGGTGTGGTTTGGTCAATCCTACAGAGATGCACTCTGCTGTGTGTGATTTCCGAAGGGCTTGAGCATGTCTGGGCCTAGCTGCTGACCCATCCATGCCTTTACTGGCTCTTGACCATGAATAAGTAGCAGAGAAGTGCTTGATTCATAGCAGTAACATTTGCAAGGGAAAGAGGGAGATGTGCTCTCACTGCTACAGTAATTTTCACTAGGTCAATAAAACCTGCATGTTAATGAATAGACATTTCATTTTATTGCCCTGCCGCCACACATTTGCAGATCTAAAATGCATAGATGCCCTCGTCCTAGAAAACCTCAGTGGGCATGTCTATGTACCCGTGATTGCGACAGTGCATTTCAGGGACACCCACATTTCTAAAAGGGCTGCAAACATGCATATACCCAGCCTTCCCGTACGCAAGGATCGACCTCTTGCATAGCTTGCGAGGACGTGTACCTTTCGGGGTTGAGACGGGGCGATTTCAGAAGGCGTTTATACATGCCCCCCTTCACGGCCGCCTCTCCCCTGGTATTTTGGACATTGTGACCTAGATGTCCCAGATTCTTCCTAGACATCCCTTCTAAAATTCCACTTCACATCTCTCTATTTTTAAAGAAAGAGGAATAATTTTTGGAGGTCATTGACTTCTACCTAACTACAGCTGAATGTGTTTTAGAGTGAAGAAACCCTCTTAAACTAACACTTGGGGGAGAAGAAAGAAATCCCTTTTATATTGAAAAGTTTAATCATCAAATTGCAGAATTTTGCCAGAAAAGGTTCACAAAGATAAAGGCTGATTAGCATCCAGAGTATCTTCATGGAAAGTGTCACTAACTTATGCATTACCGGGTGGTCTTATTTTCAGGAGAAGCTGAAAAAAGTGGCAAACCAACCACACCGAAAGCACAGGAAAAGGGGGCGGTGTATCTGAATGCAAAAAAGCATGGGACAAACACAGAAGATCTCTTAAGGAGAAAAAGGGGACTGTTGCAGGGCAGCCTAGATAGGCCACATGGTCTTTTTCTGCCGTCATGTTTCTAACTATGCAAAGTCTCCATAGACACCTTTTCTTCCCATACTTAAAGATTGCTCCTTTTTTTTCTATTTTGACATTTTCTCTCTGCAAACTGCAAAAAATAATGAGCCAACTGTACCCAGTGATGGCTCGATGCAGGAAAGTGTGACAGACTCTACGTAGAACTTAGGGGCATGTTTACTAAACATTCCTAACGTGCGGGGCCGTGCTAGTGTGCCTGTGCCATATAAGGAGTGGGCGGTTCAGGCAGAAAATAGAAAAAAAACGGTAGTAAGCAACCGGACGTGTGTGCGTCGCGCTAATGTGCGGGGGTCGACATTAGCGCGTGGAAAGGCAAAGTGGCGCGCTGCTGAGTATACAAAACAACAGAGCCGTGGTACAACGGTGAAGACACTGACCAATGGTGCAGGGGCCATGGGTTCAATCCCCCAGTGTGCGCAACGACAAAGGTCAGCTGAGGCAGTAACTGTAATGATTAACATTGTTTTAGGAGGCAAATTAATTTGGAACGGCATAAGGCGGCGCACAGTTATTTTTGGGCGGCAGAAGGCGGCGCACAGTGCTTTTTGGGCGGCATAAGGCGGCGCACAGTTATTTTTGGGCAGCAGAAGGCGGCGCACTGGTCCCCTTGGGCGGCAGAAGGCGGCGCGCTGATAGGCACAAGGCGGCGCGCTGATGCATAAGCACAGGAACAGAGCCACAGCACAATGGTTAAAACACTGACCAATGGTGCAGGGATCAGGGGTTCAACTCCTCACAATGCCCAGTGAAAAATGCCTGCTGAGGCAGTATGTATTATGTTGTGGAGTGCTGTAGGAGGCTGTATAATGTTATTTTGTTATCACTACTAGCAAACGCACTCTCCCAGCATGTTAACATACGGCGGCCCATAAGGCACATGTTACAGTGCACTGTTCGCCAAGGCACCCTTGAATGACCCCTATAGGGCAGCATGTATGTTGCGACACAGGATAATGTATAGTGCACCCTATAGGGATGGCAACCATAAGGTGGCCTACAGGGCGCCCTATGAAGCACCCTCAGAGGCACCTAATGGGTATAGTAAGCTGAGGGTGGTCTTGCCGGCATAGACATATGTACAGTAAATAAAAATAAAGCTGTGGACAGCCCTACCAAAGGGCCCCACTGTGGGTTTGAACCCATGACCTCTGGCTGCACAGGCAGTGATGTAACCATTGCGCTACAGCTCCATAGCTGTAAGCAGGCCCCTGGCTGGCTGCAGATAGCCTACACGTCACCTCACAGACAGTCTGCTGGTGTCAACAGGATAGGGTTAGGCCACCCGTACCCATGATGCACTGCACATGCAAATTAGCTGTCCGCAGATGGACACAAGATGGGGAATGCACCCCCACAGCACCTCGGCCCTGTTGGGGGAAGTGACCGGGTGCACCCACACAGCACCTTGGCCTAGTAGGGGGCACTGACCGGGTGTTTAACTGGCACAGAGTAGCCACACACCGTTACATCGTGCGGGTACTGTGCTCACCCTGAGTGGGCAATGAGGTGGCCAGGACCAGGTCAACAACACCTGCCATGGCTGATGGAGGCCAAGCGGGCGTTCCAAAGCAGTGTTAATGTGTAAGATAGCTAGTTTCTGCACAAACACCATGGATATCCCTGTCTGCCGCCATCAGGCACCCCCCCCCCCAGTGGCAAACATGGTCCCCATCAAGGGATCCACACTCTACCTCCCTGCAAAGGTGGCAGTAGAGGGCAACACCAACCCCAGTCCTGCTGAGGAACACCCCCCCCCCCCCCCCCCCCCCCAGGCAGGCAGCTCCATACACAGCCATAACACAATAGCAGACAGACATAAGCCCAGGGTATGGTAAGCTGCACTCCACCACCAGATATTCCCCTGCAACAAGCCAACAGCCACTGCACCCTGCAAGCCATTATAGCAAGACATTTACCAGCTACAAACAGTCTGCTGGTTAGTCCATAGTGCATGTTCCCAATGGAGATGCATGCACCCAGAACTGGGCTGTCTGCATACACAGCAAGCAGATAGATCAGTGACTGGGCCCCAAAGAGAAACCCATATCTATCACATGAGAGAACTACTATACAGCACTATGGGGGGGGGCCTAGCCATGCTGTGGTCACTGCACAGTCAGGGTGAGCGTGATCCCCCAGAAGGACATGCTTTGGCCACCCTGTCTGTGTAGGTGGTGGCCGGACACTACAATATCCCAGCCAATGTCCCTGCCAGGGCCCTATGCCCAGTGCAGATGCATCCTGGCCACGCCACCCTGCCCTGGCTATACCCATGGTACCTTGCACCTCATTATGCACATTGACTGGCCAATACTGGCAACAGTGCTGGCAGTGCGGGCTGTTGAAGGGGCTTGCAGCCAACACCCACTGTATAGACAGACACACACTTCCACACCTCTGCCATCATGGTGCTACGATTGAGGGGGTAAGTAGCCTTGCCCACCAAACCGGTCCTGAGCACGGCAAGGCATGGATATGGTACGCATTACAGCTGGTGGTCACTCCCCAGGGTGGTAAGCACCGTCAGAGGCCAGGCCTGGAGCATGCCCCGCAAACACCTAACAGATTGTTTGGATGGGGTCAACTAGCAGTATGTACGTAACGTATGGATAACTGCCTGCCTGTGCTCCTAGCAAACGTCTCCGAGCTGTGTACCGTATACCTCAGGTGTAGGGTGACATTGGTAAGTTATGCAAGTGCTCGTTTTGGGTGCTGCATGCACGGTCCAATGTTCTGCCTTTCCAGGAGACATTGGCCAATGGGGCCTGTGGGTGTGGGTGTGTCTGCCCTTGATGGCTGCTGCTTTACGGCACAGATTCCCAACTCCAGTCCAGGTTTGCATCACACTGTTCGGGTTTTCCTGCTATCCCTCATGAATATGCATGGGCTACATCTACATGCCATGGGGGTGGTGCATAGATATACAGCACAGGCATTTGTATGAGTGTCAGCATGGAACCTGACTGGTGTGTGGCCCACCAGGACTGCATATGGGTGCTTCTGCTCTAGGTACTGCCCCTGTTCATGGTGTCTGTGCTCAGTGGGGTTAAAGATAGATGTCTTACCATTGCATATGTCCCCGCCATGAAAGGTGTGTCCTTACTATCACTGTTTAGTTGTGGGAAAAATATGTGGGCAGGATTGGCAGTAGCCCCAGCTGGGCTTTGAACCTGTGACCTTCTGTTCTTGTATGCACTGTCTGTGTGCACTGCACCACTGTGTAGCCACAGATTGGTTGGATTCCCTGGACTGTCCATGACTGTGGATCCGGCAGGACCTGTCTGTTGCAGTGGACTGTGCCAGCCTGCACATGGCTAGGCCTCTGTCTTCTGTGGTTAGCAGCCACTGCCCCCTGCACCACATGTACTTGTCCGCCAACATGCTGGCATGAACTTCTCTCAGAAAAAGCAGTTGACCTGATTGCAATGTGGCAGTATGGGACTGCATTTGGGGGACTTGGCTGTAGGTAATGCCCATTGTTGTGGTGTGTGTGCGGTGTTGGGTAAAATATGGGTGTTTTCCCCATGCATACAGGGGTGTCTGCGCTATCTTTATTTAGTGGTGGGTAAAATATAGGGACTGGGCTGGCAGGTGCCCCAGCTGGGTTTTGAACCTCTGCCCTCTGGTCCTAGAGGTAATGACTCTGTCCGCTGTACCACACTTTGGCCACAGAGACAGTGCAGCCCCTGGAGGCAGTAAGCCTGGCAGGATGGAGTCACAAACCCTGCTCTACGCAATTCTACTGTGGGCATATGCACCCTGTCTGGTGACAAACGTGCACATAAACCCCGGAAATGACCACGGGAAATGTGGGACAAAATATCACCACGCTGGGCAACAGTGATATGAATGGGCAACCATAGCAAACACTCCCAGGAAAGCTCCAACACATGGAAATGTTTTTTGGAAGAGTCTCCTCTCAGTAGACCCTTCCAAAATTCATTTCTTTTTTCTGGAGCTTTGCTGGGTGTGATTTCTGTATTTGCCCATCACTATAATTGTTCCCCAGCTGAATTACTATTTTTAATAGTTCTGTTGTGGTCATTTTCTATTTTTATTTTCACTTTTGTGCTGTGCACATATATCACACTGCTCACGTTTTGCTGGTTTCCCCGGTTTTCCTGTACATTGCTGACGGAAATGGTTTCTCTTCCCTTTAAATGCTTTCTACCGCGAGTGTTTCACTCGCGGTAGTTTTTACATGCACATTCGGGCCCGATACTGTGCGGGGAGCCTCTCCCCTCCCACTCTCCACCCATTGACCCCGTCCCTCCGCCCCTCCGGAGCCTTCCTCCGCCCTCCTTTCGCCGTTCCACGCCTCTATCGGACATTTGCGGGCCCGCACTTGTACGTGGCCCGTTAGTGAGCCGCGTACCTGTGCGGGGGTGACACGCACGTGTGCGGGGTGTTTAAACGCGTTTCTGCGCGTTTCAGTGCCGCGTTGCCGTGCGCTATTTTGCGGCGCGCTATTTTGCGGATTTTAGTAAACATGCCCCTAGGTGTCGGATTCTGCGCGCAGTTTTCTACGTAGAGCTTAACAGCAGATACTGGAAGGAGTTGTGTGCGGAAACAAATAGAGTGTAAATAGCAGTGCAGAAATTAACACACAGTTCATTTAAATCCCAGGGTAATGCAAGCATAGCTATTACCCCTCAATGCAGAGAAGTGCACATAAAGCCCCAACAAAAGCATAAACCGACCAACCCATCTCTAAGATCGTACTCACCCCCATCCCAGAATGGTGAATCGGACTTCAAACACAGAGCCGTGAGGTCTCCAAGCTTCCTTTAACACAGCTGATCCAAAAAACGCCGCGCATGCGAATCTCCTTCCAAACAGAAACTCCCCCCCAACTAAATACACCCCCCTCCAGTCAACCTGTAGATTCAAACCCTCAGGCGCCACAGTACGTACCCGGAAAATCCAACTTTGTTCACAAACCAACAGAGACTGTTCTCTAGATTTACCCTCCCTCCCGGCCAACACCTGATCTATGCAAAAACACCACAGATCTCCAAATTGGTGACCAAACTCAATGAAATGTGAAACCAGGGGGCCCTCTCGTACCTGACATCTAAGTCTGCTCCTGTGTTTGATCATGCGATTGCAATAAGGCCTGGTCGTACTCCCGATATATAATAATAATAATGAGGAACCTTGTCAAAGGCTTTCTGAAAATCCAGATACACTCTATCAACCGGCCCACCTTTGTCTACCAGTTTATTCACACCTTCAAACAAATTTAAACAGATTAGTAAAACAAGACTTTCCTTGGCTAAATCCATGTTGGCTTTCTCCCATTAAACCATGGCTATCTACATGTTCAGTAATTTTATTCTTTATAATGGTTTCTACTATTTTGCCCAGTACTGATGTCAGACTCACAGGTCTGTAGTTTCCTGGATCATCCATGGAACTCTCTTTAAATATTGGCGTTACATTGGCCATCCTCCACTCTTCAGGTACGACAGTTGATTGTAATGATAGTTCACAGATTGCTAATTGTAGGTCTGCAATCTCATATTTCAGTTCTTTCAATACCCTTGAATGTATATCATCCAGTCTAGGTGATCTGGTGATATTTTCACCGCTCGTTAATGGGGCAATTTTCAAACCGTCTGGATTATTGCAAAGCCTACAAGTACTTTATAGCAAATTTCAAAGTGAAAGTAGGCACATACATTCTTTGAAAATCTCTGCAGATACCTGTGGACATTCCCATGTGCTTCTTGCACCGTACATTTTCCATGTCAAATAGCATGCATTGATTTAAAAATGAAGCCTGCAAACATTATTTTCCTCCTTTACTTAAACACTGGAAATGCTCCTTTGTAATATAGTTGAAAGCAGGCACATTGTTGGAAGCATATGTGTTCTTTTGATTGGATTAAAGGGGGCAATTTTCAGACAACCATTTTGCCCAGATAAATTAGTAGTTAACTGTATAAATGAAATTTGGAAACTGCTCTTCCTTTTCCTTGAGCTAAGGATTCCTCCTTACTTACAATTTTTCCCATAGATTCAAATTTAAGATATGTTTAGTACAAGTTATTATGTGCCGTTGAGTTGATGTCGACTTATGGCGACTCTCTGGATAGTTGTTCTAAACTGTGTTCAGTCTTCAGTCAGGCAGCTCATTGTTGACAGAGTGGCCTCCATAACTGTTGTTATTGTATCGATCCATCTCATTTCTGGTGTTCCTCTTTTGTGTTGACATTGTACCTTTCCAAGCATGATGTCTTTCTCTAATGATCTCTCTCTCTTCGCATGATGTGTCCAAAGTATGACAGTTGAAGTCTTGTCATCTGAGCTTCTAAAGAAAGTTTAGGTTTAATCTCCTCTAGTACTGACTGGTTTGTTCTTCAGGCAGTCCATGGAATACACAGTATTTTTTGCCAGCACCATAATTCAAAGAGAACAATTTTCTTCCTATCTTTTTCACTGTTCAACTTTCGCATCCATATGATTTTATTGAAAATACCATGGCTTGAACAAATCAAATCTTTGTATAGAGAGAGACATCTGTGCTCTTGAGAATCTTGTCTAGGTCCTTCATAGCCATTCTGCCAAGAGCAATGCACCATCAGATTTCTTGACTGCTTGTTGTTTCTTTATTGAGTTGATCCAAATAGGTTAAGCTTGTCCACTATTTCAATTTCTTCTCCATCAATGATGAACTTATTGATTTTGCCAGTTGTCAAGATCATTGCAAGGGCATTCTTCAGGGAGCTGGTCAGAAAGCAATGCAAACAATGTCACTGGCAGCATAGATCGGGACAGGATAGTCTCTTACGTGATTCAGTCTTGAACAGATCAGAAACAGTTTACTGGCTTCAGGAGGCTAGACTTTAAGATGTTGCATGCTAGTATTGAGGAGCCCTTATCAGGAATCCAGGCTCTAAAGGGCATAGAGGAACTATAGGCAGCAATAAAAGGGAGGATAAAGAAGGCAAAATAGCTCTGTGTATGGCAAATCTACAAGGAACAAGACCAATGCGGTCAAAGGAAATAGCAGAAATAATAAAAGCAGTCACCCAGATTGGCCATTGTCAGAGACAGGGTGTTGGTCTTGCTGGACGTTTGTTCAGTGTGGCATTTTTTATGTTCCAAAAAACTTGATGTTCAGAAAATTCATCAAAACACAAGAAGAGTTGAGCAGGCAGAATTATCAGAGAAATCAAAGGAAAGCTGAGAAAGCAGTTGGACAAAGATCCAAATAGAGAAGTGAATGGCATTGCCAGCAGAAGTAACTTCTGTACATGAATGTAATGTGCCTTAAGCTTGGATTTGGAAAAGACGAGCAATACTTCTAAAAACTGAAATCCATGTTTTGGAACCAAGCAACTGTTCTGTGCTTCATACAGAAAGAGAGATCATCAAGCTCCAAGAGGCAGGATCAGAGACCGAAACAATAGGCTGCAAAATAGGATCTTGAAAACATACCTTGGAATTTAAAGACTGCTTGCAAAATCGATTCACCGCTTTGGATACAAATGACAAAGCACCAGAAGGGTTATAGTACGACATCAAGAAAGTTGTGCTTGAAGAAAGTGAAAAGTCAGAGACACTGCAATGACCCATGCAAGGGAATGCAATCAGAAACTATTAGAGGAAGAACCAGATTGGCTTTCCTAAAGCTGTGAGAGTTAAAGAGAAAATCTCATCGTTGAATTGAATGTTAACAGATACTCAAGAATCAATGTTGAATGATGCTGAGAAGATCAAGAAAAAGTGGAAAAAATACACATCATAAAGATCAAGTGGATGAACATCTTTTTCAATCTATACCTTATGATTAGGAACTGTTGGTGATGAAAGAGGTTGAAGAAGCATTGAAAACATTATCAAAGAAAAAAACATCGGGCATTGATGGCATTCCCATTGAAGTAGTACAGCAATTGGATGCAGCTGTTCCAAATTTCCTGGCCTTGTAAGTATTGTAAGACAACATCATGGCCAACTGAGTGGCAAATGATCTCAATGACCAGTTCAGAGAAAAGTAACACCATAATAATTGCTACCAAATACATCACACTTTGCCTCATTTACAGACTCCAACGCCAAAGCTGAAAAGCTGTCATCTATCCTGGAAGCAGTATGCACTTTCACCACACCTGAAAAACCCATGCTGACCCTGGGGGACTTCAACCTCAATTCAGCAACCCAAAAGGAGGCCAAGTCATTCCTCAGAGCCATGGAGGGCATGAACATACGCAATTAATACACATAGGCAGGGCTCCACCCCAGACCTCGTCTACATTCCATCAACACTGATAGAGCAGAAATACATACCCCCCCCCCCAACCTTAACACCAACTCCCCCGGTCAGATCACTGTATAATAACATTCCATATAACAGTCTCCACCCAGGATAATCACACCCAGTAGCAACATAAAGTGAGAAGATTCAGGACCTAAAATGAAGAACAATTCTTGAAGGAAGTTTTACCCAAACTGGATCATACCCATACTGGTATTGAAAGTACAATTGAGAACTGGAACCACTCCACTGGGAAAGCTGCAATTACACCCCAACATAGAGCAGTTGCAGTGCATAAGAGACAATAAACCCCCTGGTACTCAAGAAAAAATCAGAGAAGCCAAAAGGAACCTCAGAAAAATGGAGAGGAAATGGAGATGAACAAAAGACCAAGATACATTACAATAATACAGAACTATGAAAAATGAATACAACAATACAAACAACAAGTACAAACAAGAATACAATACAAATCTGATAATGAAGGCGGCAAACAAACCGAGAGAACTCTTTGAAATAGTCCGCATGCTAATAAAAGAACCCTCACAGGAAAACTCAACTGACATACATCCGCAACAAGTAGCAGACTAGCTAATGACAAAGCAGAATAGCAACCAACCAACGTGGAAAGCTAACTTCAACAGAACAGAACATGGGAGAATTCTCTATTCCAACATTCAGACAAGTAACCCATACAATAACAACCCTGAACACAACCTCCCCAAGTGATCCCTGTCCAATTGCTTGGATAAAATCAACTAAGGAAGAGCTCATCCCTTTTATATACAAAATCATACACATATCCCTCACACGGGGAAATATGCCTACATCCCTCAAAATAGCATCGATGAGGCCCATCCTAAAAAGCCCAAACACTGATAAGGCAAACCCCACATCATACTGACCAGTTTCCAGCTTACCTTTCATGATGAAAATCATAGAAAAGACAGTACATTACAACTACAGGATCACATCAACACATATGTGCCCCTGGATCCACATCAACATGGATTCAAGCCACACTATGGTGTTGAAACATTGCTAAAGCACTCTTTGACCATATTATCAGAGGAATAGACAACATAAAAAAGGGCAATATACTAATATTTCTCAACATATCAGCCGCCTTTGACTCTGTGTCTACACACCGTGCTTCTAAGACGCCTACAGGAGATTGGTCTCTACAATAACACACTGAAATGATTCCAATCATACTTAACTGGCAGACAACAATATGTCAGATGTGGGGGAGACACATCCTCTCCATTCACGTTAAAGCAAGGAGCCCCACAGGGATCATCAATATCAGGCCTGCTATTTAACCTATACATTCAGCCAATTTGTGAGGTCATACAGAAACATAGCATCCACTACGCTCTGATGCGTAAGTAAAGGGCGGTATTTCAAATGCCTAAAAACCATAAACCATAAACTACAAAATGTACTCCGATGACATGTTGTACACATCCTTCGATGTCGAAACCCCGGATTACACAACTATAGCTGAATGCCTTACTCAGGATGGCTCAACGCCAACAACCTCAACATAAACTACAGCAAAACGGAAGCACTCACAATAACAAGGAACAAGACCTTCACTCCCCCTTGTACATTAGCTCTAAATAACAGAAATATAGCTGTCAAACATGAAGTTAAATACCTAGAGGTCATCCTCAATCAGAACTTAAACTTATAGGCCCATATTAACAGAACGCAGAATGCATGCCATAAATTGAAAACCACCCGGAAACTAAAGCCCCTCCTAAGCCACAATGACTTCAGAATGGTCCTACAATCCATAGTCACACCAGTGTTAGACTTTTGTAACTCACTATACCAAGGCCTTCCAGCTACTACCATTCATTCACTGCAGATGGTCCAAAACACTGCTGCCCACATTCTCACAGGAACAAACAAACAGAAACACATAACGCCAACATTAGCTCAACTACACTGGCTCCCGATCAGAAGTCGCGCATGGTTCAAGGCGACAATTAATATGTTCAAAATACTGCACAAAATGCATCAGCTGAGTCACTCCAAGATCTGGTAAAAAAAAATATCCCGAAAGCCACCCAATGAGAATAAACAGCAAAAACACATTAGTTACTCCAATTGAATTCTCCAAAACAAAGCAGACCATATCCAATAGGACTTTATCACTGAATGCAACGAGCTTATGGAACTCCCTCCTGGAGGATATCAGAAATACGAGGGATACCAAGGACTTCAGAAAAAAAGCTGAAGACATTCCTGTTTGTTGAAAAAATTGGCAGTATCACAGAAAAACCTGTTCTTTTCATCCACTCTGGCGCAGACAATGAATAATGAATACTACTACACGAACAAGAAACATGACCCCAGTTTGTAAATAAGTTACACATGTAAATAAGTTATGAAATATACTATTAAGATTATTTGTGAGGCATCCTACATGATGTGTAACCCCACCCTATCTACAATGTTATAATGTATACAAGTTCTTGAATTGATTCTAAAACAGCTGGTTACAATGTAAACAGTTCGAGTTCAATGAAAACCACCTTCATTTAAAGAAAAGGTGGTATATAAATACTGTTAAATAAATAAATAAAAAGATCTATGTTTATACTAATACTGAAGAAAGGCGATCCGACTAACTGTGGAAATCACTCAGATCCCACATGTCTGCCAGATTCTACTCAAGATCATTCAGAGGAGACTACAATCATATCTGGAACGAAAACTGTATAAAGTGCAAGAAGGGTTCAGGATAGAGCAAGGAACAAGACATCATCACAAATGTGAGATGGATCCTTGAAAAGATAATAGAATAACAAAAGGATGTCTGTGTGTTTATTGACCACAGCAAGGCCTTTGATTGTGTAAATCATCTGGGTCCCATTAAGATGCAGGGGTATATCAGGACACCTTAGTTCACTTGCATAACCTTTACATTCATCACGAAGCAACAGTTCGAACAGAGCAAAGAGAAATAGAATGATTTAAAATCAGCAAAAATTTATAATGACAAGGCTGCATATTTTCCCTATACCAGTTTAATTTATATACAGAACAAATCATCAAAGAAGCATACCTGTATGAAGACAACAGACATGGGAAGACTAGTGGAAGACTCAACAACCTTTGCTGTGTCGACGATACCACGTTACTGGCTGAAAATGAAGACATTCGGAAAAATCTGCTTATCAGGATTGAGGAACCTAGTCTTAAAATGGGCCTACACCTTAACATGAAGAAGACAAAGGCTGGCAATTGTCAAAATCAATGATTTCATCCTTGTTATAGAAGAAATTGAAATAGTAGATGCTTTAATCTGTTTTGATCAATAATCAACGAGGAAACAACAAGCAGTCAAGAAATTTGATGACACATTGCTCGTGGCAGAATGTCTGTGAAGGACCTAGACAAAATTCTCAAGTGCAGAGTTGTAGCTTTTCATGCAAAGATTCGACTTGTCCAAGCCATGGTATTTTTAATAACGTCATATGGATGTGAAAGTTGGACAGTGAAGAAGAAAGACAGGAAGAAAATTGATGCCTTTGAATTATGGTGCTGGCGAAGAATACTGGGTATAGCATGGACTGCCCGAAGAACAAACCAGTCGGTATTAGAGGAGATCAAACCTAAACTTCCTTAGAAGTTCAAATTATAACTTTCATACTTTGGATGTCATTCAAAGAGATGCGCGGCGTTTTTTCGAGCAGCCTGGTCATTGCCGGACTGCTTTGTCGAAGGAAGACAGACGCGGGCAGCATCGCAATGCAAGCACTAAAGCAGATCCCTGATGAAACTGTCGGCTGTGAAACGCCACAGAGGTACCCCGTAGGAGCGTCGGGATCGATGACTGAAGGGATTTAGCCAAAGCCAGAAATTTCGGGATATATTGAAGAAGTTCAGCTAAGTGCTGCCTTTAAGTTCATCAAGCTAGCTAGACTTAGCTCATCAGAAAAGATAGTAGCACGTATATAAGTTTAATCCATTCGATATCCTGTTCGTTGAAGAGCTGTTGGCTGGCAAATCACAAAAGGGTTTCCTTTTAGTAGAAGGTCATTGATGTGATTATGGCTCAGGCCGGCAGACGTGAGTCTTAAGGCTTAGCTACAAGACAACTGAGACCTTTGGAAACCGAGAGTGCCATATAGAAAAACAAAACATTAGAAAATTTGTATTTTTGTTGTGGATTGAACGCACCCTATTACATAAGGATTCAAAGAGAGGGATCATTAGAGAAAGATATTGGCAAGATAGAAGATCAACGCAAAAGAGGAAAGCCAGCAATGCGACAAGTCAATACAATAACAGCAGCTATGGATGCCCCTCTATCAACAATTAGCCACCTGACTGAAGACCAAAACACAGTTTAGGACAATTATCTATAGAATCACTGAGTTGACATTGACTTGGTGGCACCTAACAACAACAAGATGCTTGACACACCTAATAAAGGTGCTTTTAAAAAAAATTCCCTGGAGTGACTTGATTTTCTTTGACACACAAAATAGTGTGAAGTATTTTTCCAGTGTGATCAAGCAGTCAGGGCGTGGGGCTGTGGCTCCCCCACCCACCAGAATCCTTTTGTAGTTTTTACATATTATTTGTGTGTCCTCTTGAGGTCAGCAGGCCAAAATGCCACCCCCAATAGGATCTGGGCTACACTGGATATCCACACTGTCCTGCAACCTCTTTTACGCTCTCTGTAAGATTTCAGCTACTGAAATAAGAAAATAGTTCATCTCAAGGGTGGTACTGTGTGTACTATTTGGCTACTTTCACAAATATTAATCACTAGCTTTTTTAAAATCGGGCTTGTGAATGCTGCATTTTTCTCTAAGAAGATGAAAACAGTGTGGTCGTTATTGTTGATCAGAACCACCTGCTGAAGTATTCAGTTTATGAACTTCCAAACATCTGTAGGCAGTGAAGGCCCCTGGCAGATTGCTTAATGGCTTCCGCGTGGCCAAAAGGTCTGGAGTGGAGATTTCTGCTATGTACCGCAGCTTGAACAGCGCTGACAAACCCAGGCCAGAGTTGAGTTCACCTCCTATTTGCCCGATGTGTCCTGCTGATTTGTTGAAATTTTAGTTTGGGGCTAGGCTGAAAGTGTTGATTCCAAGGAACTCTGTGTGGTCTACATAGTTGAAGAGAGAATTGTGAAGTCCTAGCATTTCTTCCTTGTTTAGAAGAAGAGAAAACATCAAGAAGGGAGATTAGAAAACTGTCCATGTCCTGACAATGTCTAGGCAGAAATCTTATTTATTTCATGGTATGTGTTATACCGCCATTCAAAAAATATCATGGTAGTTAACCAGAGGTCCAGGCTCTTAGTAGCTGAGAAAAAAGTGGATGGGATTCTGAAACAATGAAATAATGTATTTCTTGTATATTTTATTTTATTGATTTAATATAGTGCCTACATAACAATATCAAATGGTTTACATTAAAGTGTCCAATACATTGAGTGACATTGAATAGCATATACCAATGAATACATTCAGTGAGGCACAAATAGAGAATAGGAAATGGATCAGTAGATGAGAAGAGAACAGCATGACCTAAAAAAATGTCAGGAAAGATAATTAGTAAGAGAGACTGAAGAGAGAGGACAGAAGCAGACACAAGTAGCTACCAAGGAACTGCTGCCCCCCCCCCCCCCCAAAAGCCAACAAAAGACCAATCCAACGCCAGATGAAGGAGTCTAAGGTCTGCTTTCCAAAAGTAATGTAATGAGCCTGTAGGTAGATGGGGTGGGAAGTTGCTGGGGGACTAGTTTTGGAGGGATGGTGTAGTTTGGAGGACTGGGGTAACTGCAGGAAGTAGAGGGGGTGGAGTAGTTATGGGGGTGTAGTTATGGTAGGTAATGGGGTAGTTATGGTAGGGATCTAACACAGGAAAGCTTTAACAAGGATTGGACAAGTGCACAGCATTGAGGCTTTCTTCGTCTTTTCCCTCTCAATTTTTTCTTGTATTTTCTTTTTTCATTTGCTGATGAATTTCTTTCCGCCTTTTAGTGTTTAGCCTTCTCCTGGTTGATCATTTATTATGTAGCCTTTGTTCTCTCTCTCTTCTTCTGTGTGTCGTGCCCGACTCTGTATTTCTTTAAAATTTCTCCCCTACCCCACTTACTTTCAGTTTAGATGCAGCACACAAGCATTTTTCTCTAGCAGGGGTTTATCTTTTTGTTTTAAGTGCCTTCCTTACTACATTGTTATAACTTGCCAGAATCTCAGTATTTCTCTTGGTTGCAACTTCGGCATTGTATAGCGAATCTGGATATGACTGCATTAGTGGAAGAGCCACGTTGTTGGGATATTTGTCATTGGTTCTGCAAGCCCGTCACTAAATCGGTTTTTGAGGGATTGGGAAACTTTGTGAGATTTGTATGCATCTCTTAGTAACAAGGATAGAGAGTGGTTTTGGGCCAAAACAATTAGTGACCTTGTCTGCTGCAAGTACCCTCTCAATGTTTTTTCTAGTACACCAAGCTTTGTAGGTTTACTAAACTGGATAAATGTTGGTCTTGTCTAGCAGAATTAGAGACCATGTCCCACATGCTCTTCCTGTGTCCTAATCTGCAAACTTATTGGGTGAAGATGTTGGAAAGAAGGTGTAGAATCCTTCCTGTTCGAGATAGATTTCCGTATTTCCAATTTTTAACTAATTCTAGGCGGTGACGTCTGAGTTAACAGCCAAGGAACGGAGATTTCTTTGACCTCTGGCTGACTTTAGCTCTTAAGTAGATTCTAAATGGTCACCATATCTTAAACAGGATATAGCGGAATTAGAAAGATACAGAGAAGAGCGACCAAAATAATAAAGGGGATGGAAGGATACCCCTATGAGGAAAGGCTTAAAAGGTAAGGGATCGTCAGTTTGGAAAAGAGACTGCTAAGGGGAGATATGATACAGGTCTATAAAATAATGAGTGGAGTGCAATGGCTAAACGTAGATTGGTTGTTTACTCTTTCAAAAAGTAGAAATAACTATATAGCACTACAAGGCCTACGCAGCACTGCACAGACACGTGTAACAGACGATCCCTACTCATCAGAGCTTACAGTCTAGTCAACAAACTAGGGGACATGCAATGAAGATACAGTGTAGCACATTTAAACCAATTTGAGAAAATGTTTTTTCACTCAACACGTAATCAAACTCTAGAATTCATTGCCAGAGGATGTAGTAAAAGCTGTTAGTGTGACTGGGTTTAAAAAGAGGTTTGGACAGGTTCCTGGAGGAAAAGTCCATCAACCATTATTAAAGTAGATGTGGAAAATCCACTGCTTACTCCTAGGATAAGCGGCATGCAATCTGTATATTTTTTGGGAACCTGGCAAGTACTTGTGACCTACCCTTGGCCATGGTTGGAAACAGGACACTGGGTTTGATGGACCTTTGGTCTGACCCAGTATGGCATATCTTATGTTTTTATGAAGGATAATGATGACTGATTTGAATAGATGGTGGACCTCAGAAAAGCAGAATAGGACATGATCCGCTCACTTTATGTGCTATCAACATTTTATGAAGCTGTAATGATATATGTATGTATATGGGAATCCAGATACAGGTACATATTAGTATAATCCCAGTGCTGAGAATGGGATGACATGGCCTTATGTGGATGTTGAGTTGTTTTTACAGTATCTTGTGTTTTTTTTTGGCAAATATCAATAAATATACGCGAATTAAAAGCACGCAGATATAATCATGGTTTGAGGAGGGAATGGCAGGGTGTGGAGTCCCCAGATACTCAACCTTCATATTCCAAAATGAAAGGCGGAACCTGAATTCTCTTCATAAGATTCTCAGTGTGGACTGGAATCAGACAGTCTCCAGTGATTCTGCTACACAGTGCCTTTAACTCTTTGGCTGCTGGAGCACTGACTGGAAAAGAGGGCACAGCCACTTTGTGTGAGAGAGGCTGCAGAGTTTTCTAATCTCAGAAACGAGACATCGGAGGAGACGAGGCCTCGAGCTCAGAGTTCCAACTGTAGAAAATACCCACAGAAGCAGAAATCAACAGAAAAGTGAAAAGATCCTAGACCCACATGCTTTGGAGGCCAAATATCCTTTGAAAACAGCTCATGGCCTGCAGCCATGTCTCCTTGCATTTTAATCAGACAGGCGCTGGTCTGACTTTCTTCCGCTATAGTGAATACTTTTAATAACTGAAGGATCATATAGTTTTAGCAAAATGACATTTCAATCATAGCTTAATGGCCGAAGCTTGCAGAACATTATGTAACACCGCACTTCCTAGCCAGGGATGCTAAAGCCAGCAGCCAATCTACAGGGGTTTATGTAACAGAAACAACAGGGATGAATTTGCTTTCAAAACCAGGGAGACGTTTCTGAATCTGATCAGGGTCAAATCAACATTCAAATTTTTGTTCTATGTGGTATGAACATTAAGCCTCTGGAATTGTTTGCCAGGCTGGGATAGAAGAAAAGCAGAAATTGGCACTTGGGAGCTGGCGGAGACCTGCTTTTTCCACCATTTGGAATACTATTGTAAAATCTTTGATCTCAAAAATGTATGCCTCAATAAATCTGTCCATCAACAAGGTGCCTCCGGCCTCTGTGATATGTTCTCTACTTTACAGTTCATGGTCCAGGTGCATCATGCTTTTAAGAGGAGAGTTTTCAAAACTTTATATGGGGGTTATCAGATGTTTACACACACAAAGGTCTGGTTAGAAATTTAGAAAGTTAATATTTTTCACTCAGTACATAATTAAGCTCTGATATTCATTGCCAGAGGGTGCGGTAACAACTGATTGTGATCTGGGTTTAAAATTAAAGATAAAAAAAAAAAGGTTTAGACATGTTCCTGGAGGAAAAGTCCACAAACCATTATTTAAATGGACTAAGGAAGTCTGTCTACCTTTTGGGAACATAGTAACATAGTATATGATGGCAGATAATGACCAGCATGGTCCATCTAGTCTGCCCAGCAAGGCGGCAAGAGTAGGTGCACTTGCCACTCCGTGCAGGTCACCTCTCCCCATGTCTTTGTTTAGGTCACCTCTATTTGTTCAGATATAAGAGATAGTTAGGCTTATTATTATTTTTAATTATTTATTTATGCAATTTTTGAGTTTTACACAAGAAAAAAATCTTGTTACAGTAAAGAATACAAATACAAGAACAATAATGAGCAAATAACTGAAAAATTTCTAAGTATAGATTCACTAGCCCACAATTAGTGAGGAAGCAAGACACAATTCAAAAAGAAAAAAGTCCAAGGAAATAGACACAACTCTGGTGTGAATTAGACTAATGTACAGACCTACACCCACACCCCGCCCCCCCTAATCCAAGGGGAGGGAAGGAACAGCTCAACTGCTGGGTAGAGGGATATTCTTGCTAGCAACCTAATGGTACTTGTGACCTGGATTGGCCACTGTTGGAAAAAAGATTCTTGGCTTGATGGACCCTTGGTTTGGCCCAGTATGGTAGATCTTATGCTTTTATGCCTTCCCCCAGCTTGGTACTGATCAGATCAGGGGAATTAAATATACACAGGGGTTTTATTGCAAAACAGGTGCAAAGTACTTGCATCCCCCCATCAGTCTGAATATACAAAGAAAAAGTTCCCTTGGCAAAATTAACATGCAGGTCTGTGCTTATAAGGTGCCTGTGAGTAATATCAGAACTGCACCCTGCATGTGAAGAGACGCACTAGGAAAAGCACAAAGTCAATATAACCAAAATGTTGCTAATTCTAGGCCTCTGGTGAAATCCTTTGACATACCCAGGACTGAGAGTGACCTATGGCAAGGCATGAGAGGAGTCATATGACTGCGACCTTGGGGTCCTGGTTTGTCTTCTGCCACATTCCTTTCACACCTGTTCATGCCTTCCAGTTTTTGGTGAGAATGCTCAGTGCAGATAGCAGGCTCTCCGGCTGAACTGGGGATGAATTGGTTCCATACGTATTAATGATGTTGGACATACAATTCTAATTCATAATGATCTTGTCTGTGGCTTTCACGCTAGAGGTATGTCTTTGTCATTGCCTGTTGGCTTCCATTCTGTCAGACTGGGATTGGCTTCCCTTCCTGTCCTGGTGTGTATAGTGTCTGGCTTTCAAACATAGTCTGCATTTAACTTGTGTGGTTCCCATTCTCTCTCCTGGCAGTTCTGTTCTATGGCCCACATGGCTGGAGGCCAGGTTCCTCTCTCTGAAAATTGTTTCTCTCTTGATTCCAGAGCCCAGGAGTTATGTGGAATCGGTAGCCCGGACTGCAGCAATGGGAGGTATCATGCCCCAGACCGCACCAGGGCCACAAGTGTATGCCACGGAGCCACCAGGGAGAAATGGAACCTTCGCCCCCAGCCCTTTGTCAACCAGCAGCCCCATACATAGCGTGGATGGGTAAGGAGCACGTTGCAGACCTACGCAGTCTGCTTTCACTCAGTTGAATACTAGATCCCATAAGTAGGTAGTGGAAATAACCAAAAACTTCCTATTTGCCATTTCTTTCAATAGTTCAGAAATTTGTAAGCAGAAATGTGGTAGCAACCAGAGAGTGACTGAAAGGCACATAGAACGGTCACCTGACCTTCAGTGTTTCCATACAGAAAGTAGATGGAGGTATTTTATGAGCAGCCATTTTCTTGCATTGTACTTCTCTGTAGTGGTAGGCTGAAGACCGTAGGAGGATTCAGTGCCTCTTGCTGTACACACTTATCTCTCTCTTTTATTAGTGGTTCAGGGTTTCCTAGCAGCACTAGGTATGGTATTGAGAAGCATCGTTCTAGGTGGGCAGCTGTCCTGCTGTCAGCATGATGCATCCTGGGGGGCTTGTTATAACTATAGCATGGACTATAACACTGCATCAGGGAGAACAGCTGTCCCAGAGCTAGTGTCTTTAACATTGCAACTTAGGGGTCATTTTCCTATCATGGAAGTCATTCCCCTCTACAGTCAGTAACTATAATGTTCCAACATGGAAGTAATTTCCTTTCCCCCACCAAGCCAATTCACAGTAATATTCAATCTTTGGGGGTCTCTTTTTTTTAACTCCAGTTCTTGTAATATTTCAGTGAACTAAGAGTTAGTTTCAGCTAAAATATGGAATGCTCATTCCATCTGCTGCCTGAATAATTCTTGTTAGATGATCTGAGCCAGAAGCCTTTAATTCAGAACCAAACAACACTTTGTCTGTTCCTTTGCCCTTGCAGTGTCTCCTTCCAGAGCTATCCATCAGCAGAAGGCAGTGCCAACATGGTCCTTCCCACACAACCATCGATGGATTCCAGCTTCCGATCTGCCAGTCTGTCACAGCCCTCAGCACAGATTAGCTACCAAAATGTCTCGCCTACTATGAACTCCATTCCCCATGGGGACAGCCCTTCAAGTGCCTACTCAAGTCCTGACTACTCCATGAGTCCTACCAGCACACAGCCAGAGGAGCAGTGCAGGTCTCAAGTCAACATTGTGGGAGTTCATATCAAGCCGGGGAGTCCCCACACACTTCATAGAACAGTGGGAACAAATACCCCCCCAAGTCCTGCTTTTGGAAGAAGAATAATTGGTCCCAATATGGTAGCCACACCAGGTAGTCCAGGCATGGGCAGGCATATGCCGGGCATGCATGGAAGTATGGTTGTAACACCAGGCAGCCCGAGTCTTGCAAGACACCAAGGGATGATGGTAGGAAGCGCACCAGCTACACCAGGCAGCCCAAGTCTTGCCAGGCATCAAGGAATGATGATAGGAAGTACACCAGTCACCCCAGGCAGCCCGAGTCTTGCAAGACACCAAGGAGTGATGGTAGGAAGTGCAACAGTCACCCCAGGCAGCCCAAGTCTTGTGAGGCACCAAGGAATGATGGTAGGAAGTGCACCAGTTACCCCAGGCAGCCCAAGTCTTGCGAGGCACCAAGGAATGATGGTAGGAAGTGCACCAGTTACACCAGGCAGCCCGAGTCTTGCAAGGCACCAAGGAATGATGGTAGGAAGTGCACCAGTTACACCAGGCAGCCCGAGCATGGAGAGGCATATCATGTATGGCTATGCAACCCCTGAAGAAAGACAGCCCACACTGTCTCGTCAGAGCAGTGCTTCAGGATACCAAGCTCCTTCAACGCCATCTTTCCCCGTTTCACCAGCCTACTACCATGGGATGAACAGCTTGCCCTCTTCGCCACCAGAATCTTCTACCTACAGGCAAGGGAGCCCCATTCCTCTGCCATCGCTTCCCGAGAAAAGCAGAATGTCCTCCGGGGACAGATCCAACAGCTTGCCCAACTATTCCACAGTGAATGGAAGAACATGTTCACCCCTCTCCAGTGGGATGTCCAGTCCCAGCGGCGGGAGCACTGTTGCATTCCCTCACACTCTTCCAGATTTCTCCAAATTTTCAATGCCAGGTAACTAGTAAATCTGAAAGTGCAACTACTGTACAGATTCTCAGCTTCTGTCCTCATGGCCCCAAAAAGAGAGGATATAGAAGATATCCAGAATATGTATGCATCGACTTGGTTAACTGAAAAACTGTCTGAGCTGCGAAAGGACTGAAATTTTGGTCCACTGAGATATTACCAGTTTCCCCCTCCTCACTCCATCTTCCTTAGAAAGGAAAGCAAAGAGTATCACCTTTTCAGCTACTCAGTTTACTGAAAGACAATAGAGTTTTAAATAAGAAAAACATTATCTTTTGGAGACAGAGTAATACATGGACAGAAAGCTGAGTTAGCAGAAGTTTGAAATTCATATACACTAGGTTCTCACTAAGGCTTCAAGCCATGGGACTGTAAAATAGCTTCTCTCTCATAAACATCCACTCCCTCACTTGCCTTTTGTAAATGCTCTCTTATTCGTCCTTCTTTTACAGTGGGAGATTTAAATTTCATTAGTCGTCATTGCACTTTGTGAAAAAACAAATGCCGTAACCCCTAGTGAGCTGTAAATTCTCCATGACCG
Source organism: Ichthyophis bannanicus (assembly GCA_033557465.1). Lineage (NCBI taxonomy): Eukaryota > Metazoa > Chordata > Amphibia > Gymnophiona > Ichthyophiidae > Ichthyophis > Ichthyophis bannanicus. Next base: position 810,570,289 of record CM066036.1, read on the forward strand.
AAAAAGGAAGCTTACAATTAAAAAGTCTTACCGCCTTTCCTTGCCTGAAATCCATGCTGTGAGTGTTGGAGGTAGAAATATGGGCAATTTGATTTTTACATAGCTGTTTATGAGAGAGATAGGTGAGTGCTTGAGAGTTTCCAAGAAGCGAGTGTGAATGTTTGTGCGATAAGTGATCAAGTAACTCGACGAGAGAGAAGTGTGTGACTGTTCATGAGTGTGTAGATATTTCTGATGGTGAATGATTGCCTGGGTATTTAGGAGTGGTGGGTGGGTGTGCACTTGCAGATACCCAGGTGAGAGGTTACTCGCACACGTATCAAACTTCTACTAATTCAACAATTTTTCTGCCTTTTCTTGTTAATTTGTTCACATTTTGACCAGTGAGCTTATTAACAAAGGAAAATATAATGAATCCTAGTGCTTTAGGGGACAGCACTGCACTAATTCCTCCTGTCTCAACAGCTAAGACATTCTTAGAGCACTTAGCCCTGGTGACAAGGCATATAGAGGAATGAAGAAAGGAAGATAAATAAAACCCCAGAGGGTGTGGATAGAGCGGTATTACAGCTAATCTCCTCCTTCTCCTCCCATCCCCTGTCCCATGCAGATAGCAGCCCGGAAACCAGGGCCAACGTGAAGTTTGTCCAGGACACCTCCAAGTACTGGTACAAGCCGGAAATTTCCCGAGAGCAGGGTAAGTGCACGGGAGGAAGGGGGATGATAATAGGGGACAATTCCTACATACTGGCTACGTTCTCAACTAGCAGATGCCATAAGAGCAGAGGGTGGGCAAAGATGGAGTTTCGGAAAGTAGCATTTAAGAGTTTGCCGTCCAGGTGATGAGACCTTTGCATTGACCATCTGCAGAATTAATGGAGGCGTCTTTTGTAGAATTATTCAAAACTCCAATAGGCAGTCTGATAGAGCAGATATCAATATCAGCAAGTATAAATATACATCAACTGGTGGGGCACTTGGCTGAAAATAATGGACAGATGTTCTTATTTCACCTGGAAATTACAGTGTTATTTAAATTTCAACGCATGCAACCTTTTGTCAGAGTTCAGGGTTATCCTCATGTAGAATAGTTGCAAATGACTTTTAAAGCCTTGGAAATTCAGACTTGAATGAATAAAGCCTGCACTTATTTTTGACTGACACTGTTGTGTCTCTTTTTGCCCCCTGATATTCTTTTGTGCTGTCTTGCCGCAGCGTTGTGCGGTGCTTAGACACCAGCTTTGGCAGAGAGGAGCATCAGGAGTTTTTCAGAAAACAGGAAGCAGATATATTAATTGAATAGTACCGGTGAAAAAATATAGGGGTAAAAGAAAACACTATTACCACCCATGGCAGCCAAAATACAGTAAAATACTGTAATTGTTCAAGTTTCGACATTTAGGATGCAGCCACTACAGTTTGGGTATAAAAATAATCATGATTCGACCTTGATTCGACAGTCCAAGAAGATTATCCTGTATATATGTATTTATGTATATATGTAAATGAACTCCCCCATAGCTAAGAAGTGTTAACTCTGTATGATGTGCTTTTCTGACAATCTGTATGTAAACAAAATTTGTACCTGCCTTGATTCGGCAGTTTCACAATAGTAATCCTACCCGCTTCTGATCGCTGGAAGGAGCGGGCTACAAATGCTTGCTAAATAAATAAATAAATAAATGATGCCCTCACTTTGAAGACACATAGGGGCTTGTTTACAAAGCCGCGGTAGTGGTTCGCGATCGCGATCGCAGCCGCGGCCCCATTGAAATCAATGGGGCCGCGGCTCCGATTACGATCGCAAACCGCTACCGCGGCTTTGTAAACAAGCCCCATAGAAGTGGGAGAGGATCTAGCTTAGTGGTTAGAGCAACGAGATCCAATCCAAGGAACTCAGGGTTCAAATCTTGCTTCTGCTGCTAGTATCGCTTCTGACCTTGGGCAAGTCTCTATCTGCCTCAGGTACCCATTTAGGATGTAAGCGCTTTAGGAAAGGGACGTATTATACCCAGATACTTGTTATCATTATACAGCACTGTATACATCTGGTAGCACTATAAAATGCGAAGTAATGTTATATATTTCCTGAAAGTTAAGACTAGGTGGGGTCATGAATAGGCACCAGCTTGACTGACAGGTCAGCACAATAGAGAATAGCCAAGGCATGGACTCATGATGGGAGTTCCTGCCAGGGATTAGAAAAACAGTCCCAGATACACTGGTATGGGCCTTCCCTCCACCCCAACCTTCGCCTTTGTATTGGACTAACCTAATAAATCTATGAGTAACTTTTCAGAGCTATCCTCTTTACCAAGTCATCAGCCTAGTCGAGGGGCTGTCATGGGGCTATACTGAAAGCACTCTGCATCATCCAGACTGAATGTTTGGACTTAGGCCTTTTTTGTCCCACCTGCGAGAGACCTGAGGCAGCCTGCGGCTCCAGGGGTGTGTATTTGTTTTCAGTGGTTCTAAAGGCTAATGTGAGGTTTGTAGAGCTTCCCATTCACTGAACCCTTGGAGACAAAGGAGCTATGATAGATATTTCAGGAGCTCTGCACAGGGTGTGTCCCAAAGGAGAGGTTTAAACACATCCGAATCAGAGAACAGATCCTGCATGATAATTAAATTTCTGCTTTGAAATATAGGAGATACTTTTATAAAGGATCTGTCGTTCGTATATGCTGGTATATGCGTGTAAAAGGCCTCTTATAAAATTAGCTCAGACGTAAAAGTGCGCATTGCAGTTAGGCATGCACGTGACTTTAGAGTAGGCATGTTCAGGGGAGGAGTTTGGATGTAGCATGGATGGCGTTGCGGTATATGTTCAGACCCTACGTGTTGATATTTACACTTATGCTAAATGTCTGTTGTTTCAATCTAGCCACCATTTCTGCCAGATTTGTACTAGTATGTTATAAATCCACATAGGCCCCTCTGGTCCTCATTTGTGGTGGAGTTGCTTGTCAGTCATAAACTTCTGGAAATACTTTTCGAATGCACACTTTCTTATATTTTGAGGGTGAGTGATTGAAAAGCAACTCCATCACAAATGGTTGAAGGTCCCCATCATTTCACGGTTCAGTCAACAACAAGAAGAAATGTTAGGGTTGTATTTGCAAATTTTCTTTGGAATAACATAGGACCTTGTTAATATTTTAATCTGAACATTTATCAAACATAAGGAAATGGGACATTTAAAGGTAGAACTCCAGATATCTGTCCAAAAAGAAATGAAGTCTTATGGCCCCAGAGTTCTCTGCTAGCTTTTGATGGATCTAGGGTGAAAAACATCAGCTGAGCTCTCATACTGTCAGATTATCAGACTTTTAATACCCATGAACCCAAATAAGAAGCCGTCAAACATTTCAAAGCTGCTTCGCTATTGGTAAATTCCTCTACCAGAGAAGGAAACTTAGTACTGTGAATTGTTCACACCTCTTGGATTTACTTGGGCCTTTATATTTATGTGCTCCTTGGGTCACTCATTCAAACATTATCAAGGGAAGACAAATCTTAATATTTAGCCAGTGCCATCATTCACTGAAGGTGTCAGTGACATCCGAAGGAGAGATATCAAAACCATTTGTATGCTGTCATTGAATAGTGCTCATGTTGATCCCAGCCTGCAAAGGGCAAGGTTTCCTCTAGGACTCGGCTACAAGACCACAGCACCAGTAGCAATATTGGCAACTAAAGGTGTTGGATACCTCATCTTTGGCTTTTCTCCTTTCCAGCTATTGCACTACTGAAAGACCGAGACCCCGGGGCCTTCATCATCAGGGACAGTCATTCTTTCCGCGGGGCGTATGGGCTGGCCATGAAAGTTTCTACGCCCCCACCCACTGTTGCACAACAGAACAAGAAAGGTATTGCACTTAGCTTTCCAATCACCACTCAGTATCTGTACGTTTATTTATTTATTTAACCATCTTTTTTTTATACTGCTTTATCATTTCAGTCAAAGCGGTTTACATTGTAACGTACGTTAAACGGGGACATGGATAATTTGGATTTTTCTGAGGCAATGGCGGGTTAAGTGACTTGTCCAAGGCCACAAAGAGTGCTAGTTTGTCTCCTCCTTGACCTCTGGACTGAGCAGAAAGTGCTTGCACACTGAAAATTCTTAGCCATTCCTCTCTATTCTGCTGACAAGGGGATGTTTGGCTTGGTGACTACAGTGAAATAGCTCCCAGAAATCCGCTAATTGCTTTTCTCTTTGGATAAGCTTGGACGTTTTCACTTGAGAGCTGCGGCTTCTTATACCCCAGTAGAATTGCAGACTGGCAATCTAAGCATAGACGAGATATAAAAAACATTAAATAAATCCTGTGCAGTAAAGCCATATACTTTTTTTTCTAGTAGGAGATGCAACCACGGAGCTGGTGAGGCACTTTCTGATAGAGACAAGCCCCAAGGGGGTGAAGCTAAAGGGATGCCCCAATGAGCCCTACTTTGGTAAGTTCCCATGGAGGTGTCTTTCTGTGAGAATACAGAGCCGTTGCTAAAACTAATTTGCATTAACCCTACATTGTAAGTATAAATATAGAATGGCTGGAATGTGTGAGAAGTCGAGATTACTTTCTGAAACTCTTCAGTCTAGAAGGTTCTGAGAATCCTACCAGATGATATTGTTAACCAGGGAACTTATACCGGAGCAGCAAGGTGACCATTCTAAGTGAAATTCCAGTGCTTAACGTACTCTGTATAAAGGCAGCTGCTGAATACCTCGGCTAATCCGCCCCCACATCTTCTGAAGCCTGTTCTGTTCTTCATATAGATAGTATCTGGTTGTTCAGCCTAATACTAGTCATATAAATTTCCATATGGAAAATTTGGTATTTACAGGTGGAAATGGCATCCGCGTGTAAAGGATGATTTTAGGATGTATAAACAGGGAGACCACCAGAGTCTTGGTTAAGGTGTGGCCTGGGCAGGTCAAAATTTTACACGTTTAGTCCCCATTTCTTGCAAGGGATGCATGTGTATGGCCAAAATTGTACATGTTGGGATTCAGAGCTGCTCCCTGGGATGTATAGGTTTTAAAAAAATAAATGCTCATTTCAGCCCCCCTTTACAGAAGGGATTAAGGGGGTTATCTTCCTTAACCCCCTGTTATTTATTGCCCTCTTCAAATTGAAATGAAATAAAGATAGCGGCCTCTGTAGTAAGTTGGTGGCATTTATATATATTGTCACCAAGCCTCGTAGGGAGAGACTCAGTGAGTGCCCTAGGCAGTCGCCTAGGGTGTTTTGAGTCACCTTGTTGCTACTTCTTTTTAAGACAGAGAGTCAGACAGTCAAGGTGATAAAGTAAAGTGGGGTTTATTCCCGTTCCTCGGCGAATATCAATGCTTGGAATACAAAAATGCAGAACTTAAACAAAACACAGCTTGAGCATATTTCTTCTCTCTTGTTCCTTGCACAGAGAGGTCTAACGCAAAGAGGTTATTTCATCATTCAGACAAATTGTACAATCCATTGGCTCCTGGTCAATGTAATTATTACTGCTTGTATCTTGGTTTATACTTGGCTGGTAGCTGACGCAGCCAGGCTCATTCATATAACAAGTGCTAGCTTCACTGGTCGGGGGAGGGTAAACTTTCCCCTCTCCCAGGCACTGCTCTAACTCGGGATTGTAAAAACCTCTTCTGTAATCAGTTCTCTTATAGCCAGTCTCTCTTGGCTCTCTCACTTGGAAGTGGGAACCCTTTCCCAGGTTAAAACCTTGCTGCCAATAAGGACTATAAAAACACCCAGTTTCACTTCCTTCCCCAATGTAAGGTTTTATCTTCTTTACCTTATCTAGGTTGCAGGCATCAGCTGTGGGGTTTTTCTCTCGTGGCAAAGTTCTAGCCTCGTGTAGCAAGTTCCTCCGAGGTTTGTAAAAACTCTCGGGGCTAGTGTTCCACTTCCTGCCTTCCAGGAAATCCTCCTGGGGGCTGTCTTGCCAGTGGTACGCTTCTCTAACGCTCCTTGGTAATTGCCTGGAGCTTTCTCTGAGAGCTTTTGGACCTCCCAGACCTTCAATGCTTTCCCTGGGATTAAAACTTCTCCTGGAGCTTTGGAACCCTCTCTGCTTCCGTGACTTGCCTGATTGCTGCTGAAACTCTAGCTGCATCGGAGTGTCACCTTCCCCTGCGGAGTCCTGCTTACTTGCTCTCAGGTATTTGTTCTGTCTCTCAGCCTTCTTCCTGAAGTTGTTCTCAGCGCTGTTCTCAGGGCTGTTCTCAGGGCTGTTCTGACTTCCTGGTTCTAACCAGGTCCCTTTGTACCTCCCCTCTCTGCACGTAACGTCTGCTCCTGGGGGCAGGTGCTGGTAATTAGAATCTTGGATTCTAACTGCGTCACTGTTGCAGACAGGAAAGTTCCGTTCTAACCCTTTCTTTCCTACCTGTGCTGATGGCACCGGGTGCTCAGCCATTTTCAGCCATGCTGGATCTCTCTGCCTAGCCCATTTTGAGGTGAGTTCTGTATTTTCACTAACCTCCATTGGCTCCACTGTATCACAATATATATATATATATATATATATTGCGATGCCCACGCTTGGGCCCGAAGGCTTACAAGCATAGAGCAGCCTTATAGTGTCCTTTTAAATAAAGCTTCCCTTGTTTGTCACCAGAGGGATTCTGGGACTTGTAGTTGGCTTACTTATATAAGGACAAATGTAGTTGTGAGACCGGAGGTTTAAGGCAGCAAGAAAATTTATTTTTTTGTGGAATTCCAAGGCATTAAAGCTCAAAACGCAAAAGCAAGAGGATGCTTCTCCAACATAAGAGTAAATCAGGTTAACAGAGGAAAATGTAACAAAAAGCCTTCTATCACTGGGCCGCAACTTTCTTCCCCATAAACTTTCACAAAGCACAGCTTCTGGTGGTCATTCAACATAACAGGTAAACTTTTAACAGCTGCTGTTTTCTTTTCCCAAACCAAACTTTTACTACAGACAGCTTCTTGGCTTCAGAAGCTCACATACTTAGTAGAACAGATTCTTGTTTTTTCCCAACTCTTTGCAGTCATAAAAATTTAGTCGCTATATTGTTTCACAGTCTTTCAAGCCTGTTCAACAATGCTCAGTTCTCCTTTAGACAAAAAGAGCAATCCATTGGTGATAATTCTGACTCAGATGCTGGCATACAAGAATCCACCTGCTTCTCTTCTATGGACACCGGGTACTTCTTACTTCCACCAGTTTTATAAACTTGCCCAGACTTCCTGTCTTCTAAAAACTCTTGGAACTGCTTCAACAGCAAATCACCCTGAGAAGGCACACTTGTATTGGGAGGGTAAAGCTTCCTCTCTGCAAACAGTTTTCCTAATGCTTCTAGTGTTAAAAGCTCAGTTTCTCTGCTCTTATCTGGGTTTCGGTTCTCTTCATACATACAACTATCCACCCACCTCTTAGCAGATGTTAGGCCTGGGTCCGGGACACTAGCTGAAGCAAACTGTTTCTCTGCAAGCTGTTCAGGTTTACACGTACTGGCTTTAGCTTGGGGCGGGTCTCTCAAGACAGCTACTGATTCCTTTCCTCCTGATATCTTTCAGGCTATGGAACTCAGCCTTCGGGTGCCTTTTCCCACTCCTTCCCAGATAGTCACTCTCTTGAAAGTTTCCTTGGAACCTTTCTCCCTTTCCAGGATCTCTCAGAGTTTCTCCTTCTTGTGCCTCTGCTGCTCTGTCTGCAGATCTGTTCCTTTCCAGCTTCCCCTGGACGTGCTGGCTCTGCTCTCTCTGCTGCGTCTCCTGTGTGTGTGTCTCCTGGGTCTGTGTCTCCCCTGTCTGTGTCTCTCCTCTCTGCTCTGAGTGTGTTTTTAAAAACCGTTTGCTGCCGGGCACTCCCTTGCCTTTGCACAGGTGTGACCAATCACTGAGCAAGCTTGGCTCCCCGTCTGAACTAGGGCGTGGCCTGGCCTTAGCAGAGAGCTGAGTTTTTTCCTTGCCTGCCTTGCAAGCACTGTGCACAACTGAACTGTCACTTGTTTTAAAGGGAAAAACAGGGTTTTCTTCCACTTCCATCTCTTCCTGGGAGCTCTCCTCACCACAATATATATATATATATATATATATATATATAGGTTTGCAAAATGGCCGACATACACATGTAAGTTTTATACATGTACGTACCGACATTTTAAATGTTTATGTACACGAGCTTCCTCCATTGATTTTCCCCACATATAGCCAAATACATGTGCACTCCTGCAGTATTTTAGATAAGGCTGCAAGTTTGGCAGATCTTTTTCTAAAATACCCCTAGAATTGTGGCACATCCCGACCTTGACGTTTCAATTCTGATCTCTACGTACTATCTAAAATTTGCCTTCACATATTCACCAGATGCTAATGAATATATAACTTCTTTTGCATCTCAGACAAACTTGCTAAATTTGTTTGGGTGACCAGAGAATTAGATTGAGGGGCACTTGGATTTTAGCAAAGCTTTTGATAGTGTCCTTCATAGAAGGATAATAAATAAACTAAGCAACCAACCTGGGGGAGAATACTAACGTAGTGGACTCGATTTGAAGCTGGTTGAGTGATTGCAGAGATGTTGGGAGAAAATTTTGTCTTTTTGCAGATTACGCCAGAATCTGCAACAGAATGTGGGGTACCCCTGAAAGAAGACAGAATGAGAAATAATTTAAGAAAACTCAGAAAGTAGTTAAGATTTGCAATTGGTATTTAATGCAAAGAAAGTACAGTTAAGATTTGAGTTGCATAAATCTGAGGGAACACTGCACAGTAGGGATTATGAAACTGATCAGCACCCACCAAGAAGAGGACCTTCAGGGGTTTATGGCTCCATGATTTCAGAATAGCAAAACAGTGTGAAAAGGTTTTGCAGGGCCAATGTTAAGGGAGTACAAATAGGGTGATTGCCCTGGATCCCCATACTAGAGGGAGCCCAATCCTGTCTGACGATGAAGCAGGTACAGTTTGCAGGAAGGCATTGAGGGCCTCCTTCTAAATTTGCTTGCCTAACATCAGCCCTGAGATGGTAACCAGAACATAAGAAATACTAGCATGTAGGGAAAAGCATAACCACCAGAAAAAGAAGCTGAAAATGTCTCCATTGAGCATGGGCAAGACTTTACCTAGGACATTGTGTCCAGTTTTGGATGCCACACCTCCAAAAAAATCTACACAAGATGGAAGTCCAGTGAAGGGCTATTGAAATGGTGTAGGGTCTGCACCAAAAAACACATGAGATGTAATGATCTAGATATGTATATGCTAGAGGAGAGGACATGATAGAGGTGTTAAGATTCCTCACAGTTATAAATGTTCAAGAAACAAACCCCTTTCAGAGGAAAGAATGCCCTAGAACTGATAGTCACAGCATGAGGTCCCAAGAAGGTAGACTCAGGAGCCACATCAGAAAATAATTTTTCACCGAAAGGATGGTGGATGCAGGGAACATTGTCCCCTTCCTTTTCCCCCTCAAGAAATGGTGGGGACATTGTGATAGGCACAGGGAATCCCTAGGTAAAACAAGTGATCATCTAGAGTCTGTGGTATCAAGCTGGCCACGCGGCCTTATCTACTGGTTCCAGGTTTCTAGGAAGCACAAAAGTGATTTTTGGCAAACTGAGAAGAAATGAATCTCTGGTTTTAGTAAGGCCATGTTCCTTCGATTTCCTAATTCCTACTCAGTATCTTAGCTAGACAATATTTACTGAGGGGGATTTTCTTTGTACAAAGCCTAGATGGGTTACAATGTTGGCGATGAGAACTGACAGTGTTGGTAAGGACACATTGGGATGAATGAGTAAGGAACAGGGGGGAGAGGAGTTATTCTTTTATGGTGTGAACTGAGTTTGATTACTATCAGGGGGAGTTAGGAGGTTGCCAAAATGTTTCATGAATAGGTGGGTTTTTAGTTTTTTGTGGAAGGAGGAAAGGTCGGTGGTTTCTCTTAAGTCAGACGGTAGTTCATTCCATATTGTGGGTGGGTAGTGAGAGAAGGCTCCATTGTTTCTTTTATTTTATTTTTTGGCCCACAGGTTTTTTGCTTGCGGCTTAGCCAATCGAGACATTGGAGTTTAACCTTGCGGGGCTTGTTTTTTCTGCTATGTCTTCGACCAGCGGATTTAAGCAGTGTGGCAAGTACAATCGCAATATGTCCCCCACGGACCACCACAGTATTTATTTTATTTTATTATTTTATTTAACTTTCTTATATACCGCGTTCTTCTGCATCAACGCGGTTTACATTAAAACATAACCGTCCAGCACAGATGGTCTGCACTGGCTTCACAATATAACAAGGGGTATATGTACAGGTAATAACAACAGGGTAACTATGTACACATATATACAGGTAAATTGCAATATGCCTCGGGGTGGATCACGATGTGTCTTCCTGCCCGCTTTGCCTTTTGATGTATACTAAGACCCAGAAGGAGTGCAAAAAGCGGCAGGGAGAGCTGTTTGGCAAGTCTGCCTCAGGATTGGCATCAGAGGCGGAATTCCTGCCTTCGATACTAGCACTGGGAGACATGGCATCCCGCTCCCAGGCTCAGTCATCCTCAGAAGACCTTCTCCAGGCATTGAAGGCTTAATTGAAGCCAAAGTCGAGGTCCAACCCCAGCCCAAGAGGTAGGACCTCTGGAACCTGGGCGCAGAACCCTCAAGTTGACTGCAGTGATGAGGACCGGGAGTGCCCCTCCAAATAACCCTGGAGGGAGGCGTCATTGAAAGAGTCGGGGGATCGAGTCAGTTCCCCCGACACTATTACCATTTGGAACTTCCCTACCAGGGACCTGATACTGGCCTCGGCGTCCTCGAAGACAGCATCCACCTCTGCGTTACCATTGGGTATCGAGGCCAGGATGCTAGCCCTCGAGCACAGCTTCGAGCATTCATTGAGGCTCAGTGGGGCCCGACTCCCAGTCACTCCAGGTTGTCAGCGCCTGTGATGGGACTGTCCTTGTCCAGGACCTTCCCAGAGGATGTCCCTCCAATCCTTGAGAGGCTGGCCTGCTCGGTGTTGATTCCGTTAGCATGCAAGTCAAGGACTGGCATGGCCACACCAGAACCCCGATGCCCGGTGTCTTTGACGCTAAGTCAGTCCAATGACCATGGAATGCTAGTCGACTCAGCTCTGAGTCAGCCTGGGAGACAGATGAGGAGTCTCCTGTCACCATCCTCCACTGGGACATCCCCTCCAACCCGTCTCCACCACACCATTGGCAGCAGTCACCTCCAGAGGACCTGGCTTTCTTGGAGTTTGTCTGGGAGATGTCCCAGGCACTCATCTTCATGATCGTGCCTGAGGATGAGCCACGTACTGAGGATCTCAAGATCCTTCAGTACGAGGCTCCATCTTGGGAGGTACTGACAGTGCCCATGCCTCCAGTCCTTGAATGGCTGCTGTTCAGGATGTGGGAGACCCCAGTAATGGTGTCAGTTGTGAACCGTTGACTGGATTTGCAGTATCAAGTTGGCCAGAGCCCCGGCTTCCAGAAAACACATAGACGACTCCACAACTGCCACATAGTCGACTCCACAACCACGGAGTTATGTGTCGCATTAAGAGCCAAAAGACACAATCCTCAGTGCCTTATGGCAGGGAGGCCCGCACCATGGATGCTTTTGGCCGGAAGTGTTTCCAGGGCTCCATGCTCAGAACCTGGATCCAGGCATACCAGCTGTACATGGGCATGTACCTCAGAGACCTAATAGCTCACCAGGTTCTCGGCTGGGTTAGCAGGCGAACCTCTTGAGTGCCTCAGGACCCTGGTGTCATCGGTCAAGGAGTGCACCAAGTTTCAATCTCGAGCAGCCTTCGACAGCTTCGAGTCGGTAGCTCGGGTAGCTGCGGGAGGCATTAGTGCCCGATGCTTTGCCTGGCTACAGTCCTCCGACTTGGAGCAGTGGGTTCAGGACAAGTTAGCCAATGTCCCTTGCCGGGGGGAGAATCTGTTCGGCAAGCCCATGACAGAAAAGGCAGATGAGCTGGAGAAGGAATTCATGACCAGAACCAGGCTGTCAAGAAAGTGTCTGAACCTTCCCATAGGAAGACTTCGGGGGAAAAAGCCCTTTCACCCAAAGACCAAGAAGATTTGCGGAAACTTTCCCAATTTTCAGGCCTATCACGCTGCCCCTCAGGGGCAGCAGGCCAAGGGCCAGGGGCATGGCCTGCATAAGTCAAAGGCCCCCAAACAGTACCCCAGCCGTGGCCTTGGGGGAGCTTTTGATTCCTTAGGCATAACCTTCCTCCCCCAGGAGGTACAAGGCCCAAGGTTCATGGGAGGATGGCTGGTCCACTTTGCACACCAGTGGCCAAGCATCACCACAAATGCCTGGGTGTTGCAGGTGGTCAGGGAAGGTTATCTCCTCCACTTTGCCCAGCTGCCTCCTTCCTTCTTCCTTGAAGAATTACCCATGGACTCCTTGCACAGGGAGCTTCTGCAAAAGAAGCTTGAGGTTTTGCTCTAGGTTCAAGTGGTGGAGCCCGTCCCCCAACCTCTTCATGGCAGAGGATTCTACTCCTGTTACTTCCTTGCCCACAAGAAGACCCAGGGCTTCCGGCCCATACTGGCTCTATGGTACCTCAACTGCTTCCTCATTGAGGAAAAGTTCAAAATGGTATTCCTCGCTGCCTTACCTCCTACAGGGAGATTTGCTATGCTCCTTGGACTTCAAAGATGCATATACAAACATTCTGATCCATCCAAGGCACTGGCAGTACCTCCGCTTCATCGTCGGCAGACAGCATTATCAGTGCAGTGTACTCTCCTTTGGCCTTGCCTCGGCTCCCAGGGTATTCACCAAATGCCTGGCAATCATGGTCACTTGCCTCAGACACCTGGGGGTGTTCGTCTTCCTCTACCTGGATGATTGGCTCATATGAGCCAGCATGCCGGGGTAGGTGTGCAATGTAGTGCAGTTCACCACAGGGCTGCTCCAGCACCTGGGTTTTGTGGTGAACTTCCCAAAGTCTCACCTATGGCCCACCCAGCACTTGGAGTTCATTGGCACCCTACTGGATTCCACTCAAGCAAATGCCTTCCTGCCTCTCGATCAGGTGCAGTGCCTATTTGCCCTGGCCCAAGCCATCCAAGGCAGTTTGGCAGTGACGGCGAGACAGATGCTACGCCTCTTGGGGCACATGGCTTCCTCTGTCCACGTCACCCCATTTGCCCGCCTCCGAATGAGGCAGGCACAGTGGATGCTAAGCACCCAGTGGACACAAGCTTCCAGCTTTTTAGAGGACCACATCTTGGTCACACCAGCCCTGGCGACATCCCTCACCTGGTGGCAGGACACCTTCAACCTCAGAGCCGGCCTGCCCTTCCAGGCTCCACCAGTGTGCCACATCCTCATAACAGACACTTCCAAGTTGGGCTGGGTAGCCCACTGCGGTCACCTGCAGTCGCAGGGCCCATGGTCACCAGAGGAGAGTGCCTCACAAATCAACCTGCTAGTCTCCAAGCCCTGCGGGTCTTCCAGGATCATCTGGAAGGGCAGGTGGTTCAGGTCCAGACAGACAACCAGCTGGCGATGTACTACATCAACAAGCAGGGGGGGGGGGCACGGGTTCGTACCACTTCTGCTGGGAGGTAGTGCGCCTCTGGAACTTGGTGATGGGGAAGAACATCTCCCTCAGAACAGTGAACTTGGACCTGGACAATGTGCTGGCCAACCACCTGAGACGTATCCTCCAGCCCCACAAAGTGGAGACTGAACCCTACCATGCTGGCAGAGGTTTTTTGGCTCTGGGGGACCCCGGAGGTCCACTTCTTTGCCAGTCCAGAGAACATGCAGCTGTTGCGCTTCTGCTCTTGGAGGCCAGCCTAGGGTCAGAAGGATGTCTTTCTCCTCCCCTGGTCCAGGGGCTTCCTCTATGCATTCCTTCCCATGCCACTGGTGCCACGGGCCCTCCTCAAGATCCAAGCGGAGGCAGCTTCTGTCATCTTCATTGCACCCAGGTGGCCCAGGCAGCCCTGGTTTCCCCTGTTTCTGCAGCTACCCCAGAGGGACCCATTGCCGCTGGAGAGTGCCCTGGACCTGCTGTCTCAAGAGGACAGGATGCTGCTGCACCCCAACATTCAGTCCCAGGTCCTCACGGCCTGCATGCTGAGAGGCTAGTTATAGTGCATCACTGCCTCTCCAGGCCGATGAAAGATGTTCTACTTGCCTCATTCAAAGACTCCACGCATCAGGCATATGCTTTTAAATAGTGCAGGTTTTCATTGCCGCTCAACGCATCACTTTGTCTCTTTTGGCCCCAGTTGTCTGGGGGTTGCAGTCTCCAAGGGGGTTGCAGTCTCCAAGTGTACCCTCTCATGGTGGGTGGCCGACTGCATTTCTTTCACCTATCAACAGGTAGGCTCTCTCTTTGGAGCATTATGTGACGTCTCACTATGTGCTTGCCATGGAGACCTGGATAGTGGCTGAAAATTGCTGGTGCCCGTCACTGCTGAAATAGGATAATCAGTGAAAGTCACTACCTGAGCCCTTCTGCTGAATATCCTGTTAAAATATGCTGATCACTGCGGACTGAATATTGGGTGGACCATCTTCCGGCAGCTAGAAAATTCATGTATCCGCTTTGGCCTGCAGGTGGAAGCTGAAGTGCTAAATTGCTTTTGTAGTTGCTGGAAGAATGTACCTTTATTGGGGAACACTGGAGAGAGGCAGAGTGCCAACATATTGGAAAGTCACAGTTGCTGCACTCTGCAGGGTTTACTGGACCTCTTCATGCCTGGTCTCCCTTTTTACTACCACTACTAATCATTTCTATAGCACTACGAGGCGTACAGAGCGCTGTACATATCGATGTCAGAGAGTCCCCTGCTTAGAATCTAATCATACTGCAGAGACTGCCTGGGTAGAGTTCATGCCACCCCTAGCTCGGCGGATGACGTAGGAAGAGCAAACGCTGGGAGTACCAGAACCAGATGGACTGTTAAGAAAGCAACAATAATATAAAAAAGCCTGATAATTCAATTATCCGTTTAAACACGCAAAATCATCCAATTCTTATTAACTTCTGAGTTTCAGATTCGTAGTGCTTTCTTCACACTTAGTCATTCTCACCAGAATTCAGGAAAAATAAGTTGCAGCTCTTATTAACACAGAGTCCTTTGCAGACATCACATTGCGATGTGTAAGGAGCAGTTTTCAAACGATGCAAGTAATTGCAAATTCCTTAGGCAGTTCTTCCAACGGGCTTCACACCATTTCTCAAGGGCAACTGTATGCGGATTTTCACTTTGAGCATTGCATGTGGCAAATGCATCCACCTCTTTTTGCCGCAGATCCCTCTTTCCTTGATAAACAGCGCGCATAATTTTGAAAATGTCAAACTGTACACACTATGGCATCTCTCAGTCTAATCCCATATCAGAGCCCAAATACTTGTCCAAACATACTTCTGTCTGCACAGGGTCAGCGGTTTCCACACAGCTTATTTCCCCAGGTAGGCAACCTTTGAAAATTACCCTCCTAAAGCAGGAATACAGCCCGGACAGTTGAAGAACAAATTCAGGGAAAAGATTGTAAAACAAAAATTAAGCATGGTCATGAGACAGTGTTTCTATCTTTTATTCAAACATGTATCTGTGATAAAGCATGTAAAAATAAAATGGAATTCATTAAGATTGGGAGGCCTAGTGTATGGGTAAGACTGAAATGCCGACAGCAGTGGCATGAAGTTGATGTTTTGAAGAGTTAATTTATTTATATTCTCTCATATACCATGCTATTCTGCATCAATGTGGTTTACATTGAACAAACTGAAATTACATTGAACAGGGCATTATAACTTGGAGATAACTATCTTACAGGGAACATGGGCTATGGAGGGTTAAGTGGCTTGCCCAAGACCACAAGGAGCACCTGTGGGTCTAGAAACCCCAGTCCTTCCAGCCCAAGGTTGCTGTCCTCTAGTGGGATTTGAACTCTTGACCTTCTGGCCTGAAGTACCTTGCCCCAACCACTAGGCCACTCCTCCACTCCTGTTGCTGATCTGTTGCTGTGTGCACCCTTGGGCAATATTTATCCATGCCTTGAGTTTGCTCAGCACATAATCATGGATGATCCCTGGGAAAAGCAGGATCCCTCAGGCTTTTGTGAGCTGGAGAATAAGAGTCCTTTACTTTCAGAGAGAGGGTAGAAAACGCCAGGTCTTGAGAATTGACTTCCAAGAATTGACTTTCTCCTGGTGGTCTCAGAGGAATGCAAGCCCCAGCCCTGCCTCTTAGTACCCGTCCAAGCTACATGTGTCCAACACAATGAAAGAAATCATCGCTCTCACTCTCCGAGGTTGGGGAGAGAGCTGGAGAACATCAAAGCCTTGGTGCCTCACGTCCAGAGCAAAGTGCAGCATAAGACGTGGCGGCCGCACATAAGACTCTATGAGGAATTTTAACAATGCTGATCCTTGCTGGGACGTGAACTGGTTCAAGAAAGGGTGAGGGAAATATTCTAGGAGCTGCATCCAGAACTGAAAGAGCTATTGAGACTTTAGGGAACCCCGTCCACTCAGAAACACTGCCAGCAGTTTCATTCCTGGTTTATGTACTTCCCGGCTCCAGTGTGTAAGGGAGCCGTCCCATGGAAGGAGATCCTTAGCTCATGTGGTGACCACGCAGGGTATCTGTAGACCCCTCTGCAGAGATATGCCTTGTCCTGAACTTTGGGAGGGTAATTTTATAAGAGCACGCATATGTTGCATCTAATTTATAAAAGTAACATGTGCACCTATAAAATTACCATACCGGAGAGTTGGCGCAGACATTTATACTTCCTTTGCCTATGTTTGTACGGAAACACTCATATAGCACTTTATAACATAGTGTGTATCTGACAACTCCACCCTGTCTTCACCAGCCTCTGCCTTTGGGAACGCCTGCACGGGTACCATGTCGCAGTAAGCACTCTGCAACGCTAGGGTATACTTTTGCACGTGTAGACCCCAAGACAATTTTATAAGCACTTTTTTCGGTGCAAAAGACACTGTTCTATGTGCAGAAAATGCTTATAAATGACCCCCTTAGAGGACAACTTTCAAAGCTATTTACCTGGGTAAAACAGGCTGGGTGAAACATGACCCTCTCAGAGTGACTAAAATATATGCTTAGAGCTGATGTGCAAAGACCTTTAGCTACTTTAAAAGAAGGTGGAGGTTTCAGGGTGTGTGTTTAGTTCAGGGGGGTAAAGTATTCTTGCAGAATAATCTTTTCATATCTGTGCAAGATGAAGAAGCTAAAAGCCCATGGGGCATATTTTCTTTGAAATTATCTACAAAGTCCAGCTTTATGCTAAGACATGGAAGGGGCATATTTAAGGCAATTTAACCAGTTTGCAGACCCGCTAACCAGTTAAATCACAGTCAGTGGGTTATTCAGTGCCACTGGATATCCCCTCCTACCTGGTTTGTAGGTCTTGACGCTAGCCGGCTAGCATAGGGGGTGTTCCAGGGGCACAGCAGGGGCAGCACAGGGGTTAGCTGTTCTACAGCAATATTGAGCCATTAGCCAATTAACTCTAACCGGTTAAACTTAGGGCAGCTAAATGGCTGTCTTAAGTTTAGCCAGTGTAGCTACCCAGCCAGCAACTGACTAGCTAGCTAATTGGCTAACTGGGGACCTCCGATATTCAATGCTAGCGGCCGAATGTGGCCCTGGCATTGACTATGAGCTGCGCCAGCCAGCCTGCTTTCCCCTGTACCATGCTGCTGCTCCCTCTGTAGCGCTCCTCATGCTGTTTTCCTTCTTTGCAGGTTGCCTCTCAGCTCTTGTGTACCAACACTCCATGACGCCGCTAGCACTGCCCTGCAAGCTGGTCATTCCCAGTCGAGGTAAGAGCTTAATTCTTTCAGCGGGCCTGGAATTTGGCCCTGCCGTCCGGCATATCCATGATTACCCCATCTTGGGCACCTCTTTCTGTGGCTGCATGCGTCCGAATCTACAATTTCTGAGGACATTAGGGTAAAACGTGTGAATCTGCTGCTGCTACACATTGATCGTGGGGATGGAAGGGAGGCAGAGGGGTAGCAGGTAACTCACTAACTGAGGTGTGTTCCCTAGAAAAGCAGTGCTTCCCAAATTGTGGTCAGGACCCCAAGTGGGGTCACATCACTACTAGACGAGGTCACAGAAACAGGGTTACTCCCCCTCCTGGGCCTCTACTGTGATCTATGCTCAGTAGTGACATTTAGCGTGAGTCCTGCCTCCGCCTCCTGGGCTCTGTGAGCTCCCACTGACACACGGGGTCCTCCACTGACTGCAGCTACTGTTCCCTTGATCACTTTATAGTTTATCATTTATTCATATCTTTCAGCTTTTGCCTTTCATGATCTGTCAAAGTGTTTTTTCAATAAATTGTTAGAAGTCACAAATGAAAATGCACTTAAATAAGTAAAAATAGCTGAAGCAAATTAAAATGGAGTGGGAGGGAATTAGATATAGGAATTAGTTGAAGTCATCTCCTCTGATGCAGAGCCAAGTGCCCCTCTATTCATCTGTCAGAGGCATATTTAAAGAGAGAGGTTTTCAGCCCTTTCTTGAACATAGTAAAAGAAGATTCTAATCTGAAGTCGAGGGGAGGGAAGTCCACAGACTGGGAGCCAAAACGAAGAATGCTGTAATGTGGGTGGACTCGAGACGTACAGTATCTGGAGGAAAGGGAAAGTCCTTGTAAGTTAGAATTAAGTTAGTGTAGTGAGCAAGTAAGGATGTAAGCGATCCGAGAGGAAGCCAGGTATCGAGGAATAAAATCTGTTGTGTGCCAGAATTAGAATCTCGATATTTACTCGATAAGAAACTGGTAGCCAATGATTGTTTGTTAGGAGAGGAGTAACATGATTGAATTTGTTTGCATTGCATAATAATTTAACCGCTGTGTTCAATACTGTCGGAAGTCTGGACATGTCTATTTTTATTTCCGTTGCAAATTACATTGCAATAATTCAGTCATGATACAACCAGGGCATGAATTAGTTAATGTGGATAAGCAGAGGCGGAGGGGATATGATTCAGGGAGGGGAATATGGGTCTCCTAAATAGTTTTCATCATCATCTCAGGTCACATGAACTTTTCTTTATTTATTTAGTGACATTTATAAACCGCCCTATCGAACATCTGCCCAGAACGGTATACAATCAGATCACATGAGAAATAAATATAATACCCCCAACTGAACCTCCCACCGATAGCTCAACCCAATCCTGACCCAAGCTCATACATATCAGAAGTAACCAGTAATCCCATCCTCACCCTCCCCAACAGCCTTCAGAAACAAAAAACATTTTAGCGCCTTTCAAAGATGCAGTGCACGCGGCAACACAGTCCATAACACTGGCGCCTAGACAGAAAAAGCCCTGTTCTGATGGACCATATCTCTCAAGAAGGGATCACTAAGAAGGTTATTCTGTGCTTCGAATAATGGGGATGTCCATCTCCACTGTTGATGCCCTTGCCTGCCCCAGACTAAATTCCCCACCAGTTGTGCAGGGATGTTAGACAGGGGTGGGGAAGGAGCGGTGTGGGGGTGGAGTCTGGGTAGGCAGTGGGCGGTCACCGACCCTGGATGTACAGGGCCAATTCTAATGCCAGCCCTGTATGTCCAGGGCCAGCGAAATGTCCAGGGAAGTTATAACTTCTCTGGATGTTTTTTTCTTTGATGGCCTGGGGCACAGATGGGGCAGGGGAGGGACAGGGTATATTCCCCACAGCCCGGCCCTGGCCTTAGGAGGCCAGATTGGGTGTTGGGCTGCGGGAAATAAACTCTTTTTGCTGGCAGCCGGCATTGCGGCCTTTAAATGGAGCCATGACGCCATGGCGCTGTGGTTCCATTCAAAAGCTCTGACTGAGTTAGCCGGGAACAGTCCTGCACGTGTAGGACTGTTTGCGATTCTGATCCCACAGGACTAGACGTGCTCCGCGGGATCAGAATCGTGATACCCTCTGTGCGTCCAGTTCAGACCAGATGCACAAAGGGGATTTACGTCCAGGACGGAATTGGGCCCTAAATTTTTATCTGCCTGTGACCATAGACTAGCCAGGAATATATGGCACCAACTTATCCCCAAGGAAAGATGGTGCAATACCATGCAAGATTGTAAACACCAGTACCAAGGCTTTAAGCTCAATCTGAAACTTCACTGGCAACCAATGGAGTTCCTGCAGGATCGGGGTGTCATGAATGCACTTCCAAAGACCATTTATTAACTTAGCAGTGGTATTTTGCATTAATTGATTATGCATGACATCTGTCTGTGCCAAACCCAAAAACAATACATTACAGTAGTCCAACTGTGGCATTATCAATGCCCGAGTCTCCGCCCCCAAACTGGCTTCTAACAAATAAAGGCATAGTTGACGGATCTGATGCAACATCACAAATAAGTTCTTAACCAAGAAGGACACATGACAAGAATCCAACCTAATGCCTAAATCCCGACATTGTGACTTAACCACCCCCAAAAATTAGAACCTAATGTGACCTACAACCCATCCATCCCCTTCTCTGCAAAAATCAACAACTCTGTCTTTGAGAAGTTCAACAATCCCAGAAGCCAAAACCAACCCAACAAACGGGATAAACAATCCCGGACTGATGTCTCCAAGTCCTGTAACCTTGCAGAAAGCAGAATGAGAACCTGCACGTCATCTGCATAAACATAAAACACTGTAACAAACTCACAGCCCGCATTGTTCTACATAATGGAACTAAATAGATGTTAAACAACCAAGGTGAAAGGATTGATCCCAGGGAACCTCCACATCCAGCATGTATGCTGCAGACACTGCACCCCCCACCTGAACAGCCTGTAGCTGAGAGCCAAAATAAGATCTGAACCACAACAGCACCTTCCCTCCCAATCCCAAAGCAGGACAAACCATCAAACAATAAACCATGTTGAACTGTATCAAAAGCGACTGAAACATCCAGCAGCAACAAAATAGCATTCTGACCCTTATCATGAATATAATGAACATCATCAGTCAAAGACACCAGCAAGGTTTCTGTACTGTGAAACCAGCGAAACCCAGCCCAACAAGAATCCAAAATCTGATGCTCATCCTGAAAAATTAACAATTGACTAGAAACAGCCTTCTCAATCAACTTTCCCAAAAAGGGCAAATTTGACACTGGCCTGTAATTAGCTTCCCTTATCAGCAGAAGAACCCTTCAAAATTGGAGTAACAAACGCTGTCTTCAATTCCTCTGGGAATACGCCCTCTTGCATTGAAGCATTAATAATTTCACAGAGACAAGATTCCACCATCTCATCTTCAGACATAACAACGGTCAGATCTACACTTACTAGGATTCATAGAAGACAACCAATCACGAACCTCTGCAGACAATACAGCAGCACATGCCGCCATCCTCCAGCCCTGCAGCAGCTCTCCCCTTCCGGGATCGAGCAGCCAGGGCCCGAACTGACCGGCCATTCCCGCCTCTTTGCCTGCCCAATCGGGGCACACGCCACCACACTTAAAGGAGCACCATCGGGCGCACCAATGCCTGGCGGGCCCGCACCTGAGGGCCTTGCCAGAGAGCCCTTTGGCGTGGCCCTTAGGTGGGGACCTCAACAAAGCTACCACTACCCCGGAAGAGTCATGCAGGTCCGAGGACAATGACCCACCGACTTCGGAAGGTTACCTACCCTGCAGAACCCCGGTGAGAACGTCTTTTACTGACTGAATCTTCTCCTATTAGCTGTTGGATTGTCCTAGTAGACTTGGGTACCCCTTAACTCCTGCCTGATATACAGGCTAATTGACTATCCCCCAGACCAGTATACTTAATTACTCTTGCCTGAAATGCTGACTAGTATTCCATCTAGTTTATTACAGTAAGCTGAGCCTGTACTATCTGCTTGAACCCATCTAGTGTTGTACATTAAGCTGAGCCTGTACTATCTGCTTGAACCCATCTAGTGTTGTACATTAAGCTGAGTCTGTATTATCCGCTTGAATCCATCTAGTGTTGTACATTAAGCTGAGCCTGTACTATCTGCTTGAACCCATCTAGTGTTGTACATTAAGCTGAGCCTGTACTATCTGCGTGAAGTGCCTCTTGATACACTAGATCACCATGTTAATACCCACGGTGACCCCATACCCCTGTGCCCTTGCCAGCTGCTGCATTATCTTAGCTCTGTCACAAAGCACCCTCGCCCTCACTTCCTCCCACAACCCCATTCCAATCCTTCACGGCTCATGGAGGAGGTGGTATGGGTCCCCCAACCACCAGACAGGTGGATCCGAGCGCATACCATACCCTCACCTAATCTATGTTGCCCTCCAGCAACCCAAACCCCACCAGCGGGGACAACACACCCACCCCCGCAACCTGAAGTGCGCCCTTATAAATGCGCATTCGATCTGAAAGAAATGACCAGCCGTGGCTGACATGGTATCCACCCATGACCTGGACATCCTATATATCACTGAGACATGGTTGTCCTCCCCAGACACTGTTCTCCTTCACCAGCTTGTCCCCCCCAACCTCTCCATCCACTCCTGCCACAGAGCTGATCGAAGAGGTGGAGGAGCGCTCATCCTAACCAAGACGGATCTACAGTTCCAGCTGATCGCCTCCAGCAGTACTACGAACCTCGACTCCATCACCATAGTGAATAAACACAGCACTATCAACTTGCTCTACAGAGCACCCTCCCCTTCTCCGGAAGACTTATCCACAATAATCAACCTCACCTGCAACCCCATGAACCCTCGTACCTCAAACTGGGTGATGGGCGACTTCAACCTCCCGGCCCTCCAAGACACCCACACCAAGGCCTTCATTGAGGCCCTTAAAGAGCTAGGATATACTCAGATGGTCGACACCCCTACTCACGTAAAGGGAAACACACTGGACCTGATCTTCGCTCCACAGGCAGCCCTCGACCCCAGGCACAAGCTTGATCTAACCGTTAGCCCAGTGCCATGGTCCAACCACAGCCTGTTAAGATTCCAGATGCCACTGCACCTGGACATCACTAGAGACCAGTCTTCAACTAAACCCGCCACAACGTCATCAAAACGCTTCCGGCCATTTAACAAAGAGGAAATCCTGGACAGAGCCCGGCCTCTCCATGACCCGCCAGCAAAGAGCATCGACGACATGATCTCCACATGGAACACGAGCCTGGATGCTGTAGTCCACCTACCTCCCATTAATAAACCACCAGGAAGTAGAAAGAATGCTCCTTGGTACTCCCCTGAACTACGGAAGTCACTTCTCCACCTTAGACAGCTTGAAAGACGTTGGCATTGCTCACAATCAGCTGAGAACCATGAAGCACACACTGCTCAATTAGGAAGACACCGTTCAGCGGTTACAATGAGAATGAAGCAATTCCATGCAGAGTTATTACAGCACTCCCTGAATAAACCACATGAGATCTTTAACCTTATTAAGACCCTGATGAAAGAGCCCTCCCCCGTGCAACCGAGCCACCATGACCCACAGTAATATGCAGACTACCTGCAGGCTAAAACAAGTCAGCCCAGCATATCCACAAACCTACATACTTCGGATGGGGCACCCCACCTGACCCCTTCATCCACCTCAACGCCAGCCACGAAGGACACCCAGCACATCATCACTGCCTTCTTGGCCCCAAACAAAAGAGACATCCAAGACATCATCACCACCATAAACACCACCACAGCACCTAATTTTATTTTTTATTTTTTTATTTATTTATTACAATTTCTTATATACCGCACTATTGTCAGCGCGGTTTACATACAACAAAATGACCATAACAAACTGTTTGGCTTCACATAGAACAGGAGAAAACAACTTGGATAACATGCTTTTGCTTTACATAGAACAGGAGTAATAACTTGGATAAACGGGGTATGCAAACTAAACTACTTACATATGTACAATGAGATCGAGTATTGGGAATTCAGTGTGAACATGTGTACAATAGAGTTGATATGTTAACTTGAGGGGGTGTCCAGCATTTTGGATAAAATCCCTGCGTGCTGACCTCAGCCCTTTCCTGACCTTACTCATAGGACTATCATTCTCGACTGGGACCTTCCCCCGTAGCCTGAAGCAAACAGCCATCAGACCGCTACTAAAAAACAACAAGTTGGACTCAGCAAAGAGGGACTCCTACAGGCCGATCTCAAGCATCCCGCTTCTAGCAAAAATCATTGAGAAGATTGTCCAACGCTAACTGCATCACCACATTGAGACCAGCGCACCCCTCGACCCCTGGCAGCATGGATTCTGGGAGTCACATGGTGTAGAGGTGCTGCTGACCACCCTATTCAGTACATTAACCATAGGGTTGGACAACATCAGACAAGGGTTTGCCCTGATCGTCATGGACATTGCTGCAGCCTTCGACTCTGTCAGCCACAAATTACTCCTGACACGCCTCAGGGAGAAGGGCATCCACGGTACTGCACTGACCTGGTGTGCGTCGTACCTGACAGACAGATGGCAGCATGTCTGATCTGGCCCCTCCACCTCTACACCTTTCCTGCAAGAGAAAGGCGTGCCACAGGGATCCTCACTCTCAGCCCTACTGTTCAACGTTTACATGCAACCCATCTGCGACCTCATCCGCTCATTCAATATCAATTGCCTGATCTATGCCGATGACATTTTGCTATACATGCCAGTCTCAACAGATCATCCAGACTTCTCTCCGCTATCCACCTGCTTTAATGCTGTCACAGATTGGCTGTACACGCAGAGGCTCAGAATAAATTTCAAGAAAACGGAGGTCCTCTTTATCACTAGGAACCCAGCATTCAGTCCGCCCACCTCGCTGAAGGTACGTGATGCAGAGATCCTCAGCAAGCCCACGGTATGATACCTAGGGGTCACGCTGGACTAACAGCTCAACATGAAGGCCCAGATAAGCAATATGATCAAGGCGATCTACCACAAAATTTGGACACTTTGCCACCTGTGACAGCTGCTTGAACTGGAAGACTTCCGGACAGTCTATCAAGCACTAGTAATACCACACTTTGACTATGCGAATGCAATACTACATGGCCTCCCGAAGAACACGCTTAACCCTCTGCAGCTGGCAATGCAGCCGCCAGAATCCTGCATGGAGCATCCAGGAGAGAACATATCACCCCAGTTTTAAAACATCTGCACTGGCTGCCGGTCCACTGCAGGATCTCCTTTAAGATTCTAACGATGACCTACAAAGCCATCAACAACTGCTCCTCCACCTCCCTCATGGACCTCATCCAGACCACCCCCTCAACAGAGTAAGGAGATCAGCCACCGCCAATACTCTGAAACTCCCGAAGGCAATCACAAAATGCTCTCAGGCCACTAGAAACAGAGCCCTCGCACTGTATGCACCTACCTGCTAGAATGCCCTGCCACCTGCCATCTGTGCCATCAATGACCTCTCCCAGTTTAGGAAGGCACTGAAGCACTATCTGTTCCTCCAGTACTATACTAAATCAGATGACATCTCACCGCCATTCACACTCAGGACCCAGGTTGACACCCCCAACGTAGCCACCCCACACGTTTGTAGCTCTGCCCTCTAGATCCCTAGCCCCTCGACAGCTGGAGGTATACACACTCTAAATTATCACCCTGTGTATAGTTGACCCAATCTGTAAATAATGTTGAGCTGCCCACATAACCTGTGACAGCCAGTTAACGTGTACATAGTTACCCTGTTAGCCCTGTATAAAACCCCTGCTTATTGTAAGTCCAGTGTAGGCCTACCTGCACTGCACAAATTTGTTACCCGTAAACCACACTAATTCTAAATAGCGCGGTATAAAAGAGACATTAAATAAATAAATAAATAAATAAATAAATAATTTCACAGAGACGCGATTCCACCATCTCATCTTCAGACATAACACCACCACCGGACATGGGTCAGATCTACACTTACTAGGATTCATAGAAGACAACCAATCACGAACCTCTGCAGACGATACAGCAGCAAACTCACACCAGGTTGGGGACGCTGTCAAACCACCCAGCCTATCTCAAAATTCCTGATGCACCTGCTCCATCTCCCTCTGGCGAGATTGCCAGGCAAGGAGGCATACAGCCGCTTTGTGGGATAATCAAACCACTTTGGGCCCAATTTTCGAAGGCATTTACATGGGTAACTTCCCTAGTTACCCATGTAGATGCCTTATCCGGAATTTTCGAAGGACACCTACATGGGTAGTGTCTTTCGAAAATACCAGATGTCCCTAACGCGCCCAGATGCTATCCACATAGCATTGGGGCGTGTTGGTGGCATTCTGGGGCGGAACAGCAGCAGACCTTGGCACTACCCATGTAGCATCGATTTTTGATGCTACATGGTTAGTGCTCTGTCCCTTAAAGATAGGCGTGGGAAAACCTTGCCTATTTTTAAGGCACTGGGGCTAACCGTGTAGCATTGAAAATCGGTGCTACATGGGTAGGTCTTGCAGCTTCATGGCTGTGCGGTGACACCTGTATTTTTTATGCCGGGACCACATATGACCCCGGCATGGAAAATCCGAGTTAGGTGGGAGGGCGGGCGGGCTATGTGCTGACGCGACGCATAGCACCACCCAACTCAAAATCGGGCCCTTTGTCTTTTAAAAAAACAAGGCAAAAGCTTCACAAGGAAAAAACAAATCCCCAGTAACCATCAGAGAAGATGTCAAAGAGCTGACAATTTGAAACAACTTCTGAGATTGGGATAGGGAAGAAACAATCTTCCGCTCCCAATATTGCCGCTTAGCTGCATGCACATTTCGCCGATACAATGCTGTGGCTCTTCTCCAATCCTTCCAAGCACCGGCATCCCAGGCTTTCCTCCAATGCCGTTCATAGCTCCGGCAGTCCTGCTTCTTATAACGAATATCAGGAGTAAACCAAACGGCTGGAATCATACAAGAATGAGACACCCTCACCCTGCAAATGGGTGCCAGCTGGTCATACAATGTCCACCAACCCGTAATGCAATGGGAAACCAGGTTGTAGAGGGAATCTCATGCTAACCTAACTGCCCCGTACCACATGATCCCAATTGGGTCATTGTGAAAGAAATCACCTATCGATCAGACCAGTGAACCTCATGATTTGCAATGCTAGACAACCCAAATTGTCCCGCATTGCATTTCATAAAACTAAATCGAAAGTATGCCCTCCCACATGTGTGAAACCATTAACATATTGAGCACAGTTTTCAAAAGGAACATTAAAATCCCCCACAATCAACAAACTAAAAATTCTACAGTCACCTCCCCGATGAGTAACAACAAGTCACCAAACAAGAAGAAAAATCTGGAGCCCTGTAAATAACTAACACCCCTAACCCCCCAAATGAGCACTGATGCCCCAACACATATTCCACCTCCCCCAACCCTGCACACTGGGACCTGAAACCAACCCAATTCCAACCTAAACAATATCCCTACCCCACCACCCCGCCTACCCTCGCCTCCTACCACTACCCAAGTATAACCTGATGGACCCCCCAATCAAGTCTCTGTTATACACACTTAATCCCAATTCCTCTCCAAAACCTCATCTACCAGCAGCTACACTTTATTATAAACAGAACGAGCATCAAACAACCCAACCTTAAGTACACCCTGTAACCTGTGACCGCCCAATAACCAGCTTCAAGGAAGTTAAGTGTTAAAATGGGGTCATCTTGGATAAACGTTTGAGAAGTATTACTCTAAAGCATGGCATGGCTATTGACCCTACATTATGAACATTCGTAAGAGATTTGGACCTTGGCTTGAGGTTCATTACTGTCATGGCATGCATAAAACTAACACATTTGGAGACATTGCCCCAGAGAGACTTGGATTCAGTAGAATGAATGCTGACCCTCTATTCCTTTTTTTTTTTTAAATCTTTATTAAAATATATTGAACAAACATGAAATAGTCTGCCAGCCCAACCTAAAAGCATAGATAACTCCATTATCATTTGAAGTGAAGAATTTACACTTTAACACATCACTAGAACCATTCCATGTTCTTACAGGTTCATACTCTGTTCCTTTCTTATTTTACCCTATTCATATTCATTTCTTCCATTTCCTACTTAATAAATGGTTTTCAGGTTTTGGATATATGCAGCTGATCTCAGTGGTAAAGGAAAATGAATTCATCCAGAGAATACTTTTCCCAGATTGAATTGATCCATAGTTCCATAGCGTTATTCCAATGTCAAGGCTTTGATCTCCTTGCCGATGCCAAGAAGTGAATAAGTGGATTCGTATAGCATGCACACTAAAGGAAACTACACCCAAAAGAATAAGAGGTGGATCAAGTGGATGCAGTGTTCTGCCTTTTCACTCATTGTGTACAGATGGGGCAAACCCCCGAAGGGCTCGAAAAATGCCAAAATGCCAAGACGACAAGATTCTTCAGCCAAAGTTGGGACGTGGGTTCTTTGGGGAATGGATGTATTGATGCGGCCATGGCATTGGCATGGTCTTTTCTATACAATCCCATTATGACTTTTGACAGGCAGGATTCCTCAGAGAATCACCAGTCATCAAGGATTGGTTATCCTGGCCACACTGGAATGACCCAGGCACTCATGGTATGCATATCTGATAAGGATCAAGACTGGTAAGCCCTTGAGGTTTCCTCCATTCAAACATCTCTTGCTACATGGACTGTTGTTGATGGAAGAACTGACTCCATTTTATCTTACAGCCTGGTCCTTGAGAGGCTGTGTTTTGAGAAAGAAAGGTTTCTGAGTGGGAATCATAACTACAGTACCATAGGCATGAAAATCCTTTACGGAAGCAGCTTACATCAGAGTTTAGAAGATCTTTAATGCCTGCTGTAATGAAAGTGAAGTCACCATTCAAAGCATCAATGAAATGTGTGCCTTCAAGTCAGTGCTGACTCCTGGCAACCCAGCAGCATTTAGGTTTTTGGCATTGTGACCGGAACTAGATTGCCAGGCTTTTCTTCTGAGGAAATGGAATGTTAAGTGAGTTGCCCAAGGCCACAAGGAGTGCTAGTTGGAAATGAACTCTGGTCTCATGACTACCATGCTATTTTTCTAACCATTAGGCTACTCCTCTACTCAAAGCAACAGCTCCAACAATTTTGGCTTTTCTGAAAACTGACCGAGATGAAGGGTCAGCGCAGAAATCTGTCAGGGTGCAAGGTACCAAAGGAGACATTTCCTGCACTCGTCTTTCTCTAGAGGCTGGATGCAGGGAATGTCCCTTTCAGCACATCTTGGTAATAGCTTGCTCTTGCGGCCTTAATATGCTCTTTACCATGCTAATTTCAACACTATTGGAACCTATCAAAGAAGCATCTCTGAAGGCTATAACCTTGAAGACATTGGGCCTAATATTCTTCTGGGCAGGCTAAGCGTCGCTATGGCACATAGCCCTTCCTGCCGACCCTTAACCCCGAATATTCAATTCCAGGTTCATATGCGACCCCGGCATTGAATATCGGGGGATCGCCGCACATGCAAGAAGCCACATTAAGTAACTGAGCAGCAGTGATATTGCATGCTGCCTGGTTAGCTCCTGTGCTGAAAGATAGGCAAAGGTTTTCCTCGCCTATGTTTTTGGCAGATCGCTAACTGGGCAGCATGCAATATCGCTGCTGTTCGGTTATCGCTTGTCGTTGCCTCCGCTCCTCCCCCAGCACGCCCCAATGCTAACCGGATAGCATCAGGGAGCATAGCGGATATGCAACGGCAATAATTGTGTAAGTGAAATTGAATATCCCAATTTAAGGCATTAACATGCTTTACTGGGCTGTAAACCGTGTAAACGTATTTCGAATATCAGGTCCATAGTTTTTGGTGGTGATATGTTTAGTGAGATGCATTTCTGACTTACAGGCCCTTTCCTATAGAGAACCCTTTCTAGTAATTTCAAAGCAAGGAGTCTCAATATGCTCAATACCTTCCTTTTTGCCTAAGTTGGTTTCTCAGTTTTATCTAGGTTACTCAGTTTCTCTACTGGCTTTTGGGAAAGTGTCCTTCCATGAAGAATACAGGGAATTGAACCTGCTAGATGTGTACAGGATACTGCTGAGGTATCTGAAGGCAATTAATCGGTTCTGCAGGTTGGATTTCTTGGTCTTTTCCAGTGACTGCAAGAATGGTGAGGCTGTGTTGAAGGCTTCAGTGGCTTGCTTAATCGAAGAGGCGATTGGCTGAGCATATATCTCTAGAAGCTGCCAGTAACGAGGGGTCTTCAAGCGCATTCAGCTGAGCTCTAGTCTTTTCATGAGTGGAACTGCAGTTAGTTCCATTGGAGAACATCTGAAAGGTAGCGACAAGCCACTTGCTTCTTCTTGGATTCCTTTAGGAAACATTATCGACTGGATGTTCAAGCCAAATGTGATTTCACCTTCAGGAAGAGCATTTTGTGGGCAGGTGTGTTGATATTCCACCCAGTTTGAGAATTTGTTTGGATACATCTCAAGCATCTGGACTAATCTAGCTAAGGACAAAAAGGAAGGAGGAATTGTTCTTACTTGCTTATTTCTTTCCCTAAGTCCCGAGGACCCGTCCTGATATGATGGTTTCCTCTGTTCACATACTGCATTGCATGTCTCAGGCACCCGCAAACGATGTTTCCCATGAGAATTCACCCGTTTCAGGGAGTATAAGAAGTTAATGTAGTTACTAAAATAATGCAAAATGGATATCTGTGAGGATTCCATTATAGTGACATTAGCAAACTGTCTCCTTCTTTTAGTAGGATGATATAAAGCCATGCATCTGGACTGGTCTGGCAGGACACAAGGAAATAAATTTAGCATGTAAGACAAATTTTATCCATCCTGCTCCTGAGAATCACGCCCAGCAATGTACATATCATCTGCTCCTGTAGGGCATGATTAACCAGCCCCTCTAGCTCAAGAGTACCTGCTTTTATTCATAACAGGGGGCTAAAGCACGGTAACTATCAGCTTTAATTCAAGCCACTTTCCGTTGTCCTAGGTCATGGTTACGATACAATTGCCTCCATTCCAGTCGTGGATCTTACTTTTACTGCATCTTTCTGTAAAGGCTGATTCTCTCTTATCCTGCCTTATGTGGAATTTATTTTAGATAAATTGTGATGTTTTCTCCTGGAGCTTTTAGTGTGAACATAGTATTACCCTTGATTTTCCGTCTTTTGGAAAAATGTAGCAAACCAGATGCAGCCATAGTGTGACCACACCATTTCATTAACATGTATGAAGTTGTCACTTTCCACCTTCACAAGGAAACTTTTCCTGCTGTGATCCCAAACCTTTTATGCCAACATTCAAAAATGATGAGTTATTGTGAATTTTCACAGAAGAAATGCAAATTGATCGGGGCTTCAATGCAATCCTTCTTGATGATTGTGACAATAATATGAACATGGAATGAGGTGTTTTTCACTGGAGACTTGTGAGTTCAGATGGTGTTTGCCATCTCCAAGTTCATCACTGGACCAAGCCCAACTCTTACTCTGACATCTAGTGGCCAAAACTATGAAGCACAAGAAATAGATTGTGTCCGTCAGCCCAGGCCTGAGCAATGGCTCAGAGCTCATTTCCGCAACATGTGCTTCTAGACTGCACAAACACAAAGAGGAAAATGTTGGTCCTTCAAGATAAGAAGTAGCAATCTTGGTATTTTTGAGAAGATAGAGGTTACTTATTAGAAGGCACATTTGAGAAACTAAGGAGCAAGTGCAGATAAGATGGTAAATCATGCCCGTAAGCCTCATTGGCTAGGAAGACACAGGCTTTGGAGGTTTGCTTTGCCATATTTAAGCAGAACGCTGCCCCTCTATCAGGAAGGCAATCTTGGCATCAGACCATGTGCCCGATAATCCACCGAATGAGTTTCTCTTTCTTGTTACTCTGCTTGCCTCAGTGTCTCTGAAATGTGAACCCTAGAAGCGGATACTGAATGCCTCCTTCACAAAGGAGCCTGAAAGAGCGCTGTGTGAGGATCTCCAGGGCTTCAGATTCTGAGGGAAAGTTGTCAGGTTGCATTGATGTTCACGCCTCTCTTCCGACTGGTGCTGTGGTCCCATGAACTTACACCACTACATCTGCAATCCTGGGCTAGCTTTGGACTCTCATGATGAAACATTCCTATACTGGTCTTGATTTGATAACAGGGTGCTTATGTAAAAGCTTCAAAAAGGCAATATAAGTGCCTGAGTGCCTTGGTAAAATGGTCTTGAACACCCACAGTAGAGCACGAACGCTCTACCACCAGTTTACATCTCCGATGTATGTGTGTAGTCTATGTGTATACACGTATATTTATGGAACGCGCACATAGATCACAACTGTGCCCCCAGGAACACCTACATACAGATCATGTAAAAGCAGACACTGAGGGCTCGATATTTTTCTGGGCAGGCTATGTACTGCATCGGCGCATAGCCCTGCCTGCCGTCCCTTAAACCCAGATATTCAATGTTGGGATCACATGCAGCCTCGTATTGAATATCCAGGTATCGCTGCACAACCCGGAAGTCACAAAAGCTAAACGGGCAGCAGCGATAGTACATGCTGCCCTGTTAGCGCCTGCGCCGGAAAGATAGGTGAGGGTTTTCCTTGCCTACATAGGCGGCTCTATACTGAGGCCAAATGAGGCGGTGGCCTCAGGCAGCGGCTTTTTGGGGCAACAAAATTGCCCCCAAAAAGACCACCGTCACCACCTCACTTGGCCTTCAAAATAAAAAAAAAAAAAAACTCCGGCGTAAGAAGCAGCTGCTGCTCCAGCGGTGGCAGCGGCAGAATGAGGAGCCCCACGGCCGCCCCCCCCCCCGCCGGAGAGCCTGCTGGTTTCCCCTGGTTTCGCCGGCTCCGCTTTGCAGAGCTGTGGCTAAGGGACAGTGTTTCCCTTAACCGTGGCTCTGTTAAAGCTGAGCCCACGGCACTGATGGGGGGGAGGGGTCTAGGACTGGAACTGGGCTGATGGGGGGGGGGGGGTAGGACAGGAACTGGGCTGATGGGGAGGTTTAGAACTGGAAATGAGCTGATGGGGGTTAGGACTGGCAATGGGCTATGGGGGGAAAGTACTGGAAATGGGCTGATCAGGAGGGGGGCTAGGACTAATAATGGTCTATGGGGGGGTTAGAATTGGAAATGGGCTGATGGGGGAGTTAGGACTGGAAATTGACTGATGGGGTTTAGAACTGGAAATGGACTGATCAGGAGGGGGGCTAGGGCTGGTAATGGGCTATCGGGGGGGGGGGTAGAACTGGAAATGGGCTGATGGGGGGTTAGTACTGGAAATGGGCTGATCGGGAGGGGGCTTGGACTGGTAATGGGCTATGGGGGGAGAAGAAAAGGAAAAGGGCTGATGGGGGTGTTAGAACTGGAAATCGACTGATGGGGGTTTAGAACTGGAAATGGACTGATCAGGAGGGGGGTTAGGATTGGTAATGGGCTATCGGGGGAGGGCTAGGACTGGAAATGGACTGATGGGGGTTTAGAACTGGAAATGGACTGATGGGGGTTTAGAACTGGAAATGGGCTGATGGGGGGGGGTAGAACTGGTAATGGGCTATGGGGGGAGACTAGGACAGGAAATGGACTTATTGGAGGGTCACGACTGGTAATGGGCTGATTGGGGGGCTAGGACTGGGGTGGGCTGATAAAGGGGATAGGACTAGAAATGGGCTGGGACAGGAAATGGGCTAATAGGGGAGGGGAGGAGAGTGCTGCTGGCCCTGGAAGAAAACTAGGGGCTAGGGCTACAAATGGGCTGATGCGGGGGATGGTAGAATAGGACTGGAATGGAACGGATACTGAGAGGGTCTGCTAGGGGAAGGATGGGGCAGGAAGGGAAGGAGGGGGCTGGAAAGGAGCTGACACCTGGAATGTATTGAAGGGGGACTGGAAGGGAGCTGACACTTGGGGATGGGAGTGGTAGGTAGCTGGGTAATATGGAGGAGGCTGGAAGGGAGCTGACATGTGAATGGCACTGGAAGAGAGATGGACAGAGGGTAGGATGGCTGGAAGGGAGCTGACTGGGGGGTGGCACTGAGAGTGAACCTGAGCTGATACCTGGGATGGCATTTGGACTAGAAGGGGCTAGACAATGGGAAAGGAGGGGGACTGGAAGGGAATGGACACAAGTGGCAGTCATGGGAATGCAAGGTGGTTGACATTGGAAGGTACTGGGAGGGGAGGACTGGAAAGGGGGCTGATACTGGGGAGGGTTACTGAAACTGGAAATGGGCTGATGGAAGGAAGTGAAGAAAACAAAAGAAGAGATAAGAAATGGCAGATGGACCATGGACCATAGACCACAGAAAGAGAGCTAAGAGAAGACAGGAAAGCAGAAGCCTCAGATCGGGACCAGCATGATCAGAGAATAAAATGGTCAGACAACAAAGGTAGAAAAAATAATTTTATTTAATTTTGGTGATCGGACTTTGTGCTATTTTTATATTTTACACAGTATTGGGGAACTGCATCTCTTATTTATCTGATGTTGCACTGCATGTGGACTCTGGCTTCTTGGGGTTTAAGTTTAAATTTTGTCTACATATTTTTATTTTTACTTTAGATTGTGTTTACTTATTCTGTACTTGGTGAGAGTCGATGTTATGAGTGTGTGACTGAGGCCAGGTGTTGTGTTAACATGCAGTTTGTATATAAAGATCTATACTATACTGTAGTAATTTGACTTGTTCAGCTTTTCAAATAGGTTTATGGATGTTCCAGGGCCCACTGTAGTATTTACAGTGACGCTTTTTTTGGATGGGCTCCTTATGTGACCTTTGGAAGTTGGTGCTGATATGGTATGGTATGGTATCGTAGGTTTGCTTTTTGTTGTAGGGTTTTTTTATTAGTTCACAATATGCCTGGTACTGGAGAATAGTGGTTGTTGTTGTTGTTGTTAGTGAGATCAGAATCAGATTTTTTTTTTAAATATTGAGTTCTGTGGGTGAATCTCCTGGTTCTGCTCTGCACCTACTGTGGATGAAAAATATATGTTGAAAAAGAAAAAGGGAGAACCATAACACAGCTTATAACAAAATAAAAATGGGTTATAATTTAGTTTTATAAACTGTGCTATTGATTCTTGCTGTCTTTTAGTTCCTTGGTGTGCAAATGGGACCGTATCTAGCCCTGTGCAAGCAGTGCAGCCGCACAGGGCGCAAAGGCTTGAGGGGCGCATTTCGGCTCTCTGCTGTTGCCCTGCTGCCGCTGGCAGGACAATAGCAGTGAGTTAAAATGCGCCCAAAGCCTTTTCGCAGCACTTTAAGCAGGTCTGGTCCCTCCCTCCTCCGACACGATGTCAGAGCAGGGAGGGACAGATCTGCTTAGAGTGCCGGCGCATTTCAGATCGGGCGCATGCCCTCCCTCCTCCTCCCCATACCTCCGTCCAGCGCTGCCTGCTCTTTCCCTGCTGCCGGCGCCGCCATGAAAAAAACAGAGGGCGGCAGCAGCAGGGAAAGAGCAGGCAGCCCTGGATGGAGGTATGGGGGGAGAGGGGGCGTGCGCCCGAGTTGCAAGTCGCACAAGGCGTGATTGCAGCTCGATACGGCCCTGTGTGCAAACATCTTGCATTTCCTCCATATAATCTAATCGGCTTTTTGATTTGGTTCAGTCTCTGATTGGATTTCTGAAAAAGCCCCACCCCCTCTAAGGTGGTGGGGGGTGGGGGTGCACCATCTCATTCTTCGCCCCAGGCAGCAGACTGCCTTGAGCCGCCCCTGCTTGCCTATATTTTCAGCGCAGAGCACTAACCGGGCAGCATGCAATATTGCTGTTGCCCAGTTATGTCGCGCCCCCGTCTCTGCTCCGCCCCAGAACGCCCCCGACACAGCCCGATGCTAGTCAGATAGCATCCGGATGCATAGGGGACATAGATGGGGCTATTCAATGACACTACCCATGTACGATATGTGCCACTGAATATCCCCACCTAAGGCATTTACACGGTTTATTAGGCTCTAAACCATGTAAATGCCCTTCGAATATCGGGCCCTGACTTTCTGAGTCTACTTTACTGGCTGCCCCGCTGCCCTGTGTCCTTTTGTTTCTTCTCTCCTGAATCCCGTTGCCATACGAGTGCCTCACCTCCCTTTCCCCCTTTTGTTTCCTCTCTGTCCATCAGTCCTACCTTGGGACCTATTATGGAAGCCTACTGGGCAATGTTCCCTCTAATTTTCGGTAGGCTGTGTGCGCATAAAATATCAGCTGTGCAGCTTTTGAAGGAAGGTTAAATTTTTGTGCACCACATAACGGCACTCAGAGTTATATACTTTGAAATTTGACTACACGTCAGAATACAGTATGTACACCACATTGATTTTAATCAAATTAAACGGAAATAGACGATTACTAAATGAAGCGGAAAATTTCTATTAATTACAATCAAACAACTTTTAAATTTTAAGACATCTGTGTTGTTTTCTATCAGAATCAGAACCGTAATTTTTGTGCGCTCTGTTGTAAAGTATGTGCACTCGCTTGGCGAGGTGTGTGCATGTATACACGCGCAGAGCTTAGAGGGAACAGTGCTACTGGGGTACGTGGGTTATGCATCTCATCCCGTGTCTGACTTTCATTCTCTTTTCTACCCATCCCTCCCTCCCTCCCAATCTTGATAAAGATCCAGCAGAAGAGGCAAAAGAGCTGGCCGCCGCAGCCGGCTCCTCCACGGACTTGCTGAAACATGGAGCTGGTGAGTGTTCCAGGAAGAAGGTTTATCAAGGAACCTGCGGGGGGGGGGGGGGGGTGAGTATTTTAGAAACCGTATTCATGATTTACCCCTGTAAATTACACGTGGAAATGGCCTCCATGTGTAAATGAAAGGCTTCAATTTGCCATGGATATCACTAGTGGATAGAAGACGCAAGAGGCATCCTTAGGTCAGAAATCATATGTAGTCCCCATTTCATATCTGGATACATCTGTATGACCAAAACCTCCCATGCTGGGATTTATACCTGCTCCCTGGGACCTTTAGGTTTTTAAAAAGTGTTCACCTCAGTCAGCCTTTACAGGGGGTCATTCCTCCTTAATCACCCATTGTTTACTTTCCCCTTCATATTGAAATTAGAAAACAAGAGCAGCATTTATTTAAAAGTGGTGAACTTTCCGGTACCATATACGTTTCCCTTGACCCTGAGGGGTTCACAATTGATGTTCTTGTACTTGAGGCAACAGAGGGTTTAGTGGCTTGCCCAAGACCACAAGGAGCATGTGTAGGACTAGAAGCCCCAGTCCCTCTGGCCTGAGGTTGCTGCCCTCTAGTGGGATTTGAACCCCTGGCCCGAGACAACCTGTCCCAACCACTAGGCCACTCCTCCCCTTGCTAGTCTTTATATATGTAGGCTTGAAACATGGCTCACAATAAGCACCTACATGTGTAAGTCAGAGAATATTGGCCTCCATTATTTCTTCTTACCGATCTCCATGTCTTCTAAGTACCCCTGCACCATTCTCCTAAGATCTCCAGGCCTAAAGGTGACAGGGTCTGGATCCCTGTGCCCATCTCCTAATCCTTTCAGTCAGAAGGATGACAAGCTCTGTATCCTTGTGTCTAGCCTCTGACCCTCCGAACCTACAGGTGAAAAGCTCTGTATCCCTCTACATATCCTCTAAGCCTTCCAGTCTTAACCTAATATAGAGAAAATGTGATACCAGCTTCCAGGTAAGAATTTGTTACATTATGAGGATGTGATAATTCAGTTTGGTAAACCCTCATAAATCCCAGAATTCCCTCCTGATAAACTCTTCTTCCTGCCTGCAGCTCTGACACTTTCTCTGCCTTCATTGCAGCCTGCAACGTGCTCTTTATCAACTCAGTGGACATGGAATCCCTGACGGGACCACAGGCCATCGCTAAGACGATCAGCGAGACGCTGACCGCAGACCCCCCTCCAGCTGCCACCATTGTCCACTTCAAAGTGTCCAACCAGGGCATCACTTTAACAGACAACCAAAGAAAGTAAGTTTCTGGAACTGGGCTCCAAGGCATCAGGGGCTTTACATAGAAAATAAGTTGAAAAGTGCACACTTGTGGGGTGACACAATGGTACATTTCTCCCATTTGCAGACTCAGGCACTTGGAGGGTACATGTGTGTGTGTCATGGGGAATGGCAGGTATCTGCATATGTGGTACGGGGTGTGTCAGGGGTGCATGTGTGTGCATGTGTTTCATGGGGAGTGTCGGAGGTAGAAGTGTGCATTATAGGGAGTGTCAGGAACATGCATACATGTGTCGTGAGGAGTAGTGTGTGTGTGTGTGATGGGGTGTGTGCATGTGTATGAACGTGTGTGTGTTGTGGGGCGTGTCAGGAGGTATGTGCATGTTTGTATGTCATGGAAAGTGTTGGGGTTGATACATTTGTGTGTTGGCATGTGTTTGTGCTTGTGTATCTTGGTGACTGTGCATATATGTGCATTGGGTATTGTGTGTGTTAGTGTGTGTTGGGGATGTCTGCGTGTGCATGTGTGTTGGGCAATGGGTGTGATTGCATGTCAGGGGTTTGCTGTGTGTCCATGTGTGTCAGAGTAATGAGTGTGTGCCTAGATGTTCCCTTGTCTTTCTAAACCTACTCGTTGTCCCTCCCACTATCTTGCACCATTCCTCATTCCTGTCATTCACTGTTCTGTCTTCCTTTTTTCCCTCCACCCACTCATGCACTTTCCCTCCCCTGATACTCAGCCTTGCACTCTATGGCCTTTACTCCTTCCTTCTTAATGTACTCACCCTGTCTTCCACTTCTTTCCTCTAACCCTGCCCCTTCCCTTATGCTCCACCTAGCACAGCCCCTTTCATTCCTTCTAACTCTGCCCCTTCCATTAAGTTCCTCCCGCCCACCTGCCCCTTCCCTTAGGCTTCTCCCCCTTCTCCTTCTCCTTCTCTTAGGCTCCACCCCATTTTCAGCAGCCATCCTTTTCTGGCTGGCAGGACTTGAGGCCTGCCGCCAGCTTATACAGGGTGTAGTCCCACTCTTCCCACCAGCCTTTTCAGGCCGCAGTCCCAGCTCTTTATGCCAGGACCGAAACTCCCATTGGCTCTTCATCTGTCAGGGGCCATATGCATATTTGTTTCCTCAACAAACATGGGTATGAACAGTCAAAATCATGCCGGCTTGACCTTCGACAATAAGCACTATGTTGAAGTGAAATGCACCTAATGATGGCAGAAAAAGACTACTAGGCCTATCCAGTCTTCTCATCAAACCAATAGCTCAATATCTACAAACCTTTCTTCTCCCTCAGAGATCCTCAGTGCTTGTACCATGCTTTCTTGAATTCACATTCCAACATGTGATGCCAGGCTAGACGTGCCCCACGGGATCAGAATCGGGTCTAGGGTCTGTACATGCAGGCCGAGACCCGATTCCAATCGGCCTGCACGTACAGAGCCATGCCCAGCTAACTCAGTCAGGCTCCTGAACGGAGCCATGGTGCCATGGCACCACGGCTCCATTCATGAGCTACAATCGCCGGCAGTTCGAACCCCGATCTGGCCTTCCATAGCCAGGGTCGGACTGTGGGGAATCCACTGCACCTCCTCACCTTTTCGACACCACCCGGGCCTGATGTCTCCCGATGTCCAGGGGGACTTATTCCACCTCTGAGGTGAAATAAGTCCCCCGTCTAATTGCCGACCCTGGATGAACAGGGCTGACCTCTGAATTGACCCTGTACGTCTGGAGTCGCAGACTACCCATGCCCCATCCTCACTCTGCCTCTGCAATGCCTCCTCCCACCCCCTGACTAAGTCTCCCTGTACAAACTCCTTGTTAGTACAGGAAGGCTTCTGCCGGGAATGAAGGTGGGTGAATAGTGGGGATGGACGTCCCAAAGGGGCACAGAATAGATCCCCTACTGTCCTTATCTCCATCATTTCTACTGGGAGACTGTTCAGGGTGTTCACTACTTTTGCTCTAGAGAAATATTTCCATAGATTACTCCTAGAAACATAGAAACATGACAGCAGAAAAAGACCACATGGCCTATCTTCTGTGTTTGTCCCATGCTTTCTAGAATTCAGATACTGTCCTTGTCTCTACTATCTCCACTGGGAAACTATCCCATGCATCTACCACTCTTTCCATAAAAAAATATTGCTGCATATCTCCCTGAGTCTAGCCCCCTTTACTCTCATCTTATGCCCCCTCATTGCAGAGCTTGCTTTCAATCAAAATAAGATCTCCTCCTGAGCATTTATTTCACAGAAGTATTTAAACATCACTATCTTATCTCCTCTATCCCGCTTTTCCTCTAACATATACATATTAAGATCTTTAACTCTGTCCCCATATGGTTTGTAACGGAGACCACTGACCATTTTAGTAGCCATCCTCTGCGCCAACTCCATCTTGCTTATATCCTTTTGAAGGTGTGGCCTCCAGAACTGCACACAGTACTCCAAATGAGGTCGCACCAAAGACTTATGCAGAGGCACTATCACCTCCTTTTTTCTGCTGGCCATTCCTCTCCCTTTAACATCTTTGTTAGTGATATAGCAGAAGGGCTGTCGGCTAAGGTTTGCCTTTTTGCGGATGATACCAAAATCTGCAATAGAGTAGACACCCAGGAAGGTGTAGATAACATGAGGAGGGATCTAGCTAAGCTTGAAGAATGGTCTAAAATCTGGCAGCTGGGATTTAATGTTAAAAAATGTAAGGTCATGCATTTGGGTCAGCAATCCAAGGGAACAATATAGTAGGGGGTGAAGTACTTTTGTCCACTAAAGAACAGCGGGACCTAGGTGTGGTTGTGTCTGATGATCTTAAAGTGGCTAAACAGGTAGAAAAGGTGGCAGCAAAAGCTAGAAGGATGCTTGGGTGCATACAGAGAGGAATGGCTAGCAGAAAAATGGTATACACAGTATTTGCCGCCAGCACCATAATTCAAAGGCATACATTTTCTTCCTGTCTATCTTTTTCACTGTCCAGCTTTCACATCCATATGATGTTATTGAAAATACCATGGCTTGAACAAGTCGAATCTTTGTATGGAGAGAGACATCTCTGCTCTTGAGAATCTTATCTAGGTCTTTCATAGCCATTCTGCCAAGAGCAATGTGTCGTCTGATTTCTTGACTGCTTGTTGCTTCTTTATTGATAGTTGATCCAAGTAGGTTAAAGTTGTTCACGATTTCAATTTCTTCTCCTTCAACGACGAACCTGTTGATTATGCCAGTTGTCATGATCTTTGTATTCTTTACATTAAGGTGCAGGCCCATTTTGAGACTATGGGGCTTCTTTACAAAGCCGCGGTAGCGATTCACGATCGTTATCGGAGCCGCAGCCCCATTGAAATCAATGGGGCCGCGGCTCCGATAACGATCACGAACCACTACCACGGCTTTGTAAACAAGCCCCTATGTTCTTTGATTGTGAGAAGCAAATGTTTCAGATCATCTTCACTTTCAGCCAGTAATGTGGTATCATCAGCATAG
The DNA here is from genome assembly GCA_033557465.1 of Ichthyophis bannanicus. Classification (NCBI taxonomy): domain Eukaryota; kingdom Metazoa; phylum Chordata; class Amphibia; order Gymnophiona; family Ichthyophiidae; genus Ichthyophis; species Ichthyophis bannanicus. Next base: position 810,611,630 of record CM066036.1, read on the forward strand.
CGAAGGTTGTTGATGAGTCTTCCACCAATCTTCACACCTCTGTTGTCTTCATACAATCCTGCTTCTCTGATGATTTGTTCTGCATATAAATTAAACAGGTAGGGGGAAAGTATGAAGCCTTGTCTTACACCTTTGCTTATTTTAAACCATTCTGTTTCTCCTTGTTCCGTTCGAACTGCTGCTTCTTCATCAATGTACAGATTGTGCAAGAGTACGATCAGGTGTTCTGGTATACCCATGCTTCTTAATGTGGCCTAGAGTTTCTCATGGTTTACACAGTCAAAAGCCTTGCTATAGTCGATAAAGCACAAATAGATATCCTTTTGGTATTCTTTAGTCTTTTCAAGAATCCATCTCATATCCGGAATGATGTCTCTCGTTCCTCGCCCTTTCCTGAACCCTGCTTGCACTTCAGGTAGTTCTTGTTCCAGGTATGGTTGTAGTCTCTTTTGAATAATCTTCAGTAAAATCTTGCTGGCATGTGGGATCAGAGCGATTGTGCGATAATTTCCACAGTCTGTTGGATCACCTTTCTTTAGTATTGGTATAAACACAGATCTTTTCCAGTCAGTTGGCCATGATGTTGTCTTCCATATTTCTTGGCAGAGCCTTGTAAGTACATTAACAGCTGCATCAGATTGCTGTAATGCTTCTATGGGAATGCTATCAATGCCTGGTGCTTTGTTCTTTGATAAGGTTTTCAATGCTGCTTTAACTTCTTCTTTCATCACCAATGGTTCCCAATCATAAGGTACAGGTTGAAACGGCTGTTGATCCACTTGATCTTTATCATATAAAAACTCTGTATATTCCTTCCACCTTTTCTTGATGATCTCAGCATCATTCAACATAGAACCTTGAGCATCTTGTAACATTCCAATTCGAGGCTGGAACTTTTTCTTTAACTCTCGTAGCTTTAGGAAAGCCGATCTTGTTCTTCTTCTAATAGTTTCTGCTTCTATTTCCTTGCATGCGTCGTTGTAGTACTTTTCCTTGTCCTGTCTTGCTGCACGTTGGAAATCTCCGTTGAGTTCTGTTATTGTCTTTCTTTCTCCTCTGGCTTTAGCTTCTCTGCGTTTCTGGGCAATTTTCAGAGTTTCTTCCGTCATCCATTTTGGCCATTTTTTCTTTTTCACCTTTTGTAGAGACTTCGCGCTTTCTTCCAACACAACCTTCTTGATGTCATTCCATAACTCTTCTGGAGCGCTGTCATTTGTATTTAAAGCAGCAAATCGATTTTGCAGGCAGTCTTTAAATTCCAGTGGTATATTCTCAAGGTCATATTTTGCAGCATTCATGAGTGGTTTGCTCTTTTTCAACTTTAGCTTGAGTTTGCATTCTAGTAGTTGATGATTTGTACCACAGTCAGCTCCAGGTTTTGTCTTTGTTGATGCTATAGAACTTTTCCATCGTTGACTTCCACAGATGTAGTCAGTTTGATTTTTATACAATCCATTGGGTGAAGTCCATGTGTACAGTCGCCGCTTGTGTTGATGGAATAAGATGTTTGAGATGAATAGATCGTTGGTGTTGCAGAATTCTATCAGTCTTTCTCCAGCTTCATTTCTGTTGCCAAGTCCATATTTTCCAACTACTTTGCCTTCTTCTTTGTTGCCAACTTTTGCGTTCCAGTCACCCATGACTATCAGGATATCCTGTTTGCATGTTCTGTCAATTTCAGCTTGTACTTGTTCATAGACTTCTTCAATTTCATTCTCTTCTGCAGCTGTTGTTGGGGCATATACTTGAATTATAGTTGTGTTGATAGGCATTCCTTGTAGACGAATAGAGATTAAGCATTCGCTGACTGTATTGTATTTCATTACAGTTCTTGCAAGTTTCTTCTTTATTATAAATGCAACACCATTTCTTCTTTGTCTTTCATTTCCAGCATAGTAGACCATGTGATCATCCGATGCAAAGTGCCCGATGCCAGTCCATTTCAGTTCGCTGACACCCAACAGATCATGTTGTACACGTTCCATTTCATTCTTGACCACCTCCAACTTCCCTTGGTTCATGCTTCGTACGTTCCATGTTCCAATGCGTAAGACATCTTTACAGCTTCTGACTCTCATTTCATGCGCAGCTACATCAGCAGTCAGACGTCCCGAGGGCTTTGATCCAACCATCTGAGCAGCAGCAGAATGGGATAGTGTTGACGGTGGAGGATCACATTTCTGTGACAACGGCAGCAACACCAAACTTAAACTGCGTGGAAGAAAGGCCCGGCAATCTACTTCTGTATCTTGCCATGAAAACCCAATGGATAGTTACAACAAAACAAATTGTGCTATAGTGCTGGAAGATGAGAACCCCAGGTTGGAAGGCACTCAACTAGCTACTGGGGAAGAGGAGAAGACTTTTCAGAGCAAAGCCAGTATTTATGATTTATTTATTTATTTATATTGTTTCTATACCGCGCTCTTAAAATCAGCGCGGTTTACATGACACAAACAAATTGTACAAAGCAGCAGGCATGCGGTGTACATTCCAGAGAACAGGTTTTTACAACTTGGATTCAACGGGGCAACTAATTTACACTATGTTCAGCTGAGCTGTGCATCAACATGTCTGTCACGGGCACTTTTTGGGTAGTCGTGTTCATACCGTGGTTATGTTGTCGTACCCTGGGTGTAGCAATGATGTCATTTGGTGGTTGGGGGTTAAGTTTGGCTGTGTTGGGGGTAAGCTTGGCTGTGTTGTTTCACCGGGCAGGGAGTAATGAAGGAGGAATAAGTGGTGCTTCAGGGCCTTTCGAAATTGAGCGAGCTCAGTTATTGCCCGGATGGAGGTTGGGAGGGCATTCCAGAGCATAGGTGCGTAATATACAAATGCTCTATTCCTTGCTGTCTGGGAGCATTTTGTTATTGCTCCAGGGATTACGAGTTTGTTTAAAGCGCATGATCTTCTGGCCCTATTAGCAGATATGGGGAGGATAAGGTCTGTTAGGGAGATTCGGGATAGGTTGTTGATGGCCTTGAATGTCATTAGTAACACTTTAAAAGTGAGCCTGCAGTAGATGGGCAACCAGTGGAGGTGTTTCAGGACCGGGGTTATGTGGCCCCTTCTTGAGGCTCCATGCAGAACTCTGGCTGCTGTGTTCATCACCAGCTGCAGGGGGTTCAGGGTGTTCTTGGGGAGTCCTTGTAAAATAGTGTTGGCATAGTCGAAATGCGGGGTTACCAAGGCTTGTAAAATTGTCCAGAAATTGTCTGGTTCTAATAAAGGTCACAGGTGGCAGATGGTTTGTATCTTACAATAGATTTCTCTGACTTTATTGCTTATGTGTGTTTTCAAATCGATATGCTGGTCGAGGGTGATTCCCAGGTAGTGGATGGTGGGCTTGCTTAGGAGCTCCATGTCTATTACTCTTATTGATGTTGGTGGGGTGAAGGAGTAATTCCTCGTGATGAAGAGGACATCAGTTTTCTTGAAATTAATTCTGAGGCTCTGTGTGTGGAGCCAATCTGTAACAGCCTCGAAGCACTTTGTCAGGGATGAGAAATCAGGTTGGTTGATTGAGAACGGAGAGAAGAGTAGCACATCGTCAGCGTATACTAGGCAGGAGACCTTGAAGGAATGGATGATTGCGCAGATGGGTTGCATGTATATGTTAAATAGGAGGGCTGAGAGTGATGATCCTTAGGGGACCCCTTGTGTTTGTTTAAATGGCTTGGAGGTCCCTGAGTCGGTTCTTACCTGCTACGATCTATCTGTCAGGTATGACTTGCACCAACTCAAGGCTGAGCCGTGGATACCCTTCTCTTGGAGTCGTAACAGAAGCATCTCATGGTTAACAGAGTCAAATGCGGCAGCAATGTCCATGAAGATTAATACGTATCCTTTACTGCTGTTATCAATCCCTATAATTAGGGTATTGAGTAGAGTGGTGAGGAGGGTCTCCACACCATGGTATTCTCTAAATCTGTGTTGACATGGGTCAAGTGGTGCGGTGGTATCAATGTGGTATTGGATTTGTCATTCTACGTCCTTCTCTATTATCTTGGCCAATAGGGGAATGCTGGAGATTGGACGGTAGGATTCTGCTTTTTTAGGGTCGAGCTTGTTGTTTTTAAGGAGGGGTTGGATGGAGGTCTGTTTTAGGGTCGACGGGAATACACCTGTTGAGAAGGATAGGACCATGATCCTGGTTAGGAAAGGGCTTAATTCAGTGCGCAGTGATTTTATCCAGAATGTTGGACAGGGGTCGTTGGGGGCTGTGGTGGTGTTTATAGATGTGATGGTCTCTTCTATTCTTTTCGTGAATGGGGGTGTGAACACTCTCAGCATTGTTTGGTGGTGCTGCTAGGGCTCTGGATCTTGGGTTATGATGGCGTTGATTTGGCTGGACTTGGCTTGTATGTAGTCAGCGAATTCCTGGGGGTCAAGTAAGCTTGGTTGGGGGGGGAAAGTCTCCTTCGCCAGGGACCTCACAATGTTGAACAGATCGTGGGGTTTATTTAGGGAACGTCGCAAGAGTTCGGCGTGGTGTTCTTTCCGTTTCTTTGAGATTGTTTCTTGTGTAAGTCCAGGGAGGAGGTGTAGGCTGCCAGGTCATCTTTGGATTGGGAGCGCCTCCATTGCCTCTCGAGCTTCCTAAGGTGAAGTAGTGAAGATCGAATTTTGGCAGAATACCATGGCGCCACTTTTCTTCTTTTTGGTGGTGTGTTTGAGGCAGGTAGGTTTGCTGGCAGGTAGGTGTGTGGTATAAGTCTTTGGTGTGACCTCATTTGGAGTACTGTGTGCAATTTTGGAGACTGCACCTTCAGAAGGATATACATAGGATGGAGTCAGTACAGAGGGTGGCTACTAAAATGGTTAGTGGTCTTCATTATAAAGCATATGTGAACAGACTTAAGGATCTTAATATGTACACATTAGAGGAAAGGCGGGATAAAGGTGATATGATTGAGACATTTAAATACCTCCATGGCATAAATGCACTGGGGGAGAGCCTCTTTCAATTGAAAGCACGTACTGCTATAAGAGGACATGGGATGAGGGTGAAAGGGGATAGATTCAGGAGTGATACGCGGAAATATTTATTTACGGAAAGAGTAGTGGATCCATGGAATAGTCTTCCAGTGGGGGTGGTAGAGATGAGGACAGTATCTAATTTCAAAAAATCAAGGGACAAACACAGAGGATCTCTAAAGGAAAAAAGGGGACTGTTGTAGTTGTTGATATGGAAGGACAGACTAGATAGGCCATGTGGACTTTTTCTGTCATCATTTTTCTATGTTTCTATACACCCAAGCATCCTTCTGTCTTTTGCTGTCACCTTATCTACCTGTTTAGCCACTTTAAGATCCTCAGAAATAATCACGGCCAGGTCCCGCTCTTCTTTCATGGACAGAAGTACTTTGCCTCCTACAAAAAGAATCAAACCAAGGACAGTTCCCTGCAGCACACCAATGGTAACATCCTTCTCCTCAGAGTGAGCTTCATTTACCTGTACCCTTTGTCACCTCCAACTCAACCAATTTTTAACTCAGTCAGTCACTTTACGGTCCATCCTTAGGGTGCTTAATTTATTTATAAGTCGCCTGTGCGGAACAGTGTCAAAGGCTTTACTGCAATCTAAGTACACCACATCTAGTGCTCTCCCTTGGTCCAACTCCCTGGTCACCCAGTCAAAGAAATCAATCAGATTTGTCTGTAGTAAACCCATGCTGCCTCGGATCGTGCAATCCACTGGACACCAGAAACCTAACTAGCCTCTGTTTTAGCCATGTTTCCATTAATTTACTCACCACCGAAATCAGACTGTCTGGTCTGTAGTTCTCAACCTCATCCTTACTTCCGCTTTTTTGTGAAGGGACCCAATGTGCCTTTTTTTCAGTCCTCTGGGACCACTCCTAATTCTAAAAAAGCATTGAAAAGGTCAGACAGTGGAGCCGCTAGAACGTCCCCAAGTTCCTTCGATATTCTGGAATGTATCCCATCTGGCCCCATTGCTCTGTCTACTTTTAGTTTAGCTAGTCCCTCTCAAACATAGTCTTCTGAAAATCATTCAAGATCCCCTTCACTTCTGTTCCTATTTGTGGATGTTTTCTGAGGTCCTGATCCTCACCCTTCATCTGTGAACACAGAACAGAAATATTTGTTATGCAATTCTGCTTCATCCTCATCAGCTTCTACATATTCCTTCCCTTCACCCTTCAGTCTGACAATACCACTTGTGTCCTTCCTCCTCTCCATAACATATCTAAAAAATGTCTTGTCCTCTCCCCCATTTTATTGCATTGGCTATCTCGTCTTCTTTTTGTATCTTTGCTTGATCAGAGGCAACATGGTTTTACCAGGAGAAGATCATGCCAAACAAATTTGATTGAGTTCTTCAATTCGGTGACCAGAGAACTAGATCATGGGCATGCGATGGACATGATCTACATAGATTTCAGTAAGGCTTTTGAAACTATTCCTCATAGGAGGCATATCAATAAACTGAGCACCTGGGGATAGGTCCCAAGGGGAGAACTGGATCAGAAATTGGTTGACTGACAGACGATAGAAGGTGGTAGTAAACAGAACTCACTCAGAAGAAAGGAAGGTACATAGTGGTGTTACTAAGGGATTGGTCCTGGGACTAATACTGTTCAATGTATTTGTGAGTGATATTGCTGAAAGACTGAATGGAAAAGTTTGTCTTTTTACAGATGAGACAAAAATTTGCAACAGAGTGGACATTTCTGAGGGAGTGGATAACATGAGGAAAGATCTAAAAACACTGGAAGAATGGTCTAATGCTTGGCAGTTAAGATTTAATGTGAAGAAGTGCAAAGTCATGCACTTGGGATGCAGAAATCCAAAGGAATCGTATGTGATAGGGGGAGAGAGGTTGGTGTGCCCAGACCAGGAAAGGGACTTCAGTGTGCTAGTAAATGAGGATGTCAAGGTGGTGAAACAATGTGAGAAGGCGGTAGCCAAAGACAGAACAATGCTGGGCTACATTCGGAGAGGAATAACCAGCAGAAAGAAGGAGGTATTAATGTCCCTCAGTACAAGCCATTGGTAAGGCCTTACTTAATAAGAACATATAAGGACATAAGAAATACCATATTGGATCAGACCAAGGTCCAAGCCTAGTATCTTGTTTCCAACAGTTGCCAATCCAGGTCACAAATACCTGGCAGGTTCCCAAAAAGACACACAGGTTCCAGAGCGCTCTTCCTGTGGCAAGCAGTGGATTTCCTGGTTCCTTTTTAATAATGGTTTATGGACCTTTCCTCCTGGAACTTCTCCAAACCTTTTTTAAACCCAGCTACACTAACAACTTTTACTACATCTTCTGGTAATGAATTCCAGAGTTTGATTACACGTTGAGTAAAAACATATTTTCTCTTATTAGTCTTAAATGGGTTATAACTTCATTGCATGTCCTCTAGTCTTTCTACGTTTTGATGGAATAAACAACCAATCTACGTTTACCTGTTCTACTCTGTTCATTAATTTATATGCTAGATACCTATCCTTTTCCACATTGTCAGACTTGGCTTTGTGATTCACTGAAGTATTTTTGCTTTCATTTTTCGGTAGATTTTCTCCTGTTGTAACATTGTGTGATTGCACGGTACCTTTCTCTCCTCCTTAGTGTCCTTAGTTTTTATTTGTTTACTTTCAAATTTCCTTTTTCTTACGTCACTGCTTGTCCTCTTAGGTTACAGGTGATCCGGCAGTGTAACATTTTTCTTCATTGAGTGGTTTGATTTTGCAGTGGCTATTTTTCTGGCCAAGATGTCCCAGAAAGTCGCCAGCAGGTTTAAAAGTGTGCAAAGTGCTCTCGAACTGTATCCCTCATGGATAGACATAATTGGTGGCTAAAGTGCTTGGAGTCTGGCCATAAGTCATCTTCATGTGATTTGTGTTTACGGATGACAAGAAAAGGCCTCCAGGGCTGAGAGAAAACACAAACCAATTTTTGGTGCTGAGAAGACCCATTGATTTCAGGATTTCAAGGCACCCATGCCTCCGATCTCTCCTTCCCTTTCTGCCGAAACCCTAGCCGACTATTTCCATGACAAAGTCCACAAGATTGCACTCCAATTTCCCACAAGATCAGCTTCATCTTCTCTTCTCCTTATTCAATACCAATCCTTCCCCTCAATCTCTGCTACAGTTTTGTCCTTTTCTAAAATCTCAGAAGAGGAAACCATTCATCTTCTCTCTTCCTCTAAACTCACTACGTGTTCCTCGGATCCTATCTCTACCCATCTCCTTAACTCCATCTCCTCCTCTGTCATCCCCTCCGTCTCTCATATTCTCAACCTATCGCTCTCCACTGCAACTGTCCCTGCAGCCTTCAAGCATGCTGTGGTCACACCTCTCCATAAGAAACCTTCACTTGACCCTATTTGTCCTTCTAATTATTGACCCATCTCCCTTCTCCCTTTCATCTCCAAACTTCTTAAACATGCAGATCTCCACCATTGCCTTGAATTTCTCTCCTCTCAAGCCCTTTTAGATCCACTACAATCTGGCTTTTGTCCCTTACATTCTACTGAGATGACTGTTGCCAAAGTGGCTAAATCCAAGAGCCTTTACTCAATCCCCATTCTTCTTGACCTTTCTGTTGCTTTTGATACTTTTGACCACTACCTTCTCCTCGACACATTGTCCTCACTTGGCTTTAGAGGTTCTGTGCTATCCTGGTTCTCTTCTTAACTCTCCCATCACTTTTTCAGTTTCTGTTCTAGTGGTTCCTCCTCTACTACTATCCCCCTCTCAGTTGGTGTACCACAAGGATTTATCCTGGGCTCTCCTTTCTTTGTCTACACCCAGTCCCTTGGTGCTCTCATCTCCGCCCATGGCATTTGGTACCATTTTTACACTGATGACCCTCAAATCTGTCTCCCTACACCTGATATTTCTCCGTCTCTTCAGGCACATATTTCTGCCTGCCTATCTGACATTGCTGCCTAGATGTCTCACCACCATTTGAAACTGAACATAGCCAAAACTGAGCTTCTTATTTCCCCCCCTAAACCCACCTCCCTCTTCCTCCTTTTATATCTCTGTAGATAACACACTTTTATTTTCTGTTTCCTCAGCCTGAAACCTTGGAGTCATCTTTGATTCCTCCCTCTCCTTCTTCACACACATCCAATTGATTACTAAATCTTGTTGTTTCTTTCTCTGTAACATTAGTAAAATTTGCCCCTTCCTTTCTGAATACACTACTAAGACTCTTATTCACTCTTTAGTCACCTCCTATATTGATTATTGCAGCCTCCTCCTTACTGGTCTCTCTCTAAGTCATCTCTCTCTCTGTTCAGAACTCAGCTGTGCGGTTAATCTTCTGCAAGCCCCGATATACTCATATAATCCCTCTTCTCAAGTCACTTCATTGGCTCCCCTTCCGTTTCTGTATCTAATTCAAACTTCTCCTACCTACCTACAAGTGCATTCCTTCTGCTGCTCCTCACTACCTTTCCTCTCTTATGTCTCCCTACACTCCTCCTGGGGAACTCCACTCTCCAGGCAGATCGCTTCTATCTTTGCCGTTCTCTTCTGCCGCCAACTCAAGACCGATCCTTTCACCTTGCGGCTCCATATGCCTGGAACAAACTTACCTGAGTCTGTATGTTAGGCTTCATCTCTGCCCTTTTTCAAATCCCTGCTTTAAAGCTCACCTTTTTAAGGCTTCTTTTGAATCCTGATCCCTTACTCTCCTTTGTGTTTCCTTACTTTTCCCTAGTTGTACCTTTGTACTCAACTGTTGTATTGTCTGTCTTGATTAGAATGCAAACTCTGATGAGCAGGAACCATCTTTTTCTACTTGTATCTGTACAGGGCTGCTGATTAATAGTAGTAGTAGTAGTAGTAGTAGTAGTAGATGGCTTCAGAGGCTGCACAAGAGGTTGGCAGTGCATAGGTATAGAGGGGTCTTCATTTGGAACCGAGTGCTCATAGTTCACCTAAGTATCAGTCATCCACCACTGTTTCCTTGAAGATGAGAGAGGATTTGTCCTTGACTTCATTGGTATTAAGAGTTAAGGACATCAAGGATCAAGTGGAGGTTATGGTGCATTGGCATCGAGGTTCACTGGAGTGCAATACTAAGAGTGTCGAGGGCTCACAGGTGCAACCCTCTAAGCAGCCCCAACATGAGGATGGCTCATCCTCCAAACCATCTGAATGGCAGTGTCGGCCTTCATGAAGACAAGACCAGTCTGCTGATAAACTTTGACAGATTCCAGGAACACTGATCGAGACTGCTGTTCCCCCCCATGCCTTTGGATATGGCAGCCATAGAGAAGCAGTTTCTGAAGTGTATTAAGGATAGAATATCGATGCAGTTCACCATGCATGAGCTTCAGGCTCCATCAGCATCGAACAGTGCATTGGGATGTCGGTCCCATCCTCAGAATACATCGTCTACCTGTGCTAAAGGCATTATCACTGGGCATTTAAGAGCATCAACACTAATAACAGACCGGCCGAAATTACTCTCTAGTGCATCAGGGGGTGATGCTCCTTTGAAGCATAGAATATCGTCAGTGCATCGGCACTCCCATAGGAACTCTATATCCCCATGGGGATGGAGGGCCATCCAGGCAGAGACAGATATTCTTTGAGTACTTTTTTGAATCAGAGTCACAGTGCTGGGTTACTGATGCAGAATAGGGGAATAGATCTCCAGAACTCCCATCAGACCCCTTTCCTCCTCATGTCAGGGAAATGACGAAGGCCATACCATTTTCTTTGGAAACAGAGGAGGAGCCCAGAGCAGAAGAATTGGATATCCTCCAGAACTCCATTGCACTGCATCTCTGTCATTTATGCCCAGGCAGACTTGAGTCTTGAGGTTCATGTCGCAACTCATAAAATCAGAGCCATGGCTCTGTCGGTAGTCCAGTTATCTCAGTCTCCATGGAAAAGATTTGCAAAGCTGTTACGTGGACATCCTTTCACACATTTACAGTACTTCTCACTATTATCTGGATGGGAACTCCTGACACGACAGCAGATACCGCTGATTAGTCCTGCAGAATCTTTTCGGGAATTAGAATCCAACTCCATCCCTTCAGGCCCATTTCTGTTCAGGCTGTCTCAAAGCCCCACCGCCACCAAAAACAAAAAATATGTTTGAAAAGTCCTATTGCCATCAAAAATAAGAGCTCTAATGGGCCTCCTGTTCCAGCAGGTGACTGTTTCCCTTTTTGTTAGAGGCAGCTTGTAGCTAGGGGTTCACAGGCACTCCCTAGTCACCCCCCACCTAGACTACTGCAACTCCTTTACTGGTCTCCCTCTGAGTCATCCTCTCCCCTTCAATCTGTTCAGAATTCTGTTGCATGGCTAATCTTCCACCAGCCCCATTATACTCCTATAACCCCTCTTCTGAAATTACTTAATTGCTCCCCTTCTGTTTCCGTATCCAGTTCAAACTCCTCCTTCTGACCTATAAATGCATTCATTCTACTGCTCCTCGCTACCTTTCCTCTCTTCTCTCTCCATACACTCCTCCTCGTGATCTCCACTCTTACTCTAACTTACTTCTCTCTTTGCCCTTTTCTTCCACTGCCAACTCTAGACTTTGATCCTTTCACCTTGCTGCTCCTTATGCCTGGAACAAACTACCTGAGTCTGTACGTCAGGCTCCATCTCTGCCCCTTTTCAGATCCATGCTAAAAGCTCACCCCATTGAGGCTGCTTTTGGATCCTGATCCTTTGCTTTCCTTCCTTTCTTTATTTGTATGCTTGTTCTCAGCTACTGTACTGTCTGTCTTGATTAGATTGTAAGCTCTGACGAGCAGGGACTGTCTTTTATGTCTGTCTATGCAGCGCTATGAATACCTTGCTGCGCTATAGAAATGAGGAATACTAGTATGAGGCCTTCATCCTGCTTGTTACTGAGAAAGCAAAGCAAAGCAGATGATCCTCGTGGACAGCAGGATACGTCCTCACAGCCTTCCTACCTACCTCTCCTTCGACTTGCATTTTACTCAGCTTTTCAACTAACTGAGGAGAAATGGTTCAGGGGTAGCACAGCACCTTTTTGGTTGGAGGGGCCAAACAAACCAATCTCTAGCCCCACCCCATTCCACTGCCTTTGAAAGAGTTTGACAATAGATGCAGGTGGAAGACGCACATTCCCAGCAAAGCTTTCCAAACATTTTTAAAAGGAGCGGCTCTGTTGATGAGGTCACCTATATGTGAGGACTTATCCTGCTGTCCATGGAGAACACCTGCTACAGGTGAGTAACTTTGCCATTTTTCATTACCCTTTGTCACTTCTCACTTAACCAGTTTCTAACTCGGTCAGTTAAGTTTGGGCCCATACCAATGAGGAGGGCATTTTCAGTGGTCATGGCCAGCACAATCGAAGTGGCTGGCCATCGCTGCTTTAATTTTAACCCAGACATTCAATGCTGGGACCATATACAGCCACTAACATTCAGTATTGGGGTTGCCCGGATTGCCTGTTTGCAATTCAGTGAACTGCGATATTCAGCCATTGGCCGCCTTGCAAAACCAGCTGTCCTAACTTTGGCCGGTTTGGCTTAACTGGCCAGAGGCTCAATATTGCCACTGACCAGCTAACCCCTGCTACCACCTTTGCTCCACCCCAGTTTAAGAGGATTTTCAGCAGCACTAAACAGTGGGATATTCAGTTTAGCGGAATATCTCACTGACCACTGGAGTTCAGTTAACGGGCTAAACCTTTTTGAATATGCTCTCCAAGATTTATGTTAGTTTCCGAAAATGCCTACCATAACTTGCCTTAAACTACTACTGGCAAGGCATGAGCTAAAATACTAATAATTCATTAATAAAAATAAATAAAATGTCAAAGTATACTTGCGAAAATCCAGGTATATCACATCTAGCTCTCTCCCTAGATCCAGCCTTCTCTGCTTTCATGCACTGTGTTTAGGCATCTAACAGGGGGGAGGTGATGGAGACAGAAATAGTGATGGAATTCAGACATGTGTGGAATAAACGGAGGATTCCTAAACGGCATGAGGGCGGAATCCAAGTATAAAGCATTTCCTCTCAAAACAAATAGTAAGAGGGTAATTTAATTATGCGTGTCTACATTTCCGCATGTTAGTGGCCTACGAGCGTCAATGGCTGCTTCCACATGTAATGTAGATGGTCGCTGTTCTGAAAGTACATGCATTGGACTGATGGTGTGTCCTTTCACTGTGGGTGTGCACAGGAGAGGACTTTGGGCAGAACAGAAATTTGCATATGTAAATGATAAAATACTGTAATTTATGTGCGTTCTTGCAGAATATAGGCACAGGTGTTTATACCGTCCATCTGGCCGGTAGAGGGCCTTGGGCCTAGAATAATATGTATATTTGACCACTCACGCTCTTATTTATAAAGTACTTGCGTACTTCACTTTATAAAATAGGTGCAAAACATGTGCGTTAAGTTAGATGCCCCTTAAGAAATTACCTCCATATGACTTTTGCGTTGCAAAAAGGGCATGGGGGAGCGGCAGTCACAACCCAAATCACATTCCTGGGCAGAGGGGATGTGTCGTCGTGACCACAGTAACATGATAAATGAGAGCAGATAAAGATGAGCACGACCAGGGACTCTTCAGCCTCTAATGGGGCCCAGGGCAAATGACTCCTGCAGGGGCCCCCCTCTGTGGGCCCCCTTCTCCCGCTGCCACTGCCGCTGCTGCCCTTGCCCATGCGTGCCGGAGTTACCTTCTTTTCCAATGCTACTGTGCTGTTTGCGTTTCTGCTTCTGCGCCCCACCCTGTGGGAGCTGAAACAGGGCTGCATTTACTTAAGGGCAGCTGGGCCCCCGTTGCATACGGGCCCAGGGCAGCTGCTCCTTTTGCCCAATAGGTAAAATGGCCCTAAGCATGACTCATCCACTCTGCCCAGTTATTCCCAGTTGCCACCGGTAGAGCATGACCACTAGTAAGATATCACTCCTTATCCAGGACCGTTCTTGGCATCTTCCTCTGCTGTAGATGAGTATATAGGACCCCTCCCCCGCCCCATTAGTTCTCCCCTAGAAGCCTCTCTCTTGCCATGTCTAAGCACAATGCATTGTATGAATCTAAATAACCATCAGTACCAGACACATTTCCAAACTGTGTAAGTGGACGCAGAGTCCATCGGGACTTTTACCTGTGGATTTTGCAGCCGCTGTCGAAGGGGAGGTGCGCATCTACTTTTGCTTTCAGATTTACCCAAGGGAAAAACATTTGCAAAGATTTGTTTTCCTGCGGATACTTTCTCCAGGCAAAACCATGATCACAGTTTTGAAAATATAAAAGTAAGTAGATTGTTCTCTCCCTCATGTGGTAACGCCTCCCGACTGAGGAGAACGTAGGTAACAGCGAAGGGTGGTGCACTGTATTATGTGAAACCTCACATATGGGGGTCACACCCACAAAGCTCTTCTGCTGACGGATGTACAAACAGATTGCTGTGAAAGCCCTAGGACTGCATTTGCAATCTTTCACGCTATCACATACCATTTCAGACTTCCACCCACCCCTTGCTCTGAATTTCCCGTGCTTGTACTGCTTTTGCCCCCATCATCTCCCCAGCAGAACTGGAAGGAGCTGGTCTGATCCTGAAATGGAGTATTATAACGAGTAACGGAACTGGCTATATGGTTTGGCTATAAGCAGCAAGAGGATGAGACCCCTTAACGCACATTTATTCCACGTCAGCAGCTTTCCCACGGCCTGCTGGCCACATGAGAAGATGGAGAGAGGGTGCTTTGAAGATCACCGAGGCTTGTGTGAATCGTGTGAAGGGATTTGCCTAGTTCTGTATTATCCCACGGTCTCTGTGATTTGGGCTTTGCATTCCCCAGACTCTACTCTGCTAACTGTCTCTTTCTTCTCTCTGTTTGTGATACAGACTCTTCTTCAGACGACATTATCCCGTGAGCACCGTCACCTTCTGCGATATTGATCCACAGGAAAGAAAGTAAGTTTTATGTCTGCAAGACATACGATCTTTTACCCTTCTGATCTGATCATCAATTCTGCCACACAGCTCTGCCTCTGAACCCCAGCCCCCCAGACAGACACGTCTGCGCCAATGCAGCTCGCAGCTGAACTGAGATGCCCCGAGAGTTCAGCTCATACCTACCCTGCAGTGGCATCTCCAGATATTCTAGTGCCAATCCCCAAATCCCTTCTTATTCTGTGAGTAGAGGAGACCCACACACAGAGCTTTCACCTGCCTTGCAGCACCCCCTCCTTTTCCAGAGCTGACACCCCACGCAGAGCTCTGCCAGGGCATTTCAGTCCTGATCAAATAATCCAGTTGCACAAGAAGCTAGATTCTAAAATCAAACTTTTTCCAAACTGCTGGCCTGGCTCCGTGCCCTTTATCTCTGGTGGATGCTGAGCACTCAGTGGGCAGCTTTGGCTGTGAATAAGCCCAGCCATGGGCTTAAAGTGGAAGCATTCCTTAGAATCACAGTTTTTTGCCTGTGCAGGTGACTTGATGACAGGCCGAGCTGATCTTAGTTGTCCCTTAAGCTCTGTGTCCTCCCATATGCTTTTCTCAGGGACTTCAATGGGGGAAAATCCAGGACTGGCTCGGCATGTACCTCCTGGCCTGTTTTAACCCAAGTATGAGGGTGTTTTAGCCTTAGACTTCTTAGGCACAAACCCCAGAGAAGATAGTTTCAGCAGTGGCTCGGCTTCAGGGATAATTATCTGCATTCTCCTTGAGCCACTTGTATCAGATTGGCCTTCAGAAGTGGGAGCCAAACGTTTAATGTTCTCTTGCTGTTTTTTTTGTTCTTTCGTAGATGGAATAAAGCAGATGGCGGCCCTGCCAAGTAAGTCGTGTTTTTCCTGGTTTACTAGAAAGTATAGTCCTCACGTACAGTGCCGCATGTCCCGAGGAGAGCTACACAAGGATACTGCTATTACCCCTCTGAAGCTTCTTCCCTTCCACTTGAGTTCCAGTGGGGTGGCCTCCTCATCCATGTCAACCAAAAGTCATTAATCCAGGTCTAGTTTTGCCTTGTTGCATGCAGGGAGATGTAACGACTCCTTTGCTTTGGGTAAAACCATGACTGCATCAGTCTGGTTGACCTAGGTGAAGTGGCAGCTCTTATTTCAAGGTCCTTCCCTTGGCCTGAGTCTCGCCAGCCATCACAGTGGCACATCTCTGACTGAGACAGAGGACCACTGTTCCCTTTGCTTTCCCCACAGGTGTGACTGTTGTGTGATGGGCAGGGATGTCTGAATACTGCTTTATTCTGAAAATCAGAAAATCCCAACTTCACTCACACAGTGTAACGGTGTTAATTCAGTACCATCCTAGGTTTATGGTGGCAGAGGCGTGAGCCAGTGAAATACCTTGATTGTTCTTAGATGTACTAATACCTCTTAGTGGTAAGAGGTCAGAATCACAGCTGAGAGGTAACAGGTTGGGAAATTAGACATTGTTGCCCTTTGGGTGATCGGTGGGGCACGAGACAAGATCTCAGCTCGGAAACATTTGTTCTCAGTCTGAGAATCTTATTTTTGGACAACAGGAATTGCAGACAGGCTCTTTCTGAAAGGCGGAGAGCAAGCATGTTGTATCAGCAACAGTGGAGCCGTCTGTGTCCGTTTCTCATCTCTGTGCTTCCCAGGAGGGGGTGGAAAGAGGCTAGCTAATGGCAGAACGGTGGCTACTCTCAGCAGCGGGAGGCCATGCTTCAGTACAAAATTATCTTATCCCACCTGGCCACACAATAAACCCTTCTTCTGCATCTCTCACAGTGCAGCAAATTACCTTCACGGCTGTTTTAAAAGGCTTCGTGCTGGGTGCATCACTTGCCACTCATTTTAGCTATTCTAAGTGTTAGAACTGACGACTATTTCTTTTTGTATTTCCCAAATTATAAATGACTTGGTAACAAGGAGAGTCGCTTGCTAAACCCTCCTGAATTATCATTTCTAACTTTGTGATGGTCTGGGGCTACTCAGAGAAGGATGAGTTTTAATGCATCCAAGCACATATAAATTTAGTAAAGCGCCCTCTCTTGTGGTGAGGATCTGAAATGCAGCTGTGGGAAGCCACCAGCCGCTGGGAGACTAGTCATAGGTCAGAAGGTTGCTGGTTCTAGTCTTGATCTCGACTGATTTTCAATGACAAAAGCTGAAAAATAATGGGCAAAAGATTAGTACTGCAAAGATACAAGGGCTTAGAAAAGGAAGCTGAGAGAGAATACCTAAGAAAGCTGACAGGATCAGAGATGACAGTCAAGATGGGAAAAGTTCAAGTGGAAGGAAAAATAACTAAGGCAATCAAACATGGTATTTCACACAGGCATTTTTGAAAGCAGGACATGCAGAGGTGGGATTATGAGACAAGGAGAAACTTGCAGAGTGCAGTTAAAAAAAAAAGAAAGCAAAAACCCTAAACAAATACTTTTGTTAAATATTTGCCAAACAAGGGGCACAGATACATTTGCAAAGTGTTTTTGTGGTAGTGCTATAAATGCTGACCAGTTAAAGAACAGATTGTTTGCAAGGACAGGGGAGTGGAACCAGACTGGATATATTCTGGGATATTAAGGGAGCTCAGGGAGGTTCTAGTAGATCCACTGAATGATCTGTTCAAGAGATCTTTGAGGAACGGAGTGGTTCTGCAGGAGCAGAGAAGGCTGGATATGGTCCCTCTCGAAGGTGCAATAAGCAGCACTGATCCAACAATTGAGCGCGGGTGTAGCGTGGTTCCCGACGCCTGATCCAGGCCCCGGCTGGCCAACCGTGGGTCAGGCGGCAGGGAAGAGGGGGGCCGAGCCACAGCAGCCAGGGGAGAGTGCGGAGAAGACGTCCCCGCAGGCAGGCAGGGGCACGCTGAGCCATCCTCGGGCCTGATTCTGTGTACCACGGGAACATTTCTACTCCCACGGTCCAGAATCAGGTCCTAACGGGCCCTTCTTCACTGGACAGCCCAGACGTATCTCTCTGGGAATCAGGCTCCATGTTACTAGAAACGCAGGAAGGTAAAAAACAGATTTCTACCAATCAGCAGAGAGCTCTAAAGATGATCATTCCTGAGGATCCCAAGGTAGAAAAAACGCTCCCAACACTCCAAACTTTCAAAATTATGCTCCTGAATTGGCTTCTTTGAAAATTTATTAGGGCTGAGTTTCCAAATTTATGCTCAAAATTTCACTGAACTCCTAAATTTAAGAGCATAGAAAGTGGGTGACAACAGGAACAGATTTAGGCCGGTTAAAGAAGTTGGCAGCTTAGTACTGATTCTCAGTACTAGGTTCATAAATTAGGCTCATGAATTTAGGAAAATGAGTGACAGGTCTAAATTTATTAGCTCCTAAATTAAGATGAGTTTTCAGGTGAAAACTTAGGCTGCTATGCTTGGCTGAAAAGAGGGCACACATTTACGAGTCTAATTTAGGACCCTAAATTTATGAGCTCTGGGGGGGGGGGGGGGGGCGGCATACTCAAAGCAATATAACCAGTTAGGAAACCTAGCGTCTGGCCATTCTGGGTGTAGCATGCATGTTAACTGGCCGAGTAACATAAACCGAGTACTGTTAGACACACAAAAGGCTGGCCTAATTTTAGCTATCTCAGCATATGGGATATTCAAATCTGGTGGATTGAAATGTCAATGGCAGCTGCATTATTTGGGATGGCCTCCGCTTTTGAAAATTGGCCTCTCAGCTTCTTTTGAATCTTGGCCCCCATGATCACTAGTCAATACTAGGAGGATTTGAAGGTGCATATAGAGAAAGGAAGTGATAGTGACAGGCAATGGTGAGACCTCATCCAGAACAGGGATGGAACTTATGTTACTATTAACCTGGGTAAATAGATATTTATCCAAGCAAAATAGTTTGTTTGAAAACTGCTCATTTCAAATGCAGTTAATAGTGCACACAGGTTCCTTAGGATGTATGGGCCCAGTATTCAAAGGCCTTATGCTCCTGACTTTGAGGGTTATGCTCCTAAATTGGCCTCTCTGAAAATGTGCTAGGGCTGAGTGCCTAAATATTTTTTTTAAATTTCGCTAAATTTAGTGGCGTGAAACTAGGTAGCAACAGGGGTGGCTTTAAGGCGGGGAAAAGAAGTTGTGACCTTACCATTGATTTTCAGTACTAGGCACCTAAATTAGGCTAATAAATCTAGGCAAATGAATGGCAGGCCTAAATTTAGGAGCTTAAGGGGGGGGGGGGTATTGAAAGACCTTTACATGGTTTGTAGATTTGCAAACCAAGTAAATGCCACTGAGCTGAAAATTCATCGGCACTAACACGATTAGTGCTGCTGATTTTCCAGGAACAAGCAGGAAGTCAGTCCTCACATATGGGTGTCGTTGGCAGTGACAGAGCCCCCGTGGAGCATTTACCCAGCTTTCAAAGAAATCCTTTGGGAATGCTACCATGCATGCGTGATCTCCTTCCCGCCCGAGAGTGCCATCTTGCTCAGTCTCCTTTTTTCCGCGGACGCCTGCCTGTTTGTAATCCAGTGTATGAAGTACTAGTTCCTCCCTGCTGGCATGAGGCTACAGAAAGAAGGTGGGGAGGACCACCTCTTGGTTGGGATGGAAAGGAGACACCACCTTCGGGAGGAATTTGAGATGTATGCAGAGCACTACTCTGTTCTTGTAGAACCTTGTATATAGTGGATCTGCCACCAGGGCCTGGAGCTTGCTCACTCTTCGCAGGTGGCAAGTGGCCAGGACTCAAACGGCAGTTTGGTGAGCTGGGAGAGCACCACACTGAGGTCCCACTCTGCCGCTGGAGGACAGAGAGGGGGATTGGATTACAGGAGGCCCTGAAGGAACCTGGAGGCCAAGGGCTAGCTTGAGAGGGGTTTTCCCTCAATCGAGTAGTGGTGAACGCTATGGCGCTCAGATCCACCTTCACTGAGTTAGATTTTAGTCCGGTATGTGACAGGTGCAGTAGGTATTGAAGCACTAGTTGCACATGGCAGGAGAAGGAATTCTCCTCTTTTTCCACACACCAGGCGGAGAACCTTCTCCACTTAAAGGCATAAGCCCATCTGGTGGAGGGTTTTTGAGAGGCCAGTAGGATCTCTTCAACATCTCCTGGAAGACTGAAAGGGGCCAATGCTACACTTTCAGCAGCCATGCTGTTCGACTCCAAATTGGGGTGCAGGAGGGAGCTCTCCTCCTGGGACAGAATGTCCAAGGCTCGGCCCAGAGGGACTGGGAATGCTACCGACAGGGAAAGCAGCAGAGAGAGCCAAGGTTGCCTGGCCCACCTGGGGGCAATAAGTATGACTGATGCCCCTTCGTTCTGGACCTTGAAGAGGGTCCTGGCGACCGGGGGGGGGGGGGTCGGTGGGAACGCATAGAGTAGGCCCTCAGACCACAAGATCGGGAAGGCATCTGCAGCCACTCTCTCTCCAGGTGCGGCTGATGAAAGCAGAAGCAGGGTAGCTGTATCTTGCCCAGAGAGGTGAATAGGTCCATCACAGGCCTGCCCCAGAGGTGGAAGAGCTGCTTCATTAGTCTGGGGTTTAAGCACCAATCGTGTGGGCGAAGGACTCCGCTCAGCCTTTCTGCTAGGCAGTTGCCCTGGCTCAGGAGGTACACCGCTCACAGGAGCATGCTGTTGTGTGCTGCGGAGAGAAGGGCCACCACCTCCTGGCAGAGGGAGTATGAGCCTGTGCTACCCTGCTTGTTGATATAAAACATGGCAACCTGGTTGTCCATCTGGATCAGCACAGGTCGGTGTCGCAGGCAATGGCGGAATGCTCGTAGGGCCAAGAAGTTGCCCTGAGCTCCAAGAGATTAATCTGTAGAAGTGACTCCTCTGGAGACCAGCTGCCCTGTGTGCAGCGGTCTCCACAATGTGCCCCCCAACCCAGGAGGGAGGCATCTGTGGCATGGGTGCCTGGAAGGGCATTCCCACCTGAAGGTGGCTTAAGCTTCGCCACCAGCTGGTGGGTAACCCTGACCCTGTCCCGTAGCCTGCCCGTGGCCTGAGTCCACTGTGAGCGTAGGCTCCCTGGGTGGTCCACATGTGCGTAGGCTCCCTGGGGCGGTCCACGTGACATGGACTGTCAAGGCCATATGGCCCAGTAGGCAGAGGAGGAGATGAGCCGGCACTGACTGGCGGCATTAGAACATAAGAACATAAGATATGCCATACTGGGTCAGACCAAGGTCCATCAAGCCCAGTATTCTGTTTCCAACAGTGGCCAATCTAGGTCATACGTACCTAGCAGTTTCCCCAAGGGACACAGGTTCCACAATGCTTGTATTGGTTCAAGCATTGATATCCTGGGTCCCTTCTTAATAATGGTTTATGGACCTTTCCTCCAGGAACTTGTCCAAACCTTTTTTAAACCCAGCTACACTAACAGCCTTTACTACATCCTCCGGTAACAAATTCCAGAGTTTGATTACACGTTGAGTGAAAAAATATTTTCTTTTATTAGTCTTAAATAGTTTACCCTGTAGCTTCATTGCATGTCCCCTAGTCTTTCTATATTCTGATAAGGTAAACAATCGATCTACGTTTACCCGTTCCACTCCGTTCATTAATTTATAGACTTCTATCATATCTCCCCTCAGCCGTCTCTTTTCCAGGTTAAAGAGCCCCAACCTTTTTAGCCTTTCTTCATAGGAGTAGCCTTCCATCCCCTTTACCATTTTGGTGGCTCTTCTCTGAACCTTTTCTAAAATTGCTATATCCTTTTTAAGATATGGCGACCAGAATTGCACACAATATTCAAGGTGCGGTCTCACCATGGAACGATATAGAGGCATTATAATATCTTTTGTTTTATTTTCCATTCCTTTCCTTATCATACCTAGCATTCTATTGGCTCTCTTGGCCGCCGCTGCACACTGGGCCGAGGGTTTTAACATGGTATCCACAAGGACGCCTAAATCTTTTTCTTGGGTGGTGGTTCCTAATGTGGAACCTTGCATCGTGTAACCATAGTTTGGGTTGTTCTTCCCTAGGTGCATAACCTTGCACTTCTCCACATTAAATTTCATCTGCCATTTTGATGCCCAGTCTTCCAATTTATCAAGATCCTCTTGCAATTTTCCACAATCCTCCTGGGTTTTAACAACTTTAAATAGTTTTGTGTCATCAGCAAATTTGATAACCTCACTCGTTATTCCACTTTCCAGGTCATTTATGAATATGTCAAAAAGCAGCGGACCCAGCACAGATCCCTGGGGTACACCACTATTCACCTTTCTCCATTGGGAAAATTGGCCATTTAGCCCTACCCTCTGCTTTCTATCTTTTAACCAGTTCCTGATCCACAGTAGTACACTGCCTCCTATCCCATGACTCTTTAGTTTTGCCAAAAGTCTCTCATGAGGGACCTTGTCAAAGGCTTTCTGAAAGTCCAGATACACAATATCAACCGACTCACCTTTGTCCACCTGTTTATTCACTCCTTCAAAAAAACATAACAGATTAGTAAGACAAGATCTTCCTTGTCTAAAGCCATGTTGGCTGTCTCCCATTAGGTCATGACTATCTATATGCTGAGTAATTTTATTCTTTATGATGGTTTCTACCATTTTTCCCGGTACTGACGTCAGGCTCACCGGTCTGTAGTTTCCCGGATCACCCCTCGAACCCTTTTTAAAAATTGGTGTTACATTGGCGATCCTCCAATCCTCAGGTATTAGAGATGATTTTAATGATAGTTCACAGATTACTGATAGCAGGTCTGCAATCTCAAATTTCAGTTCTTTCAACACCCTTGGATGTATACCATCCAGCCCAGGTGATTTGCTACTCTTCAGTTTATCTAATAGTTGTAGGACATCTTCCCGATGTATCGATATTTCCTTCAATTCTTCCACACCTTTAAATACCACTTCAGTCGTGGGTAACATCCCTACATCTTCCTCAGTAAAGACCGAAGCAAAGAATTCATTCAGTCTCTCCGCTATCGCCTTGTCGCCTCTTAGTGCTCCTTTAACCCCTTTATCATCTAATGGACCAACTGACTCTCTCACGGGTTTTTTGCTACGAATGTACTTGAAAAGGTCTTTATTTCGCGTTTTTGCTTCCGCAGCAAGCTTCTTCTCAAATTCTCTCTTTGCCTGCCTTATCAATGCCTTGCATTTGACTTGCCAGTGCTTGTGCTGTTTCCAGGTTTCATCATTTGGCTCTTTTTTCCATTTCTTGAAAGATGCTCTTTTGGCAACAACAGCCTCTCTGACCTCAGCTTTAAACCATGCTGGCAATTTTTTGGACTTCCTTCCACTTTTCTTAAAGCTTGGAATACAGCTGGTCTGGGCTTCCAAGATAGTATTTTTCAACAACACCCAAGCTTGATGTACGTCTTTAACCTTTGCAACTGCTCCTTTTAGTTTTTTCTTAACTGTTTTCCTCATTCTATCATAGTCTCCCTTTCGAAAGTTAAAGGGTAGTACTGTGGATTTCCTTACTATCCCTCCTCCACTAATTAAATCAAAGGCGATCATGCTATGATCACTATTGCCAAGTGGCCCCAACACCCTTATCTCTTGCACTACATCTGGTGTTCCACTAAGGACTAGGTCTAATATTGCTTCCCCTCTGGTCGGTTCATGAACCAGCTGCTCCATTGTACCTCTCCTGCCAGTTGCCTGAGGCATTCTGCCCTTTCTCTGGGGAGGACTGCCTTGACTTGTAGTGTCGAGCTGAGCACCTATGAACTCCAGGTTTTGAGTTGGAGAGAGGTGGGATTTGGGGTAGTTGCTGATGAACCTCAGGTGTCACAGGAGGAGGGTTGCAAGCTCTGAAGCCTGACTGACCTCTGAGGCCATACTGCCCTGATGAGTCCAGGTAGGGAAAGATGAAAGCCCCTTTTAGGTGCAGGTGGGCGGCTACCATCGCTAGGCATTTGGTAAAGACCCTTGGTGAGGAGGCGAGACCGAAGGGTAGCACCCTGTACTGGTAGTGCCCTCCTCCCACCACGAACCATAGGTACTGTCTGTGAGAAGGATGGATCAGGATGTGAGTATACGCATCCTTTAGGTCCAAGGAGCACCGCCAATCTCCCTGGTGGAGGTAAGGCAGCAGGGTTCCAAGGGAGAGCATCTTGAACTTCTCCCTTACCAGAAACTTGTTTAAGTTTCTCAGCTCTAGAATGGGCCTGAGGCCCCCAGTTCTCTTTGGGACAAGGAAGTATCTGGAGTAGAAGCATTTTCTTCATAGGTGTTTGGGTACAGCCTTCTTCTTACAGTGAACCCAGGCCCATCACAAAGCTCCTCAGCTTTTTGTGTCTTTTGACCCCGGCAGACTGGGGCTTTCCGTGACTAAGCAAACTCTGCTCACTTGGGTGGCAGACTGTATTGCCCTCGCTTATGAATGAGCTGGCCTCTCCTTTAAGCACCGGATCACAGCGCATCACGTAAGGGCGATGGCCATGTCTGATGCCAATTTCGCTCAGTGCTGGTGACAGAGATCTGCAAGGCCACCATATGGTCTTCAATTCATACGTTACCAGCTCACTACTGCCTGGAGAGTGAGTCCCTCAAGGACAGTACCTTTGGCCAGGAAGTACACCATAATATTCTTGGGGTATAGGCAACTCCTGCCCTCCGACCCTTCTGTATTCAGGCTACCAGAGTGATAGTGTCGCTGGAAGCTAGGGTCTTGCAGAGTCTCTCAGTGGGGACTCACCTTCAGCTAATTGACTCAATCACCATTGGTGCTGTTATGATTCAGTCCTCGGCAGCCTGGAGCTAGAGAGTCACATATATGAGGACTGACTTCCTGCTTGTTCCTGGAGAAAGCGTAGTTACTCACCTGTAAAGGTGTTCTCCAGGGACAACAGGAATCAGTCCTCACAACCCTCCCTCCTCCCCTGAGAGTTGCCTCTCTACATTGTTTAATTTTACTGCCATCCTAGCTATGTCATCTGACTGAGCAAGATGGCGCCCTTGAGCAGGAAGGGGACCACGCATGCGTGGTAGCATGTCTCAAAGGCTTTCTCTGAAAGCTGGGGAAATGCTCCAAGCGGGCTGCATCAGCGCCGACATCACCCATATGTGAGGACTGATTCCTTCTGTCCCTGGAGAACACCTGTTACAGGTGAGTAACTATGCTATATCCACTGATGCCACTGCTAGACGTCCCAGTGCTAAGCAGTTAGCATCAGGGCGTGTCGGGACCATTCAGGGGTGGAGCAGAAGCGGCACCCATCGCTAACCAGGCAGCAGCGATATTGAGCCACTGCCTGGGTAGCAACACGTGGGAAATGCTCCATATCACTGCTGCCCGGTTAGCTTCTGGGTTCTGCGGAGACCCGCTTATTCAATGCTGGTGGCTGGATATAGCCCTGGCATTGAATATCCGGGGTTAGATTTCAGCGGCAATGGCTAGGTGCTTCAGAAGCACTAGCCACCACTGCTGAATATTCTCCCTATAAATTTTAAGCTCAGAAATTAGGCTGAATTTTTGGCTGAAAACTTAGGGCCCCCTTCTGATTGGGACACATCGGGCCCTTCTGGACATCCAAAATCTGGACAGGCTGGATTTGCACCCGATTCTGTACCTGCGGGAACTAGTTCCACTGGGAGCAGAATCAGGTACAAAGGGCCTGGATGGGCAGGATGTGCTCCGATTCCTCCCCATTGCACGTCCAACCCTCCCAATTCTCCTGCATGGAGCCTCAGTGCCGTGGCATCCTGTCGCCATGCTTTGGGACACCATGCTACACCACACAACAGCAAAATAGCTTCCCCCCTCCACCCCTGACTCCCAGAGGGGCCTGCCAAGGCCTGGATTGGGCAATGGGGATCCCCTGCCCTGCTCACCTGGTTGGGGGGGTTCTGCCATGATGGCCGCCATCCTCAGCGGGACTTATTCCACCTCCAAGGTGGGATAAGTCCCCCGTCTAACTCTTCAACCCTGGATGTACAGGGCTGCGACTGGAATCGACTCTGTACACCTGTGGTCATGGGCCCACTTCTACCCCACCCTCACTCCTCCTCTGGCCCTTGCTGCTGTATGTGCGGGGAGCCTGGAGGTGGGAATTCGCTCCTTTCAAACAGCGTGGGTTGGACGTCCAAGATGGACATCTACCCTTGCTATTCACAGATCAGAATGACCCCCTTAAGCTCCTAAGTGGGGCTGAAAATAGGTCACAAATTTAGGAGCCTAAATCTAGAAGCTTGACTTTTTTGAATATTGGGCCCTGTATTTTTAGCTGTGGGATAAGGAGGCCTTACTATGTGCGTGCTAAAGTCAGGAGCGGGAAACTGTGTGTGTGTATATTCAGGGTCCAACATTCAAAGGGGTTAACATGGTTAGTGCCGCTGAATATACGCAGCTGCCACTGCTGCACAGTGGGGCATTCCTGGGGGATGGGGGGTGGCACTCGTTGATAACTGGGCAGCAGAAATACTGAGCCGTTGCCCGGTTATCACTAAGCAACGAAAGTCAGGCACAATCAAGGCTGGCCTAACTTTCGCCACCGAAGCTAACTGAGCTGCGGCTAAATATCACCGCTTCACGGCAATGCGGGTAACTTCCCCAGCACCTGCACGACTACAAGATGCAAGTAGACAGGTTATTTTTGCGTGTGTACTGTGCTTTTTCTTATTTTGAAAGAAGGAACTACATGGCTAGTTGCTCTTTGAAAAATGTCCCAAAGTATGTGCATATAAACTCCCGGCTCAGTTTGCAACTGTGTGATCTGTTTAAACAGTGTCCTTGTGGAGGGTAAACTGTGCCTAGCTAACGTCATTTTTACGAGCCTCTTTTACTCCTAGTTCATAAAGTCAAATACGCGCGCTCTTGACTTCATAAAATACTTTCTTAAGTGGCAGAAACTATGCCTTAAATTAAGAAGTGATCACTTACACCAGCCCTACAAGCTGGTCTAAATGAATGCGCCATAGCAATTATATTATTCCGTAATCTGCACACGTACTTGCTTGCAGCGTCCATGTGTACGCCAGCAATGAGAGAATGCACCATGCAAACAGCAGGCATACTTTTACACTAGCCAGTATCTTCTAAGAGGTCATAGATGTATAGAAGTGGATAAAATATAGACTTTTGCTTGCATTGTTGACATCTGAAAATAGGTGTCTCCTTACAAAATTGCCCCATTTTGTACAATTTTGCAGGCCGTACCTCTGACAGGATATGAATATGGTGGAAGTGGTCTAGAGAAGGATTAACAAAATGATGCAGGATCTACAGACCCTCAGATCTTATGAAATGAGACTTATAGATCTAAATAGGTCCTCCGCACGCATCCAACTGATAGTTAAAACCTGCTGTTTCTTTCTCTACATCAACAAGATCTGCCTATTCCTCTCTGAACACACTGCTAAGACACTTATCCACTCCTTAGTCACCTCCCGTCTGGACTATTGCAATCTCCTCCTTGCTGGTCTCCCTCTGAATCATCTCTCTCCCTTTCAGTCTGTTCAACACTCTGCTGCGCGGCTAATCTTCCGCCAGCCTCATCATGCTCATATTACCCCTCTTCTCAAGTCACTTCATTGGCTCCCTATCAGTTTCCGCATCCAGTTCAAACTTCTCCTGCTGACCTATAAGTGCATTCGCTCTGCAGCTCCTCACTACCTTTCCTCTCTTATCTCTCCCTACACCCCTCTTTGGGAACTCCACACTTCTGGCAAACTGCTTCTATCTGTGCCCTCCTCTTCTATTGCTAACTCCAGACTTCGCTCCTTTCACTTTGCTGCTCCTTACACCTGGAAATACCTACCTGAGTCTGTACGTCAGGCACCTTTGCTGACTCTTTTCATATCCAGGCTGAAAACTCACCTCTTTGCTGCCGTTTTCGGATCTTGACTCACCTGATCTCCTTTGTGTTTCCTCACCATTCCCCCTAGATGTATCCCATGTCTACAGCTACTGTTTGTCTGTCTTGACTAGATTGTAAGCTCTGATGATCAGGGACTGTCTTTTTACATGTGTCTGTGTACTCAGTAGTGGTAGTAGTATACGCTAGAGGACAAAGAGAGGGGGAGTCAAACACCTCAAAGCCAGAGATCAACTAAAGCCCATGGCATTGTAAAAGGAAGGCAGAATAGATGAGTCTTATGTTTGTTTCTACTGTACATCACACACAATAAGCAAGTCTTTCTCAAAAGAAGGGCGCACAAGTACCAAATATCTTGCTGTGAAGCTCCAGGGGCTCCTGTGTATCCGTGAGCAGCATCAACAGATGCATGGAACAGCCTCCTAGGAGAGGTGTTGAAGGTAAAATAGATAGGAATAGAACTCAAGAAACCCCGAGAGAAGTAGCGAAGGTCCCTAATGAAGGCGTTAGGGAGAAGCCAGAGGATATCAGCACCAGGAATGACATTAGGCAGGCTAGATGACCTCTTTGCTTCTGTGTCCCTTCATGTTGTCACTTGATTTCCTGAAGTGGAAAGAGATTGAACGTCTTCAGGTCAGAGAGAGAGAATATGTAAATAAGACATGTTGCATGTTGTATTTCCTTCAGTAAACATTGTGCTGCCATTCTAAGCCCAAGTCTAAGTCTTAGAGATGGGTGAGCCGAGATGCATGCTGGAATTCTGTCCCCAGTTTTGGCCCAGATTTCTAAATTCAGGTGTGACCTGGTTCAAATTGAAATCCAGTTTATTAAATCCACCTTGTGATCACAGGAGCATTCAGACTGTGAAATGTTTTGATTTGAATTAAATGTGTTGGGTCATGTTTTCAATGTAGGTTGGCTCAAAGTTGCCCTGTGTTCCAAGAAGAGAGATTAGGTAACGAGATTCTTCACTATAAACAGTTTTCCCATCTACACCTCCACTTTAACAGTAACACATCAAGTAAGCCTCCAGCTCACAGAGTCAAGTCAAAACCAGTGCATCAAATTTAAGTTGTAGTGGGCAGGGGCGGCCCAAGGGGGGTGCGGGGCCATGTGCGGAGACTCAGTGTGGGCCTCATTTGCATAAGGGGCCTCATTTGCATAAATATTTGCATAATGTTACCATACACTAACTTTTAGTAAACATGCTTCTTCATAAGTGTATGGATAAAGAAAGACTAAAAGATTTCTACATTACTATAATCCAGTGCCAACCGTCAGGCACATTAGGAACTACTACAAACACTGCCCATTTAAACCCATAGCAAACCTGCCGTATCGTAACAGCACTACAAGGACTCATAAAACACCATACCATATCTATCAAAAGGCAACACTGCAAATATTAAACCAATACATTTCAGAGAATAACAATACATGACCTACTGGGGAAAGAGAACAAGTGGCAATGTCAAATAGGAATTTCATAAACAGAATACCTCAGCTCAGTTACACATGCAGAACATAGACCATCACCAAACAAGGAATCACAATTTAGAAACAGGAAGACAATAATTAAACTGGGAACCCCAAAAGCCAAACTTGGAATGTACAACACTGTAGAACTAAAACTATAAATTAATTTCCTCTTGTACTAAACAAAGCGCAGACGTTAATGATGCACATTTCCCAGAGCTGACATATTCCAGTTAATAAATTCAAAATAAAGAGATATCTGTACCTTTTGTGCATTTTTTTTCAGTTGCAATTGTTCCAGCCACTTTCTTCTGGTTTATTTGTGTCTATTGCTAACTCTCCATCGTCTGCTGTCCATTTGTCCTTTCATCACTCTTCTAGTTTTTTTCCATTCTACCTCTACATCTGTTTTAACATACTAATCTTTCTCCTTTTGCTCTTTCCTCATTCCTATTTCATCCACTCAAATTTGACCCCTCCATCCTCAATCCCCACTTACTCTCCCAACACCCGGCCAATTGTAGATTTTTCTTCCCTCCCACACAAAATATTTTTCCCCTCTCCATTTCACTCTCCCAGCCCCATCCCCTTCTAATCTCCCCCAACATCAGCTCCCTTCTAGTTCCAGCCCCACCCAGTATCCGTTCCCTTCTAGTCCCCCCAGCAGCCCATTTCCAGTCCTAGCTCCCCCATCCATTTCCAGTCCTATACGAGTCCCTTCATCAGCTCATTTCCAATACCAGCCTCCCATCAACCCATTTCTAGTCCTTTCCTAGCCCCACCATCAGCCCATGTCAAATCCTAGCTCCCCTCCACTCAGCCCATTTCCAATCCAAGCCCCCCATGAGCCTACTTCCAGTTCTAGCCCCTCCATGAGTCCATTTCAATCCAAGCCCCCACCACAGCCCATTTCCAATCTTAGCTCCCCCCAACACCCAATTCCCAGTCCTATCCTAGCCCCTCCATCAGCCCATTTCCTGTCCTAGCTCCCTCCCATAAGAGCCCATTCCAAGCCCCCCTTCCCATCAGCTATTTGCAGTTCAAGCCCCCTTCCACTCAGCCCATTTCCATTCCAAGCCCCGTCCCCATCAGCTATTTACAGTTCAAGTCCTCCACTTCCCCTCAGCCCATTTCCATTCCAAGCCCCCGTCCCCATCAGCTATTTACAGTTCAAGCCCCCTTCCACTCAGCCCATTTCCATTCAAAGCCCCCCTCCCCATCAGCTATTTGCAGTTCAAGCCTTCCCTTCCACTCAGCCCATTTCCAGTCCTAGCAACCCCCAACCCATTACCAGTCCTAGCCCCCCATAGCCTATTAACAGTCCTAAGCCCCCATCAGCCCACTCCCAGTCCTAATCCCACTAGCCCATTTCCAGTCCTAACCCCCCATCACCCAATTTTCAGTTTAAGCCCCCCATAGCCCATTACCAGTCCTAATCCCATCAGCCCATATCCAGACTTAGCTCCCCCATAGCCCATCACCACTCCTACCTAACCCCCCCCCCCCCCGCCCAGGGAAAATTTAAAATAAAAAAACTGTCTGCTGCTGCTGCCGGGGCCGCGGCGGCAGAATCGAGTGTGCCGCGGGGCCCCCCCTGCCCGGCAGAGCCTGCCCTCCCCTGAATCAGCTCCCTCTTTGCAGCTGCAGTCACACACACCGGCTTTCAGAGCGCAAAGGGACAGTTTCCCTTTCGCAGCTCTGTTAAGCCCGCAGGGGCTGATGGGAACTTCCCATCAGCCCCCGCGGGCTTAACAGAGCCGCGAGGGAGAAACTCTCCCCTCGCGCTCTGACAGCCAGCGTGTGTGACTGCAGCTGCAAAGAGGGAGCTGATGCAGGGGAGGGCAGGCTCTGCCGGGCAGGTGGGGCCCCGCGGCACACTCGATTCTGCCGCCGCGGCCGCGGCCCCGGCAGCAGACAGTTTTTTTTTATTTTAAATTTTACTTTTAGATCAGAATGTTTTTTGCACGGGGCCCCCTGAAACGCGGGGCCCTGTGCAAAAAACATTCTCGCTCAATGGACGGGCCAGCCCAGGTAGTGGGCTGAAATTTTGTTGAGTTCCCCAAGATTCAGACTGATCAAAATGCCATGATGCTGGAATCGTCTTTGGCTTAAGTACTGTTTTGTAAACATAGGAAACAAGATTCTTTATACACTGTGATTCTTTTAATTGGACCAAGTAAAGAATTATCCAAAGGTGAAATAATCTGAGGCAGATGGAAACACACCATTTCTGTCTATGAAACTGTGACTGACTTATACACAGTTTACATAGCTCTACATACTGTAGATATTCGCAGACAGGCAAACTTTACAAGAGTATTTCTCAGTTCTAGTAACCATCTTGGCTTTGGAAACCGGGGTCTTCTTAGTCTTTGATCATGTCCGTCAAACCAGTATAAGAGTTAACCAGGGATGATGATGCCCCTGGGATTCCATGGCTTCGGTCAGTCCCTTCAGATGAAGAACTGCATATATTACACTCATTTCCTTTTTGTCTTTCTTTTCCTCACCCAGGCTCTTTGGATTTGTGGCCCGAAAACAAGGCAGCACAACTGACAATGTCTGTCATCTCTTCGCTGAGTTGGACCCCAATCAGCCTGCTACTGCTATTGTCAACTTTGTGTCAAGGGTCATGATTGGCTCCCAGAAGAGATGAGCCAATGAGGTCTTTCTTGCCATGAATTTTTTTGGTTGCTGTTGTTGCTAAAGAAGGACTTGGAAAGGATCCAAGAAGGAGAGAGCGAATGTGCATTGTGGTAGAAGGAAGTGAATTGGGGAATGTCTGATTTGTGGAGAGGGGTGGTGTAAACAATTAAGTGAAAAGGAAATGATATCAGTGAATTTCCTGTTGAAGGGAATACAAGTAAAAGCAAAGTTGGGTTATTTGAAGACTGAAATCGGTGTGGCTGTTGGATCAAATTAGAAATCACATGAAGTAATGGTGGATTCAGACCATCAAATATATATTCATTTTTGAACCAAAAGTAGATGCTGCCTTAAAAAGAAACCAAAATACAGATTTTTTTTGAAAAACAATAGCTCCTTGCTTAAGCAAGAACTCCTTCAGTCAGTTGTATGTAAAGGTAGGTTTTCCCAGACCTGCATCATGAAGAAGACCACCATTGTCAATCAACAATACAATCCAGAATGTTCCCAGGCATTAAAGAGGCTTTCCTAGTGTCCATCAAAAGGTTATCCATTCTTGATAAGCACACAGTCATCTTTTTCTTCACATGGAGGCTGTATCGTGGCATATATCCTGAAGCACTATAATAGTAGATTTCATGGCGCAACCTATATTTTATCCTCTGTGAAAAGAGCATGGGCACCTCAGAGCTACCAGTCCATCAGCTTTATAACACCTGCTTCCTGTAAGGTCGTAGCTCATGTTACAATGCATTCTGGGGTTTTAGGTGCTAGAATGACTTTTATGACTTACCTAGAAATCTTTCACTTACAACCCAATGTATTTTGAGGCCTGTAACCAGGGCTTTTTTTGAGGGGCTCTCACTAATACTGAGTACCAACACCTTTTTTATTACCAGCTAAAAGGGACCCCTGGTTCTCACGTTTTCATGAAAGAGCACTGCATATAAGTACCGGCACCTTTTCTGCTTGGAAAGAAAATCTACTGTATGTAACCATTGCCTTTTTAACCCTAACTTTGCATTGCTTTTTGGGACAGGTATTTAGTTTTTCCTGTTACTACAGAAATGCATTTTGGGCTAGGGAGTCTAATATTTTTATTCACATTTAGTCGTTCTGTACCATGCACGCATAAACGCACAGGGCGTTCTGACAGCCTCTAACTATCCTGCCACATTTGACCATGCTTTTTCTCTGTAAGCAGGACCTCAGCTCATAGAACGCTGTGGTTAGAAAGCCAGTGATGGAACCATATGTCAGCGAGAAGCTGCCGATGACCTCCATTAGCTTTGCTTACTACAAAGTCACTTCTGAGACAGGCTGAGCTAGTATGGTTTTACTCCATTCTGTGTAAGGACCTGTAGTCCTGATCTTATAGCTGCAAGTCAATTTATGCCATAACAAATAATCTGGCTTGGCTCAACCAGTTCCTGATGTTCCACAGCCATCTAGTAACCCTAGAAGCTAGTGGGACCACTCCTTGTGTGTCACATTGGCCTTTGCAGAGCACATACTGTAGTAGAAATGTATCAGAAATAGTCGTCAGAACACAGGAGAAACCCCCCCCCCCTCGTCTTGTGGCAGCTTCCAGCACACGCGTGCAGTAAGCATCCTTTCAGTTGATCCAAGAGCACACCCCGATTTCACGATTCTGAATCTGCTTATCAATCACCCCTGGTCCACAGAGGCTGGATTTGGACACAGATCACAGCCAGAAGGACCTGACAGTGTTATAAAGCTTTGCTTTGGCTTTCGAAGTCTGTATTTTGTGACCCTGAACTGAAATGCTAAGGTCGGAGGGGAAATGGGAAGAAGAGGTGCTTCAGGGGAGATTTCTGTCCCTTCATTTTTGACTGTTACCTTTTTAAAATGATTTCTTTTCGTACCGTATTGTGGATCTTTATATACCTGGTCCTTTCAGCTGCACTTTATTGCAGCAGTAAGCAGGGGGTGGAGTGGGAAATAGAACATAACAGCTATGGCAGCATCTGATGAGAGTAATTGTTGGGGGGGGGGGGGAGATTGGCATCGGCAATATTTTACACCAAAGGGTATGTGTATGTGTGGATTTTCAGACAGCACTGAGCTAGTACAGTTTGTCGAATTCCCTAGAGTATCACCTCCTCTGTCCCCGTTGGCTTGGATTTCTAGATGTTCATTATTATCGTGCTATGAGGCTCGTGGGGGTTTTTAGCATGTTACACTTTCTTGTACGGTTAT
Source organism: Ichthyophis bannanicus (assembly GCA_033557465.1). Classification (NCBI taxonomy): domain Eukaryota; kingdom Metazoa; phylum Chordata; class Amphibia; order Gymnophiona; family Ichthyophiidae; genus Ichthyophis; species Ichthyophis bannanicus. Next base: position 810,645,669 of record CM066036.1, read on the forward strand.
TTAATACGGCCACAGTCCTTGGTTTTTGAAGGTTGGGGGAAGGATTAGCTCTCCTTCCTAAATCTCACTTTCATCTATCTGTGCCGTAATGGTGCCCTACATGTAATATTGTAAGTCCAAGAGAATGCGCTGTTAGGTACCCCGTCCACACACACACACACGCCCGGTCATGAATAATTTTCAAGATATCAACAGAATTGTGGGATTGACATCTTGAGATCCCTTCCAGCTCTTCTGGAAGGGACAGAGCAGGTTAATCAGAGGATCCTATCTAACGACCAAGATATAACAGACGGCGGGAAGACAGAAATATCTATAGGAACATTTCATTGCAAGGTCACAGCCTACAGCATTCATAAAAATGAATTGAGGTAGTTATACCATCTCGAACACAGTCCAGACATCCCAATCACTCATGCAGAAGCAATGTCTTGATACTGATAGATAATATATATATATGAAATATACTGACAAAATACTGTCAGCTAATCAAATTTAAAAAGGTCAATTTACAAAAAATACCCTAAATATTTATTTTTGCCATATTGCTTTCTGTGTATCTTTGCTCCTATATACAGATCTTGTATAGATTATGTATAACTAAATGCATAAAAAGAGTCTTTGTATCCGCAAGCTGGGCAGGTTTGGACAGACTGCACTTACTTTAACAAATATTAAGATGTGCTAGGTATAACGTCGATCTGCTGTTTTATTTTTTTTGTCTTGGAGGAGGGGGGAGTTGGCTTTTACTCTGTCCCTTCTATCATGCCTGGTGTAAGTGACGATGGTGGGGTATGAGAGTAACACAAAAGTATTGGTGTGTGTGTGTGTGTGTGTGTGGCTGTGTGTGAGTGCATCTGAAGGAAGATTTTTGTGTCGCATTGAAAAGGGAGTTTGTGCATATGCTGGCACTTTTTAGGTAAGCATCGGCCGTGGCGCAATGATTCATGCCCAGCTTCTCCACCCCTCGGCATGTTCCACTGGGATTTACGACCTGAAAGATGGAGCTTCTGACACCAGGATTCTGGACAGCTAGCGGTTACTGAGGTCAACGTCAAGTCCATTACAGCGCTTTGAGTCTTTCTGGTTGCCAGAGTTGGATGTTCTCAGAAATGTTCTAAATTGATGTGGACGTCAAGAGCAAAGGTCGGCACTGACTAGGTACCCACATCTGAGTTACTACACCCACTTTGCACAAATTCTGGTCAGCTTCTTGTCATCCATGAACATTTTAAGAAACAGACATGACTTCTGAGTTCTTGGCCTTAGTTTTGAGCAACTGTCATCCATCTAAGCTTATGCTACATGATTTACAGGTTAGCAGCAACCTCGGCCTTGGATGCAACACACTCAATCTTATAGCTGTTTAACATCTGGGCATGTCATTTGGGGCTCCTCCATTGGAAGCCAGATGTAAGTACAGTCAACAGGGCCTTGTGTCAGCTTATGGAGTCCCTTGTAGGCTTTTCAAATGAATCAGCACCTTTAAAGAAATTCTGGCAAGGACAACTGTGTCTGCTTGACTTTTGAGAAGAAGGCAATTCCGTTCTGAATGCAAAGACAGTTATCTCCTGATTTAATCTTCTTGCCTTCTTTGTATCTTTTGTCCACCATATTTTGGCTGAAGAGAAACTGCACCTGCAATTGTGAGGATTTGTAGTAGCTGGAGTGCAATTGCATTTATTTCCTACACGCCTTCCCTCTTGCCCAGCTCTCTCTCACTGCCTGCCCACTGTCGGTCTTATTCCTAGTATCCTTTCCCTTCGTCTAAGAGCTGGTTTAATCCTTCTGAATTGGTTTTTTTTTTTTACCTTATTAAGGAATAAAACCGTGTGCACCTTTTTGGTATGGCTCTGACCTTTATTCTTAAACTTCTCCTTCCCCAAGGCCTGTCTTTTAATTGCTTATGCTGTACTCATGCTTGTCTCAGGGTATTGCTAGTTACATTTTGGAGAGAACATGACCGGCACGCTGGCCCCCCTGATGCACTAGGACCATGGAAGTGCCTAAGACCTCAGGCCCTGCTGTACATTGCAAAACATGAGACTTAGAAGCTCATTCATATTCACATAAAGCAGACCTTACAGTTGGGCATGTAAACTGTTCACGTAACCTTCTGACTCAGCGAGTTTGGAAACTAGTTTGAAGCTGAAAACGGCAGTCTATCGCATCCATCATGAGGTGTGTTTCAGTTTTAAAACTGGCTTTAGGTCAGCGGAGTGAAAGTGAAACTAGGACTGTGCCAAACTGCAAAGTAGAATTTAGTATTAGCAGAAAAGAAAAATGTTTGTGGCTGAAAGTAATCTGGTAACGCCGCTGGCAATATTAAGATTGGTATTCCACAAGCACATTGATAGATCTGGTTTGTTCTAACTTCTGACCAAATTTTTACAGAAAGCAGTAGTCCTGCAAGTTTAGAATACTTTTTATAACAAATATTTGCAATACTTTATGACCCAAAATGGCTTGCTGCTTCCTTGTGAATACAGTACAATGCCTTCCCCGACCTCTAGTACTCTTTCAAGGACACTGTGAGATCAGATCTGCACTGCTGCATAGGAGGGGGCAGACACTGTCCCAGAATCTGCCTGAGAAGGCTTCCTGGGTTTTTCCATTCCTTTGGGATGGGTCAGGGCTTTGTTTACATGCTCGCTAGTATGGAATCCGATGTTTGCAGATGAACGCAGAGCAATATGTTTATAACACTGAAGTATATGACGAGTAACCCACTGAAAACACAAGTCACGATACACACACGCATATCTATAAACAGTTGTATAGTCTATGCTTTTTCCAAAGATGATGATATAAAATGCACTTTTTCACAAAAATTGTTCTTTGTAAACTACCGTACCTGCCTTTATAGAGCCACATGCTTGTAGATTTGTTTTTGGGTTTTTTTTAATTGTGAAAAGGAATTACAATATTATTGTGGCATATTTTAAGACCAAGTTTGGAAATTGTTTTAAGCCACTCTACTAATGATAGTAGTAATGTCTGGGGTCAGGAGTACATTTTTGTTTTTCAGTAGTCTTTCTTTGACATTATTGATTGACTTTTTGCCAAGATGAACATTGCCACCTTCTGATTCTTTTAACTTCCTGTAATGTGATCTCTACATTTCCTCTCACAGAAGGTTGACTAACAAGCCAGGAGAAAGTAAGAAAACAGCTACATGAGAAGTTGAAAAGAGCAGGAAAATATGGCCCATGACTTGGAATAGAACTGACAATGCTGCCGTTTGGAGAGTCTCTTTCCCTCTTCCCCCAGACCTTAACTGCGCTTAGAATGATTTTGGTTTGCTTTAAAAACTGCACTGGCTTTGCAGGCAAGTCTAATGTAAAATAGTTTGTACCTAGGTGAATATCGCTTTATGTAGAAGCTTGATGTTAAGTGCTTAAAGTGAAGGCGAGTGACTCTTTAAGTTCCACAATGGTACAATGTGTTTAAACACTACTATTAAGTCACACTGCACACTTGGAAGAGTAAGATCTTCTCCTTCATGCCTGAGCCAGACCTCACCCTCAGACTGCTTCCTCCCACCCCGAGTTATACTTCATCCCCTCACATGCACATGCAAAGCAAAATGCACTAACATTTAGCAGTAACCTTGCTAGGTCAATCTGAGGAGGTTGATGCACTATTGCATGTCTGGAGTTGTGGTTCTCATTTGACAGGGGTTCCCAAACCTTCCTCCCAGCCAGTTGGGTTTTCAGGATATCCACAATGAATGTGCATGCAGCCCCTCTATTGTATGCAAATCTCTCTCATGCATATTCATTGTGGATTTCTGGAAAACACCAACTGACTGGGGAGGCCCCAGGACAGTTTTAGGAAACCCTGCTCTAAGAAATGCAGAACTGCCTATTCATCCAACAGGGCAAATCCAGGACTGGATCTGCTTTTTTGTGCTTGACTTGGGTGAAGTTGCAAACCTGAGTCTTTGTGTTTCTCTTGCACCCTTGCTGCCACAGGCAGGGTCCTAGCAGATGGATTATCCAACACACACGTTGGAAGTGAGACTTTTTTCTTGCATGACAAAAAGAATACACGCTATTTAACTGGGTTCAAGGTTGAGATAGAGCTGCACGCTGTTCAACTTCTGGACTTGCCTATACACCCCTCTTCCATTTTCTCCCACCCAAAACATGCCCGACATGAGTACTTTTCAGTATATGACATTCCCTCCCCACCCCCGATTGTTCCTCATGCTTTACCGTCCCACATCTCACAAGGCAGGCAGCTGATATTTGTGTCATTGCCACACTCATAAATACTGATTTAGCATCTAGGTCCACAAAGGATGATCCCTCCCGGGCCCCATACATATACGTACTGCGATGTCTTTAACCCTGACAGAGAAAACAAATGTACAGCAATGTGGCTCTGGTTAGTTCACCAGATGGCTTGTAAAACACATTTACGAGATATGGGGATTTGTATTTAATCCTATTGTGTTGGAACACTGCCTCTGCTAATAATCAACATTAAGGAATGTTTTCAGCAGTGCTCTTTCTGTTGTGTGATGCACCTTTACAGGTGCCAAGTTCTTCTAAAGTAAAAGTGTATTGAAGAGTGAAAAATATAAATGCCTGTATTTATAAAGATGAAAATATACTTTATATTTTGTATCTCTGTGCCTGCAGCAATCTTACTCATATGAATATAGCGGATGTTCCACTGTGTGCTTAACGATGACCACTACTTCTCTTCCCTTCCCTTTGTACAGACGCCTGTCATTCTTTCCAATGTATTGTATTCCTTTATAAGTGATAAAAGAAATCCATTCTATAAATATATATCACTGCTTGGACTGCCAGCCTGGTTGTCTTAATGTTAAGCTCAAGTATAATGTTAACGTGGGTCATGAGATGCTTGCCGGTTGATTCACAGATGTGCATAAGGCCACTAAGAACTGTCCCTGGACCACCTAATGATAAGAAAGGACCCCACTTTTCCAGCTCTCAGGCATGTTCTGCATGGAGTATATCAGTCAGCTGAATACACACTGCACACACGCCCCTCTATTTAGGCATCAGGCAATCCAAGAGCAGCTCGCATACAGCAGTATGTGTTCTAGAAAGGGACATTTTGGAGTCCAGTGATCTTTGTACTGTGTGGTTCAGTATTAACCTCTGATCTCCATTGAATTGGACTTCGGGAGAGCTGACTTCAAGATGATGACTGATAGTGTTGGAGGTCCTCTTAGCAAAGCCCCTGGTCTCCCATTATAAAATCTGTCCCTTCCCATGGAGTAGTGAGAGACTAGGAGTCAAACTAGGTGAAAGAGGAGGTTGGTAGTACACAATTGCAACTCCTTCCTCCCTTCACCAGTCAGTTCCCCTTGTGTTGATTAGGCCCAGAGTATGACCTCTGCAGTTCAACACATTAGTCCAGTCCCGGCAGTAGAGGGGAACACAACCCGAGATGCTAAGTTATCCCTAGCATAGGCTTGATCATTAATGAATGAGGGGCTGCAGAGGTGGGCAGGGGGCCATGTAGGAAAGAGAGGCTATGGGATTGAATGGAAGGTGCTGTGGTTGACACCTGGGATGGAGAGAAGAAGATAGGAGGGGAAAGAGAGATTCAAGGATGGGGAAGCAAGCAGTAACAGAACTAGAGCAGTGGCCTAGTGGTTCAGATCTGTCTTCTGCTACTGACATTTCTTGTTACCTTGGGAAGTCATATTATCTGCCATTGCCTCAGATACCCAATTGATTTGTAAGTTCTTTGCGACAGAGATTTATCAGATCGGAATATTTACTATCATTGTAGTTCTGCATACATGCAATAGCACTATAAAAATAAGTTAAAAAGGAGTCATGAGAAGAGTACCACCCTCTCCCCCAATCAGATCCCACCAAGATCTCAGAACCTTCCTCCTCCACCATTCCTGATCTTTCTCCTCTTTTCTCCCCCTCTGCCCTTCTTCTTTCTCTTCAGCTCCATGATCCTTCCTTCCTCTCCCCTGTCTTCTCCCCCATCGCCTTTGATTCCCATCCTTAGGATTTACTTTTCTCCCTGTCCTCTCGTCCTAAAGATTCCCCTTCACCACCAAAGAACAAAGCACACAGGTTTTAAAATTTACATGGAAGAGAGGAGGGACACGGCAAATATGATACAGCCATAAAAGGCATTAATGAAGAAACCAACCTTTTTCAACAATGGGGAAGCTGTAGAACTAGAGGGCATGAAATGAAGCGGTAAGGAGGTAAACTCAAAAGCAACATTAGGAAATACTTTTTCATAGAATGGTGGATGCTTGAAATCTTATTTATTTTATTTTATTTATTTAGTATACATTTGTATACCGCTACTTCCAGCGATCAGCAGCGTTTTTTGATTACAGATTGGAAATTGTCAAATCATGACAGGAAATTTTTGAGGTATAAACACATTGATTAGACAGGAAAGCACAGCACACAGAGAACTATTTTACAGGGAACATGAAATGCCCTCGTGATGCAAGTGGTCGGGGCAAAAACAATGTTGGAATTCAAAAAGGCATTGGACAGACACAGAGGACTCCTTTTTAGCAAGAAGAGGGGATCAAAACAAACTTAAATACTGTTTACACTTCAAAAAATAGAGAGGGTTAACCTGCCTGGTATTTATTTATTTAGCTTTGCTTTTATACCGCTTTTCACCGGGTCAAAGCAGTTTACAGTCATCTGAACGTTACAATAAAACACAGAGTGAATGTTTATTAACTATGTACAGATAACTTAGTTCTATAAACTGAGTTGTTCTAATAACTATACACTGGTTTGCATTTGTTGAAGTGTGTGGGAGAGTGCGACCATTATGTATGATGAGTAGATGAGTCTTTAGTTGCTCACTGAACGTGGAAAGGTTTTTGGTGCACCTGATGACGGTGGGGAGTGAGTTCCATAGGGTAGATGTGTGCAGTTGAAATGCTCTTGTGCAGGCTTGCTGGGTGCTCTTTGTTTTCGAGTGGGGGATGATCAAGGTGTTGAAGGTAGATTGGTGACTGGCTCTGTTTGTTGGAAGGGATGCAGAAGGCTGAGGAGGTGAGAGGAGGAAAGGCCAGATAGTGCTTTGTGGGTCATCATAAATGATTTGTATTTGATGTGACTGTTGAGGGGAAGCCAGTGGAGTTGCTTAAGGATGGGGGTTATGTGCTCTTGTTTAGGAGCTGCCAGAAGAGTGCATGCAGTGGTGTGGAGAACTGTATGTAACGGGAGAATGGTTGATTATGGGAGACCTTGGTAAATGGAGCTGCAGTAGTTGAGGATTGGAAGGATAGCTGTTTGTAGTGCTGATCTGAAGTCGGGAGGGTCCAGGATTGGGTGGAGGTGTTGGAGGATGCGGATCCTATAGAAGTTTGAGTTTGCTGGTTTTTTTCTCTTGTTGTTTGAAGGGGAAGTTGTGATCCAGAGTAATGCCAAGGTATTTTATTTTTTGCTGTACTTTGATATGGGTGGTGGTTAGGATTATGGTTGCAGGGGGAGGGGGCAGGAGTGAATGTACTGTCTTTAGTAATGAAGAGGGATTCTGATTTTTTTGTAGTTGATGGAGAAGTGGTTATTTGTGAGCCATTGTGCGATTTCAGACACATAGAGCTGTAGCTTTGTGAAAGTGGGTTGATTGGTGTTGAAGGGAGTATAGATAATGATATCATCAGCATAGAGGTGGTAGAGTAGGTTGTGGAACTTGATAATTGAGCAGAGTGGTTGTAGGTATATGTTGAAAAGCAGGGCGGAGAGGGTGGAGCCTTGTGGGACGCCTTGAGTTTGAGTGAATGGGGTGGAAGAGATGTCAGACATCTTGATTTGCTGCTGACTGTTGGACAGGAAGGACTGGAACCAGTTCAATACTGTGTTCTGGATTCCAATAGCTTGGAGGCATTGGAGAAGGATAGTGTGGCTTACTGAGTCAAATGCCGCTGATATATCAAGGAAGACTAAGATAAATCTTTAATGTGCTGACTGGATGCCTTGGATAAGCTTATTTAAGAGGGAGAGGAGGGTTTCATCTCTGTAATAGGGGTGGAAGATGTGTTGTCGGGGGTCAAGTGGAGCATTATTTTCAATATGATCCTGGAGTTGTTGGCATACTACATTTTCTATAATTTTGGCTAAGAAAGGGAGGCTGGTGATGGGTCTGTATGATGTGGGGTCCATTGGGTCGAGATTCGGTTTTTTGAGGATTGGGCAGATAGAGGCAGACTTGAGGGTGCTGGGTATGAGTTCTTGGGTAAGGGATGTTTGGATGAATTTAGTGATGATAGGACTGAGCTCTGTTTTCGTTGCCTTTGTCCAGGAGACTGGACATGGATCAAGGGCAGAGGTGGTGGTGTTGAGTGAAGAGATGATGGTTTCAATGTGGGTTGTTCTTATTGGGTGGAAGGATAACCAGAGTAATGCAGTGGTGGATGGGTGGAATGAGGGGAGATCTTGTAATTGAAGTTGTCATTGTAGTTGTTTGTAGTAGTCAGCTAGTTGTTGAGTGTTGATTGAATTTCCTGGGGTTGGTTTGGTTGAAAGTTTGGTTAGTTGTTTCACAATATTGAAGAGTTCTCTTGGATGGTTGAGAGATGAGTTGATTAATTTGGAGTGGTATTGGGGTTTTTTTGCATTGTCTGTTGAAGTTTTGTAGTTATCTAGCAGATTCATATAGTGGTCTAAGGGGTGCTTGGAATTTCCTTCCTAATTTCCATAGGTGGGTTTTGATTCTCCAGAGTTCTGGTGTGTACCATGGGAGGTTTGGGTTTTTTTCTTGGATTTGTGATGTAGAATGGTGGGGCTACTGAGGTTATGTGGATTATCTTGTTCCATAGATCCAGGAGTGCTTCAGGGTTGTTGGCTTTGTCAAGTTGAGGTAGAATGTTGCTGAGGAAGTCATTTTTGTTGAACCACTTGAATCTTCTATTTGGCACAGAGGGAGAGTAAGCAGACTAGATGGACTATGCAGGGTTTTTTTTGCCGTCATTTATTATGTTACTATGTAATATTTTTATACACAAATTTGCATATTTAAGAATGTAATTTTATGATCCAGCAGGCAAGATTTAAAAAAATACATTTAACATGCAAATTTATGCAGAATTGGAGAAACTTTGCCACGGAAGTTTCTAATCTTTCCTGGGGAATAATCCCTGAGCTGTTGAAGGAACAGGGGCCTTTTCCTGTTGCGAATCAAAGAGCTGAAGGGGATTGGGAAACTTTCATCTGCAATAAAAAGGAACATTCAAGGGGGAAAAATCTCAGTGGTGGTGGTTTTGGGTTTCTGCTTTTTCTCTTCCTGTCAATTCCAACCCCTCCTTCTACCTCCATCTCACTCCTTTTCCTCCTTTGAAGCCCACTCCATCTGCCTTTTTAATCCCTTACTTCTCCGTATTGCTGCACTCTGTAGGCCCCCTGATAAATCCGCCTCTACCTTTCTCACTGACTTTGACTCCTGGCTTTCCCTATTGCTGGATTCTTCCTCCCCTTGCTTTATTCTCGATAATTTTAATATTCATGTTGATAACCCTTATGATCCCTATACTTCTAAACTCCTTTCCTTAACCTCTTCATTTAACTTCCAACTTTGCTCTTTGCTTCCACTCAGCAGCACAGTCACTGCCTTGACCTGTTTTTTTTCTCTAACTGTTTACCCTTCAATTTCCCTTATCTGATCATCACCTCCTAACCTTCACCCTTCATCACTCCCCACCTTTATCTCACCCAGTCTCCTCCTACCTTTTTAGGAATCTTCATGCTATCGATCCCTTGGCTGTCTCCACTATTGGCTCATCTTTTCTTTCTTCCACCTTGTCTTCTGAATCTATCAATGAGGCTATAGTTTCCTATAATACTGCCCTCTCTTTTGCTCTAGATACTCTTGATCCACCTATCCCACATCCTGTAGATGCATTATACCTCAGCTCTGGTTGTCTTCAACTACCTGCTATCCATGCTTCTGTGCCCGCTCAGCTGAGTTCATTTGTTATTAGTTATCTCCAAGTTATGATGCCCTGTTCAATGTAATTTCAGTTTGTTCAATGTAAACCGCCTTGATATCATGAAAGGCAGTATATAAGAAATGTTAAATAAATAAAATAAAAATAAAATTGGGCTCAAATCCCATTCCCTTTCTGACTTTCTTCACTTCAAATTCATGCTTACCTCCTTCCAATCAGCCTTAGCTCTCGCCAAGCAAAGCTACTATTTCCATCTGGCTAACTCTTTCCACTGACCTCACCTTCTCTTCTCAACTCTTAACTCTCTCTCCAACTTCTCCTTCTCTCTCTACCCAATCCTTAGCCGACTATTTCCATGATAAGATCCACAAGATCACACTCCAATTCCCCACTAGTTCAGCTTCATCCCCTACCTCAATATCAACTTTTCCCCTCAATCTCTGTTACCCCTTCATCCTTTTCTAAAATATCTGATAAGGAAATCTCTCTTCTTCTTTCCTCCTCTAAACTTTCTACTTGCTCTTCTGATCCTATCCCCGCCAATCTCTTTAACTCTTTTTCCTCCTCTATCATCCCTTCTATCTCTCATATTCTCAACTTCTCGCTCTCAACTGCCATGGTCCCTGCAGACTTCAAGCATGCTGTGGTCACATCTCTCCTTAAGAAACCTTCTCGACCCTATCTGTCCTTCAAATTATCGATTCATTTCCCCTCTTCCCTTCATTTCCAAACTTCTTGAATGTGCAGTCCTTCACTGTTGTCTTCATTTTCTTTCCTCTCAAGCCCTGCTGGATTCACTGCAATCTGACTTTCATCCCTTACATTCTACTGAGAAGGCACTTGCAAAGTCTCCATTGGCTTGTTCCTGGCTAAATCCAAGGGCCTTTACTCTATCCTCATCCATCTCAACCTTACTGCAGTTTTTGACACTGTTGACCAACACCTTCTCCTTGACACATTGTCCTCACTTGGTTTTAGGGACCTGACCTGGTTCTCTTATCTCTCTCATAGCTCTCTGTGTTTCTTCTGGTGGTTCCTCCTCTACTGCTATCCCACTCTCAACTGGTGTACCCCAGGGATCTGTTTTGGGTCCTCTCCTTTTCTCTCTCTATACCCAGTCCCTTAGTGCTCTTATCTCCTCTCATGGATTTCAATATCATTTTTATGCCAATAATTCCCATATCTATCTTTCTACAGCTGATATCTCTTCAACTCTCCAGGCCCACATCTCTGCCTGCCTGTCTGACATCGCCACTTGGATGTCTCACTGCCATTTGAAATTAAATATGGCCAAAACCGAACATTTTATTTTTCCTCTTAAAACTTCCTCCCCCCCTTGGTCCCTTTTCTCCTTTGACTCCTCCCTTCTCCTCACATATCCAAGAGATAGCTAAATCCTGTCATTTCTTTCTCTAGAACATTAACAAAATTTGTCCCTTCCTTTCTGAACAGACTTCTAAAAGACTTGTCCACTCTCTAATTACTTCTTGTCTAGACTATTGTAACCTCCTTTTTGCTGGTCTCCTTCTGAGCTACCTCTCACCCTTCAATCTAGTCAGAAGTCTGCTGCGTGACTAATCTTTCGCCAGCTTCAATATATTCATATAATCCCTCTTCTTAAATCATTTCATTGGCTTCTCTTCCATTTTCATATCCAATTCAAGCTGCTTCTTCTGACCTACAAGTGCATTCATTCTTTTGCTCCTCACTAACTCTCCTCTCTCCCTACACCCCTCCTTGTGAACTCCGCTATTCTACTAGCTTGATTCTCTTTGCCCTTTTCTTCTGCCAACTCCAGACTTTGATCCTTTCACATTGCTGCTCCTTCTGCTTGGGAGAAATTCCCTGAGTCTGTACATCAGGGTCACCTCTTTGAGGCTGCTTTTGGATCCTGATCCCTTGTCTTCCTTGTGTCTCCTTACCCTTCCCTCTTTTGCCCTTTTCTTATCTTTTGTCTTGTCTGTCTTAATTAGATTATAAGCTCTAATAAGCAGGGACCATCTTTATATATTTATTTACTTACTTTATTTATGTAACAGATTTTGATATACCGCTTTTCTACCAGTCCAAGCGGTTTAGATAAAACTTTGTTATTACAAGGAGCAGATTTCAAACAGTTGTTGTTAAGTGCGGTTGAGTCAGTGTCGACTCATGGTGACCCTCTGGATAGTTGTCCTAAATTGTATTTGGTCTTCAGTCATGCAGCTCATTGTTGATAGACTGGCACCCATAGCTGCTGTTATTGTATTGATCCATCTCATTGCTGGCCTTCCTCTTTTGCATTGACCTTCTATCTTGCCAAGCATGATGTCTTTTTCTAATGATCTCTCTCTTTGCATGATGTGTCCAAAGTATGAAAGTCGAAGTCTTGTCATCTGAGCTTCTAAAGAAAGCTTAGGTTTGATATCCTCTAGTACTGACTGGTTTGTTCTTCAGGCAGTCCATGGTATACACAGTATTCGCCGCCAGCACCAAAATTCAAAGGCATCAATTTTCTTCTTGTCTATCTTTTTCACTGTCCAACTTTCGCATCCATATGACGTTATTGAAAATACCATAGCTTGAATGAATCAAATCTTTGTATGGAGAGAGACATCTCTGCTCTTGAGAATCTTGTCTAGGTCCTTCATAGCCATTCTGCGAAGAGCAATGCATCATCGGATTTCTTGACTGCTTGTTGTTTCTTTATTGATAGTTGATCCAAGTAGGTTAAAGTTGTCCACTATTTCAATTTCTTCTCCATTAATGATGAACTTATTGATTTTGCCAGTTGTCATGATCTTTGTCTTCTCTACATTAAGGTGCATGCCCATTTTAAGACTATGTTCCTTGATCTTGAGAAGCAAATGTGTCAGATCGTCTTCACTTCCAGCCAGTAATGTGGTTTCATCAGCATGGTGAAGGTTGTTGATGAGTCTTCCACCAATCTTCACATCATTGTTGCCTTCATACAATCCTGCTTCTCTGATGATTTGTTCTGCATATAAATTAAACAGGTAGGGGGAATGTTTGCAGCCTTGTCATACATCTTTGCTTATTTTAAACCATTCTGTTTCTCCTTGTTCCATTCAAACTGTTGCTTGATCAATGTAAAGATTGTTCAAGAGAACAATCAGGTGTTCTGGTATACCCATGCTTCTTAATGTGGCCCAGATTTTCTCATGGTTTACACAGTCAAAAGCCTTGCTGTAGTCAATAAAGCACAAATAGATATCCTTTTGGTATTCTTAAGTCTTTTCAAGGATCCATCTCACATCCGCGATGATGTCTCTCGTTCCTCGCCCTTTCCTTAACCCTGCTTGCACTTCAGGTAGTTCTTGTTCCAGGTATGGTTATAGTCTCTGTTGAATAATCTTCAGTAGAATCTTGCTGGCATGTGGGATCAGAGCGAGTGTGCGATAATTTCCACAGTCAGTTAGATCACCTTTCTTTAGTATTGGTATAAACACAGATCTTTTCCAGTCAGTTGGCCATGATGTTGTCTTCCATATTTCCTGGCAGAGCCTTGTAAGTATGGTAACAGCTGCATCAGATTGCTGTAATACTTCTATGGGAATGCTATCAATGCCTGGTGCTCTGTTCTTTGATAAGGCTTTCAATGCTGCTTTGACTTTTTCTTTCATCTCCAATGGTTCCAGATCATAAGGTTGAAATGGTTGTTGGTCCTCTTGATCTTTATCATATAAAAACTCTGTACAGTCAAACCTCGGTTTTCGTGTGCCCCGGTTTTCGTTGGTTTCGGTTTTCGACGTCTTTTCTAACTCAGATCTTGTCTCGGTTATCGGTTTTTGCCTCGGTTTTCGTCAGGAACCAGTGCTGCCAGATCTGAAAATCTACACCCTCGCGCTGGTCTGCCCGCCCAGTCCCGGCAGCACTACCCCCCCCCCGGACTCACCCGATCGCGTGTTGAGAAGCCATTGTCAGCTGAGCAACATCCTCGAGCCAGAGATGCAAGGATTGCACAGAGAGGAAGGCCCCGATCTCTCCACCGCCTGCCTGTTCTCTGGAGCGCCCCCTCAGGCTCGGAGGTAGCAGGGTAGCTGTCAATGTAAGCAGGAGATGTTGCATGGATGTGGGAGGCAGCGATCAGATTACAGTGCCGTACAGTACAATATCTGTGTGTTTGCTGTCCTGTGGACGATCGGGCAGGTGAGAGAAGTGACAGGAGCTGGGTGTCTGGAACGGATTACATTGAATTTACATTATTTCCTATGGGAAATATTGCTTCGGTTTTCGTACGTTTCGGTTTTAGTCAGACTGCTTAGAATGGATTAATCATTAAAACCGAGGTTTGACTGTACATTCTTTCTACCTTTTCTTGATCTTCTCAGCATCATTCAAAATAGATCCTTGAGCATCTTGTCACATTCCAATTCGAGGCTGGAATTTTTTCTTTAACTCTCGTAGCTTTAGGAAAGCTAATCTTGTTCTTTCTCTAATAGTTTCTGCTTCTATTTCCTTGCATGCATCATTATAGTACTTTTTCTTGTCTTGTCTTGCTGCACTTTGGAAATCTCTGTTGAGTTCTGCGATTGCCTCTCTTTCTGATCTGGCTTTAGCTTCTCTGCGTTTCTGGGCAATTTTCAGAGTTTCTTCCGTCATCCATTTTGGCCGTTTTTTCTTTTTCACCTTTTGTAGAGTCTTCTCGCTTTCTTCCAACACAATCTTCTTGATATCATTCCATAACTCTTCTGCTGCTCTCTCATTGGTATCTAAAACAGCAAATTGATTTTGAAGGCAGTCTTTAAATTCCAGTGGTATATTCTCAAGGTCATATTTTGCTACATTCATGAGTGGTTTGCTCTTTTTCAACTTCAGCTTGAGTTTGCATACTAGTAGTTGGTGATCTGTACCACAGTTAGCTTCAGATTTTGTCTTTGTTGATGTTATAGAGCTTTTTCATCATTGACTTCCACAGATGAAGTCAGTTTGATTTTTGTACAATCCATTGGGTGAAGTCCATGTATACAGTTGCTGCTTGTGTTGCTGGAGGAAGGTTTTTGGGATGAATAGATCGTTGGTCTTGCAGAATCCATCAGTCTTTCTCCAGCTTCATGTCTTTTGCCAAGTCCATATTTTCCAACCATTTTGCCTTCTTCTTTGTTGCCAATTTTTGCATTCCCGTCACCCATGACTGTCAGCATATCCTGCTTGCATGTTATGTCAATTTCAGCTGGTACTTGTTTATAGAACTCATCAGTTTCATCCTCTTCTGCTGCTGTTATTGGGACATATACTTGAATTATAGTTGTTGATAGGCATTCCTCATACAATAAATATGGGGAATAAATATGTCTGTACAGGGCTGTGTTAGCCTTCTAGCGCTATATAAATGATTAACAGTTATAGTAGTAGGAAAAATAAGAAAAGGAGTGATATGGTTCTCTAAAGAAGTAGCAATAACAGTAATGCCAAAGCACTTAGCATACAAAAATACAGGCAAAGGAAGGTGGGTAAAATTAACAGGAAAACAGGGAGGGGGGTTAGATAAATGCAGATAGTATCTCGCCAAAGGGGTCAGGATAGCCCTGGAAGAGCTGCACAAGAGATTTATAAGGTGCTGCCCACTCTAAATAGGGAGAAAATAGAAAAGCAGCAAAGAGGGCTACAAAATTACAATAGAAACGGTTCTGGAGGATAGGGAGTGACCTAACCCAGGGTCTAAACTGAAGTTAATAAAAGACAGGAAGCAAAATGCAAAAGCTGGTAATCGCCTCCCCTCCCTCCCCATAAATAAAGTATTTATAATCTCCAGAAAATAGACAGGCAAAATCTAGGTGGTTCTTCAAAATCCTGGGACTATGAGTCTCCTTAATACTCCTCTTCCTTATTCTCCTTCCCTGATGATTCCTAGTGGGTACCTTCTTCTTTTCGTCTTCCCTTTCTACTCTGACACTCCTTGCAGAAACCATGCTTCCCTTCAGATGTGCTGGTTCTTATAACAAGTGCCAGCAACATATAAACTTGCTCTGGATTTTAAAAAACCCGTCAGTTTCTTGGGATCCCACTTAAGAACATAAGAACATAAGATATACCATACTGGGTCAGACCAAGGTCCATCAAGCCCAGTATCCTGTTTCCAACAGTGGCCAATCTAGGTCATATGTACTGTCACCCACTAACGTACCCAGAGGCTAAAAAGGGCTTGGGTCGTTTGATGGGGCAGTATTTTTATGGCTAGAGCTCCTATGAAGGCATTTTTGCAAAGCCTTCTGGATCCTGTAGTTTTCACCTTTAGCCAAGGAAGTGTAGTTGAAGCAGAGGGTAAAGTTAAACTCAGGCTTTATTCCCCGTCCGGGGTGGATTCATAACAGTGGAACTTAAAGCAGGTCAGACCCTTCGTCTGATAACACAATTAAAGAAAAATACTTTCAACAAAACTTAGCTTTCTTCAGCATTAAACCATGAACAAAAAGTAACAGAAAACAGTTCCTTTTACTCACGGAACTCTGGCACCTGTTTCTTCTCATAAACAGTTCTGGCTGCTTTTAACATAGAGATGCTATACAATCAGATAATGTGTACGTGCAGTCCATCTCATTTTCCTCTAAAGATTCTCCAAGAGGTTCAATCTGCATCTCCTCTTCATCAGAGTAAACTTCAGGCTCCCCACTGCCGTTAAAGTTATAAGGTTCTTGTCGGGGAGTTAAAACACTCTCCTCCCCCACTATACTAGTGGCCCGTGGGTAACTACCGTATTTCCTGTAGTTGGGTTCCTGAGAACTACAGAGCTCCTGGTACGTGCATAAAAAGTCAGGGTATTGCAAACCTCTCTTATTAGGGTAAATACGCCTACCTTTAGGCACTGCTATTTCCTGCTCTCTCGGATAAGCACAGCTCTGCTTGGAAGCCCATTTTCCACGGTGTTTCTCTGACTCATTCAAATGTGCTTCAGGGTAAAAGTTTTCCCCTTCTGCGTTTCTGGTGTTAGGTAATTTATATCTTAAAGCCTTGGCTGTTGGACTGCCTTCTCTGCTTGCCTCACAGCAACGCTCCTGGGGATATTGAGAGGCTGTGCACTGCTGTTCCCAACAGCTTCTCTGAGTGTCACCAACCTCCTGTGCTCTGGATAATCCCCTTGGCTCCGTCCTCACAGCTCCACGGACACTGCTCTCAAGCTCAGCAGTTCCTAACGGTTCTCGCGTAGTTCCAACTACAGCCTTTGTAGTTCCTACTACTTCTCTCTCCGTTCTACTTTCTCCTTCAGTTCCTTCTCTACCTTCCGGTAAGTGATTTTTAAGTACGTTCAAACTGGTGTTAGCCTGGGCTCCGCCCCATGCAGGTGCTCTTCATTTTCTAATGAATTCTGAGCTCCCTTTCTGTTCGGGCGTTCCCTAACACCTCGTGGCTTTGTTTTCATCTGTTGCTCATAGCAACCTTCCCCCATGTGTGAACCTGAGCTGTCAGTTTCCCTTACATTTTGCTCACAATCCCCTACTTCCATGGGTTCTGATGACAGTACCTTATGACAGTACCTAGCAGTTTCCCCAAAAGACACAGGTTCCACAATCCTTGTACTGGGTCAAGCATTGATATCCTGGGTCCCTTCTTAATAATGGTTTATGGACCTTTCCTCCAGGAACTTGTCCAAACCTATTTTAAACCCAGCTACACTAACAGCCTTTACTACATCCTCCGGTAACAAATTCCAGAGTTTGATTACACGTTGAGTGAAAAAATGTTTTCTTTTATTAGTCTTAAATAGTTTACCTTGTAGCTTCATTGCATGTCCCCTAGTCTTTCTATATTCTGATAACGTAAACAATCGATCTACATTTACCCGTTCCACTCTGTTCATTAATTTATAGACTTCTATCATATCTCCCCTCAGCTGTCTCTTTTCCAGATTAAAGAGCCCTAACCTTTTTAGCCTTTCTTCATAGGAGTATCCTTCCATCCCCTTTACCATTTTGGTGGCTCTTCTCTGAACCTTTTCTAATATCACTATATCCTTTTTAAGATACGGCGACCAAAATTGCACACAATATTCAAGGTGCGGTCTCACCATGGAACGATACAGAGGAATTATAATATATTTTGTTTTATTTTCCATTCCTTTCCTTATGATACCTAGCATTCTATTTGCTCTCTTGGCCGCCGCTGCACACTGGGCGGAGGGTTTTAACATGTTATCCACAATGACGCCTAAATCTTTTTCCTGGGTGGTGGTTCCTAATGTGGAACCTTGCATCGTGTAACCATAGTTTGGGTTGTTCTTCCCTAGGTGCATAACTTTGCACTTGTCCACATTAAATTTCATCTGCCATTTTAATGCGCAGTCTTCTAATTTATCAAGATCCTCTTGCAATTTTCCACAATCCTCTTGGGTTTTAACAACTTTAAATAGTTATGTGTCATCTGCAAATTTGATAACCTCACTCGTTATTCCACTTTCCAGGTCATTTATGAATATGTCAAAAAGCAGCGGACCCAGCACAGATCCCTGGGGTACACCACTCTTCACCTTTCTCCATTGGGAAAATTGGCCATTTAGCCCTACCCTCTGCTTTCTGTCTTTTAACCAGTTCCTGATCCACAGTAGTACACTACCTCCTATCCCATGACTCTTTAGTTTTGCCAAAAGTCTCTCATGAGGGACCTTGTCAAAGGCTTTCTGAAAGTCCAGATACACTATATCAACCGACTCACCTTTGTCCACCTGTTTATTCACACCTTCAAAAAAACATAACAGATTAGAAAGACAAGATCTTCCCTGTCTAAAGCCATGTTGGCTGTCTCCCATTAGGCCATGACTATCTACATGCTGAGTAATTTTATTCTTTATGATGGTTTCTACCATTTTTCCCGGTACTGATGTCAGGCTCACCAGTCTGTAGTTTCCCGGATCTCCCCTGGAACCCTTTTTAAATATTGGTGTTACATTAGCGATCCTCCACTTGCTGTCCTCCCCTGTAAGATATAATTAATACGATATAAAATTATCTGCAGTTACTCTCTGACTGGGAGGCTAGGTTAATGTGTTTTTAGCACACTAAGTGCAAAACCTCCATGTTAACCACTGGGGGTGTGAGCAGCATCTTCTGGGGCAGGAACGTGTAAATATGTTCTTTAATGTGCTGCACAATTAGCGCAGGTTCACCTAATGATACCCTTAAAAGTATCATTAGATGCACCCATGCTAATTGGCTCATTAACGGTGATTACCCGCTAATGTGCTCTCCATGCTCACACTCTGCCCCTTACCCACCCACTCTGCATTAGTGTACGATTGCGGCTGGTAGCTGCCATTCCCATGTATTAGCATTCACCATAGCCAGTTATCACATGCTAAAACGAGCACTAACTGGTTAGTAGCATATCATAAAAGGGCCCCCAAATTACATAGTAGGCAAAACTTGGATGTACAATATTTACACATTTGAGTATGGTAAAGCCCCCAGTCTTTCTGGTATAAACTTGGGGATATTAAAAAAGCTCAAGAATATGTTAGTTACATGCTCCATAACTCTGTTCAACTTGCCCTGAAGGAGACCAGCAAAAAGGAGGTTGCAATAGTCTAGACAAGAAGTAATTAGAGAGTGGACAAGTGTTTTAGTAGTGTGTTCAGAAAGGAAGGGACAAATTTTGTTAACGTTATAGAGAAAGAAATGACAGGTTTTAGCTATCTCTTGGATATGTGAGGAGAAGGAAAGGGAGGAGTCAAGGTGACCCCAAGGTTACAGGCTGTGGAAACAGGAAGTAGAAGAGTATTATCTACAGAGATAGAAAAGGGACCAAGGGGGAAGGAAGTTTTAAGAGGAAAAATAAAATGTTTAGTTTTGGCCATATTTAATTTCAACGGCAGTGTGACATCCAAGTGGCGATGTCAGATAGGCAGGCAGAGATGTGGGCCTGGAGTGTTGAAGAGATATCAGGTGTAGAAAGATAGATATGGGAATCATTGGCATAAAAATGGTATTGAAATCCATGAGAGGAAATAAGAGCACCAAGGGACTGGGTATAGAGAGAGAAAAGGAGAGGACCCAGAACAGATCCCTGGGGTACACCAGCTGAGAGTGGGATAGCAGCAGAGGAGGACCCACCAGAAGAAACACAGAGAGCAATGAGAGAGATAAGAAGAAAACCAGGTCAGAGCAGAGACCTTAAAACCAAGTGAGTGCAATGTGTCAAGGAGAAGGTGGTGGTCAACAATGTCAAAAGCTGCAGTAAGGTCAAGAAGGATGAGGATAGAGTAATGGCTTTAGATTTAGACAGGAAGAAGTCACTGGAGACTTTGCAAGTGCCTTCTACATAGAATATGTACTCTGTATGTCCCTGAAATGTATATATATATGATATGAGAGCCAGAATTGGCGCAAGGAAATGAGGCGAACCTCATCCCATGCACCCCCTTCAGCACCCATTGCTGCCATGGCCACCCCTCTCCAGGATGTGTAGCAATGGCAATGGGCACAAACAGCCCCATGGTGCTTACCCTTAAACCTCAGTGCTATGGGACTGTTTGCTTCCATCCCCTCTCTGATGCCCGATGTCAACTTCCTGTTTGCAGTGGGAAGTTGGCATCAGCCATTGGAGGGGCAGAAGCAAACAGCCCCATGGCAGTGAATTTTAAGGGTTAGCGCCGTGGGGCTGTATGTGGTTGTGCCCGAAGAGGGCGACAGCAGTGGCAGCGGGCACTTCCAGAGGGAGAATTCGACTAATGGTAGCGCTGACCCTGCCAGGGTCATTACCCTGAAAAATCAGAAGTTTGATTTGAATTATTGACTTGATTTTCTCCCACCCTTTGCAGTGTAGCAGAGTGAGTTACAATAACATGAACACGTAATGCAGTACATTCTCATATCATGAAACATGTATGTAGCAGGATACCAAAATACCCCTGCGTTGATTGCACAAGAGGAATGTCTTGGGTCCCTGCTTCAGTATACAGCCACTCAAGGATAATGAGGGATGGGCTAGTCTAGGTGACCACGGCAATAGGTGTTCTTAAAATTTTGAGGGAACTCTGTGAAGAAGTGTGGAAGAGTCAAATTGCCTTCCTTCACTGGCTTAAGAGTGAGGTTCATTGCTGTCATGGTATGCGCAAAACAAATCCCGTTGGAGAAATTGTTCCCTAAGACACCAGGAAGGAAGGAAAGGTGGAGAGGCTTCCCCATATAGTAGAGCCAAAGACATAGAGGACTTGGGCTGCCAACTACCAGCTTATCTAAAAAGTATGAAGGAGTAGCATAGTGGTTAGGGCAGCAGCCTAAAACCAGAAGACCAGTGTCCAAATCCCACTGACACACCTTGTGGCCTTGGGCAAGCCACTTAACCCTCCATTGCCTCAGGCACAAACTTAGATGGTGAGCCCTCTGGGGACCGGGAAATGCTTACTGTACTTGAATGGAACTCACCTTGAACTGCTACTGGAAAGGTGTTAACTAAACACTAATAAATAAACAAAAAGTCCCCTGAGAGAGGCGAAATTTAATAGATTCTGAAGGGAAGATTCCTGAGAACTGAGGAGAGTGCGAGTCCAGTGGATGACCCAGTGTGGAGAAGGTAGTGGGACCTGAGTCTGGGTACAGCCTGCTAACCTTGCTCAAGGGGGTTATGTGAGATGCATTGTGAATTGGGGATAATCCCAACAGAAGGATAGGGGATGACTGTAAGTATTTACGAGCACTGAGAAGGAAAGCTGACTTGAGCCCTGTCTGGATCCCTCTTAATCAAATTGCTAAAGGAAAGACTTGCCCTGCTGGAGTACCAATTACAGATTGGGAGAGGGGATAATACTGGAGGCGGGGGTGTAAATTATCTGTCCAATCCATGAGCATCTTTGGAGAAGAGAACCCAAGTACTGTGAGCCAGACTGATCTGTTTTCCCATTGCCTTACCCTTTTCTTAGAACATAAGAACATAAGATATGCCATATTGGTTTAAAACAAAGGTCCATCAAGCCCAGTATCCTGTTTTCAACAGGACTCTAGGCTTGGTATTTTTATTTGCCTGCTTTTATATAGTTTTGTTTGAATGGGGATTGACCAATAGATATTTGTACATAGTGGGTACCTGGTCCCCATATTTTGCCTGTCCATGTGAGTAGCATGTCATTGTTGGATGGGGAGAGTGTTTTCTTTGTGCCTCCAGGGACTATTTATTTATGTTCTGTTTGCTGGAGAGGAGAGTGGTGGAGAAGATTGTGACTTTAGTCATAGACACCTGTAAGAAATTTGTTTGTACAGCCTCCGGGGTCACCCTCAGCCCACTGAACAGAGGAAGACATCAGCTCCCCAAAGACAAGACCTTTCATTCTTTCCTACAACAGTATCCCTAGATAGACAACCAAATGCAGCCTTCATTAAATCACCACTATTCAGGTCAGATCAGGAACAGGGACTCCTTTCTCTTTCACCTATACTGTAGAGGGCACATTGTGGAGACCCTGCTACACTTAAGTCCAAGACCTCTCAGCATCTGCTGTTCCTAGACACTGCAGAAGCTCAAAGATACTTCAGCCTATAAAAGTGGACCCCCCTTCTTAACTTCTACCTAGGGTTTCTCCACAAAGAATAAATAAGAACTTAGACAAGACTGTGGCACATATTTATTTATTTTATTTATTTATTTAACAGTTCTTCTATACCGCTCTATTTTAGATCAGAGCGGTTTACATTCAACATCAACCATACAACACAGGGACCCTGAGTTGTATTTACAATAAACAGGAGATCAACTTGGAAGTAACTGGGGGGAACTATGTACATTGTATAACATATCTACATCTTATTTACACTGGGGGTCCTGGGGCCAGAAGTGGCCTAAGGGGATCTGAAGATGTTTTTCTACAAAACCTTCAATAATTTTTTGCAAAATCACCATGTTTATGGTATTTAAGAACCTAAAAACATAAGAAAGATCATGCCGAATCAGATCAAAGACCTTCAAGCCCAGCATCCTGCCCCCAACAGTCTTCAGTCCAGGGCACAAGTACCCAGCAGATCCCAAAATATAGATCTATCTCTCATAACTCATTTTCAGGGATGAGCAGTGGCTCTCCCAAGTCTACCTGGCCAATATGTTTTCATGGACTTTTCCTCCAGGAAATTGTCTCAATTCTCTTTTGAATTCACTGTACTACTGTACTACTACTACTACTACTACTGAGCATTTGTATAGCGCTACAAGTCATACACAGCGCTGCACAGACATGTAAGAGACAGTCCCTGCTCATCAGAGCTTACAATCTAGCCAAGACAGACAACTCAGAAGGTGCAGACAGGGAAAAAACAAGGGGGAGTGGTAAAGAAACAAAGAGATCAGGTGAGTCAAGAACCAAAAGCAGCAGAGAAGAGGTGAGTTTTCAGCCTGGATTTGAAGAGGGTCAGAGAAGGTGCCTGGCGTACAGACACAGGTAGTTTGTTCCAGGCGTAAGGTGCAGCAAGGTGAAAGGAGCGAAGTCTGGAGTTAGCAATAGAAGAGAAGGGCACAGATAGAAGCGATTTGCCAGAAGAGTGGAGTTCCCGAGGGGGGGGGGGAGGGTGTAAGGAGAGATAAGAGAAGAAAGGTAGTGAGGAGCTGCAGAGTGAATGCATTTATAGGTTAGCAAGAGATGTTTGAACTGGATGCAGAAATGGATAGGGAGCCAAGAAAGTGACTTGAGAAGAAGGGTAATATGGGCATGATGAGGCTGGCAGAAGATTAGCCATGCAGCAGAGTGCTGAACAGACTGAAGGGGAGAAAGATGATTCAAAAGGAGATCAGCAAGGAGTAGGTTACAGTAGTCAAGATGAGAGGTGATTAAGGAGTGGATAAGTGTCTTAGTAGTGTGTTCAGAAAGGAAAGGGCAGATTTTGTTGATGTTATAGAGAAAGAAACGGCAGGTCTTAGCTATCAGATGGATGTGTGTGGAGAAGGAGAGAGAGGAGTCAAAGAAAACCCCAAGGTTGCAAGCCGAGGAAACAGGAAGGAGTAGAGAGTTAAGCACAGAGACTGAGAAGGAAGAAAGAGGAGAGGAGGTTTTAAGGGGAAAGATAAGAAGCTCAGTCTTGGCCAAGTTCAATTTTAAGCGGCGGTGAGACATCCAAGCAGCAATGTCAGAAAGGCAGGCAGAGATCCAGCTCTGGATTACACGTAGATCTTGGAGTCATCAGCATAAAGATGGTACTGAAAGCCATGGGAAGAGATGAGCACACCAAGGGACTGGGTGTAGAGAGAGAAAAGGAGTGAACCCAAGACAGATCCTTGGGGTACACCAACTGAGAGACGGATAGCAGCAGAGGAGAATCCACCAGAACTAACACTGAAAGAGCGATGGGAGAGATAGGAGGAGAACCAGGATAGTACAGAGTCCTTAAAACCAGGCGAGGACAGAGTATCGAGGAGAAGGTTGTGGTCAACTGTGTCGAAAGCAGCAGAGAGGTCAAGAAGGATGAGGATTGAATAAAGGCCCTTGGATTTAGCCGGGAACAAGTCACCAGAGACTTTGGCAAGAGCCGGTTCAGTAGAATGTAG
Organism: Ichthyophis bannanicus; assembly: GCA_033557465.1. Classification (NCBI taxonomy): domain Eukaryota; kingdom Metazoa; phylum Chordata; class Amphibia; order Gymnophiona; family Ichthyophiidae; genus Ichthyophis; species Ichthyophis bannanicus. The sequence goes on from CM066036.1 coordinate 810,670,051, forward strand.
AGGATGAAAACCAGATTGTAAAGGATCCAGGAGGGCATGAGTGGAGAGGAAGTCAAGGCAGCGGCGATGAACCGCGCATTCAAGTAGTTTAGGAATGAAGGGGAGGAGGGAGATCGGTCAATAATTAGAAGGACAGGTGGGATCAAGTGAGGGTTTCTTGAGGAGAGGTGTAACCACAGCATGCTTGAAGGCTGCAGGGACAGTTGCAGTGGAGAGCAATAGGTTGAGAATATGAGAGATTTAAGGGACAACAGTGGAGGAGATGGGGCTTAGGAGATGGGTAGGGATAGGATCAGAGGAGCAGGTGGTGAGTTTGGAGTAGTTGATGATCTGTACCACAGTCAGCTCCAGGTTTTGTCTTTGTTGATGTTATAGAACTTTTCCATCGTTGACTTCCACAGATGTAGTCAATTTGATTTTTATACAATCCATTGGATGAAGTCCATGTGTATAGTCGCCGCTTGTGTTGATGGAAGAAGGTGTTTGAGATGAATAGATCGTTGGTCTTGCAGAATTCTATCAGTCTTTCTCCAGCTTCATTTCTGTTGCCAAGTCCATATTTTCCAACTACTTTGCCTTCTTCTTTGTTGCTAACTTTTGCGTTCCAGTCACCCATGACTATCAGGATATCCTGTTTGCATGTTCTGTCAATTTCAGCTTGTACTTGTTCATAGAACTCTTCAATTTCATTCTCTTCTGCAGCTGTTGTTGGGGCATATACTTGAATTATAGTTGTGTTGATAGGCATTCCTAGTAGACGAATAGAGATTAAGCATTCGCTGACTGCATTGTATTTCATTACAGTTCTTGCAAGTTTCTTCTTTATTATAAATGCAACACCATTTCTTCTTTGTCTTTCATTTCCGCCTACCCTCCATCCAAACTCTGCCCCTGTTCATATCCATACTGAAAGTACACGGTGTAGGACTTACATGTTTGCTTTCTGAACAGCAGCTGCCTAAAGTACGTTTATGTGTCGATTCATGTGTGTAAGTCTTTAACATAAGAACATAAGATGCCATATTGGGTCAGACCATGGTCCAACAAGCCCAGAATTCTGTTTCCAACAGTGGCTAATCCAGGTCATAAGTACCTTGTAGTTTCCCAAAAAGACACACAGGTTCCACAATGCTTGTCACAGGGCAAGCAGGGGATCTCCTGGGTCCTCTTTAACATAGTAACATAATATATGACGGCAGATAAAGGCCAGCATGGTCCATCTAATCTGCCCAGCAAGACAGCAAGAGTAGGTGCATCTGCCGCTCTGTGCAGGTCACCCCTCCCCTTGCCTTTGTTTAGGGGTGAACACGCCGCTCCATGTAAGTCACCCCTATTTGTTGAGATATAAGAGATAGTTATGTTTATTTTGATTTTATCCTATTACTATAAAGAATTCCACTGTGTCTGTCCCATACCATTTTGAACAGACACAGTGGATCCCTTTATAGCAACAGGATAAAAAAATGGTTTATGGACCTTTCCTCCAGGAGCTTGTCCAAACTTTTTTTAAACCCGGCTACACTAACAACTTTTACTACATCCTCCGGTTACAAATTCCAGAGTTTGATTACACATTGAGTGAAAAAATATTTTCTCTTATTAGTCTTAAATGGGTCAAATGGGTTACACCGTCCCCTAGTCTTTCTACTTTTTGATGGCCTAAACAATTGATCTATGTTTACCCGTTCTTCAGTTTAGCAAATAGTTGTAATACCTCTTCCCAGTGTATTGATATTTCTTTCAATTCTTCCGATACATCACCTTTATATGCTATTTCAGGCACAGTTAGATTCCCTACACCTTCTTCAGTAAAGACTGAAGCAAAGAATTAATTCGGTCTTTCCGCTATGGCCTTGTCTTCACTTAGCACCCCTTTTGCTCCTCTATCATCTAATGGTCCAACTGACTGTCTCACAGGACTTTTGCTATGAATGCACTTGAAAAGGTTTTAATTATACATTTTTGCTTCCATGGCAAGCTTTTTTTTCAAATTCTCTCTTTGTCTGCCTTATCAATGCCTTGCATCTGACTTGGCAATGCTTATGTTGTTTCCCATTTTCATCATTTGGCTCCTTTTTCCATTTCCTGAAAGATGCTTTTTTGGCTGTAACAGCCTCTCTGACTTTGCCTTTAAACCATGCTGGCAGTTTTTGGCCTTTCTTCCACTTTTCTTAAAGCATGGAATACATCTGTTCTGGGCTTCCAAGATAGTACTTTTAAACAATGCCCACGCTATATGCAAATCTTTAGCCTTTGCAGCTGCTCCTTTTAGTCTTTTGTTAACTATTTTTCTTCATTTTATCATAGTATCCCTTTTGAAAGTTAAATGGGAGTACTGTGGATTTCCTTGCCGTCCTTCTTTCATTTATTAAATCAAATGTGATCATGCTATGATCACTATTGCCAAGTGGCCCCAACACCCTTATCTTTTGCACCAGATCCTGCATGCCATTAAGGACTAGGTCCAAAATAACTTCCCGTCTTGTCAGTTCGTGAACCATCTGCTCCAAGAAGCAATCATTTATTTCATCTGAAACTTTATTTCCCTAGCATGTCCTGCTGTGACACTGACCAAGTTGATACTCGAGTAATGAAATCACCCATTATTACTGTGTTGTAACTTTTGTTAGCTACCCTGATTTCTTTCAGCATTTCATTATTCATCTGTTCATTCTGGCCAGGCGGTCGGTAGTACACCCCCACTGCTATTGCCTTCCCCTTTTTATATAGAATTTCTGTCCATAGAGATTCTACAGCGTATTTTGTTTCCTGCAAAACTTTAATTCTATGTGACTCAATACCCTCTCTAACATAGGGTGCAACCCTTCCACCAATTTGATTTACTCTGTCATTGTGATATAGTTTGTACCCAGGTATCACAGTGTCCCATTGGTTGTCCTCCTTCCACCAGGTCTCTGAAATACCAATCATATCTTATCTCTCATTTAAAGCTATATATTCTAACTCTCCCATCTTATTTTTTAAACTTCTAGCATTTGAATACAGGCATTTTAGAGGTGTGAGGCTGATCAGAATCAGGGCCAGCCTGCACATCCAGGCCGGTAGACCAGATTCTGATCCCGCAGGGGCTAAATGTCCCCTTGGGATCAGAATCGGGTCTACTGCTCTATGACCCGATTCTGCCCAGCCACACAAGGGGCTGGATGTCCATTTGTGAATAGGCCTCCATGTAGATATTTCCAAGATTCCTTTGTATGTATACCACTTTGACTCTCAGAAAGGTGGTCTATAAAAATAACTAACTAAATAAAAAGGGCTCCAGAGATGATCCAGGAAACTACAGACTGATGAGCCCAATGTCAGTGCCAGGCAAAATGATAAAAACCATTATAAAGAACACAGTTTTTGAACACATGGACAGACATGATTTAATGGGAGAAAGTCAACATGGATTTAACCAAAGGAAGTCTTGGTTCAACGATCTGCTCCATTTCTTTGAATCATACAGTTTATCACCATACTTTACCAAGCTACTTTCTTTATCCCTGCAAGATGTCTCATCTTGCAAGGATGAAGAAAGTAGCTTGGTACAGCATTTGATCCTATTGTGGGCTACAGTTAAAGATAAGTAGCATTTTTTCATTCATACCCTGATGCAGAAATAATGATTTTGAAACACGATGGTCATAGTCGGTGTAATATGAATAAATGAATTTGGACAGAGTTTGTATCTATATTTTTATGATATGTCTAATCACTTTATTGATTGAAATGGGTAACTATTAGTCTGACAAATGATTTGAAGGCATGATTAAACATGTGGATAAAGGTGAATCAGTTGATATAGGAGGGGCCTATTCACTGTCGGCAGCCAACAATGTTAAAGCGGCTGGCTGTTACCGCTACAATTTGGGAGCAGATATTCAGTGCTGGGCCATATGTGGCGATTGACACTGAATATCTGGTTTGCCCTGATAGAGGCCAATTCCATTCTAGCCATCCAGCCTCTTGTGCAGCTTGGTAGAATCAGGATGTGCAGCAATAGCACTCAATTCTGATCCTGTGGGGGCTAGACGTGTCCTTGGGATCAGAATCTGGACTACTGGCTTGGATGTGGCTGGCCCCAATTCTGATCAGCCACACACCCAACCACATGCCCAGCTAACTCAATCAGGCCGCAGTGCCATGGCGTCCTGTCGTCAAGGCACTATGGCTCCATTCAGGAGCTGCGATCTCCGGCCTAGAAAAGACACCTCTTTCCCTGCAGCCCGACCCCTGATCTAGCCTTCCCTGTGCCCCCTCACCTGCTCCTCCGGGTCCTGCGCCATGATCTCCCGCCATCCCCATCCACATTGAAGGCCCCAGAAATACAGGGCTGACCTCAGAATTGGCCTTGTATGTCACGGCCCACCTTTGCCCCACTCTTACTCTGCCTCCGGACCACCCCCTCCTGCCCCCATTTAAGGTTCCCTGTACAAAGTGCTGTTCATATGGGAATACTTAGTGCCGGGAGCAGCAGGGGGACAAACAGCAGGGATGTATGTCCTGCTTGGATGTACATCCCACTGTTCATGGCACAGAATGACACCCATAGCATTTTAGCGAGTCAGTCAGCGGCGATATTCAGCTGCTGACCAGATAGCTAAAATGCCTGAAGTTAAGACAGCCTTGTTACTGTCTTAATGTTAAGCATTTTAGTTAGCCAGTTCGTGCCTCAATATTGCCACTGACTGGCTAACTAAGGTTTCTGCCCCTAGAAACCCTGACATTAACCTGTTAGCATTGGGGTGTTTAACAATCTGGAATTAGGAATATGACTCCAAGTTATTCAAAGCTGTTAAATCACATGTGGATTGTGAGAAACTGCAGAAGGACCTTGTGAATCTGGCCATCTAAATGACAGATTAGATTTAAGGTGAATATTTATTTAACCAGTTTTCTATACTGCTTTATCTTTCAATCAAAGTGGTTTACATTATGTAATTACTATAAACAGGTACTGGATATATTCCCTCATCCTCAAAGGGCTCACAAGCTATGTGTACCTGAGGCAATGGAGGGTTAAGTGGCTTTCCCAAGGCCACAAGGAGTACCTATAGGGCTAGAAACCCCAGTCCCTCCAGCCTGAGATTGCTGTCTCCAGGTGAGACTTGAACCCCCAGCCCTCCGGCCTGAGGTACCATGTCCTAACCACTAGGCCACTCCTCCCTATTCTGCCCTAGTGCAAAGTGATGCATATAGGGAGGCATTAGGAGTCACCACCCTGGAAAAAGATCTAGGTGTTATCATAGACAATACATTCAAGTCTTCTGTTCAGTGTGCGATGGTAACTAATAAAGCAAACAGAACGTTAAGTATTATTAGGAAAGGAATAGAGAATAAAACAAAGGATGACATCATAATTTAACAACTTTTATATACCGCACTATTTACAGTCAGCGCGGTTTACATAGAACAATGAAACATCAGATAAGATACATATTATCCGTATTATTTTTACATAGAACAGGAACAAAAAACTTGGGTAACCAGGGTAATTATTTACAAAGAAAACTAAACACTGACTAATTACATATGAACAGAATATATTGTCTCTGCGTCACTCCTTGCTGTGACTGCACCTTGAATACTGTGTGCAATTCTGGTCTCTGGCATTAGAAAAGGTACAGAAATGATAAAGTGGATGGAACAACTTTCCTATAAGGAAATGCTAAAGAAGTTAGGGCTCTTCAACTTGGAGAAGAGGTGGCTGAGGGAAGTGAAGGCCTATAAAATCCTGAGTAGAGTCGAAGGGATAAACACAAATTGATTGTTTACTCTTTCAAACAGTACAAGGACTAGGGCACATGCCATGAAACTACAAAGTAGTATATTTAAAACAGGCTGGAGAAAATATTTTTTTCTCTCAGCATATGATTAAGCTTTGGAGCTCGTTGCCCGAAGATGTGGTAAAAGCAGGCACTGTATCTGGGTTTAGAAAGGTTTGGACATATTCCTGGAGGGAAAGTCCATAAACCATTACTAACATAGATTGAAAGAACACCACTGCTTATCCCTGGGAATAAGTAGCATGGAATTAGCTACTTTTCGGATATTCCAGGTGTAGCAGCTGATAAGCATGCAATAAATAATACCAGGAGTCAGTTCAAGGATCCAAGCCAATTTATTGTACACAAGGCTCAGACGGTCAAGCTTCAAAAAGGACTGAGCAAAGTTCTTACAGAAACATATTAATTTTATACATTTCTCTTCAGCTTGATACATGCAGACTTTCTATTGGTCCCAACGCCCCCTGCACTTGTCCAATCAGGGACCCTCTCTGGGCCTAGCACCCTGCTCCCCCTTCCCAGGCTATTCTAACAATGGTACAGTTTCTAGGTATTAATACAATTCTACTGCGAGGTCATTAGGCTCAGAGAATGTGAGAATGCAGAACACTGGAATATATCTATCATCAGCATGGAAGAAATGAATAGAGGATTCATACAAACTTATCAAAAGCAGTTTAAAGCGGATTCTCAAACCTCTACTGACTTTGGTCTTTCTCAGCATTTATTATTTCCAAGTGGGGGTGGGGAACTCAGGCCTAGTTTACAGGCCTCTCATACGTTCTACAGGCTATTATAGGCCATAGCCTACCACATTCCTCCCTTTGATTATTCTCACCCGCAAGTGAGAAAGGGTGAGAATTAAATCACATATTATACTTGCATAAAAGCATCATTTTGGGGTATAGGGTAATATTGCCACATAGCAAAAACCTTTGTAGCTGCCTTCCGTTCTACAGTGCTATCAACGGCTGCTGGCTTTACTCGACTGTGATGAATCCAGGATTCAAGCTCTGCAGCTTTCACTGCTGTTGGGGTTGATAAGATAACAACATAAAGTCCCTTCTAATGCGGTATCAACGGTGTCTTTCTCCACTCTTTAATCCACACCGAGACTCCAGGCTTGAGAGGATGCAGGGGTTCTGTTAGATGGATGGGCAGCTGATCTTGTACCTACGTATGAAGACTCTGCAAAACAGAACTCAAAGCCAATAGTTCTTGTCTAGTAATTTCAGATCCAATCTGTTTCATATCTCTTTTTATTCCTTATACAATAGGCGGGGGTCGCCCATACAGAATCTCAAAAGGGGAAACTCCTAAAGACTTAGTAGGGGCTAAGCATATCCTAAGAAGGGCTATAAGAAGAACCTGGGGCTACTTCAGGTGAGCTTCTTGGCAAAGTTTAGACAACTGATATTTCAGGGTTCTATTCATATGTTCTACTTTTCCTAAATTCTGAGGTTTGTAGGCAGTATGCATCTGATAATGTCAATATCTCGGGGCCATACTTAATGGACTTGCTTCCTGAGGTTATCCACCCTCATTCTTTGTACAGGGCCCCATGTGCATGCAAGGTTGCAAGGGCATACTTGGAATCTGTGTACACATTTAGACAGAGCCCTTTTCCTATTGTCAGTGCTCTAGTGAGAGCTATCAGTTCAGCTTTCTGTGCTGAAGTTCCTGGGGCCAGAGCTGTGGACTCAACTACCAGATCAAGGGTCACCACTGCATACCCAGCACAACGATGTCCATTGATGACGAGACTGCTTCCATCCATAAAGAAAGTCTGTTCAGGGTTCTCCAAAGGAACATCAGTCAAATCCGGGCGACTTGAGAATACAGTATCCATAATTTCCAGACAGTCATGATCAGGGGGGCCAGGACCAACTGGGAGCAGCGTAGCAGGGTTCAAAGCTTGGCTGACCTTCAATTGTATCTGGGGGTTTTCACACAGCATACTCTGATACTTCAATATTCGCAAATTTGTGAGCCAGAAGTTTCCTTTGTGCTCCATAAGGGTCAAGACAGAGTATGGTACGATGACTTAAAGATTCTGTCCCAAAGTGAGCTTGTCGGCTTTGCTCACTAGGAGGGCTGTAGCTGCAACAGCTCTCAAACAAGGGGGCCAACCTCTTGCTACCACATCCAACTGTTTTGACAAATAGGCTACTGGCCGTTGCCAAGATCCAAGAGATTGAGTCAGTACCCCTAAAGCATTTCCTTGTGACTCATGGACATAGAGACGGAAAGGTTTCTGGACATCTGGTAGACCCAGAGCTGGTGATGACATCAGAGCGGTTTTTAGAGATCGAAAGGCTGCATCCTGTTCAGGTCCCCACTCCAATGCAGACTTTTCCATTCCTTTGGTAGCTTGATACAATGGTTTTGCCAGCAGAGCGAAATTGGGGATCCATATATGACAGTACCCTGCGGCACCCAAGAAGGCTCTCACTTGCCTCCTGGTGGTTGGAGTAGGAATACTGCATACAGCTTCTTTGCATTTTGGTCCCAAGCGTCGTATTCTGCTGGTCAACTGGAATCCTAGATATTTAACTTCAGTTTGACATAATTGCGCCTTGGCTCTTGAGACTTTGCATCCAGCCTCATTTAAAAGGTGCAGGAGTTCACTGGTGGCTTGTAGACATTCACTTTCTGAATTTGTGGCTATGAGCAGATCGTCCACATACTGAAGAAGAACCCTTTGTCCTGGGTTCACAGAATAGCTTGAGAGATCTTGATTTAAAGCAGCACTGAAGAGGGTAGGTGAATTCTTGAATCCTTGGGGTAATCGAGTCCAGGTAAGTTGACCCCGCCTTCCTGTTGTGGGGTCTTGCCATTCAAAAGTGAACAAAAGTTGACTGGTGGGGGCTAAGTGTATACAGAAGAAGGCATCTTTCAGGTCCAGGACGGTGAAATGAGTTGCCTCAGCGGGGATCAGTCCCAAGAGAGTATAAGGATTTGGTACCACTGGGTGTATAGTTTCAGCTGCATCATTTACCAGCCTCAGATCTTGTACTGGGCGGTAATCCCCCGTCCCAGGTTTCTTGATTGGGAGAAGAGGGGTATTCCAAGGTGACTGGCACTCCTTGAGAAGTTCATACTCCAACAGTTTCATCAGATGACAGTGGATACCTTCAATGGCTGGTCGAGGAAGAGGATACTGCTTCACATGCACTGGTTCCGCTCCTGGCTTGAGGGTGACAATGATGGGGGCTATGTTCTTCGCTAGGCCAGGTGGATTATCTTCTGCACATACTTCAGGCGGGGCTAAAAGGTTGGTGGGTATACAGGAACTAGCTAACTTGGTTGGAGCTACACTGTAGAACCACCACTCTTCTTCTCGGGGGACAGTCAGCATCATCAATCCAGCAGGCTTCGAGTTCACAGTCATTTGCATTTCTCCCCCTTCAGCAAAGGATATTTGCGCCTGAAGCTTAGCAAGCATATCTCGGCCCAAGAGTGGAATAGGGCATTCAGGCATATACAGGAACTGGTGCGTTATTTTCTGTCCCCCTAGTTCACACGTGCGGTTCTGCAGGAAAGGCTTGGTGGCCCTAGCTCCAGTGGCTCCAACAATGGTGATGCATCGAGAAGACAAAGGGGCTACTGGCTTTAGTGTTCTGCTCCTGTATCCACCATAAAGTCCATATATTGGTCCCCTATTTTCAAACTGATCATAGGCTCCTGGGGACCCAGGGTGAACTTGGAGTCCTGTCTGGCCTAGTCTTCATCCATGTCATAGCCCGTTGCAACTGCCACTCCCTCAATAGCTTCTTCCCTCTATTGCTGGAACTGTGCTCGGTTTATTCTTCCACGACTCTGAAATCGACCTCCTGTTCTCCAGGGACTCCCTCCTCCCCTCCTGGGGGTGGAGTCAAGATGCGGGCATTCACTTTTCCAATGTCCTTCTTCTCTGCAATGGGCGCACTGATTTGCACCCAGTGGGGTCCAATTATAATTATTTTCACGACCCCTTCCACGTCCTCTGCTCCTTCGGCTAGGAAAACCTCCTCCACGTCGTTCAACTAAAGCAGCAGCAAGAAGATCTGCTTTCTTCTTCATCTTACATTCACTTTCTCTGTCACGTTCATTTTCACGATTCACAAACACTTTCTGAGCAACTTCCATTAATTGTGCTGTATTCATGCCCGCAAATCCATCCAGTTTCTGTAATTTTCATCTTATATCTCTCTGGGACTGACTGACAAAAGCTGCGTTTACCATATGCAAATTCTCCTGGGCTGCTGGATCGCATGGGGTATATAGTGAGGGCTGCCTGCACTATTTGGATCCCACTTGGGGCCATCAAGGCTGATGGGTCTGCATAATACTGTTCATTAGTTCAATCAAATCCTAAGGCTTCTCAGTGTAGGAGGCATAATGCGTCTTTCAGTTCAGTAAATCAGTGGTGGAAAAAGGCAAATAAACAAGGCTGGTCGGCCCTACCACGACCTGGCCTTCAGTATTAAGGGTGGGTAGGCCCTGGACCTGGTGCAATGGTATAACATGACCATCCCTTTTACTGGTAGTTGTACTTCTGAAGGTATATGGCAATCGGGACTGTCTGGGTTCCACTTCATGTTCTTGGGCGCTGGCTGTGAGTGACCCTGAACTGGCGAATGAATCCCTGCTTGTAGTATCATCGGTGGACTGTGGCCCACTCGGAGTACTTTAAACTGAGCCGGGGCTTCTGGCCGGGGAGAGGAGCACCTCCTCCAGCCACGGGAGCTGTTGGGAGGACACCCGGGGTAAAACTGCAGAAATGGGTTCCTCCTGGACAGGCTCTGGGGACTCTGGGGCTGAATAGACAGGCAGTTTCTTTTCCCCCATGCTTCTGGGCCCCTGGGGTAGTTGCTACAAATATTCTACACTGTTCCTCATAACAACGCTTTAACTAGGAGGGGGGGGGTTCTCTTTTTTTTTTTTTTCCTTCACAAACATTTAACCAGGAATCTATGTAGGGGAACTATTCAGGGAACATTTTTTGTACAATCTGATGAACACAGGAAACTACACTAATATCAAAGGTGCCCTCACTGGGCCATGAAGTAGCTAACACTGGCCACTCCTTTTCACAGAGCATTTCTAATCGGGACGGAGACATTCTAATTCCGTAATCTCCAGCAAATCCCTTGCTAAAATTCCTAGTCATACATTTCAACAGAATCTGCGTGGACTCCGACCCCGCCCCCCCCATGATGACATACTTGACAATAGACAGAGGGGGCGGACAGTCAGGCTGCATTTTCCTGAGGACTATGAGTCAGAACTATGCAACAATATTCCTCTGGGTGCACTTATTAAAAAACTTAAACAAAGGGTAGGCAGAAAACATAAGCTTAGATTGGTTGTAATAAGCATAATTTATTTATTTTATTTTATTTTATTTAACGGTCTTTTCTATACCGCCCCTTCCAGAGATCAGGGGCGGTTTACATTGAACTTTAAACAGAACAATTGTATACTTCTGTATACATTTACAAGGAACATTATGCTTTAACTATATACAGGTGTGCTTACAGGGAACATATTTTGAACAACATTTTGAACATATTTTGAACATTAACTATAACAGAGCTTTTCAAACTATTTACAAGTTATATACATGGAGCGCATCTTAGTTAGTTACAGTGGTGAAATAGTCAACTGTTTGAGTGGTTCATTAGCGTGTTGTGAGGGGTTAGAGAAATTTTCTGTGTTAGTTATTTGTTCTGTCTTGGGTACAGTGTATGTGTTTCTGTGATTGTATTGGTGAGGTTCTTTGTTGGTAGGGGATTTCAAAGTGTTTTGTAAAGAGGTAGGTTTTTAATTCTTTTTTGAATTGGTGAAGGTCTTTTATCATGCGTAGTGTTAATGGTATTTCATTCCAGAGGGTGGGGGCAGCGAAGGAGAAAGCCCTGTCACTTGTTGTCGCTTTAGTTTTTCTAAAATTTGTTTTTATGTTGAGGGAGTGGGTTGCGTTCTGTCTGCGTGATCTAGTATCTGATGGGGGGTGTATTAGGGTGGATAGTTGTGATGGGGAGATGTTGTTGACGATTTTGAATGTAGTTAGGAGGATTTTGTATTTTATTCGGCTGTTTATAGGGAGCCAGTGTAAGTCTAGGAGAATTGGGGTGACATGGTCTGTTAGATTAGCTTTAGTGACCATCTTGGCGCATATGTTTTGGGCTCTTTGGAGATGGTATATGCTTTTTACTGGAAGTCCATTTAGGAGACTATTACAATAGTCGAAGTGGGGGGTTATGAGTGTATTGACTACAGATCTAAAGTCATCGGTGTTGAGTAGGGGTCTCAGATGTTGTATTGTCTTGAGTTTATAAAATATGGTTTTTACTGTGTGTTTTATGTGTGGAATCATGGAGAGTGAGTGGTCTAAGATTATTCCAAGGTATTTTACCTCCTTTTTAACAGGTATAGGTGTATTATTTATTGTGATTGTATTGGGGTATATGTAGTCAGTGTCTGATTTCCTCGTTATGAACATTGCCTCTGTTTTTTTGAGGTTAATGCTTAGGTGGTTGTCTTCAAGCCATTTAGTAGTCTCGTTCATACATTGGAGTAGGCTATCATATTTGGGATTGTTAGGGTTTATGGGGGTGGCAAGCATGATATCATCTGCGTATATGAAATGGTTAATTTTGTGCTTCTTAAATATGTTTGTAATGGGCTGGAGGTATAAATTGAAGAGGAGGGCTGAGAGGGCTGATCCTTGGGGGATGCCTTGACCTTGTGGGAAAGTTTCGGATGTGTCTTTACCTAATTGTATCCGTATTAACCTGTTTGAGATGTATGATTTGAACCATTCAAGGACTGTCCCTCCTATTTTTAGGTATTCTAGTCTGTTAATGAGGGTATTATGATTGATGCTATCGAATGCAGCAGACAGATCTATGAAGAGGAGAAGGAAGCCTTTGTTGTTGTCATTGGTGCCTCTGATGAGTAAATCTGTTAGGGCGATTAGGAGGGTTTCAACTCCGTGGAAGGGTCGGAAGCCAAATTGATGCTCATCAAGGAGTTTTTGTTCATCAATGTAGTCTTGTAATTGGAGTTGTATGGTCTTTTCTATTATTTTGGCAATTAGTGGTATGCTAGCTATTGGCCTGTAGGAGTTGGGGTCTTTTGGGTCTAGTTTATTGTTTTTTATTATGGGACGGATCGAAGAGAGCTTTAGGGCATTGGGCATGGTTCCTTGAGAGAGTGATTGGTTTACTATATGTTGGATATTTTCTGCAAGAAATTCCTTAGTATGTTTGATCCATGATACAGGGCAAGGGTCAAGCGGTGAGGTTGTGGTGTTAATCATTGTTATAATATTAAGGATGTGCTTTCTTTCAATCTTGTGAAAGGTTGTCCATTCATAATTACTGACATGTTTAGATATTGTGGTGGTTGGAGAGTAAGGTTTTACCTTTAGTTTCTCAGCAAAATGTAATGCTAAGGTTTGTACACTGATTGAGTCTTGGTTCAGTACGGGGTTTTGTGTTTTTGTTAGTGTATTCACAATTGAGAAGAGTTCTCTTGGCCGATTGATAGCATGATTTATTAGTTTGGAGTAGTATTCCCTTTTTGACTTATTGATTGCTTCCTTGTATCTATTAAGTATGTTTATATATTTAGTTTTGTTATCTTGTGATTTTGTTTTTCTCCAGATTTTTTCTTGTTTCCGTAGTTGCTTTTTTATCATGGCAATTTCTTTAGTGAACCATTTTTGTGATTCCTTCTTTATCTTCTGCATTGTTTGAGTGGGGGTTGCTGCTTTTTGGATAGTTTGGTTCCAGTTCTCTATAGTTTGTTCTATGTCATTTAGACTTGTGGTGAGTTTGGGTAGTACCTTGTCAAGGAATGTGTCATTATCAAAGTGGGGAAAGCGTGAGATATGTGATATTGTGTTTGTGGACTGTGATGTTGTTTGTGCTAATAGGTGGAATGTTATCAAATGGTGGTCAGACCATGGTACTTCCTTAGCTATCGGGGAAGAATGGAGTTTATGTAGGTTAAAGGGGGTAGGGAGGAAAACAAGGTCAAGTGAGTTTCCTTTATTATGTGTGGGGGTATGGACTATCTGGTTAAATCCCATGTGGGACATTGAGTCAATGAAGTTGTCTTTTTGGGATTGGTTCAGAGATGGGAGGTTAAGGTCACCTAAGATTATGAGGGGTTTTCTCTGAGATGTTGTGCATGCGAGTTCAAGGATGGGGGAGAGATTTTTGTGATCAGCTGATGGGGGTCTATAGATTAAGGAGAATGCTAGTGTTCTGTTTTCAATGTTTATTATGTCCATTCCTTCGACATTGTTTGAGTTTGTTAGGGTGTATTGTAGGTTTTTTTTAGTGAGGATGAGTGCACCACCTCCTCTTTTTGTGTCACGGTGGCAGTTGAATACATTATATTGTGATGTGTGAAGTTGGTTTAATAATATTGTGTCTGTAGGTGTTAGCCATGTTTCAGTGATGAAGATGATGTCAGGTTGTTCGTCTCTTATTATGTCATTTACTAATAATGGATGTGTGTGTTCATTCTAAATAGGAACAATTTAGATAAAGTCCTTAAAATATAAAACTATTATTTCCTAACACGACGGCCACATATCTGTTACGTATGACTAGAATAAAAATATTTGGCATGAAACTAACTGCCAGCCGTAATCAGCACTTAAGCTGAACAATGTCTCTGCAAAAGAAATTACTTTAAATCTTACAATTCAGAAAGCAGATATTCAAAGGATATGAAACGGTTACTTTTTCATAAAGTTGGTGGATATCTGGAATGCATATACTCCCCTTTTTCTTCTCTTTTTTTTTAAATATATATATAAACAATAAGTATGTCCTCCATGAGGTGCTTGCCACAGTATATAAAATCTCGTTTTTACTTTTAATTTTGCTCAATAGCATACGCAGTTAAAACCAAATATATATATCAAAAATAAAATTCAAGCACGATTAACTTCTCATTCACTCAGGATTTAGATCATTTTCAAGTCGCGATCTGGTAACTACTGGCTCGGGATGCTTCATAATCCTGTCAGGGTTCTTAACCTCTACTTCAAAGGTCAAAGGAAAAACAAAAGCAGTTTCCTTAATTTCTCTATCATTTCTATTTGGACCATTACAGTGTTTGCTGAAGACTGAAACATAAAAAAACACAAGACAAGGCTAAGCCCACAAATGCATTATACCTATAGCTCTACAGAATCCTCCTCACTTGGTCCGTACTCAATATTTACAAGAACAGTTGAGGAGCTCAAAACGGGTTAATAAGAACTTAACCCTTTCCAGGCTGAGCCCAAAACTGTCAGGATCCAAAATTCTGACTTAACATTCCTACCAAATGATATATAATACATGACCATAGCAGAAGGAACATCACTATTAGAACATATTGAATAAGACAGGTACAATTTCCCTGAAATAAGCACAAATTAACCCAGCTGCAGAATGTGGATTAAAAATTGAAAATAAGCCTTCAAAGGGTTAAAGGATGTGGCTGTGTGAAAGACACACCCCTTCTCTCTCTGCCTGCTAGAGACTCACACTGTATTGGAAAAAAACCTGAAATCAGTGAGACATCTGTCTTTGTACTTAGAAGTGACTCCTGAGTTGTGTTTTGTTTTTTTTCTTCTTTCTTCTTTTCTTAGTACTATTCTTTAATCGGTAAACTGTTTCACAAATTACCCAACAGAATAATCTTACATTATACCAGAAGGGAAACCCGTGGTTTCAACAGATAACAAAACCAAATACAAACAACAGACAATAAGGGAGACAAACACCAAACACTTCCTCCTTTTCGCGACCTGGGCACGGTCGCCCGGCCAGGAACTGCGCTACTCAGGAGTCCGCTCTCACTTGGTCTATTTCAAGACCTCTCAGTCATACAAACATTCATACCAGCAACAAGAAATCATTTTTCAAATGCCCAAGGTTTTACTGACTAACTGACTATCCCAAACGAAAGGGTCAATGGCTTCTGCTCCGCTAACCCTTATGCGGAGCGTACTAGGACCACCCTTATGAGAAGTGATCAAGTTCTCTCGTCTTGCGCACTTATGCAAGACTTTTCCCAGTTAGTCTATACCAAATTTGTCTCACATACTCATGCAAGACTTTCCCCAGGCTTCACTGACTATCCCAGTCTCGCATACTCATGCAAGGCTTTTCCCAGTCTCGCATACTCATGCAAGACGTACTCGGGCTGCTGATTAATCAAGGGCAGTGGTTTGGGCCTCGCGCATACTCATGCAAGGCTTACTCGGACGTGCCCTGAGAGGTGATCAGACTCTTGGTACCGTATTCCCATACCAATTCAGTCTTGCGCATACTCATCCAAGACTTTCCCAAAACTAACTGACTGAAGAACAGAGAAATATATTCACCGGATCCGGTTCTCGATACCAAACCAGTTCATGGGTTGGATCCTGGACTCCCCTCAGTTTCGGAGGTGTTGGCCAGCTGGACCCAGTGGCCCGCCGAGGCAAGGCGGAACCCTCCCCGATACAAGAGGACCGGTGGCGCCTGAGGTTTCCCCTGCGGTCGGACAGACACGGTTCCAACCGGACCAAACCTTTGAGGCGAGAAGTCGTGGTATATTCACTTGAATACTATCACACTACTCACACATTCCCAGCCCAACGCTCCAGAATATGTAGCAGCTGATAAGCATGCAATAAATAATACCAGGAGTCAGTTCAAGGATCCAAGCCAATTTATTGTGCACAAGGCTCAGACAGTCAAGCTTCAAAAAGGACTGAGCAAAGTTCTTACAGAAACATATTCATTTTATACATTTCTCTTCAGCTTGATATATGCAGACTTTCTATTGGTCCCAACGCCCCCTGCACTTGTCCAATCAGGGACCCTCTCTGGGCCTAGCACCCTGCTCCCCCTTCCCAGGCTATTCTAACAATGGTACAGTTTCTAGGCATTGATACAATTCTACTGCGAGGTCATTAGGCTCAGAGAATGTGAGAATGCAGAACACTGGAATATATATATCATCAGCATGGAAGAAATGAATAGAGGATTCATACAAACTTATCAAAAGCAGTTTAAAGCGGATTCTCAAACTTCTACTAACTTTGGTCTTTCTCAGCATTTATTATTTCCAAGTGGGGGTGGGGAACTCAGGCCTAGTTTACAGGCCTCTCATACGTTCTACAGGCTATTATAGGCCATAGCCTACCATACAGGTACTTGTGACCTCGATTGGACACTGTTGGAAAAAGGATACTAGATTTGATGGATATTTGGTCCAACCCAGCTTAGCAGTCCTGAAGTTCTTATGAGTGATGCTATATGTAAAAGCCATAGAACTCCAGGGTGTAGGGGGGAAAGAGGAGGCATTGTGGATTAGTCTGTAAAGAGGGAATGGACAATCTGTTTACAGTGGTATAATATGCAGAGGAAATAGATATAGATTTAATTGAAGACATTCACAATATTGCTATGAAAGGGGAAGTACTATTGGTTGGAGATTTCAATTTGCTAGACTGGGATATCTTTGCCTCAGTGTCTTCCAGAAATAGGGAGATCCTGGATTCTCAGTAACAGTAACGGAGCATTAGTGAACTCGGTGCTAACAAATGGGGAGAATGCTTCTGATGTTGTAGTGGGTGATGAGCTTCAATATTAGGATATAGGTGAAGGTTCATTTAAAAGCGAGTGTCCTAAACTTCAGGAAATCTAACTTTGCAAAGATGGGTGAATAACTCAAGGAGACTTTAGCTGGATGTTAACATCTGAGGGAAGCAGCGCAACAGTGGGTAAAAGTGCAGGAACTATTTTAAGGGCAACAAATCATTTTGTTTGGAAATTAAATAAAAGCAAGAGGAAAAGGAGGCTGCTATGGTTTTCAAAAGAAGTTGCTGAAAAGGTAAAGAAAAAGAAGTTAGCCTTCATAAACTATAAGAGATTACAGAAAGAGGAAGACAAACAGAAATATTTGGAGAAGTTAAGGTAAGTTGGTAAAGTAATCAGGTAAGCAAAGGCACAAATGGAAGAAAAAATAGCCCATAGAGTATAGTGAACCATGGGACAAGACTCTTATTATTTATTTATTTAATGATATTTATATACCGCCTTATCATTCAATCAAAGCGGTTTCCACGGCAAACAATCAAGGGGGCAAATGCTTTCATGTTAGTGAAAGGAGGAAGTGCAAAGGTGTCATTGTGAGACTCAAGGGTGAAGGAGAGGAATATATAGAGACTGAGGATGAAGCTTAACAAATATTTGTGTTCTGTGTTCACAGATGAAAGGCTGAGAATTGGGCTCAGAGAACAAACACAAATAGGAATGGAAGTAAGGTAGAACTCAAACTTTTTTCAGAAGACTGCTCGTGAGGATCTAGCTAAACTAAAGGTTGCAAAGTGATGGGGCGTCGGGACATTTATCTGAGAGTATTGAAGGAACTTGGGAAGTACTGGTGGCTCCACCGACTGACTTTCTAGTGCTTTCTAGTTGAGAGTGATTCCAAAGGATTGGATTTGGACAAATGCGGTTCCTGTCCACAAAAGTGGAAGTAAAGAAGAGGATGGTAATTACAGAATGGTTAGTCTGGTGTTGGTGATGTGGTTGAAGTAGTAGATGTGGAGCCCAATGCAGAATGGGGCCCACTCGGCCCGTCCAAACATCCAAAATCTGGAGAGGCTGGATTTGTACCCAATTCTGCACCCAGAGGAGCTAGACATTCCTGCGGGATCAAAATTGGGTGCAACAAATTTACTGAAAATGAAGAAGAACCTCAGGAAACTTGAAAAGGAATGGAGAAAATCAAAGACCACTGAACGCAAAACTGAATATCTGACTTACCTCACTAAATACAAAGAAGAAATCAACACCGCAAAGAAAAACCATCATACCAGAATACTAAACAAAGCATTGAACAGACCAAGATAATTATTCGAACTTGTCAAATCCCTGAACAAAACTTCCAAGGATGATGGCCCCAACAACGATATAAAGGCACAAACCTTAGCTGACCACTACGCCAGCAAACTCAACCCACCAGCAACAAGAAACCCCACCTAAAATCAGACCATGAACAACACCCCACACCAAATCACAACTGAGGTGGACAGAAAAGGGGAATGGGACTCCTTCCACACCATTGAGTCCAAACAAATAATAAACATAATCTCGAGCCTAAACACCACAACATCCCCATTGGACCCTTGTCCAGCAGCTTGGATCAAGACAACAAAAGAAGAAATTGCCCACTACATAAACCACATAGTAAATCAATCGCTGCAGCAAGGAACCATGCCTACAGAGCTCAAAAGATCCCTCATATGACCTATACTAAAAAACAAAACACTCAAGAAGGATGACCCATCCTCATACTGGCCCATCTCAAGCATATCTTTCTTAGCCAAGACCATCGAAAAAGCAGTCCAGCAACAGCTACAAGATCACATTGATGCCAGTAATGCACTCGACGACCAACAATATGGCTTCTGGCAATATCATGGGGTGGAAACCCTACTGCTAGTACTCCTGACAAAATTTATAAAGGCATTGAAGACAATAAGAAAATGTTCATATTAATATTCATAGATATATCTGCGACATTCAATACTGTAAATCACGGGACCCTCACCAACAGACTAGAGTTCATAGGAATAAAAGGAACCCCCTAAAATGGTTCAGATCCTACATCTCCAACAGAATGCAACAAATTATCTTCAATCAAGAAACTTCAGAGGCTTTCCCACAAACACAGGGAATACCGCAAGACACTGCGTTGTCCTCCCTGTTGTTCAACCTCTACATGAAACCCATATGTAAGATTTTTCAGAAACACAAGATTAATTACCACATTTATGCGGATGACATAATGCTATATTCTCAACTGGACACAAACAACCTGAACTATAACCACATGGAAGAATGCCTCAAGGATGCACAAACCTGGCTTCAACAGAACAACATGTCCATAAACCATAAGAAAACTGAAGTAATGTTCATCACTAAAAATGAGGACTTCAACCCCCCCCCCCTCAACCATCAACATGAACAATAACTCATACAACATCAAAAATGAGATAAAATACCTAGGAGTAACATTCAACAAAAACCTCAAAATGGAAAAACACCTAAGACTACTGAACCGGGCAATTTAGCACAAACTAAGAATCCTCCAACCTCTATGCAACATTATTGAGCAGTCCGATTTCAGAACAATAGCACAAGCGCTCATCACACCCCACCTAGACTACTGCAATGCCATTCTCCAAGGTCTACCAAAAAATCCCTCAACATACTTCAAATGGCGCAAAACGTCACAGCCCAGATCATAATGAAGCGACAACTATCTGACCATATCACACCAATACTAATTGAACTACAATGGCTTCCTATTACTGCCTGCATAAGATACAAAATAATAGTAACCACATTCAAACTGATACACAACATAGCACCGTCTTACCTCTCCACGCTTATCTCAACTCAACCTCATAACAGAAGCAGAAGAACGCACAACCTAAACACCCTACATGTCCCACCTTCCATCCGCACAGTCAAAACCTCCACAAGTAACAGAACTTTAACCTACATAGCTCCCACGCAATGGAATAAGCTACCGGACACCCTAAGAGCAAACAACGATCTGCAAGATTTCAGGAAAAAACTAAAAACATACCTATTCCAGGACTACTATGACATAATATAATGCAGAAAGAATCTATTCTCACAGCGCATAACAATAAAACTACATAGAACTTATGTCTGTAAACAAACAGTAAATAGTTTAAACGAAACTGTAAATAGATCAAGCTGTAATTAGTGTAAATGAAACTGTAAATAGTCCATGCTGTAAATGAATCTGTAAATAACCCAAGCTGTGCAAACCGACCGCATAAATGCAACTGTAAATACTCCAAGCTGTATAAATTCAAACCACCGAAATGCAGATGCAGATACTTTGATTCTAGTAAGAAATTGTTTGCTGTGCCTAAATGTAATGTAATGTAAACCGCTACTGATCGCTGGAAGAAGCGGTATACAAATGTAACCAAATAATAAAGAAATAAATAAAGGGCCTGGACTGGCAGGCCGTGCCCTGATTCTGTGCCACTCCACATTGTGCTCCCTCCCCATATAACCCACCAGTGCCTCTGGATACAGTCTCAGTGACATGGCGTCCCATCGCCATGGCACCAGGACGCCATGCAGGAGCCCCGTCCACTGCACAAGTTGAGATATGCTGTTCCCTACTACCCAACCCCCAAAAGGGCCTACCAAGGCTGGGGTCGGGCTCCAGAGAATCTCCATGTGCTCCTCACTGGTTCTGGGGGGGGTCCACTGGTGCTGTTTACCAACTTCAGGGGGACTTATTCCACCTCCAATGTGGAATAAGACCCCCGTCCATTCCTGCCGCCCCGGATGAACAGGGATGCGACCTGAATCAGCCCTGTACATCCGGGGACAGGGCTCCCCCCCTCCACTCTGCCCACTTTCCTCCCTGTTGCCGCCCCTCCTGTGGGGAACGTCAGTGTTGGAATTGGGCTCTACGGCATCTGACTCCACTATTTGTGACTCTGCATGCCGGACATAGTCTGAGCTGCAGCTTATCTGCGTTTCCCAGCCCAAGGACAGCTTCTCTTCCTCTTCCATCTTCCAACCCCTCTGCTTGCCCCACTCCCACACAACTCTATGGTCTGTAAATTTATGGAAATGCTGAGAAGCGGGTTGCAAGTCGTCTAGACCCTATTACCCCTCCTGCTCTTCCCCACACATCCTGAGTAGTAGGACGGAGAGAGCTGGAGGGAGGGGACAGGGTTGGGGCAGAGTGGGGGTGGGCCAACCCAGCAGGACGTAGAAGGCCGATTCAGGTCACTGCCCTGTACAACCTGTGGGGTCCGTGGGGACATGCTACTTATTCCACCTTGAAGATGGAATAAGCAGCACTGACCCAGCGATCGGACTCAGGGATCAGGGATCCCCCCCCCCCCCAGGGCCGGGGCTGGGGATGGGCATGGGGAGGTCCCTGCTGCCCAATCCAATCCCCGGCTGGCCAGCTGTGGGTTGGATGGCAGGAGGCTGAGCCACGGCAGCCAGGGGAGCCTGTGGAGAAGACATCCCTGCAGGCAGGCAGGGGCACACCGGGCCATCCTCGGGCCCAATTCTGTATGCCACGGGAACGTTTTGTTCCCATGGTACAGAATTGGGTCCTAACGGCCCCATCCTGCACAGGGACATCCTGACAGCCCGGACATACCCCTCTTGGAATTGGGCTCTATGGCTTTATTACAGATAGATGTTGTCTGACAAATCTGATCAATTTCTTTGAATGGGTGACTAGAGAATTGAAATCGGCAGAGAGCACTCGGTATGGCATACTTAGATTTCAGGAAGGCCTTTGACTCTGTTCCACATTGGCAACTTATAAATAAACTGAGTGCCCTTGGGATGGACCCTAAAGTGACTGACTGGGTTAGAAACTGGTTGAATGTGAGGTGGCAGATTATCGTAGTAAATGGAGAACACTCTCAAGACAGGGGCTTTAGTAGTGCTGTACCAAAGGGATCCATCCTTGGTTCTGTTCTTTTTAACATTTTTGTATTTGATATTCCAAAGGTCTATCAGGTAAGGTTTGCCTCTCTGCAGATGATAGCAAAATTTGCAACAGGGTAGATTCTGGGAGGTGTGGATAACAAAAAGAAGTATCTAGCAAAGCTTGAAGAATGGTCAAGAATTTGGCATCTAAGATTTAATACTAAGAAAAATGCAAGGTCATGCATTTGGGCTGCAAAAATCCAATGGGACGATACAGTATAGGGGGTGGAGTACTTGTGCCCACAAAAAAAAGAGCAGGACCTGGGGGTGAGTGTTTCTGATGATCTTAAGATGGCTAAACAGGTAGAAAAGGCAATGGCAAAAGCCAGAAGGATGCTCGAGTACATAGGGAGAAGAATGTCCTTCAGGAAAAAGGAAGTGATATTGCCTTTGTATAAGGATACTGGGCTTGATGGACCTTGGTCTGACCCAGTATGGCATTTCTTATGTTCTTATGATATCATTCGTTGTACTATGTACAGTTCTGGAGACTGTACTTTCCAAAGGATATAAACAGGATGAGGTCATTTCAAAGAGTGGCTACTAAAATGTTCAGTGCTGTTCGTCATAAAGCATATGGAGATAGACTCAAAGACCTCAATATGTATACTTTGAAGGAAAGGCAGGAGAGAGGAGATATGATAGACATTTAAATGCCTCTGTGGTATAAATGCACAGGAGGTGGCCCTCTTCCAGTTGAAAGGAAGCTCTGGAACGAGTGGTCATAGGATGAAGGTGAAAGGGGATAGACGCAGGAGGAATCTATGGAAATATATCATTACGGAAAAGGTCTTGGATGTGTGTAACACCTCCCAGCAGAGGTGGAGATGGCAGCTTTATCTGAATTCAATAAAGCATTCAACAAGGATAGAGGATCTCTGAGGAAGAGGATAGGACTGTAGAGCTTAATAGTTCTTATGAATGGGCAGACTGGATAGGCTGTATATTCTTTATCTGTCATCATTTTCCTTTTCTACAAAAGGTGATCACGCATGTCTGATAAATAAGTAAATAAACTATTGTCTGGTGAGTTACTCTGGCCCAAGGGGTAGTGCTGGGAGAATGTGAGCAGTCACAGTCAAGCGGGCCAGGCTGCAGTGGGAAAAAAATTAAAGCTAGTGTCAGCACTTCTCTGCTGGCTGGAACGTTCAGGCCAGCTGTTACCACCTGTAGCAGCGACAGTCAGGCCCTTGAAGAAGTGCCGCAGGTGTGGAGAAAGAAGAAAAACTGGGATTCAGGCAGTGGAATGGGGTGGACCACTGGGGCAATGGTCCAACCAATATTTTGTCCAACACAGCATCAGCAACTAGAGGCTTGGAGGCAGGATGTTCCTCCAAGACCTAGTGTCCGGAAATGAGCACTATTTCCAAACCAGGGTGTATAGAGTGAGATAAAGCTACTAGATAGGAGAGGGTTGTGTCATGAGCAGAACACCAGTGGGATCTTACCTGGGGTAGTGTCAAATGCACAAGGCTGTATCTAGTATAATATAAAGAAAACCAACAACCTCCCCCAAAAAACCAAAGGGACACCCCCACAAAAAGCAAAAATTCAAATAAAAGAATGAGCAGGGGTAGTGAAATTGAACAAATTGATTATGCCTGACATGACAATGTTTCAGCATTTAATGGCTGCATCAGGAGAAAATGTGTCAAAACAAACAATAACTAAAAAAACCAAATTCATTGACGTAACGTCAAATGATGAAGACATTTTAATACCTCAGCCTATAAATAATGGGGGGTATTTAGAGCAGCGGCTAGACGAAATAAAGCACTTAGCTACTACTGCTTTACTTAAAATTGGATATTCAGCACTGCAATGTATCCGGTTTGTGTTGCCAAATATCAGGCTGACCAGACACCGCTACCTGCAGATAGCTAATCGGTTAAACTTATTCACCTATACTAACTTTAACCGCTTAAGCTATCTAGTTGGCAGCTGAATATCACCACTGACCAGACAGTGGCCGTCACCAGTCCCAATCTGCCCACAGACCATCCTGGGTTTAACTGGCGTTTGTTTGATGGTCTGGGGGAAAATTTGGAAGCACAAATTAGATGAATATCGCAGTGACCACATTTTAGCCAGTTAATAGTGCTTTGAAAATGGTGCCCCCCCCCCCACCCAATGCTTTTACAATGGGAAGATTATTTATTTATTTATTTGAGGTTTTTTTTTTAACCTGCCTTATCAGGTAATCAAAGCAGTTTACGAAGAACGTAAACTTTTACAAGAAACATGGATAACAAGATAACAAGGATGAGTAAAAATTACAACTTAACCATCTTAACTCTAGGAAAGCTGCTTAATTAACTAATAACTTATTTACATAGTTGCATTGATAAATTTACAAAAGCCAACGTAATAACTTCTGCATGTGTCAGGGTAGTAGTGATATTATTACTGCTATTAATCATTTATAAGCGCTACAAGGTGTATTCAGTGCTGTACAAGAACATACAGAAGATGGGCCTTGCTCGTTAGAGCTTACAATCTAATCAAGACAGAAAGTACAATATAAGAGATACAAGGGGTTCAAATAAGGAAAGAAGACCCAAGGAGAACAAGGGAATTAGGGTCCAAAAGCAGCCTCAAAGTGTTGAGCTTTTAGCATGGATTTGAAAAGGGGGAGCGATGAAACCTGATTTATAGATTCAGGAAGTCTATTCCCAGGCATAAGGAGCAGCAAGGTGAAAAGATCAACATCTGGAGTTGGCAGTGGAAGAGAAGGGCATAGAGAGAAGAAAGCCAGAGGAAGAGCGGAGTTCACGAGGAGGGGTGTAGGGAGAGAGGAGAGAGGAAGGGTAGTGAGAAGCAACAGAATGAATGCATTTATAGGTCAGAAGGAGAAGTTGGTTTGGATATGGAAACAGAAGGAGAGCCAATGAAGTGATTTAAGAAGAGGGGTTATATGAGTGTATCGGGGCTGGTGGAAGATTAGCCATGCAACAGCGTTCTGGAAGCATGACAAAGGTATATAAATGGAGACTAGTGCCTCGGATTACGTTCAGAACCAAAGTTTTACAAAAAATCGTTCACCAACAACTCCAGGACTACATAGATACACACCACCCACTCGACAACCAACAACATGGATTCAGACCACACCATGAAGTAGAATCCCTAATGACTGCCCTACTAGACAACCTAATTAAGGGCACTGATGAACCCAAATCTGGCTTATCGTTCTTGACATAAAAGCAGCATTTGACTCTATACCACATGGCCTCATAATTCAGAGACTACAAGCTCTTGGGTTATTAGACACATCACTCACATGATTCAAGTCCTATCTCACAGGCCACAAGCTGCAAGTAAGATTAGGCCACACAAAATCCACCCTTTACACTCAAACTCAAGGAATCCCACAAGGCTCTACCCTCTCATTTTAATTGCCAAGCATTTGACCATTCTTCCAGCTTTTGTAGATCTTTTCTCATGTTAAGGACTCCCTCGGGGGAGTCCACTATGTTGCAAATTTTCGTGTCATCTGCAAAAAGACAGACCTTTCCATTCAGTCTTTCAGCAATATCACTCACATATACATTGAACAGTGCCAGGCCCAGGACTGAACCCTGGGGCACCCCGCTAATCACCTTCCTTTCCTCCGAGTGAGCTCCATTTACCATCACCTTCTGTTGTCTATCAGTCAACCAATTTCTGATCCAAGTGCAAAGAAGTGCAGAGTCATGCAATTGGGTAGCAGAAACCCAAGAGAAATGCACACGATAGGGAGCGAGAGGTTGGTGTGCACAGATCAGGAGAAAAACCTTGGTGTGATTATTTCTGTAGATTTCACGGTGGCAAAACAGTGCGACAAGGTGGTGACAAAAGGTAGGAGGAGGATGTTGGGCTACATACAAAGAGGAATTACCAGCAGAAAGAAAGAAAGGTTCTAATACCACTGTATAAGTTCACCCCTAAACAAAAACATGGGGAGGGGTGGCCTGAGGGGTGGCCTGTACAGAGTGGCACCTACTCCTGCCATCTTACTCCGGCCATCTTACTGGGCAGACTAGATGGACCATACTAGTCTTTATCTGCCGTCATTTACTATGTTACTATATTCAATCTCTTTCTACAACCATTATGCTCGATAATAAAGATCTGCATCATCCAATACCATATATATGCAGATGATGTAATGATTTATGCACTTACCAACACATCAAATCCAGATTACATACCTATCACAAACTGCTTCTCCAAAGTCTTCAAATGGCTCAAAAGGCATAACATGAGAATAAACCGAGGCCATGCTCATCACCAGAGACATTGCTTTCAAACCACCGACTTTCATAGCTATTGATGGGACCCAAATCCAAATATAGTAACATAGTAACATAATAAATGATGGCAGATAAAGACCAGTATGGTCCATCTAGTCTGCCCAGCAAGATGGCAAGAGTAGGTGCACCTGCTGCTCTGTGCAGGCCACCCCTCCCCATGTCTTTGTTTTGGGGTGAACCCACCGCTCCGTGTAGGACACCCTTATTTGTTGAGAAATTAGATAATTTTAATTTTATCCTGTTGCTGTAAAGGGATCCACTGTGTCTGTCCCATGCCATTTTGAATTCTGTCCTGTATTTGCCCCCACCACTTCCATCGAGAAGGCATTCCAAGCATCCACTACCCTTTTAGTGAAAAAATATTTCCTGACATAGCCTTTCAATTTACCCCCTTGCAGCTTCATGTTTTGCCCTCTAGTTTTATAGCCTCCCCGTCTTTGGAAGAGGTTTGTTTGTTCATTATTTCTCTTTAAGTATTTAAAGGTCTGGAACATATCTCCCCTATCCCTCCTCTCCTCCAGAGTGTACATATTTAGGTCTTCAAGTCTCTTCTCATAAGGCTTCTGACACAGGTTCCAAATCATTTTGATCGCCTTCCTCTGAACAGTTTCCAGTCTTTTTACATCCTTTGCGAGATATGATCTCCAAAACTGAACACAGTATTCCAAGTGAGGCCTCACCAGTGACTTATACAGTGGCATTAGTACCTCTTCATTTTATTTATTTATTTAACAGTTCTTATATACCGTGCTCTTTGTTATCAGTGCGGTTTACATACAACAAAATTTTACTCAGACAGAATAGGATCTGTCTTAAGTTTACAGATAACAGGGAGCATAAATGGACTTAAATTGGGGAGAACTATTTACATTTTAACAGATATGATGTAATTCTATTTACGTTACTGTAGATATGCATAGATATAGAACTATAAGGGCAATGTGCATATTCTGTAGGAGGTGCATTTGGTTTGTCATCATGAGAGCTTGAGATCTTGGGGGTAGGTGGGGAGTCGTTAATTATTTTAGTGAAGTACATAGTGAACAGATGGTGTTTTATGGCTTTCTGCTGGTAATTCCTCTTTGTATGCAACCGAACATCCTCCTGACTTTTGCCACTGCCTTGTCTCACTGTTTTGCCACCTTGAGATCCTCAGAAATAATCACACCAAGGTCCTTCTCCTGGTCCATGCACACCAACCTCTCGCCCCCTATCGCGTACATTTCACTTGGATTTCTACTTCCCAAGTGCATGACACTGCACTTCTTCGCATTAAATCTTAACTGCCAAGCTTTAGACCATTCTTCCAGCTTTTGTAGATCTTTCCTCATGTTATCCACTCTCTCAGGGGAGTCCACTCTGTTGCAAATTTTTGTGTCATCTGCAAAAAGACAGACTTTTCCATTCAGTCCTTCAGCAATATCACTCACAAATACATTGAACAGTGTCGGGCCCAGGACCAAACACTGGGGCACCCCGCTGATCACCCTCCTTTCTTCCGAGTGAGCTCTATTTACCATCACCTTCTGTCATCTGACAGTCAGCCAATTTCTGTCGTCTTCTGTCATCTGACAGTCAGCCAATTTCTGATCCAGTTCACCACCTTGGGACCCATCCCCAAACTACTGAGTTTATTGATAAGCCTCCTATGATGAACAGTATCAAAGGCTTTGCTGAAATCTAGGTAGAGGACATCTATCACATGCCCCTGATCTAGTCCTCTGGTCTCCTAGTCAAAGAACTCAATCAGATTTGTTTGGCAAGATCGTCCTTTGGTAAAAGCATGTTGCCTTGGATCATGCAACCTGTTGGTTTTGAGAAAGTCCACTATTCGCTCTTTCAGGAGAGCTTCCATTACTTTTCCCACCACCGAGGCAAGACTCGGCCTGTAGTTTGTTAAATGAATAAATAAACTAAGGAATAAAGTGTTTTCTCCATCTGACTGATTTCCAAAGTGAATAGAAATGCCTTGATTTACTTACGGAAGGTGGAAAGGTCCACTATACTTAAAGTGTCTGGGAGGGAGTTCCAGAGAATTGGTGAATAGAATGTAAAGGCTCTATTGCTTGTTGACCGATTGGTGTTTCTGAAGTCTGTAGGGATGGCTAAGGTGCTCCTTGTGTATCCTCTCCTTTGTCTGTTATTCGGAATCATGTGTTTTAGAGAGCTGAGGTAGGATGGGGATAAGTTATGCAGAAGTTTGAATGTAATCGTTACTGTAGGGATTTGTATTTAATTTTGCTTAGGCTGGGTAGCCAGTGCAATTGATAGGGGTGATATGTTCAGAACTAGGTACCCTCTGAGTTATATGTACAGCCATGTGCTGTACCATCTGGAGTTGATTTAATGCTTGTTTTGATAGGCCCTGCAAAATGCTATTGTAACAGTCAAAGTGGGGGCATGTAATTGCCTAAAGTACAGAGCGGAAGTCACAAGCTGGTAGTAGAGGTCTTAGCTGTTGGATCATCCTTAACCTGTTACATATTGTTCAAGTTGCTAAGTTGATATGTGTAGATAGGCTGAGATTTTGATCTAGGGTTATTCCTAGATATGTGATTTCATTTTTTACATCCAGGAAAGCTTCTTTGACTTTTATTTTGGAAGGGGGATGAAGCCTTGTTCCTAGTAACAAATAGTATTTCAGTTTTTTTGAAGCTGATCATGAGATTGTGTGCAGTGAGCCATTGTGATGCTCCATTGAAGCATGTCATAATTTGCTGAAGGTTAGGTTTTGATGTATTGCATAGCAGATATAACATGATGTCATCCGCATAGATGTGGTCGCTTACCGTATGCTTTTTGAAAATGTTACAGATTGGTTGAAGGTAAATGTTGAAGAATAACACTGAGAGGGCTGATCCTTGCTGTTGACTGTCTGAGTTTGATGTTGTTTGACCAATTTTTACCTGCTGAGTGCGGTCAGTCAGGTAGGATTTAAACAAAAGAAGGGTAGAGCCATTAATTCCAATCTGTTGGAGCCTTGCTAGTAGGATATTGTGATTAATAGAGTCAAGCGCAGACGTTATATCCAAGAATATTAGTTTGAAGACTTGTTTGGAACTTTCTATTCCTCTTATGAGCTTATCAAAAACGGCTAATAAAAGTGTTTCAACACCATGGTGTTGTCTGAAACCTTCTTGATGTGTATCAAGTGGAACATACTTATCGTTGTGCTCCTGAAGCTGGTTTTGGACAGTCTTCAATTATTTTTGCTATAAATGGAAGGCTTGATATTAGTATGATGAGTTAGGGCATGTTTTATCCATAGAATTTTGTTTAAGATGGGCTGAATTGTTGCTTTCTTTAGGGCTGTTGGCATGTGTTGTTGAGATAAAGAAAGGTTAACTATTTTGAGTATGGAGGGAGCTATTTCTGTTAGAATTATTTTTAACCAGTTGACCAGGCATAGGTCAAGAGATGATATAGTTGTATTGATGGAAGAAATGATTTGTTCTAGATATTCCACTTTGATTTGAGCAATGATTAACATACTGCAATGTTAACCATGTGGTTATGAACAGGTAGCATTGAGGCAGAGGTTGACATTTTTAGCTTATTCATATAATGGTTGGCTAGTACTTGTGGGATAATGCTCATATTGTTTCCCTCCATGTCAGGGTCACAGGTTAATAATTCTACTATTTTGAAGAGTTCCCTGAGACGATTTAGGTATTTCATACGAATTGTTGTATGATGATCTCTCTTTTTATTGTTGATGCAAACTTGATAAGCTTGGAGTGTGCTCATGTACAGCCTGCTATCATTTGGTAATTTTTAAATTCTCCATTTGCATTCCAATTTTCTTAAGTGTCTTTTTAAAATCCTAAGCCCCCGAATATACCACACTTCAGATCGGTTATAGCTTCTGCTAGCTTTAGATATAGGAGCTGATGCATCTCTACTTATGACTGAATTCCATTTATCTAGAATATTGTCTAGGTCATTTGAATCTGATATGAGCTGGTGCAAAGTTTCATTTAAAAATGTGTCCTTGTTGAGTTGTTTGAAGTGGCATTGTGTACTTACATTAATGGTCTGCGTGAATATGGGAAGATTTTGTGTGATCGTAAAATTGATCAGGTAATGGTCTGACCAAGGTACTAGTGATTGGATTGCTGGTTGCTTAGAGCTGTTAAGAATATCGTTAGATAGGAATATTAGATCAAGCATGTTTCTTTTACTGTGAACTGGAGTTAACAATTTGTTGAAAGCCTATATCATTCATTGCATTATGGAAGGAATAAACATTAAGTCAGGACTGACTCGAAGGCACACATTGCATTATACTGTGCATCGAAGCCAGGTGAAGTCACCTAGAAGAATTAGATGCTTGTTAATTGGTGTGCCTGAGCATACTGTTTCTAAGATTGTTGTTAGACTGCTAGCGTCAGATATTGGAGGTCTATATAGTAGACGATACGAAAATTGCCTATTTTCCAGCATTAGAATATCTAGGCCTTCCATGCTTGCAGCTGAGGGGGGCATTGAGTTCATTTTTTATTAAGATGAGAACATTTCACCACATTTGCTTTTTTTAGGGCAGTGGAATATGTCAACGTTTGATAGCTTAAGTTGGTTTATTTAGTATACATTTGTATACCGCTACTTCCAGCGATTTGATTACAGATTGGGAATTGTCAAATCATGACAGGAAATTTTTGAGGTATAAACACATTGATTAGATAGGAAAGCACAGCACAGCACACAGAGAACTATTTTTACAGGGAACATGGGCGATGGAGGGTTAAGTGGCTTGCCCAAGACCACAAGGAGCACCTATGGGACTAGAAACCCCAGTCCTTCCAGCCCAAGGTTGCTGTCCTCCAGTGGGATTTGAACCCCTGACCTTCCGGCCTGAAGTACCTTGCCCCAACCACTAGGCCACTCCTCCAGTATCTGTATCAGAGAGCCAGATTTCAGTAATAAACATGATGTCTGGGTTATTGCTGCTGACGTAGTCTACTAAAATTGGGATTTTGTTCCTCACTGATCTTGAGTTAATTAAACAACATTTTAAAGCAATTGATTTAAAGTCATCAATTATATTATGGCATGGAGCCAGTCGCTGCAGTGTATATAAATAAGCCTGTCACTGCTGCATTGATTTCCACCAGTCATTTTATATAGCAGTTGTGGTCAACATTATCGGCACTCTTGAATTTTAGGTATGTTGTGTACAATATCTTGAGAAATAATTGGAAATTTTCCAACTGCATGTCATCATAATATTTTAATAGTATGTTCAAAGGTATACAACAACAAAAAATGTCTGTGCAACTTAGACATAGCAATCTCTGAGAAAAAAAAACAAAATATGACATGGACAGGATTAATGGCACACTTCACTAATATTTGGTTGTACAACCTTTGGCAATGATGACAGCCTCCAAATGTTTCTTGTAGCCATCTATATGTTTTGTGCATCTGTCTGCTGGTAGTTTCTCCCACTCTTCAACTGCGATTTGTTCCAGGTCAAGAATGTTTCCAGGATTCCTTTTACCTATGGCAGATTTCAGCTCTTTCCAAAGGTTCTTGACTGGATTGACTGGACATTCCATTTGTTCCTTTTTTTTAAATAACTTTATTTATTTATATACATGAGGCACATAACAGAGAAAGAGAAACAGCAACAAAAGGGCGGCTACATCACCTGCAAATTCACTAAGTAGCCACCAACATTTCCTAGCTATATACAGCGTTAACTTTAGCAGATATTACTCAAGGTATACAATAGAGCTCATGCCCACCTTAAACAATTCAGGTACCAACCTATCCTTTTTCATCTCTAGGGTTCCTTGCACATAACTTCCCACCATGGTGCTATGTCTATCTATGGGAAGGTCTCCTTACCTTCACTTAATGAAAAAAGAAATATTGACAGGGCCAAGACCCACCAGTACCCAAACAAGGAAGCACAAAAAGAAGGGGGGTCAAAGCAAAGGAAGAAAAAATCAAACCCAAAAACTCCACTCGGTGCACTAAGACATTGGAAAGTCTTCACTAACATACAGGGGGCCTCAAGCGGACATGGGGGACCATCAAGGTGCTCATTGCAACCCCCGGCTCCCAAACACGCCCGCCTCCCTTCTTCGGCACAGGCCTCACCCTCAGAGGGACTGACAGAGGACACTGAAAGGATCCAGGGGAGCAAGCCCAGGAGTGCTACCCAGGTTCCCTTCCCACCCCTGTGCCCTCCCTCGCCCAGTCTCTCATCCATCTTATAAAGGGGGACCCAGGGGCAGCTCAATGCAATCTGCTGCCTGAGGTAAAGAATGAAATGGCGCCCCCCCCACCCCACCTTAGAAGGGGTGGGGCTTTTTCAGAAATCCAATCAGAGACTGAACCAAACCAAAATGCCGATTAAATTATATGGAGGAAATGCAAGATGTTTGCACACAGGGCTGTATCGAGCTGCAATCGCACCCTGTGCAACTTGCAGCTCGGGCGCACGCCCCCCTCTCCCCCATATCTCCGTCCAGCGCTGCCTGCTCTTTCCCTGATGCTGCCGCTCTGTTTTTTTCACAGTGGCGCCGGCAGCAGGGAAAGAGCAGGCAGCGCTGGACGGAGGTATGGGGAGCAGGAGGGGGGCATGCGCCCGATCTTAAAGGCACCGGTACTTTAAGCAGATCTGTTCCTCCCTACTCTGACATCGTGTCGGAGGAGGGAGGGACCAGACCTGCTTAAACTGCTGCGAAAAGGCTTGGGGAGCGCATTTCGGCTGCCTGCTATTGTCCTGCCAGCGGTGGCAGTGCAACAGCACACAGCCGAAATGCTCCCCCCAAGCCTTTCCGCCCTGTGCGGCTGCACTGCTTGCACAGGTCTAGGTACGGTCCTGTTTGAACACCAAGGAACTAAAAGAAGGCAAGAACCAACAGCACAGTTTATAAAACTAAATTATAACTCATTTCTAGCATGTTGTTATAAATTGCGTTATGGTTCTTGCTTTTTGTTTTTCAACATATATTTTGCATCCACAGTAGGTGCAGAGCAGAACCAGGACATTCACCCACAGAACTCAATATTTAAAAAAAAAACTGATTCTGATCATCTCACTAACAACAACAACAACAACCACTATTCTCCAGTACCAGGCATATTGTGAACTAATACAAAACCCTACAACAAAGAGCAAACCTAGAATACCATACCATATCAGCACAAACTTCCAAAAGTCACAAGTCACATAAGGCGCCCATCCAAAAAAAGCGTCACTGTAAATACTACAGTGGGCCCTGGAACATCCATACACCTATTTGAAAAGCTGAACAAGTCAAATTACTACAGTATAGTATAGATCTTTATGTACAAACTGCATGTTAACAGAACACCTGACCTCAGTCACACACTCACAACATCGACCCTCACCAAGTACAGAATAAGTAACCACAATCTAAAGTAAAAATAAAAATATGTAGACAAAATTAAAATTGAAACCCCAAGAAGCCAGAGTCCACTTGCAGTGCAACATCAGATAAACAAGAGATGCAGTTCCCCAATACTGTGTACAATATAAAAATAGCACAAAGTCCAATCACCAAAATTAAATACAATTATTTTTTCTACCTTTGTTGTCTGACCATTTTATTCTCTGATCATGCTGGTTCCGATCTGAGGCTTCTGCTTTCCTGTCTTCTCTTAGCTCTCTTTCTGTGGTCTATGGTCCATGGTCCATCTGTAATTTCTTATTTCTTCTTTTGTTTTCTTCACTTCCTTCCATCAGCCCATTTCCAGTTCCAGTAACCCTCCCCAGTATCAGCCCCCTTTCCAGTCCTCCCCTCCCAGTACCTTCCAATGTCAACCGCCTTGCATTCCCACGACTGCCACTGGTGTCTTCCCTTCCAGTCCCCCTCCTTCCCCAATGTCCAGCCCCTTCTAGTCCAAATACCATCCCAGATATCAGCTCACATCCACTCTCAGTGCCACCACCCGTCAGCTCCCTTCCAGTGCCCTACCCTCTGTCCATCCCCCTTCCAGTGTCATTTGTATGTCAGCTCCCTTCCATCCTCCTCCCCATTAACCAACCACCTACCACTCCCATCCCCAAGTGTCAACTCCCTTCCAGTCCCCCTTCAGTACATCCCAGGTGTCATCTCCTTTCCAGCCCCCTCCTTCCCCTGTGTTAGCTCCCTTCCTGCCCCCTCCTTCCCCTGGCAGACCCTCTCAGTATCTGCTTCCTTCCAGTCCTATTCTACCATCCTCCTGCATCAACCCATTTGTAGCCCTAGTCCCTAGTTTTCTTCCAGGGCCAGCAGCACTCTCCTCCCCTCCCCCATTAGCCCATTTCCAGTCCTATCCCCGTTATCTGTCCACTCTAGTCCTAGCCCACCAATGAGTCCATTACCAGTCCTATCTCATTTCCAGTGCTAGCCCCCATCTGCCCATTACCAATCCTAACCCCCCACAATAGGTCCATTTCCTATCCTTGCCTCCCTAATCAGCCCATTTCTAGGCCTAACCCCACCAATCAGCCTATTACTAGTCCTAGCCCCCTCCTGATCAGTCCATTTCCAGTTCTAACCCCCCATCAGCCCATTTCCAGTTCTAACCCCCCTCCTGATCAGCCTGTTTCCCTTCTTAACTCCCCATCAGCCCATTTACAGTCCTAGTCACCCCCGATAGCCCATTACCAGTCCTAGCCCCCTCCCAATCAGCCCATTTCCAGTTCTAACCCCCCATCAGCCCACTTCCATTCCTAACCCCCCATCAGCCCATTTCCAGTCTTAGCCCCCCCCATAGCCCATTACCAGTCCTAACCCCCCCATCAGCCCACTACCAGTCCTAACCCCCCCATCAGCCCATTTCCAGTCCTAGCCACCCCCGATAGCCCATTACCAGTCCTAGCCCCCTCCCATTCAGCCTATTTCCAGTTCTAACCCCCCATCAGCCCACTTCCATTCCTAATCCCCCCATCAGCCCATTTCCAGTCTTAGCCCCCCCCATAGCCCATTTCCTGTCCTAACCCCCCATCAGCCCACTTCCATTCTTAGCCCCCCCCATAGCCCATTACCAGTCCTAACCCCCCATCAGCCCATTTCCAGTCTTAGCCCCCCCATAGCCCATTACCAGTCCTAACCCCCCCATCAGCCCACTTCCAGTCCTAACCCCCCCATCAGCACATTTCCAGTCCTAGCCACCCCCGATAGCCCATTACCAGTCCTAGCCACCTCCCGTTCAGCCCATTTCCAGGTCTAACCCACCATCAGCCCCCTTCCATTCCTAACCACCCCCTTCAGCCCTTTTCCAGTCTTAGCCCCCCCATAGCCCATTACCAGTCCTAACCCCCCATCAGCCCATTTCCAGTCCTAGCCCCCCCATAGCCAGTTACCATTCCTAAACCCACCCCCCATCAGCCCACTTCCAGTCCTAAACACCTCCATCAGCCCAGGGAAATTGAAAAAAATAAACAAACCCTAGCTGCTGCTGCTGCCGCAGCAGCAGAATTAAATGCCCGGCAGCCACGGCCCCCCCCCCCACCTCCCAGGCAGAGCCCTGCTTGTATTATTTGCCTCAGCGCTGGCTTTCCAGAGCTGTGAAGAGAGAGTTTCTCTTTCTCGTGGCTCTGTTAAGCCTGCCGGCGCTGATGGGAACAGGCATTTCCTGTTTCCCATTAGTGCCGGCGGGCTTAACCGAGCCACGAGAAAGGGAAAGTCTCCCTTCGCAGCTCTGAAAAGCCGGCGCTGAGGCAAATAATACAAGCACGGCTCTGCCGGGGATGTGTGTGGGGGGGGGGGGCAGCGGCCACCGGGAACTTCATTCTGCTGCTGCCACGGCTGCAGCAGCTCTTCTGATCAGGTTTTAATTTTTTTTAAGGCCGAGTGAGCCGGTCTTTTTGGGGGCAATTTTTGCCATCCTCAAAAAGTTGCCTCCTGACGCCACCGCCTCACTCGGCCTCATTATAGAGCCGCTCCTGGGGGGACCACACTCGCTCAAAGCTCTCCAACTGCCCTTTAAGCATCTCTGACAACTTGTCAGTATTCATCACATTATTGACTCAAATTTGCCAATCAGTCGACCTTGGCCCACTTTCTAATCGCCACTGCTGCGCTATCACCATGTGTGCTGCCACAAGCAGCTGTCCGATTAACCTGTTCCAACCAGTAGATCTGGACTCATCTCCTATTCCCAGTCCCAACAGACATATAGCAGGCTCCATCATCAACTGGGTACCAGCTATTGAGTCGATTCAGGACATGATCTGCTCCCAAAAGCTCTGTGCTCGTGGGAAATCCCATCACATATGATAAAATGAGCCCCCTCGACCACACCCTCGCCAACACGCATCCGACCCTCGCACACCCCACCGCTGCAAGTGCTGCGGCATGATATAGGCCTGCTGTAACAGCTTAAAATGGGTTTGCTGACAACCAGTACTTTGCGCACAGCTATATATTTGACCCGGTGAAAAGCGGTATATAAATACAGTTAAATAAATAAATAAAAATAAATAAATAAATATAGGTGCCGATGAACACTCTGCCAGACTTCATCAGAGAGGGTTCGCCCCAGGAACTTATGCCAACCATCCACATGCGTCCCAACTCCTGGGAAGGCTGCCAGTAGCAGGGCTTGGTATATCTTAGACAGTATCCCCTGCCAACTCCGCCCCTCACCAAATAGAATCACTTCTAAATCCCGAGTGGGGGGCAACAGCTGCAATCTATATTTTTGTCCCGAGTGACAAAGCAGCGGAGTTGTAAATATTGAAGGAAGGGGATCCAGACCCCCCTCTCCTGATCAACTGCTCCATACTCATCAAGATTCCATCCTCCAATATATCCTGAAAATGAAGACAACCATTCGCTTCCCAACTAAAACATAAGTAGCGAAATTCTGACCCACGAAAGGGACGGAAATCACATATTTTCACATCCGGAAACAGAGTCCCCCCGAGCCAACCCCTCCACCACACCCAGGACAGCATCTGAACCATTTGGGCTAAAAACACATGCCCGCCTACCACTTTACCTCCCCCTCCACTCAGCTCAAAAACTGACTGGGGCGAGATCCAGCTTCTCTCCAGCTGGACCCATTGCACATCCGGCGGGTGAACATAGTGATACCTTAATCCACTGAGGACAGCTGCCTTATAGTACAACGCTAATTTGGGGAAGCTCAACCCTCCCATCTCCAATGAGTGAAACAACCGATCCCAACCAATTCGAGCCTTATGTGCTTTCCATTCAAATTGGCTGAAGCACTTTTCTAATTTGACAAAGAACCCCGCTGGTATCTTAATTGGAAGCTGTGAAAATAAGTACAACAATTTAGGAAGAATCACCATTTTCAGTGTGGCCACCCTGCCCAACCAGCCCAGGGTCAGCTCCCTCCATCCCACCAACTCCTTATGGATCTTTGCGATTAAGGGGACATAATTAAGGGAGAAAATCTCACCAACTTTGGGATAGATCTTAACTCACAGATATTTTACCGCACCAGTCGCCAACCAAATCGGACAGCTTTCTGGAATTACCAGCGTGGTTTTCCCAAGAGGCAGAATCTCTGACTTATCCAAATTAAGTTTGAACACCGATATCCCTGCAAACTCCCAAAGTACCCGCTCCAAACCCATCAAAGAATGCCCTGGGTCCTCTAAGAAGACCAAAGTGTCATCAGCGTACAAAGATACACTATGCGGGGTGGAATTAACCTGATAGGAGCTATGTCTGTAGTTGAACAAAGG
This sequence comes from Ichthyophis bannanicus, assembly GCA_033557465.1. Classification (NCBI taxonomy): domain Eukaryota; kingdom Metazoa; phylum Chordata; class Amphibia; order Gymnophiona; family Ichthyophiidae; genus Ichthyophis; species Ichthyophis bannanicus. Next base: position 810,708,368 of record CM066036.1, read on the forward strand.
AGGCAGGCAAGAGACTCAATTGCCAGGGCAAACAACAGCGGGGACAAAGGACAGCTCTGCTGTGTCCCCCGATAGAGCCGGAAGCTATCAGACCGTAATCCATTCACCCTCACTCTTGCATGGGGGTGGCATATAAGGCCCGCACCCAGCCGACGTACTGCTCACCCAGCCCAAATCTTGCCAAAACCGCCATCAAATACTTCCATTCAACACGGTCAAAAACCATCTCCACATCCAAAAACATGCAGCAAGCTGCCCTCCGCGACCGAGACACATGCAGAATAATGTTCACTAGCCTCCGCACATTATCAGTTTTGTCGCCTCCGAATAAACCCAGACTGATTTGGATGGACTAAATCAGACATGACGGCATCTAATCGATTTGCCAACACCCACGCAAATATCTTCACGTCACCATTCAACAATGAGATTGGACGATAATTACCACATTCCTCCGGAGACATCCCCTCCTTTGGAATAAGCGAGATCTCAGCGTTATACATAGTTGATGACAAACTGCCTACACTTCTTGCATCGTTAAAGACCCGCTGCAGCACCGGGGCCAACTAATCGCTCAGGGCCTTATACCACTCCATTGGAAATCCGTCCATCCCCATAGCCTTGCCAGAAGAGAGCGACTTGATGGCCTTCACAACTTCCTCTCCCGTACTATCCCGGTTTAACATGTCCCACTGCGAGTTCGACACTTTTGGAAGCCCAGCTTGATCCAACAAAGCAGCAACTTCAGGTGATGAAGCAGAGAGCTCCAACCTGTATAAGTTTGTATTAAATGCCTGAAACGCCCAGGATATGCCCAGGCTGTCCCTCTGCAGCACTCTATGAGAGTCATAAACCACACTCATGAAGCGACTGTTATGCTTTTTGCGAAGCTGCCAAGCCAGCATAAGCCCTGCTTTACCACCATACTCCGCAAAATTCCGCCGAGAAACCCGCAACAAAAACTCCAACCGCTCAGCCTCAATTGTTTTAAGCTGCCGCCTAACTTCCAACAACTCCCGATAAGTCTTACGGTTCCCAGTTCTCTTATGCACCGCTTGCAGCTCCTCCAGATGTGCCCACAACTCAACTAGCTGGGTGTCCCATAGGTGCTTCCGTTGCGCAGCTAGCTGTAGAAACCGACTTTTCATATAGGCTTTCCCAGACTCCCACAGCACTCCAGGAGTTGTATTACCATCGTCATGAAATGAAAGGAACTCTCTTCACCATGCCTCCATCACCTTCACCACCTCCTCCTGCACCAACCATACATTTGCTCACCAAAACTGCCTCTGCTGCGCCCCTCCTAGGTCATCCAGATCTAGCAGAAGGTACACCATACTGTGATCACTAACCTCTAAGGGACTAATACTCATGCTCTTCACCCTCCCCAGCTCCTCGGCCAGGCAACAAAGCATACCAAGCCTAGAATACCCCTGCATCCTTGCAGAACAGTGGGTATAATCCCGCTCGCTCGGGTATATATGACGCCAGATATCTACCCAACCCTGCCTAGCTAGAGCACTCCTCAAGGCAGCACCTTCAGACACCGGGGACCCCTTGAGCACCAGACCAGACCGATCCAGAGTGCTCAAAACACAGTTCATATCTCCATCAATCCAATCGGACCCCTTAGCTTTCTGCACAAAGGAGGCAAATGTTTGGCAAAAGAATGCTCCTTTTGGACCGTTCGGGGCATACAGGCTGAGCAGCGAGATCTCCTGTCTCTCAACACGCCCCACTACCCATACCACTCTCCCTTGGCTCTCCCCTCCAATGTCGTATTGTGTAAATGGGACACCATCTCTGATCAAAATGGTTACTCCCCTCTTCTTAAAGTTTTTAGCCTTTCTTCATAGGGGTATCCTTCCATCCCCTTAACCATTTTGGTGGCTCTTCTCTGAACCTTTTCTAATAACGCTATATCCTTTTTAAGATACGGCGACCAGAATTGCACACAATATTCAAGGTGCGTTCGCACCATGGAACGATACAGAGGCATTATAATATATTTTGTTTTATTTTCCATTCCTTTCCTTATAATACCTAGCATTCTATTTGCTCTCTTGGCCACCGCTGCACACTGGACCGAGGGTTTTAACATGCTATCCACAATGACGCCTAAATCTTTTTCCTGGGTGGTGGTTCCTAATGTGAAACCTTGCATCGTGTAACCATAGTTTGGGTTGTTCGTCCCTAGGTGCATAACTTTGCACTTGTCCACATTAAATTTCATCTGCCATTTTGATGCCAGTCTTCCAATTTACCAAGATCCTTTTGCAATTTTCCACAATCCTCTTGGGTTTTAACAACTTTAAATAGTTTTGTGTCATCTGCAAATTTTATAACCTCACTCATTATTCCCTTTTCCAGGTCATTTATGACTATGTGAAAAAGCAGCGGACCCAGCACAGATCCCTGGGGTACACCACTATTTACCTTTCTCCATTGGGAAAATTGGCCATTTAGCCCTACCCTCTGCTTTCTATCTTTTAACCAGTTCCTGATCCACAATAGTACACTGCTCCTATCCCATGACTCTTTAGTTTTGCCAAACATCTCTGATGAGGGACCTTGTCAAAGGCTTTCTGAAAGTTCAAATACACTATATCAACCGACTCACCTTTGTCTACCTGTTTATTCACACCTTCAAAAAAACATAACATAAAAACATAGAAACATGATGACAGAAAAAGACCATATGGCCTATCTAGTCTGTCCTTCCATAACAACAACTACAACAGTCCATTTTTTACCTTTAGAGATCCTCTGTGTTGGTCCCATGCTTTTTTGAATTCAGTTACTGTCCTCATCTCTACCACCTCCACAGGGAGACTATTCCATGGATCCACTACTCTTTCTGTAAAGAAATATTTCCGCATATCACTCCTGAATCTATCTCCCTTCACCCTCATCCCATGTCCCCTCGTAGCAGAACTTGCTTTCAATTGAAAGAGGCTCTCTCCCTGAACATTTATGCCACGGAGGTATTTAAACATCTCAATCATATCACCTCTATCCCGCCTTTCCTCTAAGGTGTACATATTAAATCCTTAAGTCTGTCCTCATATGCTTTATAATGAAGCCCATTAATCATTTTAGTAGCAACCCTCTGCACCGACTCCATCCTGTTCACATCCTTTTGAAGGTGCGGTCTCCAGAATTGCACACCATACTCCAAATGAGGTCGCACCAAAGACTTATACAGAGGCATTATCACCTCCTTTTTTCTGCTAGCCATTCCTCTCCATATGCACCCAAGCATCCTTCTAGCTTTCGCCGTCACCTTTTCTACCTGTTTAGCTACTTTAAGATCATCAGACACAACCACGCCTAAGTCCCGCTCTTCTTTAGTAGACAAAAGTACTTCACCTCCTATACTGTATTGCTCCCTTGGATTGCTGCAGCCCAAATGCATGACCTTACATTTTTTAACATTAAATCCCAGCTGCCAAATTCTAGACCATTCTTCAAGCTTAGCTAGTTCCCTCCTCATGTTATCTACACCTTCCTGGGTGTCTACTCTATTGCAGATTTTGGTATCATCCGCAAAGAGGCAAACCTTACCCGACAGCCCTTCCGCTATATCACTAACAAAGATGTTAAAAAGAATCGGACCAAGGACAGATCCCTGGGGCACACCACTGGTAACATCCTTCTCCTCAGAGTGAGCTCCATTTACTTGTACTCTTTGTCGCCTCCCACCCAACCAATTTCTAACCCAAGCAGTAACTTTAGGGTCCATCCCTAGGGTGCTCAGTTTGTTTATAAGTCGCCTGTGAGGAACAGTGTCAAAGGCTTTACTGAAATCTAAATACACCACATCTAGAGCTGTCCCTCGGTCCAACTCCCTGGTCACCCAGTCAAAGAAATCAATCAGATTTGTCTGACAAGACCTGCCTCTGGTGAATCCATGCTGCCTCGGATCCTGTAATCCGCTGGACTCCAGAAACCTCACTATTTTCTATTTCAGCAGCGTTTCCAATAATTTACTCACCACCGAAGTTAAACTAACCAGTCTGTAGTTTTCAACCACATCCTTACTACCGCTTTTGTGTAAAGGCACCACATGAGCCTCTCTCCAGTCCTTTGGCACCACTCCCGACTCCAACGAGGCATTGAAAAGGTCAGTCAGTGGAGTTGCTAGAACGTCCCCAAGTTCCCTCAGTATTCTAGGGTGTATCCCATCCGGTCCCATCGCTTTGTCTACTTTAAGTTGAGCTAGTTTCTCACGAACACAGTCTTCTGAAAATTGTTCAAGATGTCCCTCGCTTCTGTTCTTATTTGTGGGTGTTTTCTGAGGTCCTGCTCCTGGTTCTTCATCTGTGAACACAGAGCAAATATATTTGTTAAGCAATTCCGCTTTATCCTTATCAGCTTCTACATATTCCCCCCCTGCACCCTTGAGTCTGACAATACCACTCTTGCCCTTCCTCTTCTCACTAATATATCTGAAAAATGTCTTATCCCCCCATTTTATTGCATTGGCTATTTCCTCCTCCTTTTGAATCTTTGCCTTCTTGACTACTTTGCTAGCTTCTCTAAATTTTTCCAAATACAGATGTCTGTCTTCCTCTCTCTGTGATCTCTTGTATTTCATGAAGGCTTCGCTCATTTTCTTCACTTTTTCAGCTACTTCCTTCAAAAACCATAGCGGTCTCCTCTACCTTTTGCCTTTATTTACCATTTTAACAAAAAGGTTGGTTGCCTTTAAAATACCCCCTTTCAGTTTTGCCCACTGTTTTTCTACATCCCCCAGCTGTTCCCATCCCACTAACGACTCCCTGAGGTATTGGTCCATCTTTGCAAAGTTAGTCTTCCTAAAGTCTAAGATCCTCACCTTGGAATGGATTCTAACAGCCCTAGTCCTAATACTGAACCACACCATCTGGTGATCACTGGATGCAAAACACTTTCACCATTGGTAAGCACCAAGTCCAGTATGGCCCCTTCACGTGTGGGGTCTGTTACCAATTGCCTGAATAGTTCTCCCTGTAGAGAATCCAGGATTTCCTTACTTCTAGAAGATACTGCAGCAGGAATGTGCTAATCAACATCTGGCATATTGAAATCTCCTATCAGTAGCATTTCCCCTTTCCTAGCAATGCTGCGTATGTCTTCAATTAACTCTCTGTCCACCTCTTCCTCTTGTGAGGGAGGTCTGTATATCACACCAATGCAAATAGATTTCTCTTTCCCTCTTTCTAGTTTAACCCACAATGCCTCCTCTCCCTTTTAAGCTCTGTAATTCCAAAGCTTTAATAGTAGTTTTTAAATATAGTGCCACTCCTCCTCCCCTTCTTCCTACCCTGTCCTTTCTGAATAAAGTATAGCCAGGTATAGTTACATCCCAGTCATGGTTTTCTGTGAACCATGTTTCTGTAACTGCCACTAAATCCAAGTCAGCCACTCCCACCAAAGCTTCAACATCAGGGATCTTATTTCCCATGCTACGGGCATTTATACACACTGCTTTCCATATGTTACCCCTGTTACCCATTTCCATAAAGGTATTTAATGTATCACCTACCTGGGGGCTTTCTTCACCCATCCCCAACGAATCTAGTTTAAAGCCCTCTTCAGTAGATTAGCCAGTCTACTACCAAAGATGTGTTGACCTTTCTTTGACAGATGGATGCCATCTCTGCTCTTCAACCCTTGGTACAGCATCCCATGGTCTAGGAAACCAAAACGCTCTCGATGACACCATCCACGCAGCCATGCATTCATCTCCAGGATGCGAGCCTCTCTGCCTTGGCCTTTACCCTCAACAGGGAGGATTGAAGAGAACACCACCTGTGCACCTAACTGCTTCACCCTCTGTCCCAGAGCCATGAAGTCTCTTTTGATAAGTTCCGAGGTATACCTGGCAGTATCATTTGTTCCAACATGGATTAGCAAAATTGGGTAATAGTCAGTGGGCTTGATGAGTCTCGGCAAACTCTCCATAACATCTTGGATTTTGGCACCAGGCAGACAGCATACCTCTCTGGACATCAAGTCTGGTCGGCAGATGGACGCCTCAGTACCCCTCAGAAGAGAGTCTCCAACCACCACTACCCTTCGTTTCCTTCTGGTCACTGATTCCGCAACTCTGGGGTACTTGAACTCTGGTTCTTCCCTTTCCAGGGATGCTTTCACCTCCTCCACTTCCAGGGCTGCATAATGGTTCTTCAATTCAAGGGCTGGAGAAGTTGGATTGGTGATTTTGCAGGCCCTGGTGACTTGTGTCCAACCATCGACATTCTGTTGGCACCCATCTTCTACTGTGCTGGAGAGCCTGGTTGCTGCAGAAGCATCTCATCAATGTACTTCTCACTGTCTTGAATGCTCCTCAGCCTTGCCACCTCCTCTCTGAGTTCCTCCACTTGTTTCCTCAGAGCTTCAGCATGCAGGCACCCTACACATGGAACTGGTCCTTAAACTGGCATTAGGACCTCTGTCTGGACCGAGGCAGAAGCTGTAATGGGGGCAACAGCTTTAGCAATATGATTTTTCCCAGCCATTGTTCTGTTCGTGGACCTTAGGTATCTGTTAAAGCAAAAGAGAGATCTACCAAGTACCAGCCGGTTTCGCAGCTGTCCTTTCAGAGAAAAAGCAGTTAAATCTCTTTAATTATATACAAATGTGCTGGTCACTGTGATTTGTTAAAGGGGGAGGTGCCCTATAAAGCAAGACTGCTCACTAGGGGTGGGTGGGAGTCGGGGTGGGTAGGGAGGGAACTAACACCTGATTAGGTGTTAGCAGTTTCTAAACCTGAGGAGGTTACAGGAGTTCAGCAACCTACTGTGCTCAAGGAAAGTTCCCCTAAAACAGCAAAAATGAAAGTAACCTTGCTTTGAAAAATATACACAAAACCCTTTTAAGAGCTCCCAGTCAGAGAGCTAGCAATGTAATATAATAAAACAAACAAAGAAACCCTCAAATCCTTACTTTCTGTTTGATCTGTGGAGCCCTGGTTAGGAAAGCCTCAAAAGGGCAGGGCACTGGAGCCTTTTATGCAGGCTTCAACTGAACTCAGGAAACAGGCCCACTAACTCCTGATTAGGTGTTAGCAGTTTCTAAACCTGAGGAGGTTACAGGAGTTCAGCAACCTACTGTGCTCAAGGAAAGTTCCCCTAAAACAGCAAAAATGAAAGTAACCTTGCTTTGAAAAATATACACAAAACCCTTTTAAGAGCTCCCAGTCAGAGAGCTAGCAATGTAATATAATAAAACAAACAAAGAAACCCTCAAATCCTTACTTTCTGTTTGATCTGTGGAGCCCTGGTTAGGAAAGCCTCAAAAGGGCAAGGCACTGGAGCCTTTTATGCAGGCTTCAACTGAACTGAGGAAACAGGCCCACTAACTCCTGATTAGGTGTTAGCAGTTTCTAAACCTGAGGAGGTTACAGGAGTTCAGCAACCTACTGTGCTCAAGGAAAGTTCCCCTAAAACAGCAAAAATGAAAGTAACCTTGCTTTGAAAAATATACACAAAACCCTTTTAAGAGCTCCCAGTCAGAGAACTAGCAATGTAATATAATAAAACAAAGAAACCCTCAAATCCTTACTTTCTGTTTGATCTGTGGAGCCCTGGTCTAGTAAGACAAGACCTTCCTTGTCTAAAGCCATGTTGGCTGTCTCCCATTAAGCCATGACTATCTACATGTTCAGCAATTTTGTTCTTTAGGATGGTTCTACTTTTTTTCCCGGTACTGACGTCAGGCTCACCGGTCTGTAGTTTCCTGGATCACCCCTGGAACCCTTTTTAAAAATTGGTCTTACGTTCGACATATTCCAATCTTCAGGTATTACAGATGATTTTAGTGCAATCATTTTTATTGAATTTCAAAACATTCCATACCAACTCTGTATGCAAACAACCTAACAGTACATCCGTGAAAACAGTCTTGTACGGATAAACACGATTTACAACAATGAAGATAGAACATATACAGTACCTATCACACCAAAATAAAAGGCTCTGGGTTACATTACTAGTCCAAGTCTCCACCGTAATGCACCTTTCATAAAGTACTCATCCATCCAATTTCTGCACCCTCAACTCCCACTCCCCCCCACCGTTCTGTCCTCCCTCCCTTCCACCCCCCGCCCCCTCCCCCTCTGTCTCGCTGCTTAGCGAATCAACACATTCACAGACCCCAGTCATTCCTCCCCGCTCTCCTTGGACCCAGTTAAACACACAGACCCCCATATCCTCAGATAATTATCCCACGCTCTCTGCCCTGCCAACCGGGCCGAGCGTCGCTCCATCTCCCTCAGCTCCATCAGCGTCCGCTGCCACTCTCCCACTGTGGGGGCCACATCAGCCAACCAATGGCGTAGAATACATTGCTTCGCTACTGCAAACCCCTTGACACACAGCCTACGCTCAGCTCCAGCTAACACAACCCCCCCCTCATATCCCTCAAACAGACACCACTTGGGACAGGGTGCTACATCCTTCCCCAGCCATTTCCTCAAGGCTCTACCAGAAACCCTGGATGTGTATGCAAAACCAAAACCGATGTGCAAATCCCCCCTTGGTCACCCTACACCTGGGGTCACCAACCTCCAGAGGGCTGCGGGCCGCACAGCCGACTACCGGGAGCCTCGCGGGCCGCACCCACCTTCTCCCCGCCCCTGCGAAAAAAAACAACAAACGCAAAATTATGAAAACAATGGCTGATCACCTTTATTGAATTTAATGAGATGGCTGATGATTCATGCTAGCAGACAAACGCTTAAAGTCCGGCTTCACAGATGACACTGACAGGAGAAGGGACGCTTGCAGGTGGTCGTCGGTGAGCTGCGAGCGCGTGGATACAATGGCGGGAATCCTTGGCGGGCCGCACGTAATGTTAACCGGGGTAGAGCCTCGCGGGCCGCACGAAGGGACCTCGTGGGCCGCATGCGGCCCGCGGGCCGCAGGTTGGTGACCCCTGCCCTACACAAACTACACACATCTGTCTCTACCAAACCGACTCTCGCCGCCCACATATTATGCACATAAGCTCTCCACAGGAATTTATATTGGATCTCCTGTAACTGAACTGCCTCTGAGATCAATTTAATGGAGGCAAAGGCTCCACGCAGACACTCCTCCGTAGCTTGCGGCACACCATCAATCCACTTCTCCGCTAATACAACCAATCGTTCACTCTCTCCCTCTGGGCGGAGAGCCATCCCCAAACCTCGAACAGTTATCTTTCCCTCCAAACTATTAAACAAGTCAAGCATACCATCCGCCGCCAACAATCGTCTCTGCTCTTTTCGTTACGCTTGAGCATAATGCCGGGCCTGAAAGTATAAGAATTGGTCTCGGGGCCCTAAACCAAACCTCACAATCAAGGAGGCAAATGAATCAACTACCTCGCTCCCTTCCATATGTAACTGCCCCATGTAGTTCAATCCCCTTTCCGCCCATCTCTTGGCGACTATAGTCTTCATTTCCGGGGGGAAAAGCTGCATTGCCCATTAAAGGAAGGCAATCAGTCTTGTTCCAGACCAGATGGCGAAACCGACACAGGGTCCGCCAGGCAACACGCAGCGTTTTCCAGAAAGCCAAAGACTTACACCCCTCCGGGAGCGTCCCACCTGCCCCTGCAACGCGGCCATTCTATGCTGTGGAGCAACAAATTCATCCAGAATTGCCACCGGCATGACCTCTGAGGTCCCCGTGACGAGATCTCGTAAAATTCTCACCCAACAGACCATGTAATATCCTCATAGCGACAATAAACCGGCTCCCCCATGTTCTCTGGGTTGGCACAGAGTATCCAACGCTATACGCGCTCGTTGTCCCCGCCACAAGAAGTGAGACAGATGACTCTGTAAGATCCGTACCTCCTTCCTTCGAACCCACACTGGCAGATGCCTCAGTAGATACACCCATCGGGGGAATTCCACCATGTTAAATAGCGCGATCCTACCCCACAATGACAGCGGAAGCGCCCTCCACCCCTTCAGCCATTTTATCGTCCCCTCCAGCAAAGCCAAAACATTCACTTGATAGAGCTGGTCCAATCTCTCAGGGAGCTGAATGCCCAAATACCGCATGTGTCCGTCCGCCCAGCGCAGTGGGAAGACTCCCTGCCAGAGCCCCTTATTTTGCCCCCCCACGTCTAAACCCAATGATTTGACTTTGTTAATTTTTAACCCAGAAAAGGCTCCGAATGTATCTATGATCTGTAGTGCCCTAACCCACGACGTCTGTGGGTTTGTTAGACATAGGAGCATATCATCCGCAAAGGCGCAAACTTTGGTTTCCTCCCCCTTCCAACTAATCCCCGAGACCTCCTCATGCTGCATCAATGTAATCAACAAAGGCTCTAACTGAAGCACGAATAGGAGTGGCGACAAAGGGCATCCCTGCCCGTTGCTCCGTCCTAACACGAAGGGAGTCGAGGCCTCTCCCCCCATCACGATATACGCACGAGGTTCTGCATATAACGCTCTGATCCAAGCCACAAACTGCCCCTCAAAACCAAAACGTCTCAGCACCTCAAACATGTAGGCCCATGATACGCGGTCAAAAGCCTTTTCCGCATCCAGACTGGCTAACAGTAATGGTACTTTCCCCTGGAGGCACTTCTCCATGCCCAGCAAAACCTTCGCAATGTTAAAAGCAGCCACACGCCCCCGTACAAAGCCCACCTGATGATTACCAATAAGATGAGCCAGAACGTCCTGTGCACGCATCGCCAGAATGGATGCCAAGATCTTCATATTGAAATTAATAAGCGAAATTGGCTGATAAGAGGCCGGCTCTTCGGGATCCTTTCCCGGCTTATGAAGAAGCGAGATAGATGCTGTTCTCATGTCCCTCGGAAACCCCCCCAACTCTAACGCCTCCGCATAGACTGCCGCTAAAGTGGGCACCACGTGTATCTCAAGAATTTTATAGAACTCTTCCCCATACCTGTCTGGTCCTGGCGTCTTATGTATCTTCCCTGCCTTAATAACCGACTGAATCTCCGCCCCCGAGATAGGCTTGTTCAACACCGCTCTTTCCTGCGTCGTCACTTGGCGCAGGACTACACCATCCAGAAAACTACGTTCCTGCCCCCTGTCCTCAGGCTCTGGGGTATAGAGTACACTATAAAAGCGTTCAAACTCCTTCACTATATCCTTCGGCTCTGTGAGCTTAGCCCCCGTGCCATCTTTAATCACCGTCACCAAATTAGTGCCCTGCCAGTCTCGTACCAGGCGAGCTAGCAGCGTTCCTGTCCGGTTCCCAAATCGGAAAAACCAATGGCGGTAAAACTGCATATCAAAGACCGCTCTCTCGTGCAGCAGAGTATTCAGCCGTCTCTGGATCTCCAAATATCTTTGCAGCGCCCCACTATTCGAGTTCCGGAGTGACTCCTTTTTCGTTGCCTGAAGCTCGGCCGCCAACTGCACTACGACCTCGTCCACTCTCTTCCGCTCCTTAGCTACATTGGCTATGATATGCCCCTGTACGACCACTTTGCCCGCTTCCCATAGCGTGGCCACCGAAGAAACACTACCTTCATTATCTGTGAGAAATTCACGCCACTTGTTGCGCACAAACTCCTTAAATTCCTCTCGTTGCCAAAACTGCCTGGGAAACGAACACCGACCACCCAGCCGGTGATGCCCTTTCCAACTAATACTCACCATCGCGTGGTCCGAAACTTGTACCGGCCCAATCATCGCCTTACCCACCCTGCTGAAGTCCGTCTGTGTTACCAAAATATAATCCAACCGAGACCAAGTATGATGCGCTCTAGACAGATATGTGTAGTCACGCTCCCCCCCAGGTAGGACCCTCCACACATCCAACAACCCACCCATCTGACACAAGTACAATATCCCACGTGTACTCCAACCCCCCACTCCCGAAGGTGCTGCTGATTTATCTAATAGAGGATTGTGTGGGCAATTAAAGTCTCCAGCCAAAATTATTGGTATATTAGGAGTACCTGAAGCGGAAACCAAGAACTAGGCCTACACACAAGTATGGTAATATGCAAAACACTTTATTGAAGGACCCTTCAATAAAGTGTTTTGCATATTACCATACTTGTGTGTAGGCCTAGTTCTTGGTTTCCGCTTCTGGTTTGGCTTGCCCTTGCGGATACCTCCTTCTCCTGCGTTTTGATATTAGGAGTACCTCCCAATTTCCGCCCCAGGGCCTTAAAAAATGCCTGATTATACACATTGGGCGCATACACATTCCCTAAAAGCATTTCTTCCCCATTGAGTTTTGCCTGTAGCCAGATAAACCTCCCCTTGGGGTCTCTCTCCTCCCTAAGAACCTCCACTTTTAACTATCTGTGAAACAGAATAGCCACACCATTTTTCCTCCCCCCCCACTCCTTCTGCCGCATATAGTTGGCCTACCCAAGTTCTCTTCAATTTTGTATGCTCGCTATCAGTAAGATGTGTCTCTTGCAGAAATGCCACATGTGTCCCCTGTTTCCTGAGGGCTTGTAACACTTTAGTACGTTTCAGTGGTGTACCTATGCCCCCAACATTCCAGGAAATAAATTGCAGGTCAGACCCCATCAGCCTTCCACCCCCATGCCAATCCCCTCGCAACCCCTATCAAGGAACCCTGAACTGCGAGCCGCCCAGCCTCAGCTCCCAGTCCTACCCAACCTCTAACCCCAAAACCTTGCGGGACCCCCAACTGCCTAATATCTGATTCACACTCATTCATAACTCTCACACACTCTCCCCACCCCTTTCTCCCCCATTGACCCCCCCTACCCCCCCATCCTGGTCCCAGGTCAACCACACCCATATTCCCCATCCCCCCTCCCCCCGTAATCGCCCCCCTCTACCCACTACCCCTGTCCTCCCCTTCCCCAGCGCCCCCCTCCTCAGTCCCAACTGCCCCCTTCCCCCTCTAAAAACAATCTCCCCACTGCTCCCGGCTATGTCAGCCAGGCTCAGATCCCACATTCGTGTGCTACAGGGCTGTCCTGCCCCTCCCCCCTGCATGTGTCAGTCAGCTCCCCCCTCCACCATAATTTGCAGACCCAAAGCAATAGCATAGCCTGCAGAAGTATGGCCGTGTTCCATGTGAGAACTCCACCTGCCCACCATAGATAGACAGACAAATCAACACAGCAGAAAACAAATTCCGCGCTACTTGCATAGAGAATACTGTCAGACGGCTGCCTGGGTGAGAATCTTCACAGATTTGCAAGGGATTGTGGGCAATGCAGTTCATTCACACCAGACACAGCTGCTCACAATAATTAGTTGTGCTCAAGTGTTAAAGCCAATAAGATATTTATTTATGGGGTTATTTCTCCCAACACAGATATGCTTGGTAGCACATAAATCAGGTTACTTGCTTCCAGTGTTTAACTTGGAAAAACAAAATCAAAATCAGGAAAACAACATTCAAATTTGTCAGGCATTAGCTAATGTTTTCTTAGCATATATCAAACAACCAACAAGATCCACAAAGAAGGGAAAAACTGTTCTTTTCAGGTTAACTTCTTATATCTTTCTACATAGATTCAGAAGTGATTCTCTCCTAGCTCACAAGCAATTAGGTAAGGCTCAATTGCTAGCAGTTATCCAGCTGAAACCCCTTAGCTGGCTTGCTTCCTACTGCGTGGGTCAAATCCTGCTTCAGGAGCTTTCCTGAGTAGATTAAAGAACAAGTTTGTATTTCTTTGTGATGGTTGCTGTACTTTATAACAGAAAATCACCAAAGGAGTTTGGACAGAGAGCAGTCCATATAAACACATTCTTCATCTGCAATCATTCCCCCTTCTTCAACAAGCATGGGTTCAATATCATGGATTGGCACAGATGAATCTCTCAATGGAGCACTTTCAGGAGAATACTTGTTTCCCTGCTGTCTTTCAAGGTTATAGCTAGGGCATAGATCAGTGTTCATACCTGAGCTTCCATTGCTGTTAGAGTTCCTCTCTATATAGCCTGGCCAGTATGTAGTCCAGTTCTTATGTCCAGCCTTCCAATCCAGATCCCTGGACACTGGATCTCTCTTCACATACCTTCTGGCACAGGTCTTAGGGTCCCTTCCACGTGCAGCCGTCTCCCTCACAGGTAGCGTCTGGAGATTCCTAGCTCTGCAGCACCATTCCTCTGGCTTTCCCCAGTCCAATGGTGTATGCTGGCCCTTGGAATACCTCCCAGTATACATACTGCTCTGGACTCTTCTAGACCTCTCAAAGGCTTTTCTCCTCTTTCTTCCAGAGGGTTTCTTTCCCTCTCTGTCCGTCCGGTTTGGCTTCTGCTTCTGATGATCCTTCAGATGAAACTGATCAAGCTCAAGCTGATTCTCGGGATACTGATTCTTTGTAGAATAAACTCTACCTTTATTCTGCTCAGATGAGTGCTCCTCCCTAACACAGCGCAGCTGTGCTGAATCAGGCCCTGCCCTTTGAGATGAGTGCTTAGGGATTACCTCATAGCCCTCCTGATTGAACACACGTTTTCCCACTTCAGCTCCTCTAATGGCTGTTGGAAACCTGGTGCATTCTGGGACTGGTAGTCTTTTATGGGAAAATTCTGTTTTCTTATTTCTACCAGAACTGACAGGTTGCTTGTTCAGAGTCACTTCACCTTTTCTATAGCTCCTTCCTGAGCTATGATAAGCTTCCTTATCACATACCCCCCTGCTTAAGTTATTACGGACTGGTGTAACTGGTGAAACTTCTTTCCTACAGTCCGTAATACCTACGAGAGTGTTCTCTTTTTGAAGCTCACTTACTTCCTGACTGGCTTCAGGGTCATTATTATTTACAGGCCTCTCCTTCCAAGACTTAAGTACATTAATATGGTAGGTCTGCCTACGTCCTCTTGCATTTTCTACCATATAAGACACTGGGCTCACTTGTTTAACAATCTTCCATGGCCCTTTCCACTGTACTTCAAATTTTGGGGCAGTTCCTGCTACTTGAACCAAAACCTTTTCACCAATGCTTAATTGGCGGCTTTTGGCCTTCCTATCATACCACCCTTTCTGGCGCACTTGACTGTCCTGCAGGTTTCTCTCAGCAACCTGCGAGGTCCTTTTCAAACGTGCTCTCAAGTCACGTAGAAACTGTGGCACCTCCTGACTTCCTGGTTCAGGATCAATCCATTGTTCCCTCAAAATATCTAACAAACCCCGTGGAGCCCTACCATACATCAATTCATATGGAGTTACACCTAGGGACACCTGAATTCTTTCCCTGCAGGCATATAAGGCAAAGGGCAATAACATCCCATTCTTTTACCTCTCCTGCTAACCCCCTTCTCAACATTTGTTTGAGAGTTTGGTTGAATCTCTCCACCAAACCGTTTGATTGTGGATGGTAGGCTGAGGTTTTCACGTGATGAATGCCAAAGGCATCCCAGGCCTGGGCCAAATATTTGGATACAAAATTGGACCCTCGGTCAGTCAACACCTCCCTTGGGAATCCCACTTCACAAAACAATTTTACTAGCTCTAAAGCTATTGTTTTTGCAGAAACATTCCTCAATGGTATGGCCCAGGGAAACCTTGTTGTCTGATCTACCATAACTAGGATGTATTGGAAACCTCGGGGCGTTTTGACTAATGGGCCTACAATATCCATGGCAATGCGACCAATTGGGTCTGTGATAATTGGCATGGGGATCAATGGCACCACCGGTGGGTGAGCCGCTGTAACTCGCTGACACGCTGGACATGCAGCACAAAACTGGGCAGTTTCTTTGAAAATACCTGGCCAGTAAAAACGCATAAGTATTTGATCCAGCGTTCCTTGCATCCCTTTATGACATCCCACTGGATGATCATGTGCTAGTCTAAGTACTAGCCCTTTGAAAGTTGTGGGTACCACCAATTGTTTACGTATGGTCCCATTTCTGGGGTCCTGACTCTCTCTATATAATATTTCATTATCTAGCCTGAATCTGGGCAATTCCTCCCTGACCTCCTGAGCATACTTAAAAGCTCGGGTGAGAGCTTGATCAGCTCGCTGCTCTTGTGCAAAGTTAGGAAACTTTGCCACTAACTCAGCTGGCACCCAGGGTAAACTTTGACCAGCTAACATCTCAGCCCTACCCTGTGCTCTGCAAAGTCTCTCACGCCGCTTTTGTGCTTTCAACTTTCTTACTTTACCAGATGATGGGGTTATTAAATCATCATGAGAGGGTAAGTCTCCTAATAACTCTGCCTGCTCCCCCTCCTCCTTCTGCTGGCTCTCTACCTTAGCCTGCAAGCGGGTGGATACAAGGCCCCTCTTATTACCTATAGTTTGGCCTTCTGGAAGCTTAACCATCTTTTTAGCTAGGGACTGAGGACTTCCAAAGAAAGGCCCGGGAGCTATTTCCATTATTTCTTCTCCCTCCTTCTTTCCTAGCCCTTCCACTAGACCCTGCTTAAATCTTGGCCAGTCCTTTCCCAGAACCAAATCAAAGGGTAGCCTAGGCACCACTGCTAACAGGACTTCCTCTTGTTCCCTCAGGCACTTAACCTTTAGCCTATAGGTGGGATATGATGTTGCAGCACCATGAATGCATCTGATGTGAACTTGGCTTTCAGGGGTTCTAGGCACAAATCCTTCTTGGGCCTCTATCCTCTTCTAAAGCCTTTTTGAAATCATACTCTGGTCTGCCCCAGAGTCTAACAAAGCATTTGTGGTAATTCCTTGCACATCAACCATCAAAAGAAATCCTTCTTTGGGCTGTTTTAAATCCAGACCCATTAAGCTAGTGTGTGTCTGGCATCTCTTTTCTAAATGTCCCCATTTTCCACACTTGAAACATTTCTTTCTACTCCACTGTGTCATCTGGTTTGATACAGTACATTCATTTTCAGAAACATTTTTAATTATTTTCTTTTCTGATACAGCACATCTTGCCTCAGCACCAATCTTCAGAGGGTCACCCATTCTATGGCAAGCCTGCGTGGCTTCCAAGAATCTCTCTGCTAGCATGGTTGCCTCTCCAAGATTTTGGCAATTTTGCTGTATAAGGAAAGTGTGCAAATCTTTAGGGACCGCAGACATAAATTGTTCAAGCATTATAATGTCTAATAACATTTCTACCGTCTTTTGCTCAGGCTCCAACCATTTTACAGCTAAACCTCTGATTCTCTGACTCAGAGCCCTGGGTGTTTCACCCACTCTCAATGTAGTAGCTCTAAACATTCGCCTATACTCTGAAATAGACAACCCTAGGCGATCTCTAATAGCAGCCCTTACATCCTTATAATTCAAAGCCTGGGCTGCTGGCATTGCTCTGTAAGCTGCAAGTGCCTCTCCAGTTAATGAGGCTGCCAGCCTTACTGCCCACTGGGTCTCTGGCCATGCTAATGCTTTTGCCACTCTTTCAAAAGACTCTAGAAAATCATCAGCATTATCATCTGGAGTTAGCTTCCCAAAACTAAATGCCCCAATCCCTTGATTGAGTCCCACACTGTCCACATGTGGTGTACCAGTATTTACTGCTGGTCTTGCATCTGTTCCACTTTGGTTCTGCAGCTTAACTAGGGCTTGCACCAGATCAAGCACTGGCCTCTGCTGGTCCATTAAGGCTTTCATAGCAGTGTCCT
Source organism: Ichthyophis bannanicus (assembly GCA_033557465.1). NCBI lineage: Eukaryota > Metazoa > Chordata > Amphibia > Gymnophiona > Ichthyophiidae > Ichthyophis > Ichthyophis bannanicus. Next base: position 810,725,875 of record CM066036.1, read on the forward strand.
GAGCCTGCTGTGCTAGCTCCTGCTGCCTGCTAAACTGGGCTGCCATCCAATCAGCTAGTTCCCTTGGATCCATCTTGATCCCTGCAAGAAACAAAAAAACCCCAAAGTGCACCACCTTCCAAACAGGTGTGTTTTTTTCTACTTTTTTTTTTTTTCAATTACCCCTGTGCCTTACTCCCATCCACCACTAGACATGCCAGGTACTTATTACCTTGTGTCAGTGATGAATCCAGCTCTGCACAGGGTCTTTTCCTCCTGGGACAGCTTCCTGGAACAACCACTTCTCCTCCAAAGTGCAGTTGAGGGAAAATCTTTTTTTTCCAGCTTTAAACTTGAACTTTAGTTGTAATCCTCAGCAAGTAAATCCCCTTTGTGCAAAAGCAATCCGAAAAACTACGCCATTTGTCAGACGGCTGCCTGGGTGAGAATCTTCACAGTCTTGGCAAGTGCATATATCTATATGATTTGCAAGGGATTGTGGGCAATGCAGTTCATTCACACCAGACACAGCTGCTCACAATAATGAGCTCTGCTTTTGGGTAAAGCCAATAAGATATTTATTTATGGGGTTATTTCTCCCAACACAGATATGCTTGGTAGCACATAAATCAGGTTACTTGCTTCCAGTGTTTAACTTGGAAAAACAAAATCAAAATCAGGAAAACAACATTCAAATTTGTCAGGCATTAGCTAATGTTTTCTTAGCATATATCAAACAACCAACAAGATCCACAAAGAAGGGAAAAACTGTTCTTTTCAGGTTAACTTCTTATATCTTTCTACATAGATTCAGAAGTGATTCTCTCCTAGCTCACAAGCAATTAGGTAAGGCTCAATTGCTAGCAGTTATCCAGCTGAAACCCCTTAGCTGGCTTGCTTCCTACTGCGTGGGTCAAATCCTGCTTCAGGAGCTTTCCTGAGTAGATTAAAGAACAAGTTTGTATTTCTTTGTGATGGTTGCTGTACTTTATAACAGAAAATCACCAAAGGAGTTTGGACAGAGAGCAGTCCATATAAACACATTCTTCATCTGCAATCATTCCCCCTTCTTCAACAAGCATGGGTTCAATATCATGGATTGGCACAGATGAATCTCTCAATGGAGCACTTTCAGGAGAATACTTGTTTCCCTGCTGTCTTTCAAGGTTATAGCTAGGGCATAGATCAGTGTTCATACCTGAGCTTCCATTGCTGTTAGAGTTCCTCTCTATATAGCCTGGCCAGTATGTAGTCCAGTTCTTATGTCCAGCCTTCCAATCCAGATCCCTGGACACTGGATCTCTCTTCACATACCTTCTGGCACAGGTCTTAGGGTCCCTTCCACGTGCAGCCGTCTCCCTCACAGGTAGCGTCTGGAGATTCCTAGCTCTGCAGCACCATTCCTCTGGCTTTCCCCGGTCCAATGGTGTATGCTGGCCCTTGGAATACCTCCCAGTATACGTACTGCTCTGGACTCTTCTAGACCTCTCAAAGGCTTTTCTCCTCTTTCTTCCAGAGGGTTTCTTTCCCTCTCTGTCCGTCCGGTTTGGCTTCTGCTTCTGATGATCCTTCAGAAGAAACTGATCAAGCTCAAGCTGATTCTCGGGACAGTGATTCTCTGTAGAATAAACTCTACCTTTATTCTGCTCAGATGAGTGCTCCTCCCTAACACAGCACAGCTGTGCTGAATCAGGCCCTGCCCTTTGAGATGAGTGCTTAGGGATTACCTCATAGCCCTCCTGATTGAACACACATTTTCCCACTTCAGCTCCTCTAATGGCTGTTGGAAACCTGGTGCATTCTGGGACTGGTAGTCTTTTATGGGAAAATTCTGTTTTCTTATTTCTACCAGAACTGACAGGTTGCTTGTTCAGAGTCACTTCACCTTTTCTATAGCTCCTTCCTGAGCTATGATAAGCTTCCTTATCACAATACCCGCTCCCTCCCTCCAAAAAACAACACAATTAACCCCACAACCGATGCTGCAGTGGACAGCCTTAAGAGCTCTCAAAAAAAAAAAAAAATCCTGCAGCCGCAAGGTTCTTTTGCGCTACTGAACCCTTAACCCACAACTCTGAACTTCTAAATGCACACCACTCCTGCCTCAAATCCTGACGTGTGGCATAACTGTCCCATCCTTTGCCTGCGGAGCGATGATCATCCCGTCAGGTATCACTGCCTCTCCGCTGCTCTTGCCGCTCCAAATCTTCCATAAATTTCCTAGCCGCGGCTACAGTAGGCAGAACATGTTTCTTCCCTTCATGTTGTACCTGGAGCGTCACAGGAAATGCCAAAGTAAAGCGGAGTTGCTTTTGAAATAGCGCAGAGCAAATTGGAGAAAAAGCCTTCCGCTGTGCTGCAACAGCGGCAGAATAGTCCTGAAAAAAAAGAATTTTCTGATTGTCCATCATCAATGTCCGTTTCTTCCGATAGGCCTGCAGGATTCTCCATTTGTGGTGGAAATTTAATATGCGCGCTATAATCACTCTAGGTCTCTGGTTAGCCTCCGACTTAGGCCCAATGCGATGAACTCGCTCTGCTTTCATCTCTCCGACAAGGTCCTCCAGCACCAACTCCCGCGGGAGCCAGGATTCCATCATAGGCAATAACATAGCCTCCGTATTAGACTCAGAGACACCCACGAGCCGTATATTGTTCCTACGGGAACGATTTTCCAAATCGTCCACTTTATCTCGCAGTGTCTCAATGGTTTTGTGCAGCGCGGCCTTCTCCCGGGTGTGACTCCCCTCTACATCCTCCAGCTCTGACACGTGGTGCTCAAGCTCTTCAACACGCTGGCCAAACTCCGTCAGGGTCTCACCCACCGTTTCGAGTGCCAGTGCTTGTGCTGTTTCTAGTTTTCGTCATTTGGCTCCTTTTTCCAATTCCTGAAAGATGCTTTTTTGGCAACAACAGCCTCTCTGACCTCATCTTTAAACCATGCTGACAGTTTTTTGGACTTCCTTCCACTTT